>CM031238.1:792698201-793365747 GCA_018340775.1 Taxus wallichiana var. yunnanensis | reverse complement strand
CTCCATATTAGATTCACCTAGATTACAAAGACTACATGATATGCCCAGCAAAATTATATTTTTTTAATTACCTTCAAAACTTTGAACAAATGGTTTTTATAAAATTATAAATTAAACCTACAACCTTCATCAAGATACTTGCTAGATATACCAAAATGGGAGTCAGAAGTAGTTACACCTTATAGAAAATATATATATGTAATATGGAGGTATACACAAAGTGCGTGAACTACTTGGAAAAATGTCTCCAATAGATGTGGCCTTATAGAATGTCATGATTGTAAGATAGGAAAATAATTTTGTAAGGATTTCTTACTCTATTTCATTTATGAAGCACCATGTCGCATATTTGCACTATCGTATGGTGTTTATTTTAAAGAAATATAAACGTTATAGTCACCGTAATACCATCGGGCTATTTATGTCTAGCGACTTGTCTTATAAAATCAATAATACTCCAAAATGGGAGAAAATATATGTAGAATGTAAGCGCCTTTGGAATTCTAGAGACAACTTTATAGTTTACACCATGTTGTGAAAAAAGATGCTAAGTTGCTCAAAAACAGTTTTTCCAAAAACTACCTATTATGAGGAATACATAGTCATTTTCTTTAGCTTGTATATGAGCCAATTTGTGCATATATACACTTTTTTCAACTGTGGTGGTAATGACAAGCATTATTTTTAGAACAAGTTAAGTTAGGGTTCAACTCCTCTAACCTCCTCCGAACCATATTATTTTACCTCATTTGGGATTTTTATCCTATATTCATGGGTGATAGTTTTTTATAAAGGATTTATTAAGCCTTGGCCTCTCCACATATCCCGTGGCTTGGGCCATACATACATACATTTTATTATGGTGATGCCCATGTGCGAACATTTTTTTCGTAAGCATGGTAAATGTCGGTATGTCGTAAGATTTAGTAAGTTAAGGATGTAATGAAATAACTACATAGTCACGAGTGGATTGCATGTCCTATCGCAAGATGGATACATAGAGACATCGTCGCTAATATTAGAATAGTTGGGTCGGAAGACAGTCGGAGGAGTTTTTGATAAGGCGATTTTTTACCCTACCTTAAGTGTGTGTCGGTGGCATGTAATCGCCGCTCGCCAAGCGGTGAGGTGGCTCATTCCAGTAAGCTCAATCTCTGTGACTCACCCTTCAACTTGATCCTCAACCCTGTATCCCCACCCAAATTTCTCAAGTTACAGAACTCAACTTCAATGTTTCTATTTCTAAATTACAACACAACTAGGTGCCTCTTCGAAATAAAAGTGGACCCCATAGTTGAAAACCATTTTTTCGACTTTTGATTACCAAAGGAAACACCAATACCTATCTTTTCGATCCGCACAATGCCACTTGTTGACTCCACGTTGACCCATTTTTACTTTTTGCAGTCGTGTCCTGGAACTGTGATCACATATGGCCTTATTTCTTACCCTATTAAATCATATTATTATGGATTTATATCTCTGGAGCATAAGTGATGTCCATATTTTGACTTATTCGAAATGGGAATGGAAATCCGACTTGCAAGCTCTTTCTAAGGAAACATGGCTTGAGGGAAATTTTGGGAACATACAAAGTTTGAAAAATCCTTTATCATCATATATACACTAGTTATAATCAATTATTTCAGTATATCTGGATGCTTAATCAAAATGGATTTAAATGAAGTCAGGTAGAAAGCCTTCGGTAAGAAAATAAAACTCCTCCAACAACTCAAATCACTCCACTCATCTATCAATTCAATACACACACATAACTCCCTTCGCAGAATATTATAACAATGGACATGTATATTATTAGGAGATAAAGGTGAGAAACATATTGGAGTTAGAAGAAGTGTATTGAAAACACACACACACATAAATATACATATACATTTACATGTACATGCATATATACATATATGGTTAAGCATACATAAAGATATAGCATACATACATACATACATACATATATACATAGGTATATATATATATATATATATATATATATATCTTAAACAATTGTCCTAGGAGGTTGTAGTGCAATTTTTTTTAAATTTATGATGGTGTCAAAACCATAATATACGTTTAATTAATTCCTACCACTGCTTATGTTTACGTTTACATAGGATAGATCCATTTGTCTAGATTATTAATTAAATATTCTTAATTTATATCTAATGTCAATATAATTATCATCACGAGATGAGTGTCCATTAATTTCTCTTACTAGGTTAAATATTTCCTCTTAGGAATTAACATTCAATCCACATTTAATAAATCTTTATCCTTAGTTACCTTAGTTCTCTTAAATTATTTTCTTTAATGACCATAGAATCCTTTACTAAAGCACACTAAAAGAGTTACATAATTAACTTAACATACAAGGGTATTAAGTGGCCCCATTCACCCATTTACACATACCTTTAAATTATTTAAAAACCCATAATATTCCTTCTTACCTAAAAATTTAGGGGTTGATTCTCAACCCTTGGATCAAATCAATAGTGGCCACTAGATCTAGGGATTCCATACTAACCCTAACTATCCTTATGGAATTTTATTAAACTTTTTCTTTGCCCTAGCCTCCTCATTTGGTCTCTTTTCTTTTTTTTAATTTGCAGGTTGGAGAAGTGGAAACCATGGAGCAAGGAAGGAAGAACCATGAAGGAATTCACAAAAATTCAAGCTTAGTTTAGATTGGATTATGGATTTATTATTGCATTGTTTTCTATTAGTGGGTTGTAGGGATTCTTCCCTAAATCTGGAATGTTTACTTAGTTATTTCTTTTGTTTTTGTACTCTACTTGGGTAAAACCTTTTTCCATTTAATCCAAGAGATTCCATACATTTAAATGCCCATTTCAAGATTTACAAGTTTAGAACAATGAATTTATGCCCTTATGGCTTGCTGGTGATTTCCTCTACAAATTTGTAGGCTTAAATTTTTATTAAAACCAAGTTTAAATTTTCACAGTCGTGGATTTTATTTTTCCATCGATTAGTGATGAAACCACCACCCAAAGTAGGCGGTGGTCTTGGATTTCTCCCCTATCAAGGTGATAATGAGCCAAACCACTTTTCTTGGTGGAGTTTAGAGACCACCTCTCTGCAGCATAGGTGTGGTCCTATTCTTCAAAAATAGAACCATCATTTCCACAATTTTCCAAAAAAATTTTACTAGAGTGTTTTAAAGGTTATCCTTAGCTTGAATTATTATTCCTAAAGTCTCCAGTTGAAGGGTTTAACCATTTATTCATTCCATGGCTAAAATTACTAAATTTAAAGATTTTCTATTTCTATAGTAACAAGAAACACAACTACAAGATCATTTTTTTTTTCCAACAAAATTTCTTTCAAGTTTAACATAGAGTAGGAAAGCTTAATCTATTTCTAGTATTATTATTTTCCTTTCCACAATCAAATGCAATTTTTCCACAAAATAACTCATTATCATTTATTGCATATTTCCATTTCAACTACAACCATTTACTCAAGGAAAGCACAAAACAACTATTATACATTCAAGATTTACTAAGGATACATTCTCAATGATTTACAACTTACTAGTTTTCCTTTCATTTTACAATAATGCATCTTTAACAAATAATAATGAACTCTCTCTTTCTTTGAGCATAACTCACTTCTTTCGATGCAAAGATATTTCTTTTCAACAATACATTTCAACTTATAAACAAGAAATACAATACAAATTTTCTTTTAAATACAATACTACTAGTCTTCCACCTAAGTGGGAATTACAAGAGAAAGTTTCTACAATGAGGGATTTCTTTTGACTTCAAAAAATGCTCCAAGTACCAATTATTCAACAAGAGCTCCACCATTTCTTCACTTGATCACAACAACAAAAATGGGGGAGAGGCAACACTCTCCACCCAACCAATAATCCAATGAGGAGAAGAAGTTATCCTCCTCATTGGCCCTGACCCAACCAAAATATAATAAATGATGGATCCAACTCATGGAAACTATCACAAATCTTCCACATCACAATATAAAATTTCACAACTATTTCAAAACACATTCAACACAAGATACAATCACAAATATGAAACTATCAAATACACAAGGCTTGAAAATGCAAAGCCAATAGAGCAAGGATCTATGGGAGATCACTTATGCCTCCCAATGGGATTAGGTTCCCACCTTAAATCCCTCAAAAACACAACTCTTATGCCTCCCTCAAGGTCCTCTTATGCCTCCCACATTCTCTTATGCCTCCTATAATCTCTTATGTCTCCCTCAAAAGAACCAAGTAAGAAATGCAAGCATTCTCTTATCCAAGGTGGGGCACCCAACCCAAATCCCTCCAAAACATGAAATAAACTCTTATACTCCCTACATATAAAATCCCCATAGCCTTCTCCTACACCATACTTAGGCATTCTACCCAAGATCCCAACAAGCATGCAAACCATTCACTTGCATACAATATACACATATAAAATAAAACAATTAAAACAAGGGTGTAGTTCCTACCTTTCCATGGTAGAACTTGATCAAAGAGTCACACACCAAGCTCCTTCAAGCTCAATCCAACTCCAACAAGCTCCAAAAATTCAACAAGCACTCCAAAACTCTCCAAACTCCAAAAATACAAGAGCACAAATGAAATGAAGTAACCCCCAAACAAACAAATAAACTTGCATATATAGAAAAAGGAAGAGGAGGGTGAGGTGGATCCATGTAGGATGCCACATCACTTATCCTCAACTCCACATCACAAGTCAAACCTCAACCCCAATGCACAATAAATTGGTGGTTGAGAGGAATGACAAGCCTCTTACACACACAATCCAAACCCACACCCCTAAGGACATAATTTAAAACCCATGTAAGAAAAGTGCAATTAATGTCATTTTTTGTCTTACAAAACACATAATGGGGTCTATTTTGACCCCCAATCCATAGGTAGGGTTGGTATAAGAAATTAAGAGGTGTGGGACAAGCTTAGCTTGTCCCACAAGCCTCCAAAAATGGCCCTTAAGCCCAAATCCGAAATTCCAAGGAAGGTAGAGTGTACCACACTCAAAGTCACTTACACTCAATCAAAATCACATAGTCTAAAAGACCAACAACTCTAATAAATGACTCCATATGTCACATCCCCAAATAACTTAATAAACATGATTTAATTACTTAATAAAATCACATTAATCAACAATGATTAAATAAATTACATCACAAATAAATCACATACTCTACAATAAATAAAATAAAAGGGAAACATGCACATAGCCCAAGGTCACAATTGGAGGTCATCCCCCCCATGGGGACCCCTAACAAAATTAAAACACACAAAACAACAACATTACACAAGTTTCATGGTGACCTTCGTAGTATCCATCTAGTATTCCATGTGGTTGGTCTCCAATCCCCCGTAGTTTGTTGTGCTATAATTTCCTACAAAATAAAACAATACCTTTCTAGCCTCATGGCCATATTAATGATGTCAAAATCATAAAACATGTGCATGTATACATAAAAATTTACATCATCGAATATCATAATTAAACTAGTGTTAGAATCAAGTAATTCCCCAATTGTTTAATTTTCTAACATTTCAATTCTACCAATCCATAAATTTTACTAAGATCACAACATCAACAAACATCAAGAAATATTCATAAATCATGTCCAATATGTCAATATAGTAGTAACAGTTAGAACATCGAATATTGATATATGAATCAAGCATATAAAATTCATCACAATAGTCACATCATGACACAAGTCTAACACATCTGTATTTCTATCAAATAAGTAAGACAAGTGTATCAATGCCCATCTAGACAATGTCTAATATCTAGTATGATATCAAGGTCTAGGGATCCAATATAGAGTGAGCAAGATACATAACAATATAAAAATAATAACAATATCACAATCAATGTGTAACAAGGAAACTATTCTAGATCATCATCATATCCTTAGATTCCCATCAAGGTCCACAATACAACCATATAATCAAAATAATAATCAAAACAAAATAGTAATCATGATGTCCCACACATCTTATTAGTATGCTAACTAGAATACAACAAAGCAAGGTTTAATATTATAATCAATTCAAATTGAAAACATAGTTCAAGGCATGGATGATAAGATTTCTTCAAGTAAGGTTGCAAGCATTTAATTCTACTGGGAGTAAATCTACGTGATCAACAAAGCTACAACACATAAAGATCACAAAATAAAATATTTAAAGGAATTTCAACAACCACCACCAAAGTAAAAGAATAACAGGACAATTTTTAGAACTTGGGATGACCACATAGTCACCCATGGATACAACATACTGCAATAACAAAAGTTAAGGCTTCCACTAAGGTTGAGTTACGCTTAAAAGTTTGTTATTTAGATAAAACTAGCAAATATCAACCATGGTAATCTATTTGTATGAGAAAACATGTCTACATAAAGGTATCACAAATTAGAGATCACACCGATGAGGTTTGACAACAAGAAAAACACTAAACTAGTATCTCAGTATAGCATAGTCTACGTACATTTTATTATTATTAGACTAATTGTTATCTATTCCATTATTCTCTCCTTATTGTTCAATCTTCTCCATCCATTTAGACGAATATTGTTTATTCAATATACCTATAAATATATACCATTCTTTTCCGATAATAATATAGAATAAGAAGAGATATCAATCTCAATTCTTCTCCTCTATTTCAGCCTCTCAATCCGGTATCACAACTTCAAAGAATCTGATCTACGGTGTAAAAGGCTGAAAGGAGAGACCAATTTTTTCTATTTCTCTATGGAGGGGCAGCGATCTAAAGAGAAAATACAAGCTCGGACATGGAGATTTACTTAGCCACCCGCATTGCTGTATTCTACTTGCGTGGAGAAAAGTGTGTGGAAATTGGCACACCTACGTGGAAATTTGAAGTGACCAGACTGGAAAGGAGGTTGTACGTGGATCTTGCTAGATCAATTTCTTGTCAATAACATACCTTACGTGGAAGTTCTATTTTTTTATTTTCTACACTAAAAGACAAAGAATCTTTTCATTGTGTGCAAAACAAAGAATCACTCATGTGGGTGGACAAGAGAGTTGTGTGGAAAACAACTAGAGTGAAGACCTTCACCGCATACATGGAATAATATAACATTATTATCGCTTGGACATTTTTTTATGCTAAGACATTTTTTACACAATTACAAATGAGCTATGAAGAACATATATAATTTTCTATGGAAAGCTAAACTAAAAAAACATGGAGGACATCAAAGAAAGGAAAAAAAACATTGAATCTATTCTAGCTATGGTTGAGTCTATCTACATGGAATTTATCAAGACCAAATTGATGTTCCTTGGTTTTGAATCAATTTTCACCGGGTCTCCAAAGTAGTTTTGCATTAGAAGCTTCATCCTGAATTGATTTTTGACCTATGCACTTGTTTCTTGGCTCTCCCCAAGGCCATATATGGTTGACATGGGATCTTCTTTTCGCCTCGGCACACACTCTTCCTAGACACTCGAAGCTACTCGTGTGTGGAGGCTATAAGGGATTTTAGCTTAGAGAAGTCTTCAGTAAAGAGAGGATAACTGTGTGAAGAGTTAGAGTGAAAGGAGGAGAGGAAAATTTGGCTTCCTATATCCAGAATATAAAAATTATTATTTAAAAATAAAAGGCTATATATTTTCTGGCAAAGAATCCTTTACCACGGAATTGAAGCTTCTCCCTAAATGCCGAACGATGAGCGTGACTAATACAATCAATACTGCTAAAAGCCATAACATCAACTCACAAGTCATAGAACACCATCTACCAGCTCCTAAGAGCTCCGGGTTCTACTTTTCCTTGCTCAACGAGCTTCGAAATATCAGCAACCTTATCTTCAATGAACTGGTTCGCAAAAGAATCTTGGACTATTTAATTTTCAACATCAATTTCCATGTAAAGTGAGTTCGATACGAATTAGAAGCTAGATACGATGCTGAATATGAAGATGAAGAAGAAATCCCCACCAAGCATCATCCTCTCTTAACAAGTGAGTATCGGGAGTATCTACAAGCTAGTACTTCTCATCGATATAAGTGAAAATTGTAATATATCTTTAAATAAATAAATAATTTTTATTATTTTCTTTAAAAAAAATTCTCTTAAGTTTTTTCTTCGATGCTCAATTGCTTAAAGAGCCCAATTTTGTGGCCTAGAAAATAAAGATGCATATAATCCTTCAGCTTGAAGGATTATGGAGCATCGTGATCGGATCTCGTGACCGCTCCCATAGCCCTCGATGAATTAATAAAGTATGAGATGATTAGTGCAAATCATTGATGCCGATAATGCTCGGTATCGTTGACAATGTGCAAACACATGTTTGGAATGTGGAGAAACCAAAGGAAGCTGGGACAAGATGGAAACAATTTATGAATCCAAAAATCAGACTAAGATCCTCCATCTTCAGCCAAAGATGCACACACACTTTACTGGGGTCAGATGAGAAAGTTGAGGAGTTATTACATCGTGTGGCTGATCTACGATCGGATTTAATATTGCCAAACAAGGTGAAATGGTGGATGAAAACTTTTGTACCGATCACCCGAAGAGCACTCCCTATTGATGCATAGTCACAGACTCTCAAGTCTACAACTCGATAGGTTGATACTTTCAGTGTGATTGCATAACATGGAACATCTCTCAAAGTTTGGGACTTTGTGAATTGAGAGAGCACTCTGGATGAAGGCTAGTTCTTATTCCTCTATTGAGGTGAACACATTCATATTGCAGAGGATCTACTCTAAAACATACTCTAACTTACCAAGGAGACAGGGTTAAGGAGACACAAGAAATAAAACCTAAACTAACAAGGGTGATGCACCAAAGGAATGTTGAACACCTGATTTGTAATTAAACACAAGCCATTAAACTATACCACAACCACCATTAATGATAACCAAGATTGCAATGAGAAATCATGAAAATACATTAAACATAAGAGATGGTTGAAATCCTCCATAGACTTATACTATTGCTCCAAAGATTTTATATGCTAAAGGCATTACAATGGCTAAGAGTAAAGATCACATTTACAATCTTAATGGGAGGTTCGAGTTCCACAAATCCACTTTCAGAAAGAGAAGAAGGAGAGAGTGTAAAACAAGAATGTCCAACCTTTAGAAAATTCCCCTCCTTACAATATATAGGAAGAATAAGAGAGAAAGGAGGGAAGAATTCAAGATCAAACTCAAACTACCTAAGAAAATGCATTGAATTCACCTACTCTAACCACCCCAAAATGCATTGAATTCACCTATAAAAATAATGGGTTCCATGACACAACCCATTCCTTCATTAATGTTTCTTGTTTGAAAGAAATGAAGACCAAATCTCATTAAAATGGTATGTGAGAAGCCCGAAAGCCTCAAAATCATTGTAGAGATCAGAATTAAAGTTCTTCATCAATGGTGATAGCCTAGGTAGAAAATGTTGGGAGCTTTCCAAAACGTCCTTTCCCACTCAAAACCAAGATTCCAGTAAAAATTTATGTTCTCTGCCCAAGGTTCTTTGGGTTTGGGGTCTATTTCATGGCTCACAATATTACAAGATTCCATTTGTGCAAGATCCACATGGCGGCCTCACGCATCTTAACATTTCACCCCTCTTTTACTCCCGAAGTTGTGTTGAACTGACATGTGGCATCATCCATGGGCTTGCTCTGCTTTCCTTTATATTCTTCTTAAGCCTCTTTTTATTGAGACACTATGCCCTGACCCAAGACACGTGAAGGCTCAGCCGCACATTTGGGATCCGCCTTTAGATTTTACTCTTTAGAGTTGTGTTGATGAGGCACATGGAGGCTTCCAATGACCCTGTTATACTTAGCTGATTTGGGCCTGCTACTTTTCTTGGTCCCTAACTATGTGGCAGACTGGCACTCATTTGGGGACCGCCTTTGGATTTGACCCTTGAAGTTGCATCGATGAGACACGGGCATCATCCGCTGGTCCGCCTCGAGTTTCGACCTTCAACGGCCAGGGAAACCGCTTTGACTATGGCCACATGGCAAGCCTGTGTTTCATTTAGGACCACCTTCAGATTTTAACTCAAGTTGTGTCGAGTTGACACGTGGCAAGCCTAGGGTCATTTGGAGTCTCACTTTTATACACCATATCAAAATCACGCAAAAGAGACACGTGGAGGCTTCTGCTGGCTCATCCCCTGTTAATAATTTTAACAACCAGTGCAACTTTTTAGACTCTAGCTATGTGGAGGGTTGATGCTCATTTGGGTCTCCCCTTTTGTGCCTCTTGGAATTTTAATGAGCCGACACGTGGCACCTTTGTGGGTCTGCTTTTCCCCAGGCTTGAATCTTATGTGGAGTCCACAAACTTCAACCCCCTTTCTCCAATTTTCTCATGTCTAACTCTCGATCCCTTCAACATTATTTGGCCTCATTTTCGAACCTTGCTCCTCCATTATCGAGCCCTCCTGCCCCTTGATTTGGGATTGAATGTGAGCTTGTAGGACTGAATTTACCCTTTCATTTTCACTCTACGCATGAGTCGTGTTTGATCAATTGCTCCCGAGGGAAAATTGGATAACAATTTGGTGACTCATGGGGGACATCTTCCTATTAGATGAAGAGACTAGTTGCCTTGTTGCATCCATTGGGCATGGAGTCACGAATGATATCCTAATACTGATCTTAAATTGAAACTTTTCCCGATGCAGTGATCCGCTAACCCCGAACCTGCCCCCTCGGTCCGCACTCTCAATTCTCATAAGAAAATCTTAAAGATGAGGTTTTTGAGAGTAGAAAATTTATTGAGTGGGAATTTCACCTATCCCCTCGAAAATGGATCACATAATATTCACCCGGAGGTACACCGAACTACATAGTGATACAACTCGGGAACAACAAATCACCATAATACACTATGTACAAAAGGGAAAGATCATACATGCCCCAAGATTTGGGAATATGCATAGTGTGCACAAGCACTTCTTCTGTTGAAAACAAACCTACTCCTACTCTTACACTAACCCTAATCAACAAAGAAAAGCTAAACAAAGCTCCTGCTATAAGTGGGGAGAAATAGCTTCCCTTTATCAAAATAGGAAGCCATGTATCGGATTTAGCACTAAACATGGCTGTTATAATGAGTGAGAAACTCGATAACAATAGGACGATCTTCCACCGAAATCATCAAGGTATCAACATCAATCAAAAAATACATCCTCAAGTTGATTGGCATTAGACTTTGGAGGTGCCGATGGTGACCATTGGTGCTTTAAACTCATTCTCATGCCCTAAAATGGACATGTCTAGATTTGGATTCTCCCACACCCAATGAAGCCAAGTAATCTGAGTAGGGCACAAGTTGTGGTCCTTTGAATGTGCCCATTTTTCTAAAATTCAACTCCAAGAGTGTAGTCTTCCCCGCACCTTCCCGGGTGAATGATGTGGAAGAGATGGGGTCTTCATTGTTTCATTCCTCCTCTGAGAAGAACATGTAAGATTAAGATCCCCCAACCTGGTTCCAGAGGGCCACTACGAGACACAGGATGTTGTCCTTGAATGCTCTCCTCCCATTGCAGCACTCATGTTCTTGAATGTGGATGATGGAGGATCAAATGATGTGATCTCCTCGGGTTCATCTCCATCAAAGGAATCCTCTAAGTCGCATGTATAATCTACCTCCCGTTGTCCTATACAGTGTGATCTACTCCTCCTCCATGGTGTCCTTCAGATCTACAAATTTCTCACCATGGTTCTCCTCATCTTCAAACATGAAGTTTGAAAGCTCAAACTCATCTTCGACATTAGAGCCTGAAGGGGATGAAGTAGGAGAGAGAAATGAAGGTTCTTTTATGGCTTGCTTTGCTTGAATCTCTAGAACTATATGGTTCTCCTCCATAAGCCTAGAATGTACTCCTCTTCTTTTGGATTTGGAGTAGCTCCTTCTTCCCTCACTTGTGTTGTAGCTGAAGCTTCCACCACTTGTGGCTTGACCTCAGCCTCCTCCATAGGCTTAACCAACAAGGGAATCTTTTCAATTCTGAATCTAAGAGCCAAGCTCACCAAGCTTCTAATCATCTCTTCTTTGGCTGGCTCTTCTTCTTGTTGCTCTCCTTGACTAGTTTTTGGAGTCTCTCCCCGACATGGACTTGGGAGAGTAGGAGGAGTGGTGGGTGGGGTCTCCACTAGTTTTTTGTTTATCTATGGTGGAGGGAAGGTATTGTCTTTGGATCTTGTGGAAGGGACTTGAATTTGGAAGGGAAAAGGGAAGAGGAAATGAGATGAGATGGAAGATTAGAAGATGGAGAAGGGAAATCAACACTTGGGGCAGCAAGATGGGAAACTAGACTCATGACTCTATTGTGATGATACTGATTTGGGAAGAGGAAAAGAAAATTTATCAGGTGGTAGACTTACCCATCGACAAGGTTTTTGGCACCAAGCTCATAGCCTCTATCTACTCATCCGAGATCACTGGGGCAACTCAACCATGAAGTCAAGCTTCTCTGCGGGCTGTAATGTTTTGGAAAAGGGCCATCTCATGGACAAGGTTCCCTGCAACCAATCCTAAATGCCTTTATTTGTGTTGTAGCCCTAGAATGCATCATGCTATCCTTCATTCTTTGAATCTTCTCTAGCAAACCAGTATTCTCCATATAAATGTTCTCATCATATGCGTACCCTTTGTCTTGATAAACTCCATGGCCAAAATGGTTTTGAAACTACTCATATGGGTAAGCATATTGGTTCTGAATTTGATCATAATGTTAAATTGAAGGAGTTGATAAATACATTGGAGTTGGACTACACTACTGGTTCCCGGAAGTGTGAGTTCCAAGATGGGAATGAATCCATGATTGCACAACTTCATGGAATGGGATAAAATGAAAGATGTGGAAGGAATAATGGATGGAAATGGATGGAAGAGAAGGTCCACGATTTCAAAATGTGGGTTTTTGATTTAGATGGATTAGTCGATGTGCTTGAAAGTGCCTCTAAAGGATGAGATCTTCACCAAGAGATTAAATTGAACCTGATGAAGTTAAGTGGTAAGGTTATTCAGACTTATCCCACCGGGCGTGCCAAAACCGTTAGTGTGGTCATAGCACAAAGGCTTAATATTTGTCTAAGATTTGATAATGAGACACCTGTGAAAGATGAGAAAAATCTAACTCAGGACTTGTCCCACTTGTGCATGGCCAGAAAGGTTGGTTCCTGATGCGTAATCACAATACTCCCAAGAAAATTACTCGATAGGTTGATAATTTCAATGTGACAGCATAACATGGAGCATCTCTCAAAGTGTGGGACTTTACAAATCGAGAGATCTCTAGATGAAGGAAGTTCCTATTCCTCCGTTTAGGTGCACATGTTCATATTGTAAAGGATATACTCTAAAATATAATCTAATGCCAAGGAGAGATGGTTAAGGAGACATCAAGAAATAAAACCTAAATTAACAAGGGTGATGCACCAAAGGAATGTTGAACATCTAACTTTACAATTAAACACAACCCATTAAACTATAACACAACCACCATGTAAAGATAACAAAGAGAGAAAATAAGAGAGATTGGAAGATACAATGAACATAAGAGAGGATTGAAATCATCCATGGAATTATATTATTGCTCCAAGATTTGATATACACCATTACAAAAGAGGAAGAGGCAAGATCACATTTTTTATGCCTTAAGAGGAGGTTAAGCTCCACAATTCACTTTCGAAGAAAGAGAAGAAGGGAGAGTGTAAAACAAGAATGTCCAACCTTTAGAAATTGCCCTCCTTACAATATATAGAAGAATAAGAGAGAAAGATGGAAGAATTTGAGATCCTTCCTCTACCTCCGAGAAAATGCATTGAATTCACCTACTAACCACCCCAAAAAGTATTAAATTCACCTACAAAATTAATGGGTTCCATGACACAAGTCCATGCTTCATGTAATGTTTCTTGTTGGTCAAGAAAGAAGACAAACCTCATTAAAATGGTAGGTGAGAAGCCCGACATTGAAAACCGGAGGACTCAGTAATTAAACTTCTTATCAATGGTGGTAGGTGAAAATCCAAATGAGATCTTTCCAAAAGTCCTTTCCCGCTCTTTGAGCTTCTCAAGCTAAAAGATATGGCCGCCTAAAGGTGATTTGGTTTGGGGTCTATTGGGCTCACAATATTAAAAGTGTCCATTCGTGAAAGATCCACGTGGCAACCTCGCATCTTAAGGTTTTTGTCCCCTATTTTTACTTGAAGTTACATCGATTCGACACATGGCATCGTTCGCGGGCCTTCTCTGTTTTCTTTATATTCTACCTAAGCCGCTATTTTGGTAGAGACACTATGCTTGACCCAAACACATGGAGGGGCAGCACATTTAGGACCCGCTATCTCTAGATTTTACATTCGGAGTTGGACCGATGAGGCACATGGAGGCTTCATGTGCCTTGGAATTACTGATTCGGGCCTACTACCTTTCTTGGTCCCCTAACAATGTGTGATTGGTGCATGTTTGGGGACTTCCTTTGTATTTTACCCTTGAAGGTGGATCGATGAGACACATGGCACCATCCACTAGTCTATCTCAAGTTTGGAATTTTCAATGGTTGGTTAAACTGCTTCCTGCATAATCCGCCACGTGGCAAGCTAGCACTCATTTGGGGTTTTCTTTGAATTTTAACTTTGAATATGTGATGAGATGACATGTGGAGAGCTTGGGCTCATTTGGCTAGTCTCAAGACTTTTACAATGGAGCTCAAAATTTTCATGCCAAGAGACATGTAGAGGTTTCACTAGCTCATCCCCTATTAAGACTTTCAATAGCACTTTCAAATTTAGCTGACTCTAGCCACATCGAGGTTTGACACTCATTTGGGGTCTCTTCTTTTTCATGCATCTTGTAATTGTGTCGAGATGACATATTGGCACGACCTCATGGGAGTCCATTTATTTTCCCAAGTGTGCACCATACCAAAGTGCAAAAATTTGAGCCATTTTTCCAGCTTCTTTCTCTTGTTGATCTTTGATCCTTCAACATTGTTTGGCCTCATTTTCTGGACCTTATGGAAAATGGAAGGAGCCCACCTACTCCCTAATTTCGACAAGGAAGCGGAGTGCATGGAAAGACCGTAGATCTTTGGAGCCCACTTAGAGAGGATCGAATGTGATTTCGCAGACTGAATCACCCTTTGATTGACTCCTATGAGACCGTGTTTGATCAATTTTTGCCGAGGGGAAAAAGATAACAGGTGCTGAGAGGAAGGGAAGTATTCATGGGACATTAAATGTATATAAACAAATAGTGGAATTCAAATGGAACTTGTGAATTTAGTGAATACGACAAGTAAGGAAGGAGGCCATAAATTAATCTCAAGAAGAGACTGCAGGATAAATCACTTATTCTCAAAGTCATACCATGGCCAGAATAAGAATTGTGAAGGGTTCCCTGGGAGAAGCCAAACCTTTCATTTCTCTGTGTAAACAAAACAACAATAGAAAGATACAAATTCAAAGATTGTGGTGTCTCATTTGAATTTAACAACACTCTCTATAATAACAATCGATCATATGCTGGTCTTCATAGCTTGAAACAAGGGTCTTCAATTCAAAAAAGCACATCAAGGCACAAAGATTTTCAAAATTCCAAACGACGCCCAAATCTTGGAGAAAGCATAAAGGACATCTCGCAATAGTCAAGAAGTTAATTAATCTAATGTGAGGAGACATAGTAAAAGGAAGTAGCCCATCGTGGTAAGAACCTCAGTACTCATCTTTGGACTTTTATTGTAGATTTGAGAGAGTCTGTTTGATAGACTTTGTGAAATCTAAGCACATGTTAGGTGACAAGGAGCTTATATTGAATGTATCGAATAACCCATGGTGATCAAGTGTTAAAATAGAAGATGACAAAGAGTACATTGCAGACAGTAATAGAAGAGTCACCATTCCTTGATGGGACCACAAAAATGTACAATACAAAGGTACTATATGTTTAGATTGACTAGAAACCTCCCGTTAGTAACTTGACTATTGGGAATCATCACCTCAAGGTAGAATTTCTGTCATGAGAGCAAGAATGAAGAGAAATAAGAAGAGATAGATAGATTTATCTCATATTATTCTCGATGATAACAATGCACACGTCCAAATATATAGGAAAGAAACTAAACTCGACTCCCTAAAATGAATGGAAGATCCACAAACCAAAGAGAGAATAATGTGATAACTAAAAGATAAGAATAGAGATAAGAAATAACCAACGTATCCTATAGCTAATAAACAACGTATCCTAACATTCCCCCCCTTATTACATTATTCTTGCAAATGTGACCTCTGAAAGATTCAAATTTCACTTTTCCAAGAGATTTAGTGAGAATGTCAAAGAACTTGTGCTTCCAAAGAGGACAAGATCTGGAGCTGAATTTGATGGTTCAAGACGTGCTCGAATGAAATGGCAGTCAATTTCAATATGCTTTGTTCGTTCATGAAAGACTGGATTCTGCACGAGCTTCAACACACTTTGATTGTCGCAATAGAGAATAGGTGACTATTTTTCAGGAATTCCTAGGTCATCCATAATGCGACGTATCCATATCACTTCGCACACAGCTCCTCGTGCGGCGCGATATTCGCCTCGTGGATGAGATAGAAACAACATTCTCGCTTCTTGCTTATCCACGAGATTGGTCCAGATCCGAGATGAAATATGTATCCCTGTAGTTGACTTCCTATCATCAATGTGATCCAAAGATGGTCCGAGTCGACATATCCCTCGTAGGAAGAATTGATCATTCTTTTTATATTCCGCACCATAATTAGTTGTTCCTCAGACATATCTCAAAACATGCTTTGCTGCATTCCAGTGACATTTCTTTGGCTCTTGCATGAACCTGGAAAGATAGCTGACAGCATAGCAGAGATCTGGTCTGGTGTATGTCAAATAGATGAGCCCTCCAATCAATTGCCTGTAGAGAGTAGCATCTACTTGAGGTGAGTCCTGGAATCTTGAAAGTTGCAAGCCTTTTTCCATGGGAGTGGATATAGGTTTACAATCAGACATTCTATACTTTTCCAGGAGTGTCTTGGCATACTTTGTCTGGGAGACAAAGATGTGATGCTCCTTTTGCCATATTTCCAAGCCAAGACAGTAATGTAGTAGCCCCAAATCTGTCATGTCGAAGGTTCTTTTGAGATCATTCTTTACAATATCAACCCGATCTCTCGAACTACCAGTGATCACAAGATCATCTACATAAACAACCAGAATGATAATTTCTTTGCCTACCTTCTTTATATACAAATTTGAATCTGAGGGACTACGAGTGAACCCATGCTGCAAAAGGTGATCGTTGATCTTGATATACCATGCCCTGGGAGCTTGTTTCACCCTCCAGTAAAGAGATTTGATGAGACGACATACCTTTTAGGCTGATTTTCATCAACAAATCCTTCAAAGTTGGGTCATGTATACTTCTTCTTTCAGATCACCATTTAGGAAAGCACTCTTGACGTCCATCTGCTGAAGTCTCCATCCTTTCTGTGCTGCAAGTGCGCAAACTACTCTGATGGTCTTCATCTTCGCAGTGGGTGCAAAGGTTTCTTCATAGTCGATGCCTTCTTTCTGAGCATATCCTTTGGCTACAAGTCATGCTTTATGTTTGTCGATGGATCCATCTGCCTTATATTTTGTCTTGAAGACCCATTTGCAGCCTATGGGTTTCTTTCCTGTAGGCAGATCGACAAGTTCCCATGTCCGATTTTTCATGAGTGAGTCATATTCTATTTCCATAGCTTCCTTCCACTGAGTTTGACTGAGTGCTTCACGAACATTATCTGGCTCGGAGCTATTCATCAGTGAACTCATGAGTGCAAAGTTTACCTCATTTCTTGTTTGACTCCTTGTTTTGACTCCGGATGATGTATCTGGGAGTTGTTGCAAATTTGAGTCCTGATAGTTCTTTTGTACCCACTTCGGATGAGAACTTGACTGCTTTTGAGAAGAACTGTGTCGTTGCCGTGAGGATTGATGTGGAGTCACATTCTGCAGTTCTCCAAGGTCAACAAATAGTTCTCCTGGTAGCATTTCTTTTCTCTGAGTAGTCTCCTCCAGCTCATCATCTGATTCAGAGACTAATCGGTGAGATGTGTTTGAAGTGAATCTTCGTTGATACTATTGAGTCAAAGGATGACTCGTCACAAACCACATCCCGACTTTGTATACTTTCTTTGTCTCAGATCCATGAGACGATATGCCCGAGGTAGTAATCGTAGCTAAGAAGGATACACGGAGTGTTTTTGGCTCTACCTTCTTCTCTTCTCGATCGGGAACATGCATGTATGTTGTGCAACCAAATACTCTGCAAATGAGAAATTGATGGCTTTTACCACTCCATACCTCTCTTCCTCGGCGTTTTGTTCAAGAGGATCTTTGTTGGTGCCCGTTGAGAAGATATACAACCGCTTGTATCGCTTTCAACCCAATAGCGTTCTCCTAGCTTTGCAGTTGATAGCATGCAGTGAGCCATCTCCATCACTGTGCGATTGCGACGCTCAACAATGCCATTTTCTGGGGCGTGTAGGGAGTCACAAAGCTGCTTAATGCCGTGATGGTTTAGGAAGGCCAAGAACTTCTTTGATGTGAATTCCTCGATCCGAGCGGAGTAGAAGAAGTGGTTGTCCGATTCTTGACAACACGATGATAGAAGTTCTCAAAGTGTCAAGAGCCTCACTTTTCTCGCTTTAGGAAATATACCCACATCTTGCAAGAGTGGTCATCCACGAACAACCGGAAGTATTTGTATCCCAAAACGAAGTGCAATGGGCCGTTCAGATCGGTATGAACTATCTCCAGACACTTCTTGGCATGGAAGGTGCTCGCTTGAAACGGATCTCTATGTTGTTTTCCTGCAAGACAACCAGGGCAAATAGGCAAGGAACTGGACAATTTGGGTAGTCCACGGACCATTGCTTTTGAACTCATCTGGTGCAGTGAACCGACCGACAAGTGTCCATATCTATAATGCCATAAGGCAGATGATTCTATGTTGAAGCAGATAAAGCTACTGCAGAAGATGAAACAGTATCTAAAGCAAATAACTTATCTTTTACAAAGGCTTTAGCAAGAATCGTACCTTTTCGGGAGATTAAGCATGATTTAATGCCATTTTGAACAAGAAATTCAACTTTAAGGTGATGATTCAAGAGCTGAGTAACTGACAAAAGATTGCTAGTCAAGCCAGGAACATATAGTACCTTTGTAAGTGTACATTTTCGTGGCCCCAGAGGAATGGTCACATTCCCTATTCCTTCGCAATGTACTCTTTGTCATCCGCTATCCGAACTCGATCTCCAGTTGGCTCTTCGTGTAGTGAATCAAAAAGCACTTCTTGTCACCTGACATATGCTTGCTTGCACCAGAGTCTATCAACCAGACTTTCTTCGTGGGCTGAGAAGTTTGAGAGACGAGTACAAGATTCTTACTACAATGAGCTCCTTCTGATGTCTCGTCATCAGATTCATCATCCTCTTGTTGGGCTGCAAGATGTCCTTTTGCTTTCTCCAAATGGGACGCGTTTAGACTTTTGAAAATCTTCGCGCCCGGATGTGCTTGTATGGCTTGAAGACCCTTGTTTCAGTCATTGTGCAACAAAGTGATCGCTGTCGTCGTGAGTATTGGTTCTGCAAATGTGACACCATCTCTTTGACTTTTGATCTTTCTGTTTGGATTGCGCTGGATTTGGCTTCTCTGGGGGACCTTTCCGATTCTTCTGGCCATGATTAGGCTTTGAGAACAAGGCTTTGTCCTGAGACTCCCCATGCGATGAAGTGATAGCTTCTTCCTGCTGCAGCAAATTCACAAGCTCTTCGAATGTCACTGTTTGTTTAGACACATTCAGTGTTGTAACAAACACTCGAAATTGAGAAGGGAGTGCTCTCAAGGTGATTGGGACGAGTAGTTTATCGTCTACCATTTCACCGAGCGCCAATAACTCCGATCTCAACTCAGCCACGCGACGCAGGAATTCCTCCACTTTCTCGTCAGACCCCATAGAGAGGGTGTGCAAACTTTGATCAAGATGAAGAATCTTTGTCTCCGATTTTTGGCTTCATAAATGGTTGCCAACTTGTCCTGTGCCTCTTGGGTTTCTCCGCATTCGAACATGCGGTTGCACGTCATCACCGAGCACATCGAGCATTATCAGCATCAAGGCTTTAGACTAGCCATGTCATATTTTACTAGTTCATCGAAATGTGGGAGCAGCATGCACTTCGTGACAATTCCCATAATCCTTCAAATCAAGGATTGTCTTCATTTTTGTCTTCTGTGCCGCAAAATTAGGCCCTTTGAGCAACCGAGCATCGATGTAAGTAACTTCGGAGCGCATATCAGAATAAAAATATTTATTTATTTGAAAACTTATTACAATTTGGACTCACTGTCGAGAATGACTGGCTTGTAGATGCTCGCGATATTCACGTGCTGTGAGACGGCGACGCTTTGCAGGGCGTTCTTCTTCATCGTCACAATCTGCGTCGTATCCGGCTTCTAATTCTTCCCGTACTCATTTCGCTTTGGCAATCGACGCCAAAAGAAAGTACTCAAGGAGTCCTTCTCGAACAATTTTGTCGAATGCAAGATTGCCGCATTTTTAAGCTCGCTCAAAGAAGGCAAAGTAGAACCCGGAGCTCTCAGGAGCTTCTCCACGGTGTTCTCTGGCTGGCGAGTTGATGTTGTGGCTTTCAGCTGTGGCGACCGTGTTGTTGATGCTTTCAATCGAGTTGTCTACACTCGACATTCGATGTAGTGTAGAAGAGACTGGCAGAGACTCAAAATTACCTCGAAAAATGTGCACGTGCTACCTTCCTTTAGCAGGTGACTGAGTAACTCTTCACGTGGTAGCAAGATTGTTTTCACCTCCACGCGGCACACTCTTCCACGCAGCAAAGAATCGCTCTCCACGCTACAATAGGTGTGCTGTCTCAGGCTGCAAAAGCTGTGCACCTTCAACACTCAAACACTGACGTCTTCAACGCTCCGTTCTCAGATCTCTGGCTCTGCTGGCCAATGCAAGGTTGCCACGCCTTCTCCTCACGCACTCCACATGTCTCGTAGTAGATCAAACAACACCTCCTTTCAGATATTGTGATCTGCTCACCTGTGGGAAGGGCTAAGTCAAGTGGCACAAAGTGCGGCGGCAAGAAGTCTTTGATAAGCGTGGTGGTGATCACTGTCACCTATGATCCCAAAGAAGCCACACCATCCGCGGATCCTCCTCCGCCCGCCCAGCTCAAACAGAGATCCACCGCAGCTCACATCGAGACAATGGAACAGCGCCGTGCTCAGCCGAACAGTGTCCGTAGGTTCTCTCCCTACGTTTTATATGGAGCAGGCCGCAAAGAATAGATCTCCACGTCCAAGAAGAGGTTTTCTCAGCGCCGTAACATCATCGATGACAAAGATCTTGGCTTGCAACCAGACCGAACGTGCTCTGATACCAAACTAAGAGCAACAGAGAGAAATAAGAAGAGATAGATAGATTTATCTCATATTATTCTGATGATAATAATGCACACGTCTAGTTTATATAGATGTAAGAAACTAAACTCGACTCCCTAACAATGCTTTGAAGATCCACTAAACCAAGAGAGAATAAGGTGATAACAGATAAGAATAGACACCTATAAGAAATAACCAACGTATCCTATAGCTAATAAACAACGATCCTAATAAATTAAAATGGCATCAAATCATGTTTGATTTTGCAAGACAATAAGATTATGCTAGAGCATTTCTAAAATATAAGTTATTTGCTTTAGATATTGTTTCATATTTGGAAATAGTTTTATCTCGCATCAACATTACAATCTACTACACTGAATTTTAGATATAAACACTTGTCGGATAGTTCATTACATCGATGAGTTTAAAATAAATGGTTCATGGACTACCAATTTTTTGAGAACCTTGCCTCTTTTCCTTGCTTTCAGAGAAAACAACATAGAGATCTATTTCAGAAAGTACCTTTCATGCCAAGAAGCGCCTAGAGGTAGTTCATATTGATCTAAATGGCTTGATGCCTACTTTGTTTTCAGGATACAAGTACTTCCAATTGTTCGTGGATGACCACTCTTGTAAGATTTGGGTATTTTTTCAAGAAGAAAAGTGAGGATCTTCAACATTTCCATAATTTCTATCATTGTGTTGTGAAAATACTTGATAGCCACTTCTTCTACTTCACTTAGATCAAGGGGGAATGACATCAAATATTTTCTTGGCCTTCCTAAACCAATAATGCGTTAAGAAGAACTTGAATGCTCCCTACACACCTCATCAAAATGACAATGTTGAGCGTCACAATCACATAGTGATGGAGATGGCTCACTGCATGCTAACAACAACAAAGCTAGAGGAACACTATTGTGTCAAGCAAGACAAACAACTTTATATATTCTCAAAATAATATTATATAATATGTATGGAGTGGTAGAAATCCATCAATTTCTCATTTGTGAGTATTTGGTTACACATCATACATGCATGTCCTAGCTCATAAGAGAAAGAAGGTTGAGCCAAAGACACTTCCATGTATCCTACTTAGCTACAACACTACCTCAAAGGCATATCGTCTCATGGATCCTAAGACAAAGAAAATATATGAGAATCGGGACATGGTTTGTAATGAGTCATCCTTTGAGTCATTGGTATCAATAGAAGATCTAGTTCCAACCACATCTCACCGACTAGTCTCCGAATCAGATAATGAGCTAGAAGAGACTACTCAAGGAAAATAAATGTTGCAAGGAGAGATATTTTTTGAACTTGGAGAATTGGAGAATGTGACTCCACATCAATCCACATGGAAATGACATAGTTCTTTTAAAAATCAGCCAAGTTCTCATCCAAAGTGGGTACAAAGCACCATCAAGGACTCACATTTGCAACAAATCCTTGATACATCATTCGAGTCAAACAAGAAATGAGGTAAATGCTTCACTCATGACTTCACCGATTAATAGCTCGAGCTTGATAATTTTTGTCAAGCACTCAATCAATATCAGTGGAAGGAAGCCTTGGATGCAGAATATGACTCACTCATGAAAAATAAGACATGGGAACTTGTCAATTTGCCTATTGGAAAGAAACCCATAGGCTACAAATGGATTTTCAAGACTAAATATAAGGTAGATGGATCCATCAACAAACATAAAGCACAACTTTTAGTAAAATGATATGCTTAGAAAGACATCAAATATGAAGAAACATTTTCACCCACTACTAAGATCAAGACCATCAGAGTTGTTTACGCACTTGCAACACATAAAGGATAGAGACTTCAGTAGATGGACATCAAGAGTTCTTTCCTAAATGGTGATATGAAAGAAGAAGTGTACATGAAGGATTTTTGATGAAAAACATCTTAAGAAGGTATGTCATCTCATCAAATCACCGTATGGACTGAAACAAGCTCCAAGGGCATGGTATATCAAGATCAATGATCACCTTTTTGCAACATGGGTTCACTCGTGCACCGTCATATTCAAATTTGTATGTAAATAAGGTAGGAAAGGAAAATTTCATTCTTGTTGTATATGTACATGATCTTGTGATCGCTGGCAATTGAGAAGATCATGTTGATATTGTGAAGAATGATATCAAAAGAACCTTTGACATGACATATTTGAGGCTACTACATTACTGTCTTGTGTTAGAAATATGGCAAAAGGATCATCACATTTTTGTGTCCCAGATAAAGTATGCCAACAAACTCCTAGAAAAGTACATGATGTTTGATTGTAAACCTATATCCACTCCCATGGAGAAAGGCTTGCAACTTTCAAGATTCCAAGACTCACTTCAAGTAGGTGCTACTCTCTATAGGAAATTTGTTGGAGGACTCATCTACTTGACATATACCAGACCATATTTAAGCTATGTTGTCAGTTATCTTTCCAGATTCATGTAGGAACTAGAGAAATGTCCCTAGAATGCAATAAAGCATGTTTTGAGGTATTTCCAAGGTACGCTTGATTATGGTATGGAATATAAAAAGAATTATCTATTATTCTTACAGGATACATTGACTGACCACGCCGGATCTATTGATGATAGTAAATCAACTATAGGATACATATTTCATCTCAGATATGGATCTATCTCTTGAATAAAAAGGACACATAATGTTGTTTCTATCTCATCTAAAGAGACATAATATCACACCGCACAAGGAGATGTGTGCAAGGTGATATAGTTACATTACATTTTGGATGACTTGGGAATTCTGAAAAATAGTCACCTATTCTCTATTGCGATAATCGAGTGTGTTGAACTTCATGTGTAATCAAGTTTTTCATGAACGAAAAAAGCATATTGAGATTGATTATCATTTCATTCGAGAGCATGTCTTGAACCATCACATTGAGCTCTAGTATTGTCTTACAGAAGAACAAGTTGCCGAAATTCTCACAAAATCTCTTAGAAAAGTGAAATTTGAACTTTTCAGGGGTCACATTTGCAAGAATAATGTAATAAGGGGGAATGTTAGCATAGTCTACGTATGTTTTCTTATTATTAGACTAATTGTTATCTATTCCATTATTCTCTCCTTCTTGTTTGTATCTTCTCCATCCATTCAGGGGAATATTGTTTATTCAATATACCTATAAATATGTATCGTGCTTCTGATAATAATATAGAATAAGAAGAGATATCAATCTCTATTCTCTCTCCTCTATTTCAGCCTCTTAGTAACAATGTTTACATTCTTTCAAGCTATTCATTGGAAGTACTTTTTATAAATTGAAAGGAGTCAATTAAATTTTCATGATAAAACTAAGAAAATTCATGGCTATAAGTATTTTTTATAACTTGAATTTGCACTCAAAATCGAACACACAACACTAACCGGATTTAGAAACTTCAAACAATTAGATAATATTTCCACTTAGGAGACAATCCTTGCACAAACTAACATATCAATACAAGAGACACCACTCACTCTACATAACACAATGAAATTTATTTATTTTAAATCCTTCTCAAGCTCAAAATAATCATAAAGAGAACACATGCATAAATCATAACACCAAAGAGCACTCAAGGGAGCTAGAAGAGAAGAAAAGCAACAGGAGGGGGTCGAATAAAAATCCACAAGTACATCGCACCAATACTTGAGTAACAAATTACTTAAACAAACTTGTACTTCACCCCTCGAAGGACAAAAGGGGACAAACAACTTCATGGTTTCTCAAGAAAAGAGATAAAAAGAGAGCTTCCTAAAATTCTTTCATATCCTTAAAACATGTTTCCTAGATTAACCAATAAATCTAGGTTACCAAAGACTTAATCAACACATAAGGAGGGTGGATTTATTAAAAAAGTGATAAAGACCCCGCCCAAAAAGGTCATAAATCACACTTGTCGAGCTACAAGGAAACAAGGGCACGATAACCCAAAACTCCTACAACGGAAAATAATATACGTCTATGATCATAGAGTACTATGCAACTATAACACATCGCTATCAACAAGATGTTTAATAAATCTAGGTACGCACCATAACTAAAGGTTCAATTATACATTGCACTCAATACGCATAAATTTTACGCATTTTATAAACCAACTATGAAGTCAAAAGCTGTAGTTTCACTTGCTAAGCACCCTTCTTAAAAAATTTCTTAATTAAAATCTTCCTTCTATTATGACATCACATTTTTTTATTATTAAGGAGCGCCAATAATGTTGGCATGATATCTCGTCATTCTATATAGGTAGAAAAACTGTTTATTTTACTTCTAAGGAGGGAAAATGGACAAAGTTTCCTTTCTATTTCTCACATAGTTTTATTTCTTCTATTAACCTACCAAGATTATAACAAGGACCATTTTCCTTTTCTAATGTTCTAGTTTACTTGTTAAGTTTCAAAGTCCAATCCCCTCAATTAGAGTTTTATTATGTTCAGGTGAATCATCTTATAAATTAAATTTTAATGAGAAGGAAGAGTCAAACATATCACATTATTACTTTTATGGGAATAAGAGATAAATCAACATATCACATTTTTAATTCTAAAGGAACAAGAGACCATTCAACATAACAAACACATCATTAATTTTGTAAGAACTAGGAATCAATCAACCAACATGTGCTACACAAATATTTCAAAGGTTTACCGAAGAATTAAATGCATCGCTAAACACTCCAAGTGGGTCTCCACAAGTATCAAAGAAGCTACGATGAAAAATCCCATTATAGAAACAAAATTTACTTTTATGAGTTTAAGAGGTTTACATCCATTGGGAAAGAAAGCAATGTTTTTTGTTTAGTCTCAAATTTTCGATCACATAATAAGAGACAAAAATTTACAATAACACTCATATTTCCACAAGATACCACCAACCAAGCAACAAGATGAAAAGGAACATTTTACTCCAAGGACACCACATTTCCCATTAGAAGACATCAAATGTAAGAGGAAAATCAACTAATCTACCCAAACATGGACTCTATGACAAAGAGTTGTAGTTTTAAAAGAAGGGACACAACATAAGCACAACTAAGATTAAAATATTAAGATATACCAAACTAAAATCTCTAAGAGCAAGGTCCAAAAGACCCAAAAGCATCCATAAGTGTCTCAACATTTCCCAATACTATTAGGTCATAGATTGGTATACATAAAATTTTAAAATGTTAAGGCAATGGTATATCTATTTATGGGTCATTGAGAGCAAAACAAGTACACTTAATTAAGCACATTTCCCGAATGGGCTTAAATCTAGCCATAATTACCAAGATACATACATTCCACCACCAATACTTTCTATAATGAAACAAGGAAACCATGATAAAACTTAGCATGCCATCGATGGAACATCACAACCAAAACAACACTTATCCACTAAAATCTACAATTAACCAAGATTCGATCCAATCCTAACATAATACATAAGCATATTATGAAACACATCTACTATGAAGGGGATCAAAGTTCTTACCAAATTGCAAGATAATCACCACCACTGCTATCAAACTGCCAACTAGACCGCACGACACAACGAACTCTCTATATAAAAAGGTTGAGTAACAAACAATTCACTCTAAGGTCCTAGACACACCCAAGGTTTTGTCCTTCCAAAACAAAGGCATAACTTAAAGCACCTAAGAAGACATTCAAGGCACCTAGGGTGTACCCCCATACGATGAAATATCACAATACAAACAACATAGAACCAACTCATCAACATGCAAGAAAGAATCATGTAACATTTAGCTAAGTAGCCAACAAGATAAACGAGCTCCGAGTCACCAATCAAAATAAAAAATAAGAAATAGCAACAATCAAGGGAAATGGATGAGCTTCTCAATCGAATTATAAATAAGATGTTGGTCCATGATAAAATAAATAAGTTTACAAATGTAAAATACAAAAAGTACACATCACATCCACTTCGCAGCCCCTTCTTGGACCTGCTAGTAGGGGTACTATACATCGAGTTCAGATCTAAGAACACATATGCAAAACTAGATCAAATACGACACCAAGACCTGATTTCTACTCTCCCATATGGGTATCAAATCGACAAAGTGACAACTAGACCATCTCGCCTAACCACTGAAGGAAGGGAGCTCTAAACAACTAATCAACCTCTAATTCTCTCCAAATGACCCTTGAACGCAAACACAAGCACTAATCCACAAGATTCACACTCCACAAATAACATTCAAAACAAGGAGGAGTCTCAATGGGGTCATCGTAATTGACCACACAATTACAAAAATAATTAAGAGATAGGAATCACTGGACACACCCTCTTGCAAGGGGGCTAAATTCATAATACCACCAGGAGTTCACAATAATATCAATTTAATTTAACATTTTACCATTAACCATGTTTGAAAAAATGCTAATACACAAGTACAACAATCCAAACAACTTTATAAATTTTATTATTATTTTCATCAAGAGGTTATAGTTTTTTGCTAACTAGTTGCCAAGTTCCCATGTGGGTCAAGGGTCCAAGCATTGAACCCATGGCTCTGATACCAAGTGTAACGCCCACAATTTTGATGTTTAAAACCACATTAATTATTAAACAATTGTCTTGGAGGTTGCAGTAATTTTTTTAATTTTCTTTAAGTTATAAGGGTGTCAAACCCTAATATACGTTTAATTAATTCCTACCAAAAATGTTACATTTCATAGGATAGATCCAGTCTAGATTATTAATTAAATATTCTTAATCTAGATCTAATGTCAATTTAATTATCATCACTAGATAAGTGTCCATTAATTTCTCTTACTAGGTTAAATAGTTTCCCTCTTGGGAATTAACATTTTGTTAGGTAAAATTTAGTTTACCTTGGTTGATTATGAATTTACCTTAGTTAATTATTAATTAATGGTAAGTTTTTATTAATCATTTATTATTTGTAATTGGGAATAGTATTCCTGTACATGTCTTTTGTCTTTATTATATTTGTTATACGATTATATTGTTCAAAACCATATATTTATAATTTATATGTGCATGTGATTATTTATTGTTGCAGTTGTTGCAACATCCCATTTTTCTATTCTTGGCTGTACAATTCCTATAAGAATTGCAACACTCTATTGTAGTGGTTGATTGATTTCACATTAATATAATTATACAGGCTTTCATCCCTATTTATTAACTTACATTTGGTACCAGAGCTAGTTGAAGCTCCTAACAAGGTTGGAGAAAGGGTACAGAGGAAGGAAAAGTTTTGGAGAAGAAAATTTCTACATTGGAGAGCTAGTGCTGCCCCCTTTAGCTTCCTAAAACTCCCTAGAGTCTCACAACATCCTATGCAATCTTAGGTAAACGGAAATCAATTTTTTTTTTCCTTGGTGCTCTCTCGCACAAGGAAATTTTGTCTATGGCTCGAGATAATCATATTCGTGGATATTATAAAAATAATAATATTTTTTCGAGGTATGCCCACCACTCTTGAACTACCTCTTTTCATTTTTGAACGATTTTGTGTGAAAACAATTGTTTGCTTGACCGAGATGAGCTGTTATGTTGGACTCTGGGTTAGACATCGAGATCTCCACAAATCCCCGCCGAGTCAAGAGTTGTTATGTTGAATCCGCAAAACCCGATGGAGTTGGGCTGAGGCATTGCAAATGGTGAGTTTTGTTTTAAGCGGTTTAGATGTCCTTATCACGGTGACAGGTAGGTGAGGCACATCCTAAGCGGCCACAATGAGTTCCAGTCTCCTCTCACCCAAAAATTATGCCATCTCCTCCTAAGCTGATCCGCGACACCTGTAAAACAATACACAACAGAGTCTAACAATGCAAGAGGTGTTTCAAAATAAATAAGGGGCAATTAAAAATAGCATGTTGAGGCATCATCTTCAATGCAGCGAACCTATGTACAAACCAAAACCATGGAGTAAACCCAAACAATGGGATCAAAATAACAATAAAAAACAATGGAGGCAGATAATACAAAACATTAGATCCATTTTTTATGCTTGGATAAACCCTAATCTGCATTAAATATCTCCTCCACAAATCCAGCGCCACATGGAGCCTCAGCCACATCACATTTTTCAAAGGTCAGCCTTTTTAACATTAAATTAAATTTACTTTGCTTCATTTTATACCATAAGTGCTCCATGCGCCAAACTAGATGGTGCAAAGGATTTCGGTGAGGGAGGTTTAGGGTTCAACTCCCACCCCCAACTCAATTTTTAAACCAATTTTAATTTAAAGGAAAAATTTGATAAAACCACCAACTTTGGTAGTGCTTTTAGTAGAGAAACCTCATCTCAACCGCTTAGTTATAACTAAAGCCACCACTAAAATTTTAGTGATAAAAACACTACTTTAGGGAAAAAAATATTTTGTCCCAAACCTCTTATTTTTTCATTCTGAACAACTTTTGGTAAAGGAGGTGTACCCAAAATTTGCACTTTAGCTAGTTTTTTGCAATTTTTGGCATAGAGGGTAGTATTGGGCTCCGAAGGCCACCAAATTTGAAAAAGAATTTTTTTAACTTCCATTAAATTTTTCCAAAATTTTAAATGTAATTTGCATACTTCATTATATTGTACTAATTTTGAGGTTGCCATAGTCAACAAAAAACTTTGTAACTACTCTAAAACTAGTAAAATAATGTACTCAACAATTAAATTTGGTTCAAAAACACTCACGAGATCCTAGATCTCATTCATAGTGTTCAAGTATATACAGTTCCTCTAGGAAGCACTTACGGGTAAATTCGTCATGACTACTACCGCACTTAACGTCTAATATAGCATTTGGAACACCATCGTCTTAGGCATCGACCCTTTAAATTGATGAGTGAGTAATAAGGAAAAAGTGTACACACTACAAGCCTTCCCATCTTTCTGTGAATGATTGCAAAACATAAATCGACCGAGAAATTATCCGAGTATATAGCGAAGTTACACACATTTATGAGGGTATTTCTTTAATTCGAGTGTTAATAATCACACAGATCCCTTTCAAGACTATCTTGGTGCCACGTATCAAATTATTTCATGTACGTTAACACCTCTTTTGTGTACCACCAAAGATATAGAAAGGGTGAGAATCTTCCACGTACCATCGGGTATATCGAAAGGGTGTGTATATAGAAAGGTTTGGTATACTGGACTAATTGTATATAGATTGGGAGACCTTATACCTGGAGTGATAAGAGCCAAACCCTATTAGTAATTTCTGTAAAATGGGCACCAATGCCCCAAAATACTTTCTTCTAGATTCACAACTACTTAGAGGAAGCAACTATGCTACATTGAAGACAAAAACCAAGACACAACTTGACTTTTTGAAGAGATCTCGAACTATTGTGAATGGTACTTTGACCAGATCAACTACCGATACAACACAACAATGATAATTTGATAAAGTAGATTAGAAGGACAAACTCATCATCTTGTTTGGAGTGTTCAATAATGTGTAAACCCACATTTGAGATTCAAAACAGACAAAGAAGCATGGGATAAGTTGAGCATGGTATATGAGGCCAAAAAAGGAATGTTATTCGAATTTGAGAGTCGATTACACACGAGAAGTTCAAGAAAAATGCAAAAATTAAATCTTTCTTGAGAAGAGTTGTAGAGTTGAGGGCTTCACTTTAATCCCTAGGAGAAGCCATCATAGATGAAGCTCTCATTCCCATTATTCTGTGAGCTCTCCCTTCTTATTACATTATTTTTTTTAACAACAATAAACTTGTCGATATGATATTTAGTTTTGAAAAACTTGTAAACCTACTACAAAAAGAGGAAGTTATGCATAATAAGGATGATGAAGATGAGCACGAAATTTCTTCACATCGAAGTGGAAAGGAAAAGTTAAAGGAAAACCTAATTACTATCAAAATTCCCAACATCGAATCAATATCAACATTAAGGGGACAAACAACAAAAGAAGCAATGTCCAATATGTAAAAGAGGACATAAGTTGAAAGATTGTTAGTATAATACATACAAGAAAAGTTCATCAAGAAACTTTGGACCTCAACACCAACACTCTAAAAAGGGAAATAAAAACTACAATCAATGGAAGAAAAAGGGGAACCGGAAACGAAGACCCAATCAGCAAGGAAATATTGTTGAACAAGAAGAACATTCACATAATGAAGACTACTTGTATATTAATCGATCAAGTGAACCCTCCACATGATCTAGTAATGTTTGGTATGTTGATTTAGGATCCACTTCACACATGGCCAGCCCAGAGACTGGTTTACTTCAATGAGGACACACCTTGAAAAACCATGTTTCATTGGGTGATGATTCTTCATATACATTCAGTGGGATTGGGAACATTTCTCTAACCCTTGGTTAACGCAAATGTAGACTATTACATGTCTTATATGTCCCCTGGGTTGACCATGAATCTTCTTTTAGTTAGTCAAATCCTAGATCACAACTTAAAAATTGACTTTTATAGTATTTCGGAAAGAAAACATGTTTTATTTGAGACAAATCACGAGGCTCAAAAATAGTTTCAAAAGCCTCCAATGTGGGAGGTATGTTCCATATTAATTTTTTCCATAGAGATGATAAGGCACTTGTGGCTAATAATTCTACCTCTGCACAGTTGTGGCATTGGAGACTTTGTCATGTTAGTTTCAAGTATCTCAAGACACTTCGCTAGTGTAATATGGTACATGGGTTACAATCTCTTCGTAAGGATACAAACAATTTTACTCACTTCCTAACAAGAAAACAACATGGAGCTTCATTCCAAGAAGAATAATTTTCAAGCTCATGGCAAGCTTGACTCTGGTTCATACCAATCTTTGTTTTTCAATGCAACCGAGTCATTATGGATTTCAATATTTCATGTTTTCTTTTGATGACTATTCAAGAAAAATATGGATTTTTATCTTCCCAAGAAAAGTGAAGCTTTTGAAACCTTCAAGAAGTTCAAAGTAGCTATTGAGAACAAAATTTGTCATCACATCAGAACTCTCCACTCAAATTGAGGGGGGAATTCACCGATGATGTGTTCAATGACTACCTACAAGCTCACAAGATTTGTTGACAAATGCCTCTCAGATACACACACCACAACGAGAATGTTGTGGTTGAGAGAAGAAACCATACTATCATGGAAATGGTGTGATGCATGATTGATAACTAAAGTGTGGGTAGAAGTAATAAATACAATAGTGTATTTTTGAATAGAGTGTCCACAATCGCTCTTGATGGAGTAACACCAAAAGAAACATGTTCAAAGCGAAAACCATCTGTTGGACCCCTTAGAGTATTCGGGTGTAAAGAAAGTATGCACATACCCAAGAAGAACATAAATAAATTGGAGATGAAGTCACATAAACTCATTTTCATTGGCTACAGTGAAGAAACTCTTGGGTACATATTGATGGATCCGTAGACCAGAGAGTCTACACACTAGCAGAGATGTTGAGTTCTTTGAAAATAAATAAGCGAGTCTCCTCCTCTAGGATCACCTAACGTATATTCTTCACCAGTTCTAACAACTTAATTTGATGTTCCCACAGTATGATGAAAGTGATGATGGGGATGATGGTGATGATATGATAGAACCACGACTAACGAAAAGTTTAGACTATGCCTAAGTTGTATACTAGCACGTTACGAGATGCAAGAATGGATACATCCAACCTTGGACCATGAACTCACAAAGAAAGAAAGATAAGAAGTTAGCTTTTATTTGATGAGTAGAGTTATTGAATCGATGAGACCTCTACATGTTAGGAATCCCTACGGTCAAAATCTTGGAAATATACCATAGATTCTAAATATCACTTAGTAATGAAAAACAACACTTGGCAGCTTGTCGATCTTCCATCGAAAAGAAACCCATTGGATGTAGATGGATATTCAAAAAAAGTACAAAGTAGATAGGATAGTGGACATGTATAAAGCGAGACTAGTAGCAAAGGGTATGCACAAAAATCAGGCATTGACTACAGGGAGACATTTTCTCCCACAACTAAGATCAAAATGATGGGATGACCTTTTCTCTAGCTACATAGTTTGGTTGGAAAGTCCATCGATGGACGTAAAATTTCCTTCTTAAAAAAATATTTACAAGAAGAAGTCTATATAACTCAACCTTAGGGATATATTGTACATGGTCAAGAAGCAAAACGTATGTAGACTCAAGAAATCTCTATATGGGCTCAAACAGCACCTTGGGCATGGTACATCAATATTGATGAGCATCTCGTACAACATGGATTTTTATAAATCCATACGATCCTAATCTTTACCTAAAAATAAATGGGGGATATTTTGATTGTCTTTGTCTATGTCGATGATCTAGTCATGAGTGGCGGTTCGGTGAGAATGATTGATGCAAAAAGAAAGATCTTAATCAATCATTTGACGTGATATATCTTGGGCTGATGCAGTATTGTCTTAGATTAGAAGTATGGCAGAAAGAGAATGAGATATTTGTTTCTCGGATGAAATATACCAAGACAACGCTCTAGAAATTCAGGAGGATGGATTGCACACCGATTGCTACAACTATAGAGAAAATATTGTAGTTATCTCATTCATATCCATCTCCTGAGGTAAATGCCACTCTCTATCGGTAGCTAATTGGGAGTGTCATTTACCTGACCTACACTAGACCAGATATAATCTTTGCAGTGAGCTATCTATAAAGGTTCATGTAAGAACCAAAATTTTGTCATTGAAAAAAAGTAGTAAGGCGCATCTTGAGATATCTCAAAGGATCAATGGATCCTTGTCTAGAATACAAGAAGAAAGATAATTTATTCTTGTTAGGATATTCAAATTTAGATCGTGCGAGGCAATATTGACAACAAAAAATACACTTCAGGGTTTGTGTTCTTTATGGGATCTGTACCAATATCATGGGGAAGTAAGAAACAACATTGTGTTTCTCAATCTTTAATAGAAGATGAGTACCATTCTATAGGATAAGTTCTCTATGAAGCGATATGGCTATGTCACATGCTCGAAGTACTTGGAATACCACAAGACAAACCAACCACCATGTATGTTTAAAATCAAGGTGTTCTCAAACTTTTTCACAATCTATTTTTTCATGAAAGAACAAAACACATTGAGATGCAGGTACATTTCATACGCGAGCATGTCTTGAAGTGTAATTTACGACTTTAGTTGTGTCCAACATCCGAACAACAAGAAGATATGTTCATGAAGTCACTTGCATGTGAAAAGTTTGAGATGTTCAGAGAGTTCATCTCCTCATCCCTTGAGGAAATGTAAAATTAAGGGAGGGAATGTTAGGTAAAATTAATTTACATTGGTTAATTATGTATTTACCTTAGTTAATTATTAATTAATGGTAAGTTTTTATTAATAATTTATTATTTTTAATTGGGAATAGTATTCCCGTACAATTCTTTTGTCTTTGTTATATTTGTTATATGGTTATATTGTTCAAAACCATATATTTTCCATTTATATGTGCACAAGATGATTTATTGTTACACGTTACAACATCCCATTTTTCTATACCTAGATGTACAATTCCGTAAGAATTGCGAGTACTCCATTGTAATGGTTAATTGATTTCACATTAATATAGTTATACAAGCTTTTGTCCTCGTTTGTGAAATTACACATTCAATCAACATTTAATAAATCTTTATCCTTAGTAACCTTAATTCTCGTAAATTATTTTCTTTAATGACTGTTTGTGTAATCATAGCACCTATGAAAGTCTTCAAGTCGATGGGTTGAAAATCTCGGTTTGAGTTCGTAACATGGACCTTTCCTTTGGTGGTTGAAATCTCTCCGGATGAAATCTTGTTCCTATTCCTCTATTCTGATGCACACATCCAAACTATAGAGGATCTACTCTAAAATATACTCTAACTTTCCAAGGAGACAAGGTTAAGAATATTACAAGAAATTAAATCTAAACTAACAGAGGTGATGCACCAAAGGAATGTTGAACACCTACTTTTCAATTAAACACAAACCATTAAAATGTAATACAACCACCATGCACAGATAACCAAGATTGTAATGAGAGATCGAGAAGATGCAAATAACATAACAAAGGTTTTTAAATCATCCAAAAAAAATTATTGTTTCACGTAAAGGTTTGATATAGTGCATTACAATAGCCAAGAAGAAAAATTGCATTTTACAATTTTGATGGGAGGTTTGAACTCAAAAAATTCACTTACAGACAAGATAATAAGGGAGGGTACAAAGCCAAATTTTCCAACATTAGAACAATGACCCTCCTTACAATATATATGAAGAATGAGAGAGATGGGGAGAGAATATTTTGAATCCATTCTTCAACCACCCTAAAATTCATTGAATTCACTTGAAATAATGATGGGTGCTAATGCAAAACCCATGTCTCCATCTACTATGCCTTGTTGGGAAAGAAAGGAAACCCATACTTCATCATTGTGGTAGGTAATAAAACACTGGGAAACCCTCTAAAATGGAGAACTATGTTTCCCCATTTTTAATAATTTAGTCTCATTTAAATTAAGAGGAGATTGTAATATTTCCAAAAGTCCTTTCTTGTGTAAATCCGAGCTCCATCACAATTTATGGCCATCTCGAAGTTCAATGTGCCCATCGTATTAATGGCGAGTGGTAGGCTCTATTTTGATCTTGCCCACACAGAGAGTTGTTCCAATGTCTGCAAGTCTATCAATAGCCTCATTTTTCTTCCGGGTATGAACTCAATGTTGAATGCTTCAAAGTCATCAATGAGGTCCCATACCCTGTTTTTATAGCTCTTGAGTAGGACATTCTTTGTAGCATGTTTTCCCATAACTTGGTTAATGAATATCTCACTGTCCCTAAATACTTGTAAATTCTTTATGCATATTTTCCTTGCCCAATGAAGTCCATGAAACAAAGCCTCATATTCAACTCTGTTATTTGAACAGAAAATTGTGAATGAAAAAGATGAATAATACTTAATGTTCTATGGTGAAAGCAACATTGTGCCTCCTCCAACACCTTGTTTTATTCTTGAACCATCGTAAAATAGTTACCATAATTCATTTCCATCCTTATTTTTTGGTTTGGTGATACTAGGGATATGTGAATTTTTTTGTGTACACAATATACACCTAATTAAGATTCTTCCATTTCATTGTATGGGTCAAATACATACCTTTTGTTTTCCCATTCATCCAAAGTTCAATTGGGAATACCCTCAACCTTAGACCAATTTTTTTATCATTTGAACACTCTTCCTGATCAAAGGCTGAGCAATTTACACTGATAGGGCTTGGCACATGAGGATCAATGTCAAAGTTTGAAATTTTGGCTTTGCACCCTCCATTTTTATCTTTTCTATAAGTGAATTTGTGCAATTCAAACCTCCCATCTAAAGCGTAAATGCAATCTTGCCTCTTGGCCATTGTAATGCTTGTATCAAGTCTTTAGACCAATAACAAAAGTATGTTGATGATTTTCAACCCTTTCTTATGTTCATCATATCTTCTTGATCTCTCACTGTGATCCTAGTTATCTATGTATGGTGGTTGTATTATATTTTGAATGGTTTTTTTTTTATTACAAATCAGGTGTTCAACATTCCTTTGGTGCATCACCTCTCGTTATTTTACATTTAATTTCTTATAATCTTCGTAACCCCGTCTCCTTGGCAAATTAGAGTAGGTTTTAGAGTAGATCCTCTATGGTTTGGATGTGTGCATCGTAATAGAGGAATAGAACCGAACTTCATTTGGAGAGTTTTCCCAATTGCGTAAAGTCCCACACTTTTGAAAAGCTCCATGTTATGTAATCACACCGAGAGTTTCAACCCATTGAGTTGTAGACATTCGGGGGTATTGTGACTATGCATCAACAAGATCTAAATTCTATGATTTGAGACTATGTTTCAATTACTTTTGTATTTACCCAACAATTGAAATATGTCTTTAGGATGCTTTTTTAATGCATAAGATTATTTGGGATATCTCCTTGCAATATACACTTAATGCTTCAAAGGTATAAGAGCAATGAAATGAAATTTTCTTGGGCAAGGTCATACCCCTTGTAGTCTTAAATCCCTAAGTGCAGATTATGTGTTATTTGAATTAAAAATTTCTAAAACACTTCCCATAAGACTCCAAATTAACCATGTAAGAAAAATGGGAAACAAGAGTAAATAAGATATTTTTAGGAATAAAGTTATGCTTGAAGTCTTCATAATTGATTTAGGTATTCTCTTGTTGTTAAGACAAAGTAAAAAAATAAATATGAATTTTTCTTGGAGAAATAAAGCATTTGAGCCAACACAAACTCTTATATAAAAAATATTATGACATGTAAATGTTAAATCTACTTAAACTAACTGTTGAATTATAACAAACTGTAACAGGAAAAATAGGGTACTATGATGGAAGGATTTTTATGGGAAGAGGTATCTTGAATCTAAATCACCCTAAAATCCTAATAATTCCTTCCTTGATCTCATGATAGTTCCCCTTGTCTAGCAAAAGTAAAATTTTAAACATCGAATATACGTAAGTGTTATAGGAATTACATTTGTTCCAAAATGATGTTAAATACATGACCAAAGTAACCATGTAAATGTAGTTAGTAAAAGGGTAAATAAGATTAAACTAAGGAATGAATTCTATGACAAATGGTATGCCATTCAGCCATGTCAAATGTGATCATAAAATGAATGTAATAAAGTAGAGCTCCACAACTAATACAACAACCTAATAAATCAAAAAATCTAATATGATGCATGATCACATGCTTTATCTCAGTATAAATGTGGATTAAAAATCATCCCGATGAAATAACAAAATGTAGCCTTGAGAATGGGATAAATTCAGCTTGTATCCAAGGTCTTGTGAGTTAAGGAAATTACACTCTAGTTGGACTTGTAAAATTTTGTAGAACCCGTTATCCAAAATTCACCCCCAAGGTAATTTTGATAACTTACACAATTTCTTTTCAGGCTTGAGTAAGCAAAAATGGTATGAGGCCCAAAATCAGATTTTTAGGGATACTTTGGTTTTTCTCTAACTTCCCTATCTAAAAAATATCCAAGGATTTATTGAAAATTTGCAAAAATTTGAAAAAATGAAGTCAAGGGCCTATTTTTGCAAATTGGAGTCCGAGGGTTGTGGATGGAACAAATATGGATCGTACCAGACTTCATCATACCTAGTTTGGGCCCAAAATTTGAAGGATCCAAAGAAATGTGGGTAGGGAAGAAATTATTTTCTGGGACAATCAGCCCCAAAAAGCTAATCGAAGCACTGGCCAAGCAAAAATGCAGAAAAAACAAATAAAAATGTCCCAAGCGGTCCGCAGGATAGATGGGACGTAAGTACATGTGGGCCCCAAAAAGATGAAATAGCCATAACTAGAGAAATGTAGAAAATTAGAAGAAAATTTCGCAAGCAGTTTGTGGGATAGTTGGGATGCAAGTACGCGCGGGTCCCAAAAAGTTGAAATAGAAGCAACTGGAGAAATGTGGAAGAAGTAGAAGAAAATTTCCCGAGTGGTCCACAAAACAATTAGGACATAAGTATGCATAGGCCCCAAAAAGTCGATATGGCCGCAGCCAAAAAAAGTGGAAAAAGGTGGAGAAACATGTTCGGGACAACTAGGACATGCGGACCTGAACTAGCTGAAATACCCACGGGTGAGTGGTGCAGAGAAGTCAGCAGTCAATGGCCCACTTGGCCTGGTCAACGATGAATGCACAAGGATAGAAAATCCCAAATCACGCAATGTAGAGAAAGGAGGCTTAAATAATCCATGTACCGTGGGGACATGAGTTCCCCAAAACCCACAATAACCACAATAGAAAGGGAAAGTGGAATGCTAGACTCCCGAACTTCAAATGGTCATAACGTTTGGTCGAGAACTTTGATTTTCACAAAAATTGACTTTTGGAAAGGGCATGACATCCTCTAGGAAATTTTAAATACTCGGTCAATAAAATGCAAAATATCCCTAGAAAACTCAAAAACCACTCCTCACACCGAGAATACCATAACTTCTACAATTCTCAACGGATTTTTGCAAAATTGGTCCTATTGGAATCATGAGTTTAAGCATGACGCACAATAATTAAGAAATATAGAAATTGATGAATGTTTTATGATGATTTTAAGGAAAACATGCCAGGATCTGAATAGTGATTTTATTAGTGGTTAGAGATGCATTTAATGAAGCATGCATAGACAATTTTCACTGCTGCAAGTCATGTGACAGTATAGGGAGCCTTTTGCAAGCAACATACCATTATTTAACTTCATTTATTACCTCTTGCAAGTGGTTGAAAGGTAGATTTCAGGATTTCAATCCTCTCTCTTCCAAATTATATAAATTAGAGTGTTGGGCTCATTGAAAAGGGAGAGATAGTTCGAGTAGCAAAACTCTATCATTTTGCTTTTGTGAAGCCAATGTGTCATAAGCCCTTGTACTTGACTCCTTGCGCATGGTAATCCAGACTTTATTTTGTAATAAATTGAATTGTGTATATCATGAAGCAATATATGAATGTTTGTGGATGTATCTTCCCTTTCGTGTTTGTTTGCATTTTCTTCTCTCTTCAACTTCATTACGCAAATATATTGTGTCTATCTTATTCTCTTGTAGGGGTTCATTATCATTGTGTGCATATGAAATGTTGTTTTGAATGTTGTTGCTAGATCGTGGAGAATCTGTTATGACCCCCTTCTAGTATACACTTTTCTTCCATTTTTCACACATTGGAAAATCATTCTCATTCCCTTCTTTTCTAGTGTATCATCACTTTATTGTAGGTTTTGTTTTCATGCATTCTCTCTCCTTGGTCCCTTGGAAAGTTAGATTAGAATAAGATAATTTTTCTTGCATTAGAGTAGATTGTGGCAGGTAGTTTAGAAGCAAGAACCAATTTTCTCTGGGGGTCTATCTCAAGTAGCAAGTCTCACAACTTGGAGATAGCACACGTGTCACCAAGTCACACCATGAGCTCAAGAACATACACTTGTACAAATCTAAGGGTGTTTTGATTTGGCAATAACATAACCCTTGGTGTAGATAAAAATATATTAAATCTAGGATCACTTTGGAAGTGGAATTTATGGTCAAAACATGTAATTGACACGTTGCTATTGAGAGTAAATCCTTAAGACAATGAAATAGAAGTAGTTTGAAATGTTAAATTTATCACTTAAAATCAAAGAAAAATCTCTATAATGGGAACATATGTGTAATGTACCCTTCCATGTGCAATATGATTGTGAAAATATGAATTCCTAATTGGAGCAATGGATTATGAATCAAGAATGATACAACTTATTAGTTAACCTACATAGTTGGTTGTAATAACTGGAAGATGAAAAGAGTGTAATGTTAGTATTAAACAATGCTATGAAATGAACTCGGGATAGGTTTTCTATTGATCTAGTAACCTTCCTTTTTCTTCATATGAATTTTCCTCCTTGTAGCAATTAGAGTATTTTTTCAAACTAAGTAAACCAGCTCTCTCAAACAAATTCTTAACTAAAATATTAGAAGACACATGTGTGTACATACATTCCTAATCACAATCATGCTATATAAAGTTATTTCCACAAGAGAAACGAGTGAATTCTAAAGAAACCACTATAGGTGAAATGTTAAACCAAAAACATGCAACCTAGTTGTAAAGGAACAAAGGGTCCCATGTTCTGTGTTCTTCAGACAATTATAGTCAACTAATAAAAATAGAATTGAAATAAATATTTCACCATGAATAATGATGTGTTGTGGGAAGTGTCTGTGAGTAAGTGTATCTTGTCGTGGGTCGTTGTTGTACCTTGTCATTTTTGGACATGTGGCTTTGATGTGCATCATGTGTTTCATGTTATATATGTGGGTCCATGGTTATGCAAACATCTTATGTGTTATACATTATCCTAAGTGATCCTATGTGATGTTATGTATCAAGCAATGTTAGCCCAAAATATATATATTATCCTGTTATTATGTGTGTTGTATTTTGGTGTTCAAAATGTGGGAATTACATCCAGAACCATTCTAACTAGAAGAAGATCAGTGTCGATTTGGTTGAGAACGATAATCAAACCAACCCATGATGAATGCCTAATCAAAGCCGCAGAAATACACATACTAAACACATCTTTATCGAGCATCATCCCTCATACGACTCCACACTTGTTTTTCACCTACACAATTCCCCAAAGATTTTACGTACGCCCAAGATCAAAGCCTTCATAAAGTAAAAATAGAAGAGGAGACGAACAATTAAACCCCTGGAACGGGTTCAAAATAAAGAGATTCAGAATTGCCCGGAGAAGATAAATTGCACATATTCAAAAAAATTATATGATTAAACAGTAGTTACAAAGAAAGTTCACTTTAGGAAGGCCTATAGGCCAATTAATGAACTTGATAATGCATTTAATTAATGAACGTGGTAAATTAATGAACGTGATAATGCATTTAATTAATGAACGTGGTAAATTAATGAACGTGATAATGCATTTAATTAATGAACGTGGTAAATTAATGAACGTGATAAATTTTTTGATAGACGTGAAATGGAAACGTGATAAAGCAAGTGAACAGTTTTCATCGCCTATTCTATATTTTTGGACAATTGTGTTTTCAGCAGTCCTTTTAAATGCTTAGTGTTCCTTCGTCGAGATAGCATTTTATAGAGTTTCTATAAGATGAAGAAATTAAATTTATGGTGTTATGGTGTCGTGGGAATTTTTTTCTGTTTAGTGAGCATGCTGTGGCTGCAACTAGCAGCGGCAGTTACCTACAAGATATTGTAGTGAGGGGCACGGTATTCTGTGACAAGCGTATGGAGGAACCATTTTCTGACTCCGCCTATTTCTTACCGGGTAATTTAAATAATATGATCAGTCCTAACTGGAGTTCAAATTGTCTACTATGATTGTAAGCTATCAATATAGTGATGAAATTGAATGTCATGCAGGTGTCTTGGTCTCTGTCGAGTGTAACATCAACAGCAACAGGAAATGGAAGAGCAGCGATGGAATAGTTTCCGTTGAAGGAGAAACTGATGAAAATGGAGAATTCAAGGTGGAGCTTCCCATTATACAGAACGTCAACCCAATGAGATCATGCTCGGTTAGACTTTTGAGAAACCCTCATGAGTCCTGCAACATACCCTCCATGTCAGCCTCATCACATCTCACCCTATCAACCTTCAATGGCATTCAGAGTTATGTGTCGCCTCCATTATCCTATCGTCCATTCAGCAAACAACAACAATCAATCATTTCATCTTTCCCTCGTCGTAATGTAGAGGAAGATTCTATTTCGAAAGAAACATCTTCTCTACCTTCTCTTCGTAGCATTCCTCCGGTATTCAAGGTCTCTATTCCGCCTATTCCACCTATTCTTGGGGTACGAAAGTTCACTATTCCGCCTATTCCTCGTATTCCACACATTCCTCGTATTCCGCCTATTCCTCGTATTCCTGGGGTACCGTAGTTCACTATTCCTCGTATTCTTCATATTCCTATTATTCATGGCGTATTGTAGTTCACTATTCCTCGTATTCCGCTTATTCCTAGTAAGCATTTCTTCTTATATCTAATTTACTTTTCCTCCCTGCCCGCAATACCTCATTTCAAAATTCCGAATGTTGTAGCCCCTCCTCTCCATAATTAACATGATTATCCCACCTTTTAACGTTGTTCCTCCTATAAGAAATGCACCAACTCTTCCCTAATTAATTGTTCTTCCTATTCCAAATATTCTCACTATTCACTATTCGAATGTTCTTAGTATAAAATGTTGTTATTCTCCCTTGCTTTTATACAAGTTTCATTTGGGTTTCCACATGTTAGTACTTAAAGTCTCATTGTAAATGATATGCCAATAAAGATGTTTTTAGTACTATCGAAGGCAAAAAAGCATACTCTATAACCTTCATCTTTGTTTTAATTGTTATTATTTATATTTTTAATTAATAGGACAATTTTTGATAAATAAATATATACTTCTCACACTAATAAACATGTACAATTTTAATCAAATAATTATAAAAATATTTTACCTTCTATTTGATTTGTTTGTAAATTTAGATCTCTTATTGCAACCTTCAACACATTGAAGGAAAGAGGTTTTCATAACATTTATCGTCAATTATACTGTAATGATTGTCTCCCCATTTCTCCCCAACACGATTTTGGCTCCCGTAGCTCATCAGTTAGTTGAGGCTCACAAATACCTCCGATCCGCGCACACGTGACAGTTGGAATATGCCACCTCCATCCCCGCCACCTTAAGACAAGTTCCCTTGGATTCCGCTTGTCATCTCGCCAACTCGGGTGGAAGCTTACAAAGAGGAGGAGGACCCCTTTGGGTCCGATTGGGACATACCTAATGCTACAAGGACCTTCCTGGTTCTAGCTAGCCTAATGATCATGACCCCACCTTTGTTGGTATTTTTGTTGCGATGGCTTGACTTTCTTGTTTTGATGTATTCCTAGGCTTTGCCTTGTGTGTTTGCATCTTTCCTAGGCTTGGCCTAATTTTTTTGTAGTTTTGGGGTGTGCTCTCATACCGCCCATTTTTTTCATAAAAAAATGATTACCATATATATTTTACTTTTAAAAACATGTGCTGTAAAATTTACCTCTTTCATTGGACATCTCGCTTAGGATTTGGTGCCCCAAAAATGACAACGCTTTATTATGTGTTGTGCCTTCCCTATCTGATTAACTAAAATTGACTAAACTAGGTAGTATTAAGCTAGTTAATCGAATCTATGAAAGGCTATAAATGAAGTAAACAAATGCAGAAAATAGTATGCTAATTATGTAAAAAAATATGGAAAATGAAATACTTAAACCCTAATGTGAAAGAAAGAAGATGAAAGAACTCAAATTGATAGCGTATGCTTATCGAACAATGTCGGAGAAGTAACTAGATAAATAAGAAGCGGGAACGCTTTGTGTTGGGTCCCGCAGAGGGAAGATATGGGTGATATGGCTAGATTGGAGTGCTTAGGAGAGGACTCGGGTGCCCACAAAGGCTGTGGTAATAAGAACAGCACCCTAGTATGAAAAAAAAGGCACGGAACTAGTTTTCATAGGTGCGGAGATGACTGATAACCTTTGTTATCTATCACATTAGTTTTCCTATAATGTGCCAAATGCTCCAAATATTCCAAGAGGAAGAATAACCTACAAAAGACTCAAAAGGAAGTATCAAAAACCTAAAATAAATCATGCAAATGAATGGTGTTAAAGTGACCTATCTTTGCTGGCAACAATAGGCTTACTAACTCGAGCAGCAGTGCACTACATTTTGGACCCAGATATAGTTCTCGTGAGTTTGTGCATGTCGTGCCCCAGAATCTTGTGTCACCACACTTTGTGAAATAATGAGGAATAGCTAAATGTTGAAAATGTAATAGAATGTGTGCATGGAATAGAATAGAATCCCTTCCCCTATGAAGTGTGATGTAGATGTTCTAGATTGTGCCTTGATGATGGAGCTATGTGGATGCCAATGCAATAGATGGATGCAACTCTAAATGAGTGATAGTAGTAGATGATGCTAGGTCCCTCATTATGGTCTCATAACTTTATATTTATAGGGTTCTCTTTCTCTAATTTCGTAATTAACCTTGAAAAGGCCAACCACAAGAAAGATAAATATGTAAAATGGATAGAAGAGGCCCAAAATGTGGCGAAAAAGTGTAAAAAGGATAGGGGCGCCCCTGGTGGGACCACGATACCAATGGGCGCCCCAATATTAATATGGGTGCCCCATCCGAGGCTAAATTTAAGTGGAATGCCGAGAAAATGACTGGGCATATGGGTGCGATAGGTTGTAAATTAAGAAAAAAAAAAACAAGATGACTAAAGGACGGGGTTAATTACTACTTTCTTCACTCAAGAACCATCTAAATAACAATATGAGACTGTGATAAATAAATGTGTAAAGTGTATGATTTTGTGACTACTCTATCAATGTTTTCAATTTATATGTCCTTCATTATTTATTTCTATGCCACCTCATTGCTTATATGTTGACCTCATTTCTTAAAGAATGTTCTTGTGGAAGAATGTGTCATCATATCAACAATTGATTCTTCGGCCTAGTCTATAAAGGAACCCTCCTTGAGATGACGAAATTCGTGGTGAAGGTGCTCAACATCCTTTTTGGCCAATGCGAAAAAGAACTCTACTTGTAAATTTCCATAATCGGTAAGCATACACCATGTGAATATTATAAAGCTTCATGACTTCTACGTCGAGTGTTCGAATCTCCTATCGGTCTCAGAATATATGAGCCATGGCACCTTAGATTGGTCACTATTCGATTACCTTGTTCTAGAATGGAAAGAGCGCTACGACATTGTGCTTACGTCCATGATGGCTGCCGCGATAAAATCATACATTGCAACATTAACTCAAAAATATTATCCTCGACATTAAATAAGAAACAAAAGTTTCTGACTTAATACTTACAAAGCTTCTGAGACTACGTCTATCTGGGCCCAGAATGGCTCCCAAAATCCTCAATTTTGGACAAAACGGATGTCTACAGCTTTGACAATGTGTTGTTGAAAATTATCGGCGGCTAGAAAAATAGTTTACTCTCTGACACTCGCAATCCTGACTAGGATCCTTTCCAATATTCATTTGAATTTAGTTACAGGAAAGTTAAATGATGACAAGCCAGGGAGGAATGAGGCGGGTGGCTATATTTGACGGAGCCTAATTTTTTTGAATTGAATGCATGGGAGGTGAAATTTCTTCTATATAGTGATAATAATGGATGCAATCTCGAGTCTTTTCTTACTGTGATGGATACAAGTGTTGGACAAGAATCCGGTAACTTACAAGTTTTGGTAAGTTTTAAAGATTTTATGAGCAATTTCTTATGACTATTTCTCGTGTCATAATACAGTTTTAAAATAAAAATTGATCATTTGGCATAACATGTAAAAAGCATGTCGGGGAGGTGTGCATTTCCATAAAACTTTTGCTTCATCTGTGATGGAGACAGACTTCGACTCTCATATGTAGTGTAGACTGGCTTTAAATTCGATGGTTTTTTTCAAAAACAATGATGTGTTTTCAGATGTGAAATTCTTGAAAATTTGTATTTAATAATCATGTTCCATACACTTCCTATCTCAATCTCAGAATCACAATGTAATATAGAGAATGTTTGCTGAAGGAGGTACTACACATTCTTCCTACTACACACAGCCCCTGAAGACTCTTCCAAGTATCTTCCACTACTACAAACCTTCACTTCAAAGAAATACTTTTCACATGAAAAGAAATATGTACTCCTACATAAATAAATACGGAGTTTAAGTTTCTAGCATGCAAACTTCTACAAAATGCTCTCATGGACATGATGAATGGTAAGCGAAAAATTTAGCCAAGACTTTATGATCTTATACGAATGTATGCATACAAAGTATTTAACAAAATGATTAATTTATATATCATCTTTTGGAATGCGATCATGAGCCAAGACATTGGATACCTCATGAGACATTGACATTGTTTCACCAAATAAAAGTGACATATGTCCATCTTGATCAAGACATCGTTTTCAACAATTTTTGAGCCAATACATTGCAATTATTTTTGCGACATAATACTTGGCATCATCATTGATATTCTTGTTATAATATTCCATTACATAATGATTGAACAAAAATAGATCACAAACTAGTTTGTAAATGTAAAAAGAAAAGAGAACCCGTGTTAAAGACCAAGTTTATATATGGAAAACTATTACTTTCCTATTTACGATTTAGTTAATTGTTTAATAGTTATGATCAATTTGTTTTATGATGAAAACTACACTTACTATAATATACACAATAATGTGAATGCAAAATACATGGATTTAACATTAAAAAAAAATGCTAGTATAAAATGTTTTCGAATCTATAGTCTCTTTCAAAGAAGTGCATTTAATAAAACATTTATTTAAGATGAATTCATCTTTTTAATATTTATAATAGAAATTACACCGTATTAACCCAATTTAATTTGAATTAGTATGTAGTTATCATGGTCATTGGATTATCTAAGAATTCTACTAATGAAATTATATATTTAATGGAACAATCCAATTTGCAGGATACAATTGTGGAATCATTTCACGTTGTATTTAACAATTTTGCAATATACAATCAATTTTTAATATTGTTTAGTTTTTTACATTCAGGGCTAATATATATACTTAACAAAAATGACATTGAACCATGCATAAATTAATTCAAACATTCATAAAATATAGGACTATAATAACATAAACACTTTTTTTTGATGAAATAGATCTTATATTACTAACAAGTAAACATATATAAGACTATTCAAAAAAGGATGGTGATATGAAAGCATGCCCAAATGCCACAAAACAAACAGGACCAAAAGGACCTAGGAACACAGATAATAATAAAGACAACAATTTTAAAAATTAAAAATAGTAGAATTAGTTTATGGGTTGGACGTGCAAATTTTCCAAATTTTCTTAGAAATACGAAACATTGACTCATGTAACATTCAATTATATTTTTTAAGTATTTATTATTGAGAAAATAGATTATATATTTAGCAAAACTTTGATTTAATGTCGAACGATTTTAATTAGGATTTTTTAATGTATTAAAAATATATTTGAGAAAATCATGTGAGAACTTATAGATATGTGAGCATATTTAAGATTTGTAATGAAGAGATATAGTGAGATAGAAGAAGATAAGTGAAGTGGTTGAAAATTATTAATAGAAGAAGTTCTAATTCTGCAAATTGAGCTTGTGTTGTGTTTCTCATTTTATTTCACTTTAGCTTTAGTTTTTCGGTAAACTTATTTTGATCACACATGCTACAAATTGTTTTGGATTCATCCATTCCTTCATAATGGTTTCATAGTAGATTTTACATTCTACTTATGGTACCAATAAAAATAAGATCACTTAGGTCCATATTATGTTATGAACACATATATTTTATGATTTTTTGAGCATTAAAATGAAAAAATGTTTTTACTTCAAGATTTATCGTAATTAGCGTAAAAATGGATTCATTGATCCTTTAAATCAAGAATCTTGACATGGCTTAACTTAGCTAGATAGTTATTTTTTAAAAGAAATTTTTGATAAAAGATGCTATATCTAGATGCTTATAATTCAATGGGCAATGGATGAAATCTATTTCCTAGGTTTCAACAACTAGGTATAAGAAAAAATTAGATATGTTAGAAAATTCATATTAGGGTTCTAACTAATTTAAAGTAGTAAAATTGTAGAAACTTAAAAGGAATTTTGAAAATTTGAGTATGAAGGAGTAAAAGAAAATGACCTTTTTTACCAATCTAATGGGTGTAATGAATCAAGATAGGTCTCATAGCGACATACTTATAAATCAAAATATTAAAGAGAAGGTCCTTAATATCCTTCCAAAAAACACTGATACCATTATGATGTCTAATATTGAGGAGTTAAAATAATCCACTGATTTGGATGATTTTCACAATCTCAATGCTCCTTGAGATTTACCAAGACTAGATGCTTATGGAAGATCTCCTCGAGAGCTTTATGATGCGTTTTAAAGAAGCTAAAAAAGTGCATATGGGGAAGATATCATCCACTAAAATTTAAGTTAAATTGGAAAAAATAAGTCTAGGTTGCATAATTAAGATGTGGAAGAATGAGAACACAACAAGTTGCAAAATTTCGTGTAAAAATGGAAGAGTTTTAAGAAAAAATGGTTTTCATCCTTCGATATTTGAAAGTTAGGGTGAATCTCACATGGTATGTTGGTTTGAGTCGAGAAACCATTGGGGTGTCTCTCTTTGTTAGAAGGGAACCCAACCACCTATTTTACAACATAGTGTATGTGATTTTGGATATATATCTCATGGAAGTTCACACATTGTTGCATGTGGGACTAAGTCCCCAATTATTTTCAAAGTTATGATGCCAACTGATGAATTTATTGAGCGAGCTAGAGGCCATGTTCAAGTAGAGTCATCTTAATGAGATTTACAATAGTATTTCAACATTTCTAAGTCATATTGCCAACTCATCTCATATTGAGTGGTTGATTTATTACAACCACTTTGTGACTAAGCCACATTACAAGGTTCGAGATCAACACCACCAACCAAACCAACTCACCTTGACGACTAGGGTGTTGGATAACTAAGAATTCCAAACACCATTTCCACCCCAATAGTCAATTAACCAACAAATAACCATGGTTGGGCCATAGGTAAGCTCATGACCTGCAACCAAAGAATCAAGGGAACAATTCAATGGACCAAGCCTTGGATTAAAGGTCGAGTTTCATGATAAGAAGCGAAATGTTGGTGGGAGCATAGAGGGAAAAAAACATTTACACCTCAAATTCAACTAACCAATAAATCACAATGGCATAGCTTGAGGGAAGCTTCGATCAACAAAATTTGAATCAAGCAAGCAAATCAACCAACTTATCCCGATCTCGTAATGCTAGCCACATGATAAGAGGAAAGTTGTTGGAAAAATTAATAGGACAAAGAATGTTTGTCATAACTAAATAAGAAAAACAACTCTTTAGACTATTTCAAGCCCTCAACCCACTAAAATCCTCCATATGTGGGATTTTAATACCAACATAGAACATAGACTACATGAGGGATGAAGAATATCCCATGGAAGTCGAAACCAGTCATTTATGGTAACATTTAGATGTCTTATTAATTATACCCCATGGTTTGGAAAGAATACATAATGTATGAGTTAGTATTTGAAGGAGACTATTGGTAGGAATTTGTATATTCCTAGACCCTTTTACGAGAGAGTTAACTAATTTACTTGGAGTGTAAGGCATGTTATCAAATTTTTATGAAAGGATGATGGTGTAAGAAGATAGAAGAGATATATTTTTCCATTTTGGAGAGAGATTTTTTCACTTAGAGAGATAAAAAAACATGTGGAGAAACTATTTGCATAAGAGGACATCAGTCTTGAGCTAGGAGTAAGTTATGGAGACTTTATAGACATGGTCTCGAGACACATTGGCAAGTCACATTTCCCATTTTTGAGATTGATGTAAGAATTTTTATTTATTGTTACATCATTAATAGGATTAATTCATCATATTTGTAAACCCAGAGACATCCTCCTATATAGATGAACTCCATTCTCAACTTTTGAGATTTTAGTCTTATATTTCCTTCATTTCTTGATATTTTAATCAATTATAATAATATTTTAAGCATTTATGCCAAATTTTTACATACTTGCATGTTATTGTTAGCATATTTCATTATCTCTATGAACGGTGACCTTCCAGCTTTGTTGTGTGTCCCTTGGTATTCTCCCATCTCTCAACGCATGCATAAATATGCATATGTAATAACCGTATATAAATATCCAATATTTTTATTTTATTATTGGAAAATAGTTTTGAAGGGACTATACCCTATTACAAAAAGGCTCAAAATCCAGATATCACAATAATTACATATCAAAGTCTGATCAAAATCAAGATATTACATGATAGTCCAATTGTAGTTTAAAAACTACACAAAAAGAGTCAAAACAGGATCAAAACAATAAAATAACAACAAACAATCAACAATTGATCAACCAAACTTCTATAGTATAGTATTATCACTTGGATGCTCTATCTATTTTTGTCCTCAATGTTTACAAGCGTAAAGAGTGCAATAGATGTAACCTGAGAGGGGTCATTTTTGTCCACCTGGGTAAAGACTTGATCTCGTGTTGGTCCCTCCTCCCATATAGTTGTAGGAATGTCACTTAACATGCAAACACTCTTAACATGCTACTCCAGAAAATTATAAACAACTTTGAGAGATGATATGGTGAAATCTTGTCTACTTCTAAAATTCACCATCCTATTGTCAAGGGAGTTGATTTTTTTGTAAATTTCTTGAATTTGGCCTTCACCAAGTCCAGATTCTTCCTCCATTTTCCTTTTTCCTTATTTTTTTATAACTACTTCATTTCTCCTTTTAAAACATTCAATTCCTTTTACATCTTACCAATCCTTTGCATTAAATCCCCTCCTCCTCCCAGAAGAGCCACTTTTCCAAGGATTACCAATATGAAGAAGGTTCTCGCTACGACTCAATATCATTGTTCTGCTGCTACGCTAAACTCTATTTGAGGGAAAAGGGTGATTGAGGGGATACAAGGGGTTTTTGTACCTGATTCTTCTCCCACCCATAAGATTATCGAGTATAGGGATTGTGGGATTTATGGTAGGTTCGAGTCTAGAGAGGTAGGGGATGAGCGGATAGCTGGGTTTTGAGGATAAATATTCAATATAAATATCCAATGTAATTTAATATTTATTATTTACTCGACATTGGTATCAAAGAAATTCTTTTCTCGGCATGTGAGGACACTAAAGCACCAAACACCGACATATCATCGAATCAACCAACATTTTTGCTAGAGAGGGAGAAGAAAAAATACAATAAAACAGAAAAAAGAGACTGTATTAATTCTGCCAAAAGAGAGTATTCTATTTTATAGATCCACACAAGCAAGAACAACAAGAAATACATATTTTGTATTTGTATTATGCCTTGGTAAAACAAACACAGATTAGAGTTGTTGTGCACTTATTTTTCACGCCTTTTCCGTAAAACAGAGTCAGTATATATTCATGCCCTTTTTCATACAAAAACAGGTAACATAAACTTTCTTTACATAAGATAGATGTCGTGGAGAAGCCTCCATACACGCCAAAAATAGAAGTTTCGGATGGAAAAAGAAAAGAATGAAGGAGAGTTAAATGTGGTGGTTGGAGTAGTTGGGGTGATGCAGAAGAAGATTAGTCGAGATCCATGTCTACCAACACTCCCCTTAATCTTCACTACCATATATGTCCTGCTATTCCAATTCCTTCCCTGAGATGCTCAAAGACATGCTTTGCAAGTGGTTTTGTGAAGATGTCTGCTGCTAGTTGCTCTTTGGACCTACAAAACTCAAGATGAATGTCACCATTGTTCACCAATTCTCAAATAAAATGATATCTTGTGTCAATATGCTTGGCTGCGTTTATGGAAGACATGATTTTTAGATAAAGCAATTGCAGAATTATTATCACAATAAATTTATATAGGTTCTTCTAGTGGATGCTTCAAATTTGAAAGTACTCTTCTCATCCATACCGCTTGGCAACCGCTGATGTGGCTGTAACATATTCCGCTTCAGGCCTGATGAGAGTGTCACAATTGGTTGTTTCTTTGATGCCCAAGAGATAACACTTGATCCAAGATGGAAAATGTAATTGGAAGTAATCTTCCTATCATCCAAGATACCTCCCCAATCACTATCCGTATATCCAATCAGCTTGTAGTCATCTGAAGATGTATACAAAATCGCAAAGTTCTTTGTTCCCTATATACCTTAAAATTCTTTTTCCATCCTTCCAATGTGATTCCTTAGGTTTTTCCATGAATCTAGAAATAAGACTAACCCCATGCATTATATCTGGTCTTGTGGCGGTTAGATATATAAGCCTGCCAACTAATCTTTTAAATAAAGTTGCATCAACACTAGGACTTTTTTCGTCCTTACTAAGTTTTAAATCTAGTGCAACTGGTGTAGGGGCTGCATTGACATTTGTAATCTTTTCAACAAGTCACTAACATATTTTCTTTGACATATAAAAATTCCTTGATCACTTTGACTTACCTCTATTCCAAGAAAGTATCTCATGATCCCTGATCAGTCATATCAAATTCACTTTACATGGCTGCCTTGAATGATTTAATTGACATGTTACTTGTGAATATCAAATCATCTACATGCAAGCAAACTATCAAGATGTCTCCTTCATCATTCACTTTGACATATAAAGTTGGTTCATTGCCACTCTTGCTAAACCCATTGTTCACAAAGTAAGAGTCTATCCTGCGTACTCAAGCTCTAGAAGCTTGCTTCAAACCATATAGTGTCTTTCTCAGTTTATATACCTTATGTTCTTCTCCCAAAACTTGATAACCAGGTGGCTGTTTTATATACACTTCTTCTTCTAAAATGCCATTCAAGAATGCTGATTTGACATCCATTTGGTAAACCATCCAATTATTTTGAGATGCTATGGATAAAACCATCCTAATTGTATCCAATCTTGCCACTGGTGTGAATGTTTCATTGTAGTCTATGCTAGGTAGTTGTGTGAAGCCTTTAGCTACTAGTCTTGCCTTGTGTTTCTCTACTTTTCCATTAGCATTATACTTTGTCTTGTAAACCCACTTAACTCCAATCACATCCTTGCCTTTAGGAAGCTCTACTATATCCCAAGTTTGATTTTTTTCAATTGATTGAATTTCTTCATTCATGGCTGCAATCCAATTGTCATCTTTAATGGCATCCTCAAAATAAATTTGATCATCTTGTGTTAAGAATGCAAAATTAGCGCATAAATCATCATTTTCAGCCTCTTGTATTTCATCATAAATCTCTCTTAGACTACGTGACTTCTTTGAAGTGTTTATAGACCTTGATCTTAGTGATGCAAGTGTTGTATTAGAAGATTCACTGCTGTTATTAGTTGTTGGAGTAGTTGTATTTGGAGTGGTGGGTGCCTTAGAAGGTGTTGAAGGAACATTTGCTTGAGTAGTAGGAATCACAACTTGAGTTTCATTCTCCTCATTCTCTTGTGGAACACTAGCTGCAATTGTAGTTGTTTTGTCTATACTTCCATCCCATGCTTCTTCTTCAACAAAATTAACATAACGGCTTATTATGACCTTCTTTGTGATAGGATTATATAACTTATATGCCTTTGATTGTTCGCTATATCCCACAAATATGCACTTCTCTCCTCTATCATCTAGTTTCTTTCTCAACTCTTGAGGTATCAAGGAGTATGCCACACATCCAAAGACTCTCAAATGTGCTATATTATGCTTCCTTTTGCTCCAAGCTTCTTCTCGTGTTTTATTTATCATTGCTTTTGTTGGACATATATTTAATATGTATACCGAACATGCAACCGCTTGCTTCACCCAATACTCATTTGGTAGGTGTTTTTCTTTTATCATACTTCGTGTCATTTCCATAATTGTTCTATTTTTTCTCGGCTACTCCATTTTGTTGAGGAGTATATCTTGTTGTAAGTTGTTTCTTTATGCCATTTTCTTTACAAAAATTCTGAAAATCATTTGATATATATTCACCACCTCTATCGGTTCTCAATACTTTGATATAATGTCCACTTTCCTTTTCAACTTTTTCCTTGAACTCTTTAAAAACAGAAAATGCATATGATTTATCTTTTAAGAAATAAACCCAAACTTTCCTACTGAAGTCATCAATAAATGTCAAGAAATAAAGACTTCCACTTATGGATGGTGTTTGCATTACTCCACAAAGATATGACTGCACTATCTCAAGTGGATGCTTTGCCCTATAAGATTACCCAACTGGAAATTTATGTCTATGTTGCTTTGCCAATATGCAACTCTCACATGTTGTTTTAAGTGGTTCTATTGGTGGCAACCCATATACCATTCTTTTCTTATATAACAGCTGTAATCCTTTGAAATTTAAATGCCCAAATCTTAAATGCCATAGCCAAGATTCATTTTTATAAGAAGCTTTGAAGGCTAATTCAGCAACCTTTTGCAATTTGTGTGGCTCTAGGAATAGTTCACTTTGGATTCTAAGTGGAAACATCCTATTTTTTGTCATTTCAACTTTTGCAATCAGCCTATTGCTTGGTTTCTTCTCTAGAATCACACATTCACCATTTTCCAAGTATATTCTAGATCCTTTTTGCACTAGTTTCCCAATGCTTATGAGATTGTGTTGCAATCCAAGAACATACGATACATCGTGGATATGCTTCTTCTCACCTTGCTTGGTTCTTATATTAATTGATCCTTTTCCCATGATCATACTTGATGATCATTCCCAATTTTACCTCTCGATTTTACCGATTCATCAATTGTTGCAAACATCTCCTTACTCCCACTCATGATTGCTACATCCGCTATCTAGGAACCATACCTCTTTGGAACTCTCTTGTGCTACGTTGCATGTTATAAACATGGTGTTTTTCTCACTAGTGTTGGGCTAGTTCTCATTTATGAAATGTGTCTTTTGCTTATTCATGTCATATTGTCTTTTCTACATTCAGATGCAAAATGCCCAAATCTATTACAATAATGACATTGAATGTTGGATTTATCATACCTTTCTCCTTGATGATGGCTATGAGAGTGGTTGCCGCCTCTTCCTCTTTTTGGTGTAGAATGGGTAAGTGGGCTTGATACTAGTCTTCTACTTTCAAGTTGTGTATTTTCTCTTCCTCCTCTTGGTGTAAAATGTCTTCCGCCTCGCTGTAATTTGATCTCCCTCGTGTTTTGCTAAATGGAAGTGAGCTTTGAATGCATTCTCCAATGATGATGGCCCCGATTGATTTAATCTTTGCTCATGTGCTAAGAGTGATCCCATTAATTCATCTACATCGATAGTTGTGTAAGATCCTTGGATTCCTCAATGGCTACTACAACTGAATCAAATTTTATAGGCAAGCTTCTAAGTATTTTCTCTACAATTTTTTGATCTTCAAAACTTTTTCCATAAGATCTAATTTGATTAACTATTGTCATTGCATGAGTGAAGAATGAATCTATTGAATCTGAATCCTTCATTTGCAGATTTTTGAAATCCCTTCTAAGCATTTGTAATTTTGTTGTTTTTACCTTGCTTGTGGCTTGGTATGCTGTTTGCAAACTATCCCATGCTTGTTTTGATCTTGTGGCCGTTGCTACTCTTGGAAAGATTGATTCTTCCATTGCTTGTTGAATGAAGAATAATGCCTTTGCATCTTTCTTTTTGTTTTCCTTCAATAAGTCCTTCTCTACTTGTGAAAGAGCTTGATATGCTTGCTAGTCAGCTGGTTCATTAAATCCATTCTCAACCAAGTCCCAAACATCCTGGGAGCAAAATAGAGTTTTCATTTTTATGCTCCAAAAATCATAATTTTTGCCATTGAATGTTGGTATTTGAGGTTCTACAATATTTCCACTTGTGCTTCCCATTCCTCCAAAGCTTTGTCTCTGTTAACTGCTGTTCGAGTACTTCTTGCTCTGATACCAATTTGCTGGAGAGGGAGAAGAAAAATACAGTAAAACAGAAAAAAAGAGACTGTATTAAATCTGCCAAAACAGAGTATTCTATTTTATAGATCCACAGCAAGCAAGAACAACAAGAAATACAGATTTTGTATTTGTATTATGCCTTGGTAAAACATACACAGTTAGAGCTGCTGTGCACTTATTTTTCACGCCTTTTCTAGAAAACAGAGCTGTATATATTCATGCCCTTTTTCATACAAAAAATAGGGTAACATAAACTTTTTTTACATAAGATAGATGTCAGGAGAAGCCTCCAGATACACGCCAAAAATAGAAGTTTCTGGATGGAAAAAGAAAAGAATGAAGGAGAGTTAAATGTGGTGGTTGGAGTAGTTGGGGTGATGTGGCAGAGAAGATTAGTTGGAGATCCACGTCTGCCAACATTTTTGCGTCCATGTTGTGTGAGTGTTACCATTCACCTGTGCGTAAAGAGGACTTATTTCTAGCCAGATGGAAAAACATAAGGCATAGATGAAACATGCGGGAAAACAAGTGTCCTAAATCAATAGCGAGAATCATTCTTTCTTTTAGACTTGCGTGGAAGATCCGTGTAGACCTACCAATGTCCAAACAAATCTTGTGGAACATCCAACAACTGCATTGGAATCAAGTCTGACAGACCTGCGTTGAATTTTAAACCTTGTATTGTAGGATTGGCATTTTGTTGGAGAAATAACACGATAAGAGAGTTTTTTAGTTTTAGAGTCTAGTGCAAAAGAATACGTGGCATGAATAAGATACCTATCTTCTTGTGGAGCACAATCATGAAGAATAAAGTGCGACTTTTGTCGTTGGTTGAGAAATTTTACCATAACTACTTTGAACAACTTGTGCATTGAAAACCTACATTTTTTTCGTGAGAGACAAAAACAGAAGGAAAAAAGACCTGCAAATGACCAGCGACCAACGTATTGTTGGATATCTGGAGACGTGTGGAAGTATCTAGAAATAATTCAATCATAACAAGTTTAGTTTAACCACGACTTTATCAATTCCTCTATAAAGTTACAAGAACACGAGCAACCAATCAAAAAGCTAAATCCTATGATCCCATACAACAATTTGCACCCATGATAATTGTGCCCAGAGAAGCTAGCAGTATTGCAAGCAACTATAGGGATGTTTAACGTTAGAGATATCGAATTCAAGCCAAAGAGAGCACCTGTTTCTACTTTGAGTTGTTAAGATTCTCCAAAACTTGTAAATTCAAGGACATAGTGCATAAAAACTCAATGAATGAGTCTTGTTCAACTGATAATTTTAGATGGAGAAGAATCATCCCAAGATCGAAGAAGGTTGTGATGTAAATGATGAACATGAGGTAGAACGCCCATAGGATCATTTGTGTTGTGTTACGTGAGTATACCGATCCCATTTCTTCATCTGCAATTCAGAAATGAGACCACATTTTTCGAAGTGATTCAAAGAAATCTAGACGAGATCCTCACCGGAAGAAGCGGGAAGGCCACGTCTCCACTCAACATGATGACAAATTAGAATAAAGGGGTACAATAATCGAGAAGATGATGATGATTTTTTGGGGGAAACTTTTTTAAAATAATGAAATAAGAGGAGGAATGTTGGCATATTTTTTGTCGTCTCTATGACAGTGATCTTCAAGCTCTTACGCATGTCGCATGGTCTTCGCGCTCTCTCAACGCATGCATAAATATACATAAGTAATCACTATATATTTATACAATGTAATTTACTATTCATTATTTATTACCATTTATATGGTAAATTGAGAAATGAAGAGAATGAATGTGGAATTTTATGTACATGTTTAATTTGATGATTACACCACAATTTCATATTTATTACATGTTAATTTTAAAGTAGGAATGATGTAGGAGCATCGACAGTTGCGGTCACTCGAGAGGATTCAATTTGTATATTTTGGAGTTTAGAGAGGATATCAAATCTATAATAATAGACATGTGGCATAGGTACAATGTCTTTTATTTGATTTGATTTCTTGAGAGGTTTTCCTCGAAACAACAATTTGAAATTGAATTTTGTTATGTAATTTATTGAGTAAACATCCAATGTAATTTGAAAATTGTAGTGAGGTGTCACAAGTTCGAGAGGATATAACAGTTAGATTAGGTAGATTCTAGTCTATAGGTGATGTGAAGTCAATATGGTTTATTGTCGACGCATAATTTTGGAGAAACAATCAACTCCTACATTCTTGACAGGAGTTGAGAGAGAATATCAACTACGTTGAATAGTAAACATAAAAACCCTCCAAAGAGGTTTTTGTGATCTTTTATAACTATTTAATGAATGAGGAATAGAAAGGACGGGTCGGAAAGTTTATAATAGGTGTAATTTTTATATTGCGGGTGAGAGAGTTTCTATGTAACTCTGTATAGTTGAATTAAAATAGATAAGAAGTCAGAATTATTTGAAGTCATTTCCTAAGACCATTGATGTTTAAATAACTTGTTAAGAATAAGAGAGATTGTATACACAATAAGACTCAATGATATTTGAGAAATCTTTTTGAGGCTTGTCTTATTTTGGCAAATTTAAATGTATTCCGACTAAAGCTTATTGTTTTGAGCATATGGGGGTCTCTTAGACATACGTCCTAAAAGGTAAAACTAATCGAGGGCATCCACAAAGCTTAACCGACTAATTTTAGATGATATAAAGACTCATAAATGAAGATAAGTTTATTTATCTTCTATTGGGTTCTCCAAAACCGTGTTTTAAACAAAATTTCTCATATCTTTGTTATTACAAAACATCCAAAGCTGAATTTTTATAGAATTCATCTATATATTAGGTTCTTAAGTTTGCCAAAGTTTTTAGAGTTATTCAACTTCTTAGGGAGGAGATGTTATTGACATTCTTCATAGGAGTGGATCATGCAAACTAAATAGGCCTAATTAATAAACATAGAAATGTGAAATGGGTGAAAACACAAAGAATTTAGAAATACTAAGTTCTTATTAAAAATAACCTAAACTTGCCCAAGGATTGACCTACTAGATTGTGATTTGGACTCGAATATTCTTACATGCTCAATATTTAATGATTATAAGGTCAATTGGTTACAATAAACCAAGATAGATCTTTGTAATCACTAAGTTTCAATTTTCTCAATCTTAGAGTGGAATTTACATCTTGTTGTTAATTTACTAGAGAAATATCCTTAGTTTGTGACTATTAGAGTTTTTATAAAAACATGGCATCAATTGTTTTTATTAGAATGGTAAAGGAATGAGATCTCAATCAAGAATGTAAAAAGGGGTATGAGAGGAAGAGGATTAGGAATAAGATACCCAACTCATGCTATGCTAATTGAAGATATAAGACAAATTCTAGAAATAATACAAGAGGTTAAATTAACTTAAAGGATAAGATTTGAGACTAGAGACATTAGTGACATAAAAGAAGAACCTAGAGCTGCACCAAAATAATTGGTAGTAGAGGAAGAAACTATAGAAGAAAAAAATTTCTCAAGATATTGTAAAAGTCATTTCCAAACAAAAATTGAAATTCCCTATGTATGATGGGATCTTAAATGTTGAAGACATGGTATATTTAATCAATACCATGAATACATACTTTGAATATCAAAATGTGCATGACAATATTAAGGTAACATTTTGTTCCACAAAATGAAACGTCATGTGTATCTTTAGTAGGATGGATTGTGGAAAAAGAGTAAAGAAAGGAAAGCACAAGAAAAAGAAAAAGGATAGGTGATGGTTTCTAAACCAAAAGTAAAATTCATCCCTAAATACTAATTGAAAAATATTTTTAAAACATTTTGGAATATTAGCAAAAAGGATTTTCTAGTAAAGGAGTATATAGAAGAGTTCTACAGATTATCCACTAGAGACGGTCATATTGAGGATGATATTGAAAATATTTTCAGATATCTCAATGGATGGAAACTCACTATATAAAATGAGATTAGTAGGTTAATGCCTAAATCAATTGAAGATGTAGATCAGTATGATTTAAGAGAAGAAGAAAATGGCATGTAGAAACAATCTCAATATGCAAGAGGTAGTGGAAAACCCTATAAAGGAAGAGTAAAGACAGTAGGAAGAATACATATGTAGAAACAATTAGAAGAAGGTAACATCTCATATAGACCAGAATGATATTAAAGAGTTATGTATTTTTATAGGTATAAAACTATTTAATAGAGGTAAAGGTAGAGGATTCATAGGTAGATGTTTCAAACATGAGGTGTTTGGGAATAGACCATAGGAATTTCTTGAGAATCCATCTCTAGACCAAGGAAATTTTCATTTTTTTATAAAAGGTAAAGGAGTGTTAATGAATCCCTACCTCGTACCATAGTGGAGAGAAATATATGATATTAAGAAACAAAATAAGGTCCTTCTACTAGTAGCACAGTAGAAATGAAAACACAAGAAAAGAACAAAAACTAATAACAACTATATCATCAATGTTACCCCTTCCCATTGGATCTTAAATTCATCTTAAGGGGAGAGATAGACCATTTATTTTTACGATTGGAAACCTTTTAATCCTTTTTCCTTTGGATTATCATTTTCAATATTTTGGATTGGAATCATCACTTCAATCTTCTCCTCAAAACTTTGCATCTCTAATGAGGCCGACCTTCCCTTTTGAAATCTAAAAGATCTCGTATCATTCTTACTTTCCTATTGCAATGGTTCCATCGAGGATAAAGAAGCACCTTCTCCTTATCCGCTTCTAGATAAACTCACTTTTGGATTCAACATCGAATCATAATCTCACGGGTCCTTTAAAACTAAGTTACTAGGATTAGAAATCTTCCACCACGAGCTTGTTTTTAACATGATTTCTCACAGTATGAAAATCTAAAACTAAATAGCCTAAATGAAGGCTTGTTCTCCATCCAAAGTTAAACCCTTCATAGTCCATATTTTTATCCATGTTCTATCCTCAACTTTGAGTTTAATAGTGGCTGGAAAATCTACAGAAGTATCCATGTCAACAAAAATTATGGCATATGTAGTGTGCTCATAATCCTCATTCTTTGGTTCAATAGCCAAATATTTCCCAAAGTATATCCAATAGTAGCGAAAAAAACTCTTTATCCAAAGTTATAGGGGAAAATAGGGTAGGCAAATCCACACTAGCTTAGCTTGAAAAGTGTCGACACGGGTTAAATAGGGAACCATGGTTTCATCAATAATAGATGGCATTCAAAATCCCTAAATCTACAAAAAAATCAAATCCCTATCAAATATTTCAAAGAAAACTACAATGAAGAAATGACAAGTACTAGGATAAATATCTAGCCTACCTTCAATGATGGGGCCCCACTAACTGGTCATCCAAGCATGAAAAGAAGGAAGACTGGGCAAAAATTGTTGAATCTCCATATAAATCCATTTTTAGGTAAAAGCTTGATTTCACCACCTCTTTACAAAATCGCGATGAAGGGTTGGATTTAGCATAATTCATAGGTTTATACAGCTTGAAAATATCCATTCCTATGTTCTTATTTCATTTACCCTACAATGTTTCCTTGAAAGACAGGGGCATAGTTTTAGCGATATTTTCATTTCCTTGATATGGCAGGCCCTAGAAAATGGTTTGGTGATTTGCTCCAATGTTCCCATCACAAGAGACAACATCCCCACCATTGATTATAACCCCCTATATCAAACCCCCACATGATCAAAGGAGATTTTATCGATTGTGGATCCCCAGAAACTACATCTACCTTGCCTTTCCCATAGTATGAGTTTACGAGAGATGGAAGGGCATCCATTTTCTTGATCCCTAAAAAACAACCATCAAAAACCATGTCCTCCTAATAAACTACTATTGAACCCTCTTCCAAATCGGTAAACAATGCTATTTTTTCCTAAATCGAACCCTCCTTCAACTGCGTCGGGAAACGCCCACACCCGCATGAGCTCGTGCCACGAGGGAGAATGATTTATGGTTAGGGGATCTGAAGAACCACCACCACACCAATCCCTTTACCTAAAATTTTATCCATTCGGTTCAAGCCAAAGAAGAAGACTAAATTATGAGTATCCTATTCAAGAAGATGTTCTAGAAATTAGATAGGAATTGTTAATGAAGAGGAACTTTCTCTAGAAAAATAAAAAGATCAAAGAACCGCCTTAAAGGAATACGATTTTCAAGATAATATGCAAGGAAAAATGTATGTGTTTTCAAGTTGTTATTGATACTTGTAGAACTAATAATTTGGCATCTAAATAGATGGTTAATGAATTGAACTTACAAAAAAGGTAAGTCATCCAACTCCTTATAAAGTGTCTTTGATATAAAAGGGTCATCAAATCCTTGTTAATAAACTATGTAAAGTTGCATTTTAGATATGAATTTATAAGGATGATGTTTTATGTGATGTGATGCACAAGGATGTATGTCATATTATCCTAGGAATACCTTTGTAATATGATAGGAGGAAATACATGATGGTAAACAAAATAAATGTACTTTTAAACAAGATGGTAATAAACATGTTATAACTCCATTTAATTATGTATGTTTAGATGTGGAAGATGCCTCTAAGGTTGTGATATATTATGGTAAGAAAATACTACAACAAATCAAGAAATAGGAGGTCAACCATGCAATCTTTAGTAAGTCAAATACTCTCATCACTACTAGAAAATCGAATGAATTACTGCTGAAATTTAGAAAATTTAAAATGAGTTTTCTAACATTTTTGTGGATGATTTTCCATGTGTGTTACCTCTTAAGAGAAACATTATCCTTCATATTGATATCATTCTAGGAGAAATTATTCCAAATAAGTAATATTACATGATAACTCCACATGAAAATGAAGAAATCAATAGAAAAATTCAAGAACTTAGGGATAAATGATTAATAAGAGAAATTTAAAGTCCTTATGTGTTTCCAACTGTTCTATCACCAAATAAGAATGGAGGATGGAGAATGTGTATTGATTCAAGAGCTATCAAAAAATTACCATCAGGTATATATTTCCTTTACCAAGAATGGATGATCTAATGGATTGTTTGAGTGGTGCTAGGTACTTTTCCAAGATAGATATGAGAAGTGAATATAATAAGATAAGAATAATTGAAGGACATGAATTGAAGAAAACTTTTGAGATAAATTATTTTTGAATGAATTGTTGCTAATGCCTTTTGGATTTACAAATGGTATATGTAATTTTATAAGATAAATTAATGAGGTACTCAAAACATTGAAAGGTAAATTTGTTATTGTTGATCTTGATGATATGTTGGTTTATAGTAAAATAAAGGAAGATTATCTTGAGTATTTCATAATGGTATTAAGAAAACTATAAGTAGAAATATTGCTAATCAACCTCAAAAAGAGTTCGTTTTTTAAAATAGATTTTTCTATTTGGGTTATTTAATCTTAAGAAAGACTAAAAATGGAGAAATAAAATGTAAAAGCCACAAAAGAATGGCCTAAACCAAGAAATGCATTTAAGATTGGAAATTTTTATGGTCTTACTATTTTTATAGGAAATTTATAAATAATTTTAGTTCTATCTGGGCTACTATTTGGGAAAATATTAGAGGAAGTAATAATCCTCTCTAGTGGACTTATGTTGCTGAAAAGAGTTTTAAAATTTTTAAATAAGATATATAAAACATATTGTATTAGAATATTTTAATTTTGATAAATTTTCCAACTTAAGTATTATGCATGTGGAACTACTATATGAGCTGTTTTGAGTCAAAAAGGTATGCATGTTTCATATTTAAGAGATAAAATCAATGATACTAAAAATAAATATTCAACTTTTGATGATGAGTTTTATGTTGTCGTAAAAGCCTTGAATAATTGGAGACAATACTTAATTCCAAACTATTTTTATCTTATACACTAATAACCAAGCCTTCGAATTCACTAGTAGTCAAAATAAGTTAAATGAAAGCCATGCTAAATGGGTTGAATTCATTCATAGTTTCTCTTTTGTTATAAAACAAAAATTGGTTAGCCTAACATTGATGCCAATGATTTAAGAATGAATAATATTACTTTTCAAGAAATGTGGTTGAATTTTTCAAGTTTTGACATGTTGGAGGATTTGGATAAGGAAGAATCAAATTCAAAGAAGATTATGAAGAATTTCAAAATCCTATAATAAGTGATAAGAGTCCTTGAAAGGACTATATATTGCAAGATGGTTTGTTGTTCAAATGTAATCATAATTTTAAAAATGCAATAATACAAATTATAAATTGTAATTAAGTACCTGCGCATATATAGATATGGAATAAAGTAGAGATTTGACACAAGCAACTAAGGTAGAAAATATGAAACCCTAGTTGCAAGAGAGAGGATAAAATACTTAGTTGATTCACACTAAATTATAATTTGTGTCGAGCTAGAGAATTACTAGAATAGGAAATTATACTATCGCACTAAGACCCAAAAAAATGCAGTAGAGATGTTAGGAATGTCATGACTAGGGTGTTTGGATAGGGTTAGGGGCACGGGTGACCCTCTCTAGAAGCGGTGAATAGTCAAAACCTCGAAATCTAGTTTTGTAGGGTCATGAGATGTTTGATGGATGACATCTTTAGTCACGTATACTTCATTTCTTGATCACCGAATTTCTGAAACCCACAAATATAAAGACCACATACAAAACTTGAAAACACAACCAATCCTAAAAACCAAAATATAGAAATGATGATTGAACAGACCGATGGTCACCTCGACCGAGTGAACTTATGATTTCATTGCTGCACTACATTTTAGACTCCATGTAGTTCTATGAATGCGTGTGCGGAATTTTTCCCTAGGTGGATACTATGCGTAAGTTGTACTTGATTACTAGAGAAATAACTATATGTAGAAAATGTAGATAGATGTGCACATGGAAAAATGAACTTACTCTCCTATGAATCGTATGTAGAATAATGTAGTCCCTTTTACCTTGTATTGAAGCTACATGGATTTTTGATCCTTTTACAATGCTCTTGGATGCAAACTTAGGATATGATAGTAGATGCTTAATGATTGGTCCTTAATTATGGTCACATAGCTTTGTATTTATATGATTCCCTTGTTTGAATTTTAGAATTAACCACTAAAATTATGAATAGTAAGAAATAAAGATGCTCAATACGTAGGAAGGACCCAAAAGATGTGTGAAAGATAGAAAAGAGGTCGAGGGCACCCGGAGGGGATGGGGATGCCTAGGCGTTGGTTTGGAATTTAGAAAAACTAAAGTATTGAAGGTCGACTGGGAAAAAGGTGGTCAAGACCAAGAATAAAATTAGAAACCACGCAAAGAGGAAAAAGATAGTGTTCAATTAGTAACTTTATCACTTAGGAATCATATGAATAGGTGTATGTGATCGGGACTAGAAATAAACCCAAAGTACGTGATTTAGTATCTACATTTGTACCCACTTTATGTTTTTGAGAGAAGGCTCGATAACATAAATTAGATAAGAGATACATACCGATAATTATGTAGATCAATTAGGAAAAATGTGTTGAGGTGACAAGAAAAAGCATGGAGTGATAAAAAGTGAAGTGTGAAAGCTAAAGAAGGGTAAGTGAAAGTGATTATGACCTTAGGGATGATAGAGTATTTGTGATGTCACATTGTACTTGTTTTTGATATTGCTTGATTATTGATGATGTGGCTGCTACTTCCCATAAGTCGTGTCATGTATACGAAAATTTTGATAAAAATCAGAAAAAGTGTGTAAGTATGTAAAAATGTGAAAAGGAACATGTGAACCTTATCCATGATGAGTGAAGGAGATAGAAAGGATCCAAAATATGTTGTATAAGAACATGATTTTGGATTATATCATGTCAAGAATGAGTTTTTGGGCGATCTAATGCCAAATGCACTAAGAATGAGATTTTGGGAAATATCACACTAAGTGTGGAAGAAGTGTAGGGAGAAAGGTCTATTTATATTGTCTAACCTTTGACTACTTCCCAAAGTGTAACCAACATTATAGATTGTTTGTGTAAATCCAATCCATTTTGATTCAATTTGATGCAACACGAAAATAGAAAAAAGATGTAATGCATGCATGCTAAGTCTTTGAAAGATCGTGTCGATCCTGTAAAATCCTTTATGTAAACTATTGTGAACTTTATGAAAGTAAGAAAAACTATGTAATCGTCTGTCCCTTCATCATAGACACTCAGGAAGGGACAGGGCGCCTAAGTGCTCTTGTATGTTTCGGGTGCTAGTGTCTCTGTTGTACTAAAGACCCAAGTGATATTCTAGGCCATTGTTCGATCAAGACCTGTGTTGTACCGATATTGGATTGTGATGAAGTGTGAATTTAAAGTTTCATATGGGCTGACCGATTCACTTTATGATTCCCCCCTCATTTGGGGTGCATGCGATATCACAATGGGTATGCAAAGAAAAGGAGGACCAAATGCTTTGAACTCTAACCGATTCCCTATAGGGTAGGGAGTATGCTTGGTAGAAACTAGGTCAAATGCAAAAAAAGTGGTTCAAACACGTGTTAGTTCAAACAAGATAGTCACGCATATAGAAGACAATATGTAAGCTATCAAGAAAGAATATAAAACACAAGAAGACAATGTAGACCGTGAAAAGAGTGTTGAAAACATAGGATATCACTTATTATGTCACAAGACAATCGAGGTTGAAGTGGAAAAATACTTATAGTGTGTAGATAAGACAAATTAAAACATCCCACACAAATGCCATGTCATAAAGTAGCAAGATATGGCAAATAGTGACGAGTAAGATATCATACAACCATGGTAGAAAAGTTATCTGGTAGGTAAATTATTGGATATGTAGCACCTATTAGAGTGTTAGAAACATAAAGTGTTTGTAGAAACATGCATGATCCGATATGATGTAGTGTGATAGTATGAATAGGAAGTAGTATAAATCAAAACAATAACACCTAAAGTGTGTATAAAATTTGATGCCGCAAGAGCCACTACGAGACCTGGTAAGAGGTAAAGTATCAAGAATCTATTCTTCATGTAATGATATATGCAAATTTTGCAATCAAAACTAGAAGGAAAGTGATGCGCATGTGCATATGATAAATATAGTGACATGTGAAATATTTGTCTAATATAGTAAGATAAGTATAACATGCGAGAAAAAGTAGACAAGAACAATGTGCAACCAATATAATCATTGTGTTGTGAGTATGAAATGGAATGGAATGAAAAGTGAATGTGATAGGATCCATGTGCCCCCAAGTGAATGTGATCTGAGTATGTGTTGGATGAGGTTCATTTATAAATTGACCCTCAAGAGTCAAGAATGAACCATAGAATAATAGTGTGTCATCGGGAAATGGTTTGAATTGTGCACTAGAAATATATGATCAATAAAGCATAGAGCATAGAGAGTGAGTGAGTGTGGTGAGGTTCATTTCAATTGAGACCCTCAATAGTCAAGTATGAACCGTGGAACTAGAGTGTGTTATAGGATAGTGAGTCGTGTTGATTGTATGAGAGAAAGATGTGTCGTGAATACATTGAGTGTGTAGTGTGTAATGTGATGATGTGCGCTTCATGAATGTAGTGATCCCTCAACAAAGTAAAGTGATAAACATAGCACAAGAGTGTGTCATTGGGTGATTGTAATCTATTTTGTACCCCTTAAAAATGGATCAACCTATAGGTTTGGGTATTGATAATTAATGGGAGAATTCTACAAGGTATCTTGTGCAAGCTTGCTCATGGTGGAAAATGTTTGGAGAAAGATTTGCATTAGTTGTCAAACTGGTAAATTGTATGGATGCGTCGCCTGTTGTTGCTGACGCGTCAAAATTTCTTCTTGTCACACATCAATGACCCTTATTGTGCGTGCATCAACGCCCCTTTCGTCATGCATCAATGACCCTTTTTCTTGTATCCCGTCAACTCCCTTCTTCTTTTTGTGCATGAATGCCCTCATCTTTTCACGTATCAACACTCTCCTCCCTCATCAAGTCAACATCTTTTTGCTATCACCTGTAAGCCTCCCCTCACTATCATGTGACAACATTTATTCTTGTGGCGCGAAAAGACTTTTCCTCATCGACGGTGACTCTTCCCTTCATGTCGTGCATCATTTCTTGGTTTCCATCAAGCCACAATAAATATTTTTAGATATGGCCATTTTGGGTTTAAGAATGGAACATGGGTTGAAAAACATGAAATGGGGATGACAAGTCCCTCCTCTTTAATGGGAGAGGTTCCCTTATTGAAAGAAGGAAAAAATGTACTGAGATATACAAATTTTAATGTTTGGACCCTAATATCCTAGAATGTTTTCATACTTAAAATATTATCAATCAAAAGGAATGGAAGAATATAGAGATGGGAGAAGGTAGAAAACAACAATGCTTTTGGGAAATATAGATAGCATAGTATCTCCTACTCACTTTGAATCCAGAAAATATAAAAAGGACCAATTAGTTCACCATGGCACAAATCTGCTAGTAGACACAAAGTTCTAAAATATTTTCATAGACCGAACAAAAACTTTCTATTGATTACTAAACAAATGATCCATTGAATCAAGTAAGGAGAGAGAAAGATATATCGAAGAAGAAAAGAAAGAACTTATGTATTGAATTACTTTAGGTTTTACAACCTTCCTAGAAAACTAGAATCCCCTTTTCCCGTGGCCAAAGCAATATATTTATAACAATTCGTATACATCCATACTTTGTTCCCAAGAAAAAAATATCGAAAGGGATAATGTTTGTTTCGGATCCGCTTTTGTAAAGTGACATGAAACAAATGCACGCATGAAAACCGGAGGTTCAAAAAGGTGAATATTTCATCAGTTTGAGCATGATTATTTAGTAGGGGACATGTCATGATTTTATTCTTCATGTGGTCATGTTATTTCCACCTTTTAACCACTTTCATAGAACTCAAGTGTTTCTTGGTAAATTTTATCCCCTTTTATCGCGTATGGCGAGATAAAATATGCTTTCTCAAAATAAAACTTTACATCTATTTAAAATTATCAATTTTACTCCAAAACCAATCCAAAACATATCTCATGAAAGAACAACAAGGAATCTAAGAGAAAAGAAAGAAGAATGATCCATTATTGTGTTTTTCTCGAGCTCTAGTTCGTTAATAGCGACAAAAACTAGAAGAGGTAATTCGACTATCTTTTCCTCGCTTTTACCTTCAAATTTTGACCCTACATGTGCCAAGATCCAAGACATGATGGCCCTAGGGGAGAAAATTTTCATTTCCGACATTTCGGTGAAAAAGCAAGTTTTCTTGATTTCTCTACCCCCGCAGCTCTGCCAAAGGCCAAACACGTGGCACCGTCTGAGTGGATGAGGAAATGCGGTTCAAACTTCCACAGCCCATTGATCTAATTTCATTCTTCGTAACATGTCTCTTCTTGATTGATTTGTAGGCCTTAACTTAGAAATTTTCCCCTTCGCATGAGCGAGGCCACGGCCCTTTTAGAACTTGTCGCTCTGTGTGTGGAAACAAGGCTAAAATTTTCAAAGTCCTCTCGTCGGTCTTCCAAAGCATCTATGAACTAAAGAACGACCATGTGTCCCTTTTCGATTCTTCAACACGTGACATCACCTAATTGGTTACAGGAAAATTGAGAGGAAAATAGATGGCTCATCTCGGGGATGATTTGGCAGAGGAAAGAGGCAAAATAAAGAACCTTAGAGAATTCAGGTAATCTTATCGAATCGGTGTATTAGCCAATGGGCAACGAGAGACAAAACAAGCAAAACCAAAGACAAAAGAGAATGTAGGAAGGAAAATGACCAAAACAAAAATAGGGAAAGTCAAACGCTATATAAAATGTATATGGGGACCGCAAAACTTCTTTGCACTTGAAATTACACAACTCCAAAGATGGGTGTGAAAAATAGGTACCCTGCGGAATAACCAAGTGAAAGTATGAGGTACCGACAAATTGGGAAAGAGCAATGGTGCATACAAAAACATCATGTGAACATTATGTGGTTTGAAAAAAAAAATGAGGCAAGAAAACCATCTAGATAATGATACCCAAGACCAAAAACATTCAGTCCTTATGAAGATTTGAATGTCTCTCTGGAAGCTTTTCTCTTGTGAAGGACTAATGCCATTTTTAAGCTTAAAAATGCTTGATTGCCTCCACAGTGATCTCTGCATACCACTGAATTATGACAACTAGATTCATGACAAAATCCAATTCTTATAACACCAACTTTTTGCTTCAATGAATTACCAATCACATCATCTTCTTCTTCTTGTTTGCATACCAAAGGGTGAGTTGAACCAAGAATTTCATAATTGTGATGAAAAATTTCCAGGTGTGGCTCATTAACTTCTATTTTTTTGGATGGGTTGTAAAAATATTTGTGTGCTCATCTCATTATTAAATATAGCAAGTGGACGATTGCTCCAACCGATTCCATCTTGTTAAGGTAAAGGCACTTGCATGTCCTTGAGGTAATTCAAAACATAAGAAAATGGTCAATGCAGAGACCTTTATCTCAATAAATTGGAATCCTTCAAACATAGGAGAAGGAGAAACCCATTCACTCTATTATGATGCACCTTCTCTTTTACCAAGTATGAGAATATTTCCTTCAAAACAAGAACATCCAATCCTAGCACATCAGTAGACACCTATAATTACGCCCAAGCAATTTAAATACTTAAATTGCACTAATTATCCCCTTTCTCGCAAATCAACGACATATCATCAAAAGCACTCATTTTCCTCATATCATCATTAATTAATTACACTAAGCTAATTAATTAAGTTGCCTATCCAACAAATACCTAATTAACGACCTTCCGTTAATAAATCACCCTTCTACCTAGACTAATTAATTATTATAATTAATTAGCTTTCCCTTCCATTTAACCAATAAATCAATATTTAATTGATTCAATCCCTCTAATAGCCTAAATCATACTAATATTCCTCTAATTATCTTCTATAAGCTTACATCTACCTATTAGTTAATCACCTTTGATTAATTAAAATACCCCCAACTCCCATGACTTGCTAAGCATAAATTAAACTCTTCTAAAGTAAGGTTACCTTTAATAAAGCAACCTTATCCATTCTTAATCTGTTTTACCTTTATCCCACATTCATGAGAATTTTTGAATCCTTTATCCTTTGGGCTATATAAAGAGCCATCCACCTACCTTTTACTTACACCTAAAATCCTTAGAGAGCAAATGCAAAGCATATAAAGCAAAGAGACTAAGAGCTTGCACCTTGCCCTTTTGATAGTTCATCATCTTGAAGAGTTAAGCCTCTTTCTTAAAGTGCTTGGGTAATATGGGAGGTGTCAAAAGGGTCTTGAGCCCAACTTTGATTAGCCCCCATTCCTAGGTTCTTGGAACATTAAGGACAACTATTTTGATAGCCATGGAGCTTACTTAGGTCTATTCATTTATTTGTTGTTAGAGAATAGAGGAGTTTAGATATTTAGCATTGTTAGTTTCAAAGTTTGTATTGATGAATGCTAGCATCTAACCCTTGTTTAATTCTTATCATGATGGTGTTTATGCTTTGTTTTAGCTAAATTGTAGAACTATTTTAGGTGGTAGTTCTTGCTTCATTTGATTTAGCATTAAGCAAAGTATACATGCACACACACATGACATATCTTCCATAAACTCCATTTCAGGTTGAAACCAAGCTTTAAGTTGTTTTTCTTCCTCATTATTGGAAGAAAGACCAAATTACATGCATCATGAGGGGAATTAAGAAGACATTCATTGGTGAGATTAAGATAATGTTGAGGAATGAATACATGAAGGTGTGAAGAATCACTATGAGCAATATTAATAATTTGAATGTTCTCTTATTTGTTGCAATGTATCCCGAATCCATCGGATGAGTTTCTTCCACTGGCTTTGTCTCACCTTGTGACATAACCATGTAATTACCACGCCCAATATCTGCATACAATATTTGTGCTTTTGGATCATCTATTTTTTGCACAATATATTCAGTTTGCTTTTCAGGCATCAACTTCCTCATTTTCCCATTCAAGGGAATAAGAGCATGTGACCAATCCATCATGATTTCTCTGCCAATATTTTTGCAAAAATTTCTACTAAGTAGCATACCGTAGGAAGGGGGAATATCAACTACCAAAATGGTGGCTAAAACTTTCTTCTGGAAAAGTAGCAAAGGCTACTTGTGCATCTTTGATCCTTCCAGCCAATGACACTTTTCTACTTTCCATTGAGTAACATGAACCAAGAGTACGGGTTAGGGTTAAGCCTAGAGCATGAGATAATTTAGTAGGCATCACATTATCTAAAGCACCAAAATCAATAACACAATTTTTGAGTTTGTGGCCAGCTATAAGGAGAGTGACGAAAATGGTTTGATCTTCCCATCAAATGAAGTGACTGCCCACAAGGCTTGGTTGAGATGAAGGATAAGTAGTAGGTAAGAGACCTTTAGAACTAGGGAATGCAGGCTTGTATTTGGAGTTTACAAAGTCTATCATCTTAAGCAAAGGCCTTGGGATGGGTTTCGTAGAATTCGGCGTCGAGATCCGGACCTTAGTTTTCTTGAGATGTTCAATAATGTCAAAAGGACTAGAGGTAGATGGAGCATCATTGATAGGAGTAGGTGAAATTTTTGAATTTTCAACTCCATCATTTTGAGGAAAGAAGTTTTAGGAGTAGAAATAGGGATGAAGAAACATCGAAACTACCTTAGATGTAGAAGAAGTTGGAATAGGAGCTCCTTTCCTTGGAATCACTAGAATGACCGTAGGAGGCTCCTTATATCTTTTAGCAAGATACACCACTTTCTCCTTCTTGTTGGCTTGTTCATGAGTCATGACATCATAGGATTCAATCTTCATCTATGCAACTCTTTCTTCATAATCATCATCTTCGCCTATGCCTTCAAAGTGGTGAGAAAATGGACATGAGATCCATTCAACTCTTCTAATTCTTGATAAGCTTCCTCTTCATGTTCTTCACAGATTTCATCTTCCTCCTCATCATCAGGCTTTAACACTTCACATGTTACATTGACTGGAACTTTAACAGGTGGGCCTTCAATTGCCAATCTGGTCTGAGTAGAGGGAAACCGATTCCTGGGCTGAAATTTCTTCCTAGGAACATCCTAATAAGGAGCATGTTTGGTGAACTACTTCTTGAGGGTGATAAGATCATTAGCAAGTTTTGTACCAACTGATCTGCATCAGCTCCAAGAGAAGATGTGGAAGGAGGAGATGCTTTGGATTTGGATGAATCTCTCCTTAGCTTGCCAGACATGATCAAATAATCTTCAACACTGACAAACCAATCTTTGATCAGCATCCAAAGTGGCAAGATTGGCCCTCCTAAGTGCATAGCTCACTTTAGGTAGCTGGGCATTAAGGAAGAAACATTTCTAAATCTGATCCATAGGGCATGTGTTTTGTGGGATCCTATTAACAAGACTATTAAATTTGGCCACAAATTCCCCTCATGGGCTCATGTGAATCTTTCTTAATATATTCAAGTAGAAGTAAGTGCTTCAAATCAGTATAGGACTACCTTTACCACTCCTTGGGGCACCTTTTCTTATAGGAGAATGCCTTTTGGCCTCATCAATGTTTGTGCCACCTTTCAAAGGGAAATGGACCTAGCCTTTGGAATTCTAAAAGGAAAATGCATAGTTGTATATCTTTATGATTTGACCATGTTTTCAAAAACCAGAGATGATCATTTCCAACATCTTGAAACTATCCTCCAAAATGTAGAGCACTTGGCATCTCCTTGAATCCCAAGCAATATATCTTTTGTGTCACCGAGGAAAATTATTGGGACACATTTTCTCCAAGGAGGGAATTAAAATTTACCTAGAAAGAGTCCAGATGATTTAGGGATACCTCTCCCCACAAGCAAGAAGGGTGTGCACTCTTTCTTTGGCAAACTTCTTAAGAAGATTCATACTTGATTTCTTCGAACTTACTTAAAACATAGCCCACATGAAGAAATGGAAGAAAACTCTTGGTTGGTCCTCTAAAGGAAAGGTTACATTTGAAGACATCAAGAGAGCTATAGAAAAGACTCCAATCTTGGCATGCCCCGATTATAACAAAGACCTCATTATCTATTGCTATGCCACTAAAAGTACTCTAGTTTTTGTATTAACCTGTGAGAATGTTGAAAGTCATGAACTCCCCATAGCTTTCATGAGTTATACTTTAAAATACCATGAGATGAAGTACATCATGATGGAGAAACATGCTTTTGCAATGGTCAAAGTTGTGAAACAGTTTCATTTTTACATCCTTAACTCTCATTCTATTGTCCTTGTGCCTAATACAACTATTAAATCCATTCTTACTCAACAAGATTTTGGGACCAAGAGAGGCAATTGGATAGCCAAGGTTCTGGGAGTGTGATATTGACATCAAACCCACTGAGCTAGTTCGAGGAATGGGCTTATGTGAACTCATTGTTGAAGGAGCTGATGCCAAATTGTCTAAGGAGGAAGTTGATATCCTTGTTGTTCTTTTCTCAACTCAAGTGATGAATGGTATGTCGGCATTGTAAACTTTCTTACTTATAGAGAATGTCCATCCTATTTGAGTGTCGGGAGAAGATATCCATCAACCTAAGGTTTTCCAAATATGTTTTGTGGGAAAATTCATTGTTCAAACGGGGCATAGATGGAAGGTTTTTAAAATGTGTTGACAAGGAACGAGAAAAAGAAGTTGTTATCGACTTTTCATGACCAATCTCGTGGAGGTCATTTCTTTTCTCTTGTCATAGCCCTGTAAAATCCTCCATGATAGATATTATTGGCCTACCTTTTTCAAATATACATCAAAGTGGGTTTGAGAATGGAACATGGGTCGAAACCGTAGTCTGGGATGACAAGTCCATCCTCTTTAATGGGTGAGGTTCCCTTATTTAAAGCAGAAAAACAAACGTACATATATACAACTTTCAATGTTTGGACCTTAATATCCTAGAATGTTTTCATACTTAAAAGATTATCAATCGAAGGAATGTAAGAATATAGATATGGGAGAAGGAGAAAACAACAATGCTTTTTATAAATATAGATAGCATAGTATCTCCCTAATCACATTGAACCGAGAAAATATAGCAAAGGAACAATTACTTCACCATCGGCACAAATCTGCAGACACAAAGTTCTAAAATATTTACATGTACTGTAACACAAAGTTTCTATTGAATGCAAAAAAAAAGATCCATTAAAACGAGCAAGGAGAGAGAATGATATATCAGGAGAAGAAAAGAAAGATCTTCTGTATTGAATTACTTCACAATTTACAACCTTCCTAGAAAACCAGAATCCCCTTTTCCTATGGCCAAAGCCATATATTTATAACCATTTGTATACATCCATACTTTGTCCCTAAGAAAACAATATCCAAAAGGGATAATTTTTGTTGCAGATCCGCTTTTAGAAAGTGACATGAAACAAACGCACTCATGAAAACTAGAGGTTCAAAAAGGTGAAAATTTCGTCAGTTTGAGCAAGATTATTTTAGGAGGGGACACCTCATGATTTTCTTCTTCATGTGATCTTGATATTTCCACCTTTTAACCACTTTCATAGCACTCAAGTGTTTACTGGTAAGTTTTCTCCCCTTTTATCACGTATGGCACATAAAATCCACTTTCGGAAAATCAAATTTTACATCTCTTTAAACTAATTGACTCATCGCCAAAACCAATCCAAAACATATATCATTAAGGAACGATAAGGAATCGAGAGAAAAGAAAGGAGAATGATCCATTTTTGTGTTTTTGCAGAGCTTTGGTTCATTAATGGCAATAAAAAATAGAAGAGGGCATCCGGCTATCTTTTCCCCCTTTTACCTTCAAATTTAGACCCTACACATGGCAAGATCCAAGAAATGATGGCCCTAGTGGATACAATTTGCATTTCCTGAAATTTAGGAGAAAAATCACATTTCCTCGATTTGCTCCATCCCCACAGCTCGCCAAAGGCCGGACACGTGGCGCCATCGAGTGTCTCGAGGAAATGCGGTTCAAACCTATGTGGGCCTGTTGTTTTCATTACATTCTTCGACATGTGTCCCTTCCCGATTGACTATGTGCCTTAACTTAAAAGTTTTACCCTTCACATGAGTGGGGCTACGGGCCATTTTAGAACTTTTCGCCCTTTGTGGAAACAGGATAAAATTCCCAAAGTCCATTTGTCACCTACCAAAGTGTCTCTGAACTTAAAAATGGCCACTTGTCCCTTTTTTATTCTTTAAAGACGTGACATCACCCGATTGGTTATGGGCGAAATTGAGAGGACAACAACTAGCTCCTTCTGGGGATGATTTGGTAGAGGAAAGAGGAAAAATCAAGAACCTTAGAGAATTCTGGGTAATCAAATCAAATCAATGTCTTAGCCAATGGGAAATGAATTCAAAAGAAGAAAACCAACACGTAAGAGAACGCAGGAAGGAAAATGACCAAAACAAAAACAAGGAAAGCAAAACGCTATACAAAATGTACAGGGAACCATCACAACTCCTTTGGACTTGAAATTACACAACTCCAGAGATAGGCTGAGAAAAATAGGTACCTTTGTGGAACAACCAAGTGAAAGTATGAGGTACCCATGAATTGGGAAAGAGCAATGGGGCATACCAAAACATCATGTGAACACTATGTGGTTTGAAAAGAAAAAATGAGGCAAGAAAACCATCCAGATAATGATACCCAAGACCAAAAACATTCAGTCCTTGTGAAGAGTTGAATGTCCTACTGCCGGAATATTTTCTCTTGTGAAGGACTAATGCCATTTTTAAGCTTAAAAATTCTTGACTACCTCCACACTGATCCCTGCATACCATTTAATTATGACAACTAGATTCATGAAAAAATCCAATTCTTACAACACCAAATTCTTGCTTAAGTGAATTACTAATCACATCATCATCTTCTCCTTGTTTGCATCCCAAAGGGTGAGTTGAAACAGGACTGTCATAATCGTGAAGAAAAATTTCCAGGTGTGGCTCATCAACTTCTATTTGTTTTGAAGGGCTGTAAAAAAATGTGTGTGTGCTCATCTCATTATTAAATATAGAAAGTGGACCAGTGCTCCAATTGACTCCATTTTCTTTAGGTAAAGGCACTTGTCTGTCATTAAGGTAATTTAAAACAACAAGATAATGATTGACAAAGGCCTATGTCTCAAAGATATTGGAATCCTTCAAACACAGGAGAAGGAGAAAACCCATTCACTCTATTGTGATGCACCTCCTCTTTTACCAATATTAGAATATTTCCTTTAAAACAAGAACATCCAATCCTAGCACGTGACATATCTTCCATAAACTCCATTTTAGGTTGAAACAAAGCCTCAATTTGTTTGTCTTCCTCATTATTGGAAGAGAGACCAAATTGCCATGCATCATGAGGGGCATTAAGAAAACATTCATTGGTGAGATTAATATAATGCTTTGAGGAATGAATACCGAAGGTGTGAAGAATAACTATGAGTAGTATTAAGAACTTTAGTGTTCTCTTTTTGTTGCAATGTATCCTAAATCCACTGGATGAGTTTCTTCCCACTGGCTTTGTCTCACCTTGTGACATAACCATGTAATTACCACACCCATTATCTGCATATAATATTTGTGCTTTTGGATCATCTATTTTTTACACAATATATTCAAAAAAAAATTCAGGCATCAAATTCCTCATTTTCCCATTCACAGAATAAGATCATGTGACCAATCCATCATAATTTCTCCTCCAACATTTTTGCAAAAATTTCCACTAAGCAACATACCATAGGAAGGGGGAATATCAACTACCAAAATGGTGGCTAAAACTTTTTCTCTCTCGCAAAGCAAAGAAAGGCTACTTGTGCATCTTTTATCCTTCCAACCAATGGCACTTCTCTACTTTTTATTGAGTAACATGAACCAAGAGTACATGTTAGGGTTAAGCCTAGAGCATGAGCTACTCTAGCATGCATCACATTATTTGAAGCACTAGAATCAATAACACAATTGTTGAGTTTGTGGCCAGCTATGAGGAGAGTGGCATAAAATGGTTCGATCTTCCCATCGAGAGGAAGTGACTCGCTACCATAAGGCTTGGTTGAGATGAAGGAGAAGGAGTAGGAAGAATTCCTTTAGAACTAGGGAATTAAGGCTTGGATTTGGAGTTTACAAAGTCTATCATCTTAGTAAAGGACTTGGGATGGGTTTGATAGAATTCAACCTCGAGATCCTGGATCTTAGTTTTCTTGAGATGATCGATAATGTCAAAAGGACCAGAGGTTTTATGAGCATCACTAATAGAAGTAGTTGAATATTTAGACTTGTTGACTCTATCATTTGAAGGGCAAGAAGTTACGGGAGTAGAAACTACCTTGGATGTGGAAGAATTTGGAATAGGAGCTCCTTTCCTCGCAATCACCTTTGGAATGACCGTAGGAGGCTCCTTAGATGTTTTAAACAGCTGCACCACTTTCTCCTTCTTGTTGGATTTCTCATGAGTCATGACAACATATAATTCACTTTGTTCTCATACTGTAACTCTTTCTTCATAATAATCGTCTTCATCTATGCCTTCGGTGGTGAGAAAATGGACATGAGATCCATTCAACTCGTCTAATTCTTGATCAGTTCCTCTTCATGTTCTTCACAAATTTCATCTTCCTCATCATCATCAGGCTCCAACACTTCACATGTTGGATTGATCGAACTTTAACAGTGGGCCTTCAATTGCCAATCTGGTCTGAGTAGAGGGCAACCGATTCCTGGGCTGAAATTTCTTCCTAGGAACATCCTGATAAGGAGCATGCTTGGAAAACTCGCTTCTTGAGGGTGATAAGATCATTATCAAGTTTTATACCAACCTGATCTACATCAGATCTAGGAGAAGATGTGGAGGGAGGAAATGCTTTGGATTTGGATGAACTCTCCCTAGCTTGCTAGACATGATCGAGATCATCTTCAACACCGATAAACCAATCTCCGATCAAGCACCCAAAGTGGCAAGATTGGCCCTCCTAATTGTATAGCTCACTTCAGAAGTGGGTATGAATGAATAAACATTTCTAAATCTGATCCACAAGGCGTGTGTTTTTGGGATCCTGTTAACCAACCTGTTGAATTTGGCCATAAATTCCCTCATGCACTCATGTGAATCTTTCTTGATTTGAGAAATCTAGGCCAAAAGGGCATGTAAATCCCCAACGGAGTCACCAAAAACTATTAGGTTTTAGAAGGGAACATGGGTATAAACCGCAATTAGGGGATGACAAGTACCTCCTCTTTAATGGGAGAGGTTCCCTTATTGAAAGTAGGAAAAAAATGTACAGATATACAACTTTCAATGTTTGGACCTTGATATCCTGGAACGTTTTCATACTTAAAAGATTATCAATCAAAAGGAATGGAAGAATATAGAGATGGGAGAAGGAAGAAAACAACAATTCTTTTGGGAAATATAGATAGCATAGTATCTCCCTACTCACATTGAACCAAGAAAATATAGAAAAGGACCACTTACTTCGCCACCGATGCAAATCAGAGACACAAATTTCAAAAGATTCGCACAAACTAGAGTACAAAAACTATTGGGTTTAACTATGGAACATGGGTTGAAACCATAGTCAAGGGACGACAAGTCCCTCCTCTTTAATGGGAGAGCTTCACTTATTGAAAGCATGAAAAACAAATGTATAGATATACAACTTTCAATTATTGGACCTAATATCCTTGAACATTTTCATACTTAAAATGTTATGAATCGAAGGAATGGAAGAATATAGGGATATGAGAGAGGAGAAAACCACAATGATTTTGGGAAAAATAGATATGAGAGTATCTCCTACTCACACCGAATCGAGAAAATATAGAAAAGGACCATTACTTCACCACTAGCGTAAATTTGTAGACACAAAGTTCTAAAAGATTCACTGCAGAATAGAACACAAAATTTATATTAAATGCAAAACAAATGATCCATTGAATCTAGAAAGGAGAGAGAAAGATATATCATAAGAAGAAAAGAAATAACTTCACGTATTGAATTACTTCATAATTTACAACCTTCCCGTAAAACCGAGAATCCCCTTTTCCCATGGCCAAATCCATATATTTATAACAATTCGTATATATCCATACTTTTCCGCCAAGAAAATAATATCTAAAAGGGATAATGTTTGTTGCAGATCCACTTTTGAAAATGACATGAAACAAACACACTCATGAAAACCGGAGCTTCAAAAAGGTGAATATTTCATTAGTTCGAGCATGATTTTTTTAGCAGGGGACACCTCATGATTTTATTATATTCATGTGGTCATGTTATTTCCACCTTTTAACCACTTTCATAGCACTCAAGTGTTTACTGGTAATTTTTCTCCCCTTTTATCGCGTATGGCGATAAAATCCACTTTCGAAAAACAAACTTTACATCTCTTTAAAATTATCGATTCAACTCCAAAACCAATCCAAAACATATCTCATGAAGGAATGATAAGGAATCGGGGAGAAAATAAAGGAGAATGATCCATTTTTGTGTTTTGCAAAGCTCTGGTTCTTGTTAATGGCAATAAAAACTAGAAGAGGGCATTCGGCTATCTTTCCCCCTTTTACCTTCAAATTTGGACCCTACACATGGAAATATCTAAGCAACGATGGCCCTAGGGAGAAAATTTGCATTTCTTGACATTTGGGAAAAAAATTGAAAAGTGAACCATCATGGACTACCCATACCTATGTACATGAATTTAATGAAGGATGTTGGTTGGTAGCTCCTTTTCTCTCTATATATGTAAATTCCCCTCATTTGAAGGGGGAGGGATTTTGAAATTGTAAAGGAACTTTGCCAAAATTGTTCTAGCACTTTTGTGAGTTGTAGGCCTCAAATTTATGCATTTTGTGAAGGATTCTTGCCTTGTGCCTATACTTGTAATGGATTGTGCATCATTTTAAGCAATAAAATTAGTGTTTTGTGGCTCTTCTTTCCCTAGCTTGATTTATATTGCATTTTTTGCCTTCTATTATATTTTGTAGGTATATTGTGCATATTGTGTTCCTTTGCAGGGCTTAAATTTTTTGTGCTCCTACGAGATTGGAGGTTTGAATGTGTTTTGGGATATGTGGCATTTTATTTACCCTCTTCTTCCCCATTTCCCTCCACTTTCACTCACTAGGAATCTCTCTAGTCTTGTTTTGGTGTTATCGCCTCCCTTAGTTTAGGATTTACATTTATGTATTTCTCTTCCTCTGGTCCCTTGGAATTGGTAGTTTAGGAGTAGATCAACATTGGAATAAGTCAGAACCAACCTTCTCTGGAGGTTTGTCTCAATCAAAGGTCCCACACCTTGAGACAATCCCATGTTAGTCAAAAGTAGGGTTTTGTAATGTGCAAATCCTAGGGTGCTACTTTTTCGACATAATAGTTTTGGCACCCGGTGGGACCGAAGTCAATATTTTCATTTTTATCAAGATTGGGTGTGTGTCTTGGTGAAATTATCCTTTGGAGGCTTTGCAAGTAACACATCTAGTGACTCCATCACTCAAATCTAGTGGTTTTAGTAGCCCAAGTTTATCAAGTTCATGAGAAGAATCCAAACAAGGTCAAGAACTAGAGAAGAGGGGCTATTTTTCTATCTACACTTATCCCTAGATAGAGAAAGAAGGGGAAGAAGAGCTCAAAGGTATCCATCTCCACCAAATAGAACTTTATCAACACCTCCACCAGGAAGACCCTTTCTTCAATCAACTAGGTTCTCAGGCCACTCAGGATGGCTCATCTACAACCACCAAATCAGCCACCCCAAACCCATATGCAAATTTCACATGCAATAGTCCACTTTCCCTTAATGCACAAAATTCGGTCCCGATAGCAGCATTAAAAATATCCCATACTTCACTAGAGAAAATCACACAACTCCCATCGACCACATTCAAGACATTGCAAATGTTTGTGCCATACATGAGATTTTTGAGATGGATGTTGTGGTCAAGTTGTTGGCTTCTTCTTTCAAAGGAAAAGCATTTGCAAGTGGTTTAGAGGCTTGGGAGTAGGATCAATTCAGAATTGGGATCAATTGTGTACAGCTCTCTATGGCCAATTTGGGGAGAGGGTTAAAACTTATCCCTTTTAGAGTAGATGACTACAATCAAAAGGGCACCAACTGAGAAGATGACAGACTTCAATTCTAGATTCCAAAGAACATGGGAAAGGATCCCAATTGTGGTCAGACCAACAACTGAAGGTGCATTTCTCTATTTTCTTAAAGCTCTAAATTTTGATATATCTATTATGATACAATCTATGGGGGAATAACCCTACCAGATGCTATATGCCATAGCTATTAGAGCTGAGAATTCCTAATTCAAGCTGGTAAACTTGCACCTAGGCCACCTATGCCTCTCTATCTAGATATGGGGAATCCTAATCCTAATCAAATGCCTACAATAGCTCCCATCCCTACTCCAAGAAATCAGAGTTCAAATGAAGCTTCCACTTCTTCTTCTAGTCCTTCAAATGAACTCCAAGAGGTTATGAAACAATTACAAAACTTAGGAAATGAGTTGGTAACTCTTAAGAGGAAACAAGCTCAAAATTCTAGACCTTATCAGCCTTAGTTCCAACCTAATAAACCTCCATATCAGCCAAACAGGCCACCTTATTCAAGCTGCTAACTAGAACCAAGGACAACCCCAAGTTCTTTAGGCCATTCCAAGCATATAACCCTAATGTAGTTTCAACATCTAGGGCCTTGGTTCCAACTCAAAACAACATAACACAAGAATATGAATGGTGTTTCCCATGCAACCAACCACATAATCAAGCAACATGCTTCAATGGTGCTTTAAATCAAGCATTGATGGTGACTATGGTGGGTGTTCCTCAAGAACCAAACCAAGAAGAAATTCAGCAATAGGTAGCTAATCAAGAAGCACCTCCAAATGAGACAACACTTGTGAATTGGAAAGATGAGGATTTTTGTGGAATAAATCAGTCCCCTTCTCAAAGTGTGGCAACCAATACAAGGTCTAAGAAAAGAAATATAGAGGAAGGAAGTCATCTAATCCAAGTACTTTCTCCCTTTTATCACACTTGGGGTATAAGCAATCCAAGTGCAACCCCAAATGTTCAAGATCAGCCCAAACTACCTTCTAAGCCAACTCAGGTGCCGGTTGCAGTAGCCCATGTGCAGGAGAAAGTCATGCCAAGTAAGGGAAAAAAGGAGAATCCATCTCCTTTTAACATTATTGATCAAATGAAGAAGACCAATGTAATAATTTCTATGTGGGAATCATTGAAAATTTAGGCCAATGAGATTTGTTACAAGCAGCCATGGAGAATTGGTCAACATCAAATGAGTTTCTAGAATCAAGAGAAGGTGCTCACTAATGCAGCTCCAAAAGAGGGAGTTCATGGAGGTCAGCAAGGTAAAATCATGAAGCCTCCTCCATTATATATATCTTTGGTTATTGGGAACAATCTTGTACACAACTGCATGATTGACTCGGGGGCTAGTAGTTTGGTAATGCCAAAATAGATTATGCAGATCAGTTGGGCTTGAAATATGACCTGGTTTCCAAAGGAGTGGTATAGTTAGATGGGACAAAGTGGGGAATATTGGGATCATAAAAGGTTTAAACCTTACATTACATGCATGTCCTAATGTCACAGTTCAACAGATATATCAGTGATTGACTTTCCACCACTCTTTGTAGTGTGCTTGTCAAGAGACTTCACCACCAAAATTGGAGGCTACTTATCAGCTGATTGGTCACATATGCTCTTTAAGAACAAGGTATGGAGCTAAGGCTACAATATGGTCTGAACCTATTGCAAATTTCCATATTGAGCCTCATGTACCAAGCCCAATCAACATAAATTTCTTAGCCTTTGATCAAGAGGATTTCCCAAACACTCAAGAAATAGATACCAAAGTTGGGGGCATCCCAGATTTGACTCTTGATGAATGGGAAAAAAAATTCATGAATATGATCCATACAAGGAAATAGAGGAGGCTGAGTTGGGAGTTTATTGTTTTTGCATGAGGAAAACACACCCCTTCCTAGCCTCACCAAACCGGATGATAAGGGTGATAATGAAGTATGAAAACTATTTTTTGATGGCTCAAGGAGTAGGCAAGGTGTTGGAGGAGGAGAAATGATTTTTTCACCACAAGGTATGAAGTACTACTCAACTTTCCATTTTAGTTTACTTGTTCAAACAATACCATTGAGTATGAAGCTTTGATACATGGATTGAATTGGGAAAGAAAGAGGGGTATACAAAACTTGCAAGTGTTTGGGGATAGTGAGTTAATTATCAACTAGGTTAGGGGAAAACATGCTGCTAAGAATGATCTACTCAAAGCCTACAAGCATTGGGTATGGGATCAAATTGATGATTTTGAAGCATTCAATATTCAAGCCATACCAAGGAAGAAGAATGAGGTTGGATAGGCTTGCAAACAATTGGAGAAACATTTGATGTTGTGGAAAATATTAAAAGAGATAAAGTGCAGCCACATATTGATGTAATTGTGAGGCTAGTTGTGCCTGGACAATAACACAAGATGGAAGGTATTTGAGAATGATCAACAAATCATTAATTTCTTTTACAAGAGGAGGCTGAGTTCTCGAGTTAGAAATCAAGATAAATTAGAGCAAAAATATGGTGATCAAGTGGTTCAACTGAGGAAAATAAGCTACCAAAGGGTTTAGTGACTCTAGAGTCAATATTCAATGATTATTCATGTTCCAATTTTTATCAGAGGATTGAGTTCTTGAGAGAGAAAAAAATAAATAAATCAGAGCAAAATATGGTGATCAAGTGGTTAGAGGTAAAAACTTGAGGAAAATAAGTACTACCAAAGGTTTAGTGACTCTAGAGTCAATATTCAATCCTAATGATCAGTTTTAGAGGGAAAGAGAAAACATTCAGGTCAAAGGTGAGGATTAGAGCCAATTTTAGTTGGAGAAAGAAAAACACTTCAAATTGGCAAGGTAAGCACTGAACAAGAAAAATATGAATTTATACAACTTTTCCAAGAATTTCTAGATGTGTTTTCTTGGAGCTATGAAGATTTGAAAGGATTTAATCCTAAGTTGGCACAACACATGATTGAACTGGATTTGGGAGCTAAACCCATCAAGAAAAAGAAAAGGCCTAGTCAATCCTCATATCGAGCCTCTCATGAAAAGAGAACTGAACAAACTCATTGAAGCAAGCATCATCTTTCCAATCAAGCACTCTTCATGGGTAGAAAATCTGGTGTCGGTTAGGAAAAAGAATGGGGAAATCAGGTTATGTGTGGATTTTTGAGACTTGAACAGGGCCTCTCTCAAGGACCACTACCCACTTCCTTCCATGGAGAAAATCCTTGTAGGTTGTAGCCGGTTCGAAAGGTTCTCATTATTGGATGGCTACTCGGGCTATAATCAAATCATGGTGAAAGAAGATGACCAGTTCAAGACAACCTTCACCATGAAGTGGGGCACATATGCTTATAGGAAGATGCCATTTGGATTGTCAAATGTTGGAGCCACTTTCCAAAGGGTGATGGATATGGCATTCAAAGGATGATCAATAAGATAGTTCTTGTGTATCTAGATGATATTATTGTATTCTCCAAGAATGCAACAAGTCATCTCTTTCACCTCAAACAAGTATTCCAAAGATGTAGGAGATTAGAGTGTCTTTGAATCTGAAAAAGTGTATATTCTTAGCTCATGAAGGAAATATCTTAGGCCACATTGTGTCTAAGGGAGGGTTGGAAATTGATCCAGAAAGGGTAGAATCTATTCGAGCATTGCCATTTCCAAGTCATAAGAAGGCTCTCAAAGATTTTTGGGGAAAATTAATTTTGTTAGGAGGTTTGTTCCTAACTTTTCCCATCTTGTCAAACCACTCACACTGATGTTGAAGAAGACCATGGTTTTCAGATGATGGATGCTAAAGGAAAAGAAATATTTGAAGCTATAAAGCAGGCCATTACACAGGCTCCAACCCTCATAAATCCATATTTCTTGAAGGACTTTATTTTATACACTTTTGGAGGCATGGATGCAATATTCCATATTGGTACAACCAAATCAAGAAGGACTGGAGCAGCCTATCACATTCTTCAGCCAAATCCTTTAGGATTATGAGGTGAGATATTCATTCATTGAGAAGCATGTCCTTGTTGTGATTAGAAGTCTAAAGAAATTTAGACATCTAGTGTCAAATAATAGAATTCATCTATTAGTTTCACATGTTGGTGTAAAATATTTTCTTTTGAACAAGGACCTTAATGAAAAGAGAGATGGTTGGATAACCAAGGTCATGGAGTATGATATTGATATAAATGTGACCAAATTAGTTAGGGGAAAAGGGTTGTGTGAGCAGCTAGCTTCTAACCAAGCATGTTGAATCAAGAGAGGAGGCAGAAGTTGTTATGATGTTGCAAGATAATCAAGAACAGACCTGCAGGTGGTATACCCATTCCTTGTTGGACTCGGGATATTATACATTTCCTTCAAATAGGTCAAAATCCTCAAGGATTGAGTAAGTCCAAAAGGAGGTATTTTAGACTTCATTGCATCCCATATGTGCTTGTAGATAATATTTTGTTCAAAAGGGATGTGAATGGTGTCCTCCTAAGGTGCATCAAGATAGATCAGATAGAGAGGGTACTACATGAGTTTCATGATGGAGAGGCAGGTGGTCATTTTTCCCCAAAAGCAACAACCATTAGAATCATGAGGGTTGGTTATTACTGGCCTAATATTTTTCAATGATTTCTACTCATGGATCAAGAAATGCAAGAAGTGTGCCTTCTTCATAGGTAAAGAGAAGCTAGCAGCCCTCCCACTCCATCCTATCTCAGTTGAGAAACCTTTCATGCAATGGGGGCTTGATTTTATTGGGATGATCAATCCAAGTTCTAGCCTAGGTCACAAATGGATTCTTACAGCCATAGACTACTTCACTAAGTGGACAGAAGCAATTACACTTAAGGAAGCAAATGAAGCTAGCATTCTGGATTTCTATGAAGGTATTGCAACAAGGTTTGGTGTTCCTTCCACTATAATATCAGATAATGCCTTAGCTTTTCATTGGAGAAAAGATATCTAATTGGGCTATTAGAAATGGCATCTACTTGAGCACTTCTTCTAACTACTACCCTCTAGGGTAACAGGAAAGAGTCCATGAACAAGAACTTGCTGAGAATCATAAGAAGAACCCTAGATGAGAATCAGAGGACTTGGCATACCAAATTGAAATCAGCCTTGTGGGCTGATAGAATCACTCCCAAGAAATCAACTGGTTATTCTCCTTTCAAGTTGGTTTATGGAAGGGAAGCAAGGTTGCCAATATCCCTTGAATTACCAAGCCTTGGAGCTTATCAAAAAGCTGGAGTTGTTTGAGTTTCCAGCTATGGAAGTAGGTATGTAGAGCTCATGGAGCTGGAAGAGCTAAGGAACTAGGCCATGAAAACAATGGAGAAGGACCAAGCTCAAATCAAGATGAGTTTTTGAGAAAGGCAAAAACAAAATTTTCAAGAAGGAGACCTGGTTCTGAAATGGGATGCAGACAGAGCTAAACCCGGAAGGCACTCCAAGTTTGATGCAATATGGAGTGGCCCTTACTTGATTTTAGGATGCAAAGAAAACAATGCTTTCTAATTGAAAAGTTGGATGAAGAAGAATTGTAGATTCCAGTCAATGGCATCTATCTCAAGCATTATTACTGATGGGAGTATCTTTCTTGTAAATATTAGTTTAGAGTTTGTAATTCCTCCAAGTGCTTATAACACATTCATTTTATTATAGCTAGGTTTTCTTTTAGATAAGTGCTTGTGCACTCTCTGCATGTTCCATTTTGGGATATGTATGATTTTTTTATTTGTACATGGTTGTGTTTTTTTGTTGTTGCACTTTCTAGTTTCAAGAAAGATCTGATGATAAAGTAATGTCTTAGTAGTGTTCCAGAGAAACAAGAGGTTTTGGACATTAGACCACTAGTTTCAGCAATCAGAATGACTCCATGCCCAATGGATGTAAAATCCTTTGGTATTTTTCAGATCTAGCAGGAAGATCACCCCATAAGTCACCAATTGTTATCCATTTTTCACACCCCCTTACAAAATGGATCAACCTACAGGTCTAGGCATTGATAGTTAATGGGAGTAGTTTACAAGGTATCTTATGTAAGCTGACCATGCATGGTGAAGGTTTGGAGAAGGATTTGCATTAATGGTCAATGTATGGATTTTCCCTTGTTGAAAAGATGTTTCTGTGAAGGATTTTCTCTCTTCTTATGGTCACGCAAACCTTCTTATTCATGTGTGAAAAACTTCTTGTTCATTTCATCAACTCTGTCTGCATCAAACACTTCCTTATCACGCATCACACAATTCTATCATGCATGACACCCTTCTATGTGCATCAACCACCCTTTCATCCTATCATGTCACAAACCATTAACCTCTCCTATCACATGTCAACCACTTCTTCTTTCATCATCACCACCTTCTTCATGTCAACCATCTTTCATTCCATCATCAATATTCTTCTCTTCCCATCACACATCTCCTCTCATGTCACCTTCTCCTCATCTCATCGTCATCACCTCACCTCTGTCATCGTCAACCTCCTTTTTCTGTCGCGTCAACCTCCCTTTTATCATGTGACAACATTTCTTCTTTTCATGTGAACAAGTCTTTTCCTCATCAAGTGGTGACTCTTCCCTTCTTGTTGTGTCAGCTAGTGGTTTCCCTGTTGGGTGAAAAAAAGAGTTTTAGATATGGCTCAGACATTAATGATACCATACAAGGTAGCTCAACAACCGGTTTAATGAGGTATGGCACCCCTATTCACCATGTAAGAAAAGTACCATTGAAAAGTGAACCATCATGGCTGCCCATACCTACGTACATAGGCATTTAATGAAGGATGTTGGTTGGTAGCTCCTTTTCTCTATATATATGTAAATTCCCCTCATTTAAAAGGGGAGGGATTTTAAAATTGTAAAGGAACTCTACCAAAATTGTTCCAGCACTTTTTGTGAGCTAGAGCCTCAAATTTATGCATTTTGTGAAGGATTCTTGCCTTGTGCCTATATTGTAATGGATTGTGCATCATTTTAAGAAATAAAATTAGTGTTTTGTGGCTCTTCTTTCCCTAGCTTGATTTATATTGCATTTCTTTCCTTCTATTATATTTTGTAGGTATATTGTGCATATTGTGTTCCTTTGCAGGGCTTAAATTTGTTGTGCTCCATGAGATTGGAGGTTTGAATGTGTTTTGGGACTATGGCATTTTATCTTCCCTCTTCTTCCCCATTTCCCTCCACTTTCACTCACTAGGAATCTCTCTAGTCTTGTTTTGGTGTTATCACCTCCCTTAGTTTAGGATTTACATTTATGTATTGGAGGTTAGGACTCCATGAACTCATCTGCAGACCAAAGGAGAAGGGAGGGCGCGAAATAGAAATTTCTAGCCCTTTACAATGAGCCTAGATCCTTCTTTTATAGATGTATGGAAGAGGGAAGAAGAGAAGAGAAGGGAAAAATTATTCGGAGCTCATCTACAAAGCCATTAGTGCAACTTCAAATCCACCCATAGTCTATTATCGAGTCTGCAGTCACTCGATGTCTATTCGGCATATTAAAGAAGGGAGAATGGCGGATGGAATCGAATTTGATCTGGTTGTTGGGACAATCAGATTAAATATTAATGGTATGAATATGTTTCCCTAATTTTCACCCACCAAACCTCCTCAAAATTAAATTTTCAGGTTTCCATGGCGTAGACGAGGTCAAGACCTTTCCAATGGTGCCAAATTTGTTGAGTTTTGGGCATTGGGTCGAAAGATATATCCGTTTGAATATTTCGAGTAGGGTCCATACAATAATGGAAAAAACCAGTTACATGTAATGGGTCCACTGGCCCAAAATTTACTTTTCACCCTTTGGCACCAAAAATACAAAATGTAAAAATTTCCATGTAGCCCCGCAATTCATTTTTTCAAAAAAACCATCTTCGGGCCCACAGGTCCGCATTTTCCATTTGGGAAAAAAGAATATCCTGTGCACAACATCCCACATGTAATTTATGTTTGACACATGGCTCCTAGGGCATCAGCAAATTTATAGATCATTTTATCACTTTACACCTTCTCAAGGTAAAAATTTCAAACTACCTCCGATGACTTGCCTTCCCGCTTTGACTTTTCAACATGGCCACGTGTCGAGCCGACACTAGTTAGGGGACCACTTTTGGATTGAACCTTTGGAGGTGCACTGAAGAGACACGTGGTACCCTCCACGGCTTGCTCAGTTTCCTTATGTTTTTGGCTAAGTCCTTTTGCTTAGCGGGGCCATAAGTCTAACCCTGGACATATGGAGGCTTCGACTTGTTTGAAAACCCACTCCTGTAATTTACCTTTCAAGGAGCGTTGTGTCACCAGTGGCTTCTTCCGTCGGCTTGCCTCTTTTTTGACTATTCAACCCCTAACTCTATCCCTTTTTTGTACCTGAGACACATGGAAGGCCCATTCTCATTTGAAAACCCACTTAGGATTTTAGTTTTGAAGTAGAATCATGTCGCCACGTGGATTCTTCTTCTAACACCTTTATACTTAGTCATTTTTGGCCCATTCTCTTTTTAGTCATTGTTGACCCCTGGCCACGTGGAGGGCTAACACAAGTTTGAGTCTTTGCCTTGTGCTTTCATTCTTGAAATTGTGTCGAGATGACATATGGTTCTATTCCTTTGTTTTAGAATTTTAAAGGCCGACTCTGTCCCTTTTCGAGCCGGGGACACATAGAAACTCCATACTCATTTGAGTCTACTTTTTAATTTTAATCTTTGGAGATGCACCAATGAGGCACATGGATGCTTCCTCTAATTCTTTGGTACTTAGCCATTTTTGGCTCATTCTGAATCATTTGCAAAACCCGTAGACTTTGAACATTTTTCTATTTCTCTCCTTTAAGCCTCTAGATTTCGTAACACTAGTTGGTCCTTTCTCGACCCTGCTCCTCCATTTTAGAGCCCGTCTGCAACCTGTTTGTTGGATTTGTAGTGTGGGATCGTATGATGGACCGTCCTTGGATTTCTTCTTACAAAGGGTCGTGTTTGATCAGTTTATCTAGTGGAAAAATTTGGATAACAATTTGGTGACTCGCGCGGACGTCACCTACTAGATGAAGAGATCAACTGCCTTGTTGTATCCATTGGGCACTGAGTCATGATTGATAGCCTGATTTGATCTAAACTTTGGAAATCTGATCCCTGAGCTGCTTCGACATTGTTGGTACTAGAGATGACCCTGAATTCACCCGCTGCTCTAGAAATGGACCCTTAGGGACCCAAGTTTAGTTGCTTTGTATTTGTTCTCTTTCAAAATTACCAACTATAGACAACTATGGGTCTCTCGATGCAAATGCTGAAGGAAATGGTGCCTTCACCTATAGGTAAGTGGAACTGTATAACAATGTAAACCTGGAGCAAAAAAACATGTGCCACAACACTTAGGGAAATAAAACCTAAGCTACAACAAAACAATGTGCATACACACTTATGGAAATTAAAATTATATGCTAATATTTACAAGGGTAGAACCTTCCTTTCAAGATAGAGTGATTTGAGGTAGATTCCATTGACTTGAATCAGTAATTCTTTCCATCTAACTTAGCCATTTGTAAGGCATTACTACTTGTACATATTGTGACCATGCAGGGGCCACTCCAAATGGCATCAAACTTGGAATGTTTTCTTGGTTTTTCCCGATCTGCATCACACTTTAGAACTAAGTCCCCCTCTTAAAAGGTCCTTGTTCTTGCTTTCTTATCAAAGGTATTCTTGATCGATGCTTGATCTTTCTCCATGACCTACATTACATGCTCTCTTGCCTCTCCTACTTCCATCAAATTTGCATACCTAATTTCCATAGGTTCAAACTCGGCCAGTTCCAACTGTTTCATGAGTTCCAAAGCGGGAAACTCCAATGATAAGGGAAATACTACCTCTTTCCATATACAAGCTTGTATGGGGAACTACATATGGACCTTTTGGATGTGATCCTATTAGCCCATAGAGCTGATTTGAGATTTTTATGCCAATTTCTCTAGTTTTCATCAAAAGGATTCCTTATGATAATCCTTAATAGGTTCTTATTTGTGGACTCTACTTGGCCATTACTCCGAGGGTAATAGTTTGATGAAGTGTTGAGGTATAAACCATTTTTATAGCCCATTCGAGATTCTTGTACCAAGGAATGATAATGCATTATCGATATAATTGTGACGGGGAATCCAAACATGGTGGCTATTCCTTATAGAAATCTAAGATGTTGGATTCATTTTCTTCCTTAAGATCCACTTCTTTAGTCCACTTGGTGAAATAGTTTGTTGTTGTAAGTATCCACTTGTGTCCCTAGCTTGAGTTCGGGTTAATCACTCCAATAAAGTCTAGTCCCCATTGCATGAATGGTTGATCTACCGAGATCGAGGCGAAGGGGAAGGGATGCTAAATTTTCCTTTCCTATGAAGAATGCACACTTACGGCACTTATTGACCCATGAGTAGAAATCCCTAAACACCGTAGTAGGCCGTAATAACCAGCTTTCATAATTTTGAGAGTTGTTACTCAAGGATCAAAGTGACCTCTTGCTTATCCATTATGAAACTCATGTAATAATCTTTCAATTTGGCATGTCCCAATGCACCTCAATAGGACACTATTGATATCCTTCTTAGAAAGAAACACCATCGATAAGTACATATGGGATGGCTTGTAGCCTGAAGTATCTCCTTTTGCTTTGTTCCAATTTAGAGGGCACAAAACTATTTGGAGATAATGCACCAAGGCTCGAGTCCAACATGGAACACGTGTATCATTAGCTGGTTGCTCTTGATCATTCTCAGTAGTAATAGGACAACCTAGTATTCGTCTACTAACCTGTTTGTTGCTTGGAAGAGAGCTTCTCACATAGACCCTTTCCGTAAAAACCAGTTTGGTCACTTTGATCTCAATTTCATATTCCATTACCCGATTGATCCAACCCACTCTCTTCTCATTCAGTCCTTGTTCGGAGAAAATCCTTAACACTAGCATGGGGTACTAGGAGTTGAATATTATTGTTCAAGAATAAGTGTCTCGAACTTATTCAAACTCGTAATGACAACAAGGAATTGTTTCTCAATGAAAGAGTACTTTACCTCGTAATCCTCCAAGATTTGGATGAAGAAGGCTAAGGGTTGTTCTAAACCTTTTTTTGGGTTGAACTAGGAAAGCGAGACTGCTTCGATCATCCAAAAGCATATAGCATGAAGTCTTTAGAAAATTATAGGTTTACAAGAGTTGGGGCATGTGATATTGCGAGTTTGATGGCCTCAAAACTCTCTTTTCCTTTTGCTTTCCATTTGAATGCAAGAATATTCATTAAAATCATTGTTAAAGGCTTCACAAGAGTGGAAAAATCAGGCACAAATCCACAAAAATGTTTATTCTCCCAAGAAACTTTGGAGATACTTTTTGTGTTGTGGTAGTGGAAGTGTTCGGATGGATTCAACCCTTTCAGGATCAATTGTCAACCCTTCTGTTGAGACAATGTGGCCCAACAATTTCCCCTCATGTGCCAAGAATACACACTTCTTTGGATTTAATGACACTCTGAACCTTCTACTCCTTTGAAATACCTATATGAGGTGGAAGAGATGGTCTGCTACGTTCTTTGAGAAGATAGTGATATCATCTAGATACACTAGAACCATATTGTTGATCAATCCTTTAAATGCCATGTCCATAGCTCATTGAAATGTTGGTCTGGCATTTGGCAGTCCAAATGGCATCCTATTATAAGCATATGTACCCCATTTGGTGGTGAAGGCTATCTTAAATTGATGTTTCTATTTGACCATTATCACGATTATAGCCTAAGTATCCATCTAGTAATGAAAACCTTTCGAACTAGCTACAACTGAAAGACTGTTCCATCAATGGAAGCATTTATGATCTTTGAGTGATGCTCTATTTAGATCACGAATTCTACGCACAATCTGATTTCTCCACTTCTTTTCCTCCCAAGCACCAAGTTTACAACCCAAATTGAATACTTGATGGGGAATATGATGATGGCCTCAATTAGCTTGGATAACTCTTTTCTCATGAGAGGCTCAATGTGAGGGTTTACTGGCCTTTGCTTTTTGTCCGAAAGGCTTAGATTTTTGATCAAGCTCAATAGTATGTTGTGCCAACTTTGGGTTGAAACCTCTTAAATCTTTGTAAGTCTAGGAAAAGACATTTGGGAATTCTTGACAAAGTTGAATAAATTCAGATTTTTCTTGTTGAGTGCTTACCTTGTCAATCTACAATGTTTTTCCTTCTTCTATGGAAATGGGCTCTAAATCTTCACCCTTTACCTGAATATTCACCTTCTCCTTTCGGAATTGGTCATATGGGTTAAATATTGATTCCAAAGTGATAAGTCGCTTTGGTAGTTTTTGGTCTCGGCTACACCACTTGATCACCATACTACTACTCAAGTTTGTCTTGGTTATGGGAGGAGAACTCAGCTTCCTCTTGTAGAAAGTTGACAATTTTAGTTCATTTTCAAATACTTTCCAACTTGTGTTGTTGTTTTGGATGGTGGCCTCATAACCAACTTGATATGGGGCTAAGATTTATCACTCTTGATACTCTCCACAATGTCAAAGGATACCCCAATTGATTCCAATCTATCAGTTGCTTCTTTATTCTTCCTTGGGATGGAATTTATGTTGAATGCCTCAAAATCCTCTATGAGGTTCCATACCTAGTTCTTGTAGCTCTTTAACTAGTCATTTTTCACAAAGCATTCTATCCTCGGACTTTATTCCCAACTAGCTCACTATCGCCAAAAACTTGTGAGTTTCTGATCCTCTTTTCCTTTCCCAATGCATTCCATGGATCAAAGCCTCATACTACGATGTGTTGTTTGAGAAAGAAAATTAGAAACAAAAGGCTAAGTAATATTTCGTTCCTTGGGGGAAACAAGCATAGCTCCTCCTCCGGCTCCTTGTCTACTCTTTGAGCCATCAAAGAATAACTACCATATCTCATTATCATCCTTGTGAGTGCGGGTTAATGATTTCAAGAAGAGGATGATTCTCCTTGCATAAACAGTAGACTCCTAGCTCATATTCCTCAATTTTATTATAAGGATCAAAAGCATGCCTCTTTTTGCCCACTCACCGAGGGTCAAGTCTGGAATACACCCAACATTGGTATTTTCCTCACAAGTGCTTAGGAGGTATTCACGATCAAAAGATGAATAGTTCACATTGATTGGGATGGGTACATGAGGCTCAATATGGTAATCTACAATGAGCTTAGATCTGATCATAGCCTTGGCCCCATACCTTATTCTAAAAAGCTTGTGCATGCAACCACTCAATAGACAAATAATGTCTAATTGTAGCAAATGAAGTCTCTCGATAAACACAATGCAAAAAATTGTGGAAAGTGTATGGACTGATACGTTTTGCAATACAATCACATTGGGGAATGTGTGCGGTGTGAGGCTCAAATTTTTATGATTCCAACCATTGTTGCCGTTGTCCCATCCAATTGTACTATTCCCTTGGGAGCGACTTCATATTGAAGACCCAACTAATCGACTATTTGCTTTGGCATTACAGAGCTACTTGCTTCCAAATCAATCATGTAATTATGTACCAATTTATCCCCAATGATCAATGAAACATAGAGCAGAGGGAGCTTCATATTCTTACCTTATTTTCCTCCATGGTTTCCTTGGGACCGAGAAGCATTGGTAAGCACTTTCTTTTATTGTATGGGGGCTGATTTGAGGTGGCCAATTGGCCATAATAGCCTATAACATGTCTCTCTTCCTAGGATAGCCAATGACTCCCACATTAAAATATTCACATTTTTTTTCTTCATTTGTTCAATGATGTTAAATGGGGATGAGCTATCTTTTTGCTTCCCCTTCCCTGGTACATTTTTCTCTTGCACATGGGTTGTTACAACCGGTGTCTGAGTGGGTCTGGAAGGTGGCTTGGGCTGATTCTACACATTGGGAGTTGCACTTTGAGTGCCAATACCTTGTGGAATAATAGAGGGTTGAGGATTACCTAAGTTTGATAACCATCCCTCTCCAATATTCCTTTTCTTGGACCATGTATTGGTAGCTACACTTTGAGAAGGTGTTTGATTCATCCAACAGAAATCTTCAACTTGTTAATTGAAAGCATGGTTTCACTTGGAGGTGGCTCTTTCTAGGTTTCTAGCTATTGATTTTCTTCTTGAATAGGCTCTTGGGATACACCAATGCTCTGTACCATCAATTCCTAGTTTAGTGCACCATTAAAATACATTGGTAGTTATGGGGTGACCGCATGTGAAACACCAATAATATTCTTGTGCCATAATGTTTTGTGTTGGAACCAAGGCCGTTGATGTTGAAGCTATGTTTGGATCATATTGTTGGTAAAGCATAGTAGCTTGAGGTTGTCCTTTGTTTTGATTTTGACTTTGTTATCCTGTAAGATTGACAAGGGCAATTTGCAGGTAACTATACCAAAATTCTATTTTGGCCCCTAGGGAAGTTTGATAACGTTCAAAATAGCCCAAAACTCCCTTTCAAAAATCAAGTTGTTTCAGGACTTAGCCATTTTTAGCTAATCCTTCGGCACAGAAATTTGTGTGTCGACATGACTAAAATTGCACCCTTTTACACTGGGTGCATTTTTACTCGTATCGACATCATGAAATTTGCACCCCCCTTTTAAGTCCTTTAGCACTGAAATTATTGTGTTAACATCAAAAACTTGCACTAAGCATTTTCCTAAGCGCGATTTTCCTTGTGTTGACACTCAGAAATCATGCCAAAAGTGGTTGGTGAGGTCATAAATGCTGATTTTTCTATAAATAGGAACTGACAAATGTCATTTTCACGAATTGGAAATTGTGAAAAGTATTTTCTCTACACATGTCAGCCATCCCTGTCAACCCTCATGTGCCATTTTTGAGCTTGTGGACCCCTACGTTTTTCTTCGCATTTTATTCATCCGGGTAAGTGGCTCTGTCAACATCATAATTTTCCTTGGTAACTTCTATTTTATTATGTATGTATTAGGAATAGGATGTTGTTAAGTATGATTAGTAGTGGCGTCGATAGAAGATAAGCGCACCGTAAGTACGGTGCCGCCAATAAAGTAGAGTAAGGTAATGATCAAAGTATAATAGGAATGTTGTGATAAAAAGTAAATATTTTTCGTAATGGTCAGTGCGGTAATGTTAAAATGTCAAAGTTGGGGTAAGTAGAGAAGTAGGGCCTGCATGATTAGGAATTAGAAATATTATATTTGTAATAAGGACAAAGAGTGATGTCATAAATATTTTGTGTATTTTATTTGTGGAAAATTCTAAAAAGGTGGAACCCATGTGAGATGATAAGGTTTATCTTATCTTAGAAGATAAGCCTACATGTAAAAGCAAGAGTTTAGGCATGGAATATGATTGGTGGAAGAGATTTCCTATCCTATCTTAGAGATAGGGTGGATAAGCTTGAATTCCTATAAATAAAGAGGCCACCCCCTCATTTAGCATAGAGGGAAGTAGTGAGAAATATTGTATGAGTAAGTGTGTAAAGGAAGCCATCATTTAGAAGGTGTGTTAAAGAATCCATTGTGAAGTTTCTCCCATAGTTATTGTTGGAAGGCATGTGAAGTCAGAAACACTTGAAGTACCTCATGGGTGAGATTGTAACAATTTCATGTTGATATTATAATTTACACGTATATTTCAAATTTTTCATCATTCCTTTGTATCATAGTCTATGGTATTCTTGTGTTATGTTTGTTGTTGTGTTTCCAGATTACATCCACCAAACTAAAGGTTGTGCATTAGTAAATAATCATAGCATGAGGAGTTCCTAGTGGAGAATTATCATAGTGCCGGATTGGTGATGACATTTTGGTTCCATTTCGGGACCATTCCTCGTTGGTGGATTTTCTGGAGAGATATTCCCACTTAGTCAGAAATCATTTGGAGGGTAACCTTGTTTTTACTTGTGCATAGTAGTTACCATGGTAAAGTCACTTTTACCGTGAATAGTATTTACCACAGTAACTTCACTTTCTATCGTGAATAGTGTTTACCATTGTAAAGTCGGTTTTTCTTTGTAGTAAGTCAAGTTTTACCGTGGTCGTTCTATTTTACTATAGAAAGGTGTAAAGTCATTTTCTATTATAGTGAGTCAAATTATTTGTGCACACAAGTCTTACTGATTGTACTTGTGAATTGGTATTTCACTGTGGTTACTTTTTAAAATGGGGAAGATTCCTATTTTTTCAGTCCAATCTAATGAAGATGCTTCCTCTTTCATTCAAGAGTTTAAATGATCTTGCATTTGTAATGGCCTCATAAGAAGGGAACAATGGATTAAATTTTTTCCTACCTTTTTGGATGGTTCAGCCCTTAGGTGGTTTGAAAAACTAGGTGATAATGTGAAAAATTCGCGGATTTATTAAGCGAAAGTTTTCTTGAAGAATTTGGTGAACAATGAAATATGCAGATCTCATGATTGATATCACAAAGCTATCCCAAGGAGAGAAGGAGAAGATAAGGGATTATCATGCTCGTGTTCTAGAGCTAAGGAGGAAGCTCGATGCCCAGATCCGAAATGAAGGATTAGCGTATGGGTTGAAGAATGGCATGGATAATCTCCTCTGTAAGCACTTCATTCTTGGGATGAAGCTAGAGATTAGACAATGAGTTAAGTATGACAACGCAACTACCATTGAACAAGTAAAGGATATTGTAAGAAGGCAAGAAGAAAGCATGGAAGAGGAGCCCAAACAAATTGCTACTAAGGTAGAGCCTACACCAACACCTTTGGTCCAAAATCCACAACCACTCTCGGTGAGCACAAATACTTTCCTAGTACATCTACTCGACTATGAAGATCTTCTCAAGAAAATGGGTCAGTTAACTATTAATCTTCTTCAAGGAAAGGAATTTAGTTCTCAGGGAGGAGATAGAGGTCCAAAAAGAAATATAACTGAAGTTGTATGTTATGGTTGTCATAAAAAGGGTCATTATAAGTATAATTGTCCAGATAGAGCTTCTACATCTGGTACAAGAGATAATGATAAAGGAAAAACACCTATGAATTCTTTTGATGTAGTAAATAGGAGCATAAATAATGAAGCAGATGTGTTTGTAACAAAAAGAAAGAAAGAAAAAGATAACCAAGATGGAAATGATCCTAAGAAGATGAAAGGAGAAACTAGTAATAAACATAGGAGAAGAAAGTTGGGTGTGCAAGATTTTCTAATTTCACAAGGACAAGGACCATACTCCATCTTAGAAGATCTTTCCAAAAGGCCTGCAAATATTACATATGGTAAACTTCTAGCTATGTCTTCTGAGAAGAGGCGGGAGCTACAAAGTGGAATCAATGCTCGGCGAAGTAAGGAGGTTAAGGTACCTATTTTAGAGGCGAGAGGTAGATCCTTATGCTCCATAAGTTGAGGTATTATGTAATGGTATTTTAATTCATGATGTCTTAGTTGATGGAGGTGTTGTAGTTAATGTAATGACCGAGTCGTAATGAATATGTTGGGTTTAAAAATTTATCTCCCCTCAACACTTATGTTAAGGTCATTAAATAAGGGAAAAACTAAACCGAGAAGGTGTTGTTTCAAATGTGGCAATATCTCTGTTATGGGTGTTCTATGTGTGGTAGACTTTCGGGTGATGAAAAATGGTATGTGCATTGCATACCCGATGTTATTAGGAAGGCCATGGCTAAGGAGAATTCATGCAAGAAACTACTAGAATGAATGCTTCATGACACTTGGACGTGGTAGAGAGAGGTTGAAGATAAACGTGATCCTCGGCATCATAAGGCAAAACCTATGGATTCAAGTGATGAAATTGATGATTGGAGATCATCGATTACTCTAGTACTAGTGAATTGGACACGAGAAGATGAAGAAAGTAAGATTGATGTTTCATTCCTGGATATCCTTCCAGTCACACTAACTCATGAACCCATAAGACTATCGAAGAAGAAATTGTTGATCATCTCTAAAAATTAAAGATTGGTGATGCTATAATGGAGAGTGAGAATGAATCCTACCTCCGACCTTTCGAAGGTACATACACCCATTATCTTTTGATTACAAGGAACTCCATCAAATAAGTTGGGTTGAACATTCTATTGAGCTGGTAGATGGTGCTAAGCCCATAAAACAAATGCCATATAGAATGAATCCTAATTTTTCCAAGATTGTAAAAGAAGAAATAGATAAGTTGCTTGATGCGGGATTCATATTTATTGTGGATAATTCAGAATGGGTTTCTCCCATTGTGATCTCAATAAAAAAGAATGTGAAACTACACATTTGTGTTGATTATAGAAAGCTCAACAAGGCAACAAAGAAGGATAATTACCCTTTTCCATTCTCGGATCAAATTTTAGGACGAAGTAGCTGGCCAGAGTGCTATAGTTTTGCTTTGATGGATATAGCAGATACAACCAAGTCTCGTATAGCGAGAGAAAGATCAGCTAAAGACCACGTTCACCACTCCTTAGAAACATTTGCTTATAGATTTATGCCTTTTGGGTTGTGTAATGCTCCGGAAATGTTCTAGCGCTTGATGAACAGGGTGTTTGAACCCTACATTGGGAACTTTGTCGAGTATTTATGGATGATTTTTACATCTATGGGAGCAAGATGGACCACTGCACTAGATGAAGACATCATTTCAAAGGTTAGATGAAGCGAAGCCTCACTAAACCCTACAAAGTGTTTCTTTGGATGTTCTAAAGGAATTTTTTTAGGGAATGTTGTATCCAGAGATGGTATTAGTACTAATCACGATAAAGTTTCAAAAATAAATGAGTTACCATTTCCTATGAATAGAAGTAAGTTGAGATCATTTTTAGGCCATGTGGGTTACTATAGAAGGTTCATCAATAATTTCTCAAATATTGCATAGCCACTAACCCAATTCTTGAAGAAGGATGTTACTTATGAACCAAGAAATAAGGCACATGAAGATTTTGAACAACTGAAGGAAGCCCTGGTGTCTTCACTTGTTTTAAAGAATCCATATTGGAGCAAGCCATTCATTGTGTATATTGATGCCTCAGATGTAGCACTAGGAAGTACTCTGAGCCAAAAGGATGAAAATGGGAATGATCATCCAGTTTACTTTGGGAGCAGACAAATGAGTAGTGCTGAGGTAAATTATACTGTAACTGAAAAAGAGGCTCTAGCTATCATTTTTGCTGTAAAGAAGTTTAGAAATTACTTGCTAGGGTAGAAATTTATAGTTGTAATAGATCATCAGGCTCTAAAATATATTGTAAATAAGCCTAACCCATCAGGGAGGATAACAAGATGGATAATTTTGCTACAAGAATTTGAATTTGATATTATAGATAGGCCAGGAAAGAAGCATGTCAATGCAGATGCACTCTCTCGAGCCTATGATGGTTTAGGATCATCTTGTGATGATGATGATTTCCCAGATGCAACATTGTTATCCCTTGACACAATCCCTAGTGAATACATAGATATTTGGAATTATTTGAATGAATTCAAGTTTCCTGATGGTGCCAATGCAAAGACTAAGAGGAAGATTACTCAAGCCAGTTGTCCATATTCTATTCTGCATGGAGTATTATTTCGAATTGCACACGATGGACAATGCAAGAGGTCGAGTTAGGACGTAATCAAGGGAAGGAGTTGATAAAAGAATTCCACAATGGTACATGTGGAGGAAACTTCTCTGGACAACTTACAACAAGAAGGATCTTGGATGCAAGTTATCACTGGCCCACTCTTTTTAGAGATTGTTATAATTATTGTAAGACATGTGATATTTTGAAACACATGGTAACCGTAAGACTTCATCAGCTCCATTATGCCCTATTCTTCCACTTAGTCCCTTTGAAAAGTGGGGAATAGATATCAGAAGTCCACTTCCAACTACCCCACACCAAAATAAGTATATTGTAGTTGTCATATAATATTTAAACAAGTGGGTTGAAGCTAGGTCATTGAAAACAACTTCCATGGATGAAGTGGCAAGGTTCATATATGAATGCATTGTCACAAGATTTGGTTGTCCATTACAAATTGTAAAGATAAAGGAAGCCACTTCATTAATGAGGTGGTAGAAGACCTATTCAACAAGTTTTCTATTAAGCACAGGAAGGCAACAACATACAAGCCAAGCACAAATGGACAGGTGGAACGAACAAATTTTGTGTTGTGTCAAATTCTAGCAAAAGATGTAGCCTTGCAGGTACATAAGTGGGATAAAAGGATTCATAAAGCATTGCGGGCATATAGGGTAACATAAAAGTCAAAGCAACGGATACTCCCCATTTCGGTTGGTTTATGGCATTGATCCAGTTCTTCCTATTGAGTTTGATATTCCCACTATGAGAGTTATGAAAAATGAAAGGATGGATGAAAGTGATTCAATAAAAGAAAGGTTGGTGGATCTTCATTGCTAGAGGAAATGAGGTAAATAGTGAAGGATACAAGCTATAAGAAGAAAATGAAGCGAGAAGGAATACTTTGATCAAAAGATCCGTTGGTCTCCATTTCATGTGAATGACTTGGTTTTAGTATATGATTCCAGATATGAAAAAAAGAAGGTAGAGAATTTTTTTCGCAAATGGATGGGCCCTACAAAATCGCAGATTGTGCATGAAAATGGTACATATCGATTCGAGGAATTATATGGCACTCCCATTCTACGAAATGGGTCAACCACAAAAAGTTAAAGATCTAAGCACGAGAATAGTCTACTTCGAGGACGAGTAGAAGCTAAGAAGGGGAAAATATCGACATTAAAATTTTCCTCCGTAATTTCTATTTTATTATGTATGTATTAGGAATAGGATGTTGTTAAGTATGATTAGTAGTGGTGTCTGATAGAAGATAACGGCGCCACCAGTACAGTGCTGCCAATTAAGTAGAGTATGGTAATAGTCAAAGTACAATAGGAATGTTGTGGTAAAAAGTAAATATTTGTCGTAAGTGGTCCGGTAATGTTAAAATGTCAAAGTTGGGGTAAGTAGAGAAGTAGGGTCTACATGATTAGGAATTATAAATATTATATTTGTAATAAGGACAAAGAGTGATGTCATAAATATTTTGTGTATTTTATTTGTGGAAAAGTCTAAAAAGGTGGAACCCATGTGAGATGATAAGGTTTATCTTAGCTTAGAAGATAAGACTACATGTAAAGGAAAGAGTTTAGGCATGGAATATGATTGGCCGGAAGAGATTTCCTATCCTATCTTAGAGATAGGGTGGATAACCCTGAATTCCTATAAATAAAGAGGCCACCCCCCTCATTTAGCATAGAGGGAAGTAGTGAGAAATATTTTATGAGTAAGTATGTAAAGGAAGCCATCATTTAGAAGGTGTGTTAAAGAATCCATTGTGAAGTTTCTCCCATAGTTATTGTTGGAAGGCAAGTGAAGTCAAAAACACTTGAAGTACCTCATGGGTGAGATTGTAACAATTTCATGTTGATATTATAATTTCAGATTTGTCATCATTCCTTTGTATCATAGTCTATGGTATTCTTGTGTTATGTTTGTTGTTGTGTTTCCATATTACATCCACCAAACTAAAGGTTGTGCATTAGTAAATAATCATAGCATGAGGAGTTCTCGGTGGAGAATTATCATAGTGTCGGATTGGTGATGACATCTCCTCTTCTAGTTGTGGTTTTTGTTTTGTTGTGTTAAGTGTTAGGGTCCGTGTCAAAGGTTTAAAATCTAAAAACCCTATTAATTTCCCAACCCAACTGAAACCCTCTTTTCCTCTCCTTCCAGATCTATAAATCTGGAAGGCCCCTACCATGAAGTAAATAAAAAATCATCTGTCCCTACTTGCTGCCTTGCCACTTCTCTCCCTTGCCATCTAACAAATCCAAAAAAAGAGAGAAAAGTGAAAATCAAGAAAATTTCCCAAACTATTAACTGTTAAACCTTTGGCACAATTCGTAGATATGTTACATGCTCGAAATTACGCCAAACAAATATGGTACATTGTTTTTCCTTGTAACATCTTCCAAAGTTGTGCTTTGGCACACTTTGCACTCATGCAACATGAATCTTTTTTGTGCCCAGCCAAAGAACACTTAGTAGATTTTTCGAGAGGCACAAGCACAACTTCCACAACATCAACATAAAATGTTGTGTCTGCTATAGACCCGTGCCCCACACTTTACCCTTTGGCGCTAAAATTTATCATGTAACACCAATCCAAATTGCGCCCTTTCTAACTGGCGCCACTTTTCTCATGTTGACACTTTCCTAAATGCACCAAAGTGAAAATTTTTCCTGTTAACACTAAGAGAAGTGCGCCTAGGACCTTGGCATGGTAATTTGCACATTGACACTAAGAAAAGTTTTCCAAGCCATAAAAACTCTTGCGACCTCATCAAACTTGTGCCTTGCACCCTAAGGCTTAAAATTACTCATTCTTCCTTCTGCAAGCTAAACTTAACTATTTTCTCACGCATTCGAGAGGTGTTCTGTTATTCTTCAAACTTTCATCTTGAATAACATGACAGTTGACATGGATCTTCTGTGTTGGACCTTCTTGATACTTCTTGCAAAACAACAACATCCGTTCTTGAACTCATATATGTCTTCATCAAGCAAGAGACCAACTAGGACCACAGTCAAAGCTAAAGCTAAGCAGTCAGAGCAAGAAATGAAGTACAAGTACTAGAAAGTCAGAATGCCTAACTCATATGCAGAGTGCAGCCTTGACATCAGAGACTCTGAGCTGGGTCATATAGACATGGATGATTTCTAGGTAAGGACCACCAAGGCGAACAATGGCCCTTGGATGAATAAGTTAATAGGCAAGTGGATTGCACTTTGTAGTTGGGCTTCCGGTGAGTTCTGTGAATAATGATTTCATCATGTTGATTGCTCAATGTTATAACAAGAACACTAGATGTGTTGAAAACAAAGAACACAAAGCAATCATAGACCTCACAGCTCATCACTTTGAGATGATCCTGGGAATTCCTCATCATAGGAAATATGTGGAAATAATTATTGAAGACTGCAATAAGGCATGGGATGATAACGAAGATCAATATAATGCAGATGATGAATGAACTCTATTTAAAGAACAAAAATTTGTTAACTAGATGGCCACAAACCATCCACCGTAGTGATTTTAATGAAGAGTTGAGTGATACAATCACATTCTTGAATAGAGTATTTGGGCTCCCTGATGCCCATTATTTCCACAAGTGGATGCTGAGATACCTAGAGAACATGAGCAAGAATGCACCTGATCAACGCTTGGCTGGGGTGAAATCATAAGTGACACCATCTCATAGTAGCTTTAACAAGTTCTAACAACTGGGAAGTTCTACATGAACTCCTACGTTGTATACGCCACTACTGTAGGAAGGGATTTCACAGGGTTAACTTGAAATGGAGTATGGCCCCAAGTCAAGATATATGAGTTCTACCTAGAGCTAAGGCTTGAAGCCAAAGCATCTCCTAGTTCTCCAAAATAAATGATGCCTTCTTCTATGAGGTAACTAGTTTTTTGAGGCCAAACATGAGACACAATCAAACCAACCCGAGTGTAATTACTGCTACAAAGAAATGGGGAGCATTGTTCACACAATTCCCCACATTCACATACCTCAGAGCTATGAATTTTGAGGGAGAGCCAACAAACTGCCAAGGTTTGCAGGGCCAAAGCTGGTCCTCCTAGAATTGTCAAGGTAATTAATCACTTATCATGAAAAGTGTATGAAGAGAAAGAAAGGAGGAACTCCATTCCCCCTTACAATTGGCAATACACCTGCCCTACAATTGCTAAAGCACGGGAGATGTACGTTGAGTTAGAGCTGCTAAATTTGTTGGTTTGAAAATTTTTCAGCTTTATTGTTATTCTATCAAGCAGAGTCTCAGTGCAAATCTACACTATTCTAACTTCAGGGGTTTGGGATCTCATACCAATAGAGGTAGTTCCAAATGACGAACAAAAATGTAAGAGCGAAGGAACAGAGGAAGGATAGATCTAAAGGAAGAAATAAATTAATTCCAAAGATGGAAAGGTCAAAGGGTTTATTCTTTGGGTTGGTAGTAAACAAATCCAAACTTAGTTGCATAAACAAACAAAGCAATACTGATGAACATATGAAAATAAAAAGAATGAATCCAACAGAATAGAAACACAGATCTGACTTAAGAAAGATCTAATGCAAATAACACATATATTGAGCACAAAGTCTTAACATATATATTAAAATCTCTTCTGTTACAAGAAGGCACAAAGTCTTTCTTTCTTCACCTCTTTTCATACAAAAATGTCCACCTAGAATACAAGTATTCCAGTATTTATAGAAGAAGAAGGAGAAAGAAGACAAAAAGCAACCAACCACTTATTTACAAAATATCTAAAAAGTCAAGTTGACTTTGGGAAAGTTTGTGGATGACAACATCCCATGGTGCAACATGGATGATGTCATCGCGTGTGCCAACATGTTTTTTAAATATTTTACAAAAATGGGATATTCATCTAGGAGGAAGAAGCTACTCATCATCGTCTCTCGGCTCGAACTTAGTATCGGGGTGGCTCAGGGGAGTCGATATGACACTGTGCCCGATACTCTACAAACTTGCTGATTATTTTTTGAAGTTGATATTGATCAGGACCTTTGAAATGGTCGTGAATTACTTCGCAAGTTTCTTTCTCATTTTTTGAGCTTGTCGAGGGCAACTCAAAAAATATTCATTTGCATCGATCAAAGAGCCGATAAAGTTACGGCAAGCTAAGAGGTTGTTAATGGACTCTCGATCAAAAGTGACCTCTTACACCAGATCTTGAGAGATAATAGCCTTGAAGCGCTGGAATGTATCATCTTTGCTTCTCTTAATTCATAGGATGCACTGAGCAGTCTAGGAGTCATCTTCAAAACTATTTTCTCCATGTTGTGCAGTGCTTCCAAGGCTTCTTCCTTGATTTTGTTGATTCTTTCCAGGATGAATTCCATTTGATTGAGCAAGTAATCTAAAGTAGTGAGAGCTTTATAATGTGCCTGCGGGTGATCGATAATGCCGACCTTTAACAGGTTGTCAGCCAAATAATTGACCATTTTCTGGAATGTTCCTTGCTGTAACTTAGTGTTATCTAATTCCTCAGAAAGGGAGTATACTACTACTTGTAGCTCTTTATTTTCTTGGATTATATATTGATGGAGCAATGTGAACCTACCAATTATCACTTGACCATCCTGGAGGATCTTCTCAATCTAGGATGACACACATGCCATACCATATACCCTATTCAAAAATCTTTACATACACTTCTCATGATATGTAATCAGCTTCCTTGAGAGCTACAGGAGGATCATCTTGGGCCTATGTACCTTGGTAACCTTGTTGGTTCTCCTAGAAAGTTGGCAGCCCTGAGATACGTGAAGGTGGGGAATTGTGTAAACAAAGCCCCTATTTCTTGGTGGCAGCAATTGCACTCATGTTGGTCGACCGTGTCTCATGTTCGGCCTCAATAGGTAGATCACCTCATAGAAGAAGGCGTCATTGATCTTATTGAACTAGGCGATACTGGCCTCAAGCCTTAGCTCCAGTAGTACTCATATATTTTGACTTGGGGCCATGTTCCACTCTGAATTAGTCCTGAGAACTCTCTCTCTCTAATGCGGCTGCATATACCACATAGGAGTTCATGTAGAACTTCCTAGTTTTCAAAACCTATTGGAGCTACTACGAGATAGTATCACTTATGATCTCCCCCACCGAAGCATTGATTGGGAGCATTCTTGCTCATATTTTCTAGATATCTGAGCATCCATTTGTGAAAGTAGTGGGCATCAGGAAGCCCAAATACTCTGCTGAGGAAGGTGATGGTATCACTCAGCTCCTTGTTGAAGTCACTATGATGGATGGTCTGGGGCCATCTGCTCACCACCTTCTTGTTTTTTAGGTAGACTTCATTCATCATCTACATACACTTGTATTCATTTTGGTCCATGTCTTTAAGCATTATTCAATGTTTATTGCCACATACTAGCTATGATTAGGAATGCCCAACATGATTTTGAAGTGGCAGGAAATGAGGTTAATGATCAACTTTCCCTCCTTATCTTGGACACATCTTGTGTCTTTGTTGTAACAATGGTCCACCAACATGATGAACTCATTATTCATTGCACTTACTGGGAGTCCTACTACAAAGTGTAGCCTAATGCCTACCAGTTTGTCCATTCATGGGCCATTGGTAACCTTTTTGGTTCTCTCCTAGAATTCATCCATATCTATGTGTCCTAGCTCGGAGTCTCTGATGTCGAGACTAACTCTGCAAGTGAGTCAGGCATCCTGACTCTTTGATATTTGTATTTCATTTCCTGCTCTGTCAACTTAGACTTGGCTTTACCTTTAGTTGGCTTCTTGCTCGATGAAGACATGGGTGAGCTCAAGGATGGTTGTTTCTCTATAAGAAGAATCAAAGAGGTCCAAACATAGGAGAGCCATGTCAACCATCATATTATCCATAGTAAAAGCTTGCAGAATGAAAAATGAGCAACTTGTAAGCCTTGGGGTGCAAGGTGTAGGTTCACTGTAGGTTGTAGGGGTTTCAAAAATTAAGGCACACTTGGGAAGGTGTCAACATGCAGATATTGGCACCAAATGGGGCATGGGGCATGGATTAGCAACACACAACATGCAATGTTGGTGTTGAGGAAGTTGTGCAGCAGTGCTTAGAAAAATTTTTTTACAGGGGCGCAAATTTTTTTGTGTTACATGCCTTCGAGGTGCGCCTAGGCACAGGTGTGGAAGATGTTGCAAGGTGGTTTGGTACACCAAAGGGTTTTCTTTGTGCAGCGTAGTTTTGGATTACACAACAATTAATGTTGGTGTTGTGGTATTTGTACTAGTGCTTGTGCCTTTTAGGAATTTGCTAAGTGTTATTTTCACTATGCGGGAAGGGTTTATGCTACATGGGTTTGTAGTGTGCTATGACATGACTGTGTTGGATGCAACATGAATGCAAACAATGCCAAAGGAAAATAGTTGACTTCTTTTAGCCGATTTCTTGATTTTGATTTCTCTCCTTTTTAGGCATTGGATTTGATGGTAAGGAGGAAAATTTAGGCAAGGTAGTAAGCAAAGGATAAATGGGCTTTGGTTCTTTCAGGGGAAAAGCCTTCTAGATTTGAGATCTGGAAGGAGAGGGAAGAGGGGTTTTCCAGTTGGTTGTTTGGTTGATTATGTTAAGCTTCTCTTTTAGATTTAATCATTTTAACCTGCAAACCTAATCACCTAACACAAAAACCACAAAAACAACAACGAGGATGATAGAAACCACTTACTAGGATATATATAATGATGAAGGAACGACATGGGATCCACAAGCATGAGAAATGGAACGTGAGGATGACAAAGATAGCTGATAGGCATAGAGGAAAGAATTTTCTTGATTTTCAATTCGTGAAAATGATAGGTGTCGTGTGCCTATATATAGAAAAATTCCATTTATTACGCCACCAACCTCCTTTGGCACGTTGGTGAAGTGTCGACATGGGAGAAATCACGCCTTGGCGTGGATAGGAGGGTGTCGACACCATGTTTTCAGCACCTATGGTGCACTTAAGGAAGTGTCAACATGATTGTGGGTGTGCCGAGGTGCACTTTTAAGGGTGCAACATTTAGAGTGTTGACACTCCAGAGTCTATGCCAAAGGTAAAAAGGGGTGCAATTTTGGTAGTGTTGACACAATATTTTCTACGCCAAAGGATAAGGGCTCTTCAGCTAAGTTTTGAAATAACTTGATTTTCTGGAAGGGGCTTTGAGGCCATTTTGGATGTTGTCAAACATCCCTAGGGGTTAAAACAAAATTTTTGTATGGTTACTTGCAAAATTTCCTTGTCAATTTTGCAGGACAATTATTGGCTCTTTCTAGGGACTATCTTTGAATGGAATTTTAAGGGTAGAGAATCCTAGATTTTCATGTGCCTATCCATTGGGTTATAGAGTCAAAAACAAGGGTGAAGGGAAAAGGAAGGGAACACACAACTTAACAAAATCAAACACACAATAGAAAATAAACACACAACAAAAAGACAATTGTACAAGGAGGAGAGCAAGCTCTACTTCCTGAAGATCTTGAGATGCTACCAACTATAAGGAAGTGGGAGCTCAGTTCCATCCAAATACGAGAGATAGAAACTATTCTCTCCATTGAGCTGCTTAATCTTGTATGGCCCTCTCCAAAGAGAGTCAAATTTCCCATGCATGCCTTTTGGTTCTCTTCATTTGTCCCATGAAGGACAAGATCCCCTACCTGGAAATATCTCTGCTTGGCTTTCTTGTCGAACAACCTCTTAACTTGATTTTGATGCTTGGTGATCTTGTCGACCACTTTCACTCACTTTTCTTCAAGTTCTGTTAGATACATAATCTCTTTTCAAGAGAATTCTGAAAAGTTTCATCTTTATAGCTCGTGCCAAGTGTAGAGTAGGAAGTTCCATGGAGATAGGGACTTTAGCATTAGTCCCATATAATACCTAAAAAGGTGACATGTCGAGAGATATCTTTGGAGTGATATGATCCACCCACAAAGCATCATACAATGACTTGTGCCAGGACCACTGGTTTTCATCAACTAGCTTCCGTATGATAGTTACTAGGTTCTTGTTGCTAGATTCTGCCTAACCATTTCCCTGAGGATAGTAATCAGAGGCATGAGCCAAAGTTATTCTATATCCATAGAAAAAAACCAATGAATTCCCTGTGAAGAGAAGTTGGAAGTGTTTTCAGCAACGATTTTGTGTGGAATGCCAAATCTCACGATGATATTTTCCTTGATGAAGTTGCAAACAACTTCAGAAGTGGCATGTTTGATAGGTATGGCCTCCACCCATTTGGTGAAGTAATCTATTACTGTCAGACATAACTATGTCCAGCACTCGATTGAGGATTGAGTGCTCCAATAAAGTCAATTCCCCATTTCCTAAATGGTTCATCGATAATGACGGGCCTGAGAGGAAATGTAGCTAGCTTTGGTTTGCCAACGAATTGTTGGTAAAGATCACATTTCGCTACCCAAGTGGCTACATCCTGAAATAGCGTTGGCTAGTAGTACCTAGCCCGAATGATCTTATGTGTTATCAATGATGAGGAGAAGTGACAACCATAGGCTGAATCATGAAATATTTCTAGCAATCTTATCTATTGCGGCTTATCAACACATCGTAGGAAAATGCCATCAATTCCGCGCTTGTACAACTAGTCATCCCACATGACATACCGTGTGGCTATGAGCTTTATTGCTCATTTTTATTTTATGGTTAGATGAGTTGGGCACTCTATATAGGTGAGAAATAAAGCGATGTCAGAATACCATTCATCGTTGGTTATAACAAATAGGAGCATAGGAAGAGAATCCACTTTCTCCATCTCACCTTGCTCTCCATTAATGCGATCAACTTTCTCTTCAGGTGCCTTTGAATATTTATTTTCAGCCATTAGCTGACACAGTCCCTTTCCCCTTACCAACTTGGTTGGTTTTATGTCCAAGTCGTATTCTTAGATGTTTGTGATCTAATTCCCTCGTAAGCTTCCTAACTCCTATTGATTCAAGATAGACTTAATTGTCGTGTCTGGAACCAGCACTACTCTATGAGAATTCAATATGTAGTAGTGAAAACTTTTGACTACTTTGACCATGGAAAAGGCATGTTTTTCCAATTGGGACATCTTTAGTTCATGAGGCTTTAGAGGAGATCTCATGAAAGCAATTGGGGATTCAACATCCTCATATTTCTTCTGCATATATGTGTGGATGCATAACTGTACATGATGAAATCCTTAGAGAAGTCGAGACATACCAGGATAGGTGCATGAGCAACGGAGGTTTTTATATCCTCAAATGACATCTTTCCTTCTTTACTCCATCAGAATGTTTGTGACCCTTTCATCATATTGGATATATGATGAGTTTTCTTAGCAAAATTGGGAACAAAGCGTCTGAGAATATTTACCTTTCCGAAGAAAGAGTGAATGTCAGTCTTTCTTGCGAGCAAGGTAAGGCTTTGAATAGCCTTGACTCTTTCGATGTCTATCTTTGTCCCTTCTTTACTGATGACGTGTCCCATCAATTTTCCTTCGGTGACCCCGAAAACTGACTTCTTAGGGTTTAGAGAAATTTCGTGTTCTTGGCATCTAATCAAGACTTGCTTCAAATGATCACAGTGATCACTTCATTTTTTAGAGAACACGGTTAAGTCATCTAGGTAAACTATGATGACCTTTCCCATCATACCTTTGAACGTAAAGTCCATCACTCATTGGAAGGTGGCACCGGCATTGGTTAAACCGAATGACATCCTGTTGTAGGCGAAGGTGCCCCAAGGAGTGGTGAATGCTGTTTTGAATTGGTCTTCAGTGTGACCTCAATCTGATTGTAACCCGAAAAACCATCAAGCATGGACAACATTTCTAAACCGGTTACTACCTATAGAACTTGATCCATTATGGGCAGTGGATAGTTGTCCTTTAAGGATGCCTGGTTCAGGTTGCAAAAGTCTACGCATATGCATATTTCACCGTTCTTCTTCCACATAGGTACAATATTAGCAACCCAGGTACTATGATGAATTGGAAAAATGATTCTTACATCCAACATTTTTTGAATTTCAGCCTGGATGGTACCTGAGATTTTGGGGTTGTAGTGCCTTTTCTTTTGATGGAAAGGTTTGACGTCATCTTTTAGCGGGATGTCATGTTGAATGTCCTTAGGCTTAAATGACTTCAGATCAGCATAAGACCATGCCAATACATCCATATATCTTTTCAGCAATTTGACAAATTTCCACTTTTCCTCGGGTGTACAACACTTCCCAATGTTCACAGACCGAGGATGTTCTGTAGTACCCAAATTGATAGATTTAGTTTCTGGAGAAGATCCCGGGTTATCCTGTCACTTTTTCTTGAAAAATGGTTATGCTTATCAAATAATCGTTCTAGGGAAACTAAACCTTTCGAAATCTTATTTTCCTTGAGCTGACATATGCCCTGACTTTCTACTAATTCTTGCTTGGCTCATGAGATACTCACGACACGTAGAAGTCGATCCATCAAAATGGAGCTCTTTGAAATTTTTAGCTTTCTCTAGAAAAAGTGATAAGTTGATTATCATCATTGAATACCTACCAGTGTTGCAAATTATCTGGCACACTTGGGCGGAAAACTACCTCAATGGTATATGTGTTCATCTTTAACCCTGGGTGAGGGAGCATGAGAGAGGCCGAGATAGCCAAAGAATCAGCCATGTCATTTTGAGCTCGTGAAACTGCTTTGATTGAAAAACATCAAATTCTTTGATGTTGTCCCACATGGCATTACTTGGTAGTGTCTGAGCCTGTCGTTCTTTACTTGGTATACCCCTTTCACTTGATTGACAATTAGCTCAGCATCACCCTGTACTTTTAGATTCTTGATTCCCCTTTCCTTTGCAGCTTGCATGCCAAGTAGCAAAGATTCATACTCGGCAGTGTTGTTTGTATTGAAAAACTACAATTTGAAAGAAAGAGGGAAAATATCCTCTTCAGGAGATATCATAACAGCCCCAACACCGCATCCACTTATTGCACAACTACCATTGAAATGCAATGTTCATATCGTGTTGATGTCTTCCTCTTAGATGAGAACCTCCATCTTGTCAGAGTCAGTGGGCAAGAAGTAATTCCCCATCCCTGATGATTCTAAGAGAATCTAGGCCTTGGGATCATCGAGTTGGTGACCAGATATTTCTTTGGTGATTCAGGATCCAACATCTGCATCACCCCTTTGACAGGGATTCTAGCTTTAGACCAGTCCATATGGATTTCTCCACCAACTTCTCTACAAAAACTCCTCCCTAGTAATATTTTGTATGCTGCTGGAATATCAGCTATGAGAATAGTCATTTTTACTCTTTTCTCAGGGAATATCTGTGAATGCGAACTGCACATCCTTGATCTGACCTATTAATGGTACCTACTTGGTTTCCATGGAGTAACATCTACCGAAAGGTTTAGTGAGTGTGAGGCCCAAAGCATGGGTGACCTTTATTGGCATGACATTGTCAGATGCTCTAGAATCAATTATGTAGTTGCTTAACTTGTGACCATTAATCAGAAGAGATAGGTAAAAAGGTTTAATTTTACCTGATGCGGATGTCAAGGCAAATGTTTATGCGGGATGCAGGAGGAGTGGAAAGAATTCCTTTTAGAGAAATGGGGTGAGAGATGACAACTTGAATTTAAATATACTTGGTTAATCTAATAAGCTGCTCGGGGTTAGATTGAAGGTACTCAGCTTCAGACATTTAGATCTTGGTCCTTTTGGCATAATCGACTATATCAAATGTGACCAAGGGTTGTGACCTGACGAAGAATGAGTCCTTAGTTTTGTGATGGTAGAGGAGTGGTACTAGTCTTTATGGAAATGGAGGGAGGTTGATTCGGAGGAGAAATAGGGGGAAAATATTTCTTTATGAAAGGTTTGATAGGAGGTTGAGCAGGAAGGGGATTACCTCTTTTAGTGATGGTTGGAGGCGTATTTAATACAGCCTTTTCCTTTTGTATTTTAGATGAAAATTCTACTTCTTTTCCTTGTGAGTAGGTGAAAATAGCGTATGAATGTACAGCTACATATCCTTGGGTACCTTCCTCTTCATCAGATTCCTCATCCTCAAATTCCATATACCCGATTGCAGAATCGCTAGTCGGTTCACCATCATCTTGATCATCTTCACCTTACGACGAAGGTTGTTCATAAATTTTCTCATCTTATTCGATCTTGACCAAGGCATTAATCAGAGGGGCCTTAAGTGCTAACCTTAGAGTAGTAGTAGGCAAACACGACCTTTGTGGGGCATTGTTGGGAGTGAAGTTCCTCCGTGGGATATCCCGGTATAGAGTGGTAGACGAAGCTTGAGCTAATTGCTTCTTTAATGCGAGAAAGTCATTTGCCATCTTCTGGAATGTTGGATCTGATGAGGTGGCCTGAGAAGAAGTGAAGCCTTTGATTTTGATGGCTCCCATCTTAACTCACCGATATAAGTAGGTTTTCCTCTATCCGAATGGCCGCAGCTTGAGTGAGGACCAAGGTGGCGATTTGTTCTTACAAAAGTAAGAAACTTACTCTTGAACTCATGGCATTCACAAAGAAACACTTTTGATTCTCTGGTGTTGGAAACATGGCAGGTGACACACGGTTGATCAATGAATTGAAATGGGTGATAAAATCACGCATGGTTTCATTGGCCTCCTTCTTCAAGTGAGTGATCTTTGATAATAACACAAATACGTCTTCTGAAGGCTTATACCTGTCTTCAAATGAAATCCGTAATGTGGCCCAACTGGTGATGGATCCGGCTGGTAAATGCTAGAACCACACTGATGCAGGCCCTTAAAAAGTCTTGAGAAAGAGACGCATAGACACATCCGCATGAGTCATGTCTAGAATACTACATCACATAATAAATGCAGCAATGTGTGCATCTGTGCTTTGATTTCTACTCCCATTAAATTTTAAGAAATTCTTACAATTTCCATGAGGGATGGCGTGAACTGGATGTGGCAGTGCTAGAGGGCCCATGGCATTTCCCCATGGTACTGCCATTTGAAACGTGGGGAAAAGAACATGAGTAGGGAGTCTGGTTCCACTTAGCAAAAGAGCACTGCAAATAGATGTCGAAGCACCCTGTGAAATCTAGCTTCTTCGTGGAGGCAAGGCACTTCTTATTGATCGATCCATTGAATTTAGTGATTCAAATTGTGTCGAGTAATACTGAAATTGTGCCTTTGAAGTAGATTGAAGATTGGATCAAATTCTCCACAAGCTCTTCTTCTGCACGAGTAAATTGTTCACCCGCCAACGTACGCATTTAGATCTGTAATAGTCAAGAGCAGATCTATAACAATATTTATGTTTGTACTTGCTGATTTTCTATTTTTTCTGGCAAAAATCAGCAGCATGTACTTTTCTAATATTTAAATTTATCCTCTTTGATAACAACTAATTGTGGTTTTTGATAGAGATTAGCAAAGATAAAAAGGTGGATTAATTTAGAAAGCTGATTTTCAGATCTTTGAACTGAATTTTGTAAGGCTTTGAAAATATCAGAAAATGTCAGATTCTCAAATCTACGGAAATATACAAATTTTTGTAAAAACTCAACGAACTAAAAGCTTCTATCTGGTCTAGATCTATGGATTTTCCTAAGGAAATTTTCAGTTTTGATCACTTCTGCAAAAATTTTAATTTTTAACAAAAGGTTAAAATTTACAAACTGGTAGTGATTTTTATAGTTTTTAATTTATTTCCTTAGTTCAATCCCCAACGGAGTCACCAAAAAATGTTGGTTTGAAAATCTGTCGGCTAGGAAAATCATGGGAAAATAGGCCAACAGTGTGCAAGGCATAGCCCCTCTTTGAGACAGCAAAGCGAAACTGGTTTATTGCTATTCTATCAAGCAGGAATCTGTGCAAATCTACACTATTCTAACTTCAGGGGTTTGGGATCTCATCCCAGTAGAGGTAGTTCGAATGACGAATAGAAATGTAAGAGGGAAGGAATGGAGGAAGGATAGATCTGAAGGAAGAAAAGAAATGAATTCCAAAGACGGAAAGGTCAGAGGGTTTATGCTTTGGGCTGGTAGTAAACAGAGCCAAACTTACTTGCATAAACAAACAAAGCAATACTGATGAACATATGACAATAAAAAGAATGAATTCAACATAATAGAAACACAGATCTAACTTAAGAAAGATCTGATGTAAATAACACATATATTGAGCACAAAGTCTTAACATATATATTAAAATCTCTTTTGTTACAAGAAGGCAAGTCTTTATTTCTTCACCTCTTTTTCATAAAAAATTCCACCCCAAATACAACAAGTATTCCAATATTTATAGAAGAAGAGTAGAGAATAAGATGAAAGCAAAGCAATAACTACAAAATATCTTACAAGATATTTACAAAATACTAAAAAGTCAATCTTTGACTTTGGGGCAAGTTTTAGGATGACAACATCTCATGGTGCAACATGGATGATGTCATCACATGTGCCAACATGTTTTTTAAACATTTTACAAAAATGGAACATTTATCCTGGAGGAAGAAGCTACTCCTCATCATCTCTCGGCTCAAACTTAGTATCCGACTGTGGTTCAGGGGAGTCGATATGACACTGCACCCGATACTCTGCAAACTTGCTGATTATTTTTGAAGTTGATACTGATTAGGACCTTTGAAATGGTCATGAATTACTTCACAAGTTTCTTTCTCATTTTTGAGCTTGTCAGGCAACTCAACGAACTCTTCGTTTGCATTGATCAAAGAGCGATAAAGTCACAACAGGCTAAGAGGTTGTTGATGGAATCTTGATCGAAAGTGACCTCTTGCACCAGAACTTGAGAGATAATAGCCTTGAAGCATTGGAATGTATCATCTACTTCTCTTAATTCATAGGATGCACTGAGCAGTCTAGGAGTCATCTTTGAAACTATTTTCTCCATGTTGTGCAGTGCTTCCAAGGCTTCTTCCTTGATTTTGTCGATTCTTTCCAGGATGAATTCCATTTGATCGACCCAGTAATCTAAAGTAGTGAGAGCTTTATAATGTGCCCACGGGTGATCGATAACGCCGACCTTTAATAGGTCGTCAGCTGAATAGTTGACCATTGTCTAGAATGTTCCTTGTTGTAACTTAGTGTTATCCAATTCCTTAGAAAGGGAGCCTACTACTACTTGTAGCTCTTTATTTTCTTGAGTTATATCTTGATGGAGAAATGTGAACCTACCAATTATCACCTGACCATCCTGGAGGATCTTCTCAATCCTAGGATGACATAGCCATACCCTATTCAACAATCTTTATGTACTCATTTATTTTCTCTTGGCTGGGAGCCTGAACAGGTTCTGCAGTAGTTGTTGAAGGAGCTTTTCCCATTTTCTGCAAAGCTTGGAGGAGATGTCTATTATGTTCTTTGAGCACTCTTTTCTCCTCCTTTGCCTCTTGTAGCTTCTTGCAGAGGGCATCTATAGCTGACAAGGCTTCACCTTGCAGGCTTTCAGATGATGTCCCCATTATGACTTGGGTCACTATGAAATCTGTGGGAGACAGATCTTCTTTCTTCTTAGTGGGATCTGGGTAAGCTATTTCCATGACCCTTTCACCTGAGGAGCTCTTAGAGAAGTGAGTTATCACTTTCTATTTCTTAGGTCCTTTGTCGGAAGGACTGAGAAGTCCATAGCCGCAATGGGAACCTTTCTCTTGTGTTGGCTTAGTTGGTTGGAGATCCAACCAAGACTTATGGGATCGGGATTAGAAGAAGAAGAGGAAATGAGGGTGAAAGGGGAGAAACTATAGTGGACTCGGGAAGAAAGTGGAAACACTTGGTGGTGGCATGGATAGAGAGTCCAATGCACTAGTGCTTATAGGGCTCGGAGTCACTACAGGGGAAGAGAAGGACATGGAGATGGAAGGGATCTGTGACAGGATGGAGGAAATGCTAGAGGACAGATCCGTGAGAGAGGAGAAGATGGAAGAGGTGGGAGATGGAAGGGAGGAAGATGGAGGAGAAGACACAACCATAGGAGTGGTTACTTGAGTGATAGGAGGAGGAGGAGGAGTAGAAGAGGGAATGGTGGGCACCTCCATAGTTGTAGCTATGACAACATCCTGAGTGGATGTGTCCATTGGAACACCTACCACTTCTTCTTTTCTTGGGGACACTAAGTCCACTATTTTCTCTGAAGTAGAAGGAGGGCTATCAGGAGCTTTCTCTTGTTTGCTTGGCTCTCCAACTTTATCCTTTCCTTTGCCCTTTGGCAAGTGATCTGGCCTTGGAGGTGCACTTCCTAAGGGGGAAGTAGTGAAATCCACTCCAAGGTAGATGAGACCATTTCATTTGCACCAATGCTCGGTGCATTGCAACGTGGGTTGGACCCTTTCTTCTATGGTCTTGGGCACCTTGGTCCTATCGATACTTGCAAATGGCCAATCATCCCCATCTCGTGTCAAGGTAAACCTGATCAATTTCCTGATCAGTTTCTTGGAAATCTTTTGGGATGATGAGCAACTCCATAGTGGACGATCTCTACAGAGCCAGCCGGGAGTGATCCTTTCATTTGATTTCAACTTTGTGATTCACATCTATCCATATGTCCTCGATCTATGGGACATGGATTGGATCGATCTTTTCCTTGGGGAGGCAACTCCAACATTCAAAGGTTGTCCTTTCTAGGAAATCATGCTTCAAGTTGAGAAATTCCAGCTATGCATACATTTCCCATGCTTTACCCAATGAGGTGCAGGTGTATCTACAACCATGAGGGGGAATGGAGTTCCTCCCTTCTTCCTTTTCATACACTTCTCGTGATATGTAATCAGCTACCTTGATCAGCTCTAGGAGGATCAGCTTGGGCCCTGTGTACCTTGGTAACCTTGTTGGTTCTCCCAGAAAGTTGGCAGCCCTGAGATACGTGAAGGTGGGGAATTGTGTAAACAAAGCCCCCATTTCTTGGTAGCAACGATCACGCTTGTGCTGGTTCGACTGTGTCTCATGTTCGGCCTCAATAGGTAGATCACCTCATAGAAGAAGGCATCGTTGATCTTGTTGAACTGGACGATACTGGCCTCGAGCCTTAGCTCAGGTAGTACTCATATATTTTGACCTGGGGCCATGTTCCACTCTGAATTAGTCCTGGGAACTCTCTCTCTGATGCGGCTGCATATACCACATAGGAGTTCATGTAGAACTTCCCAAGTTGTGGAAACCTGGTAGAGCTGCTGTGAGATAGTATCACTTATGATCTCCCCCAGCCGAAGTGTTGATTGGGAGCATTCTTACTCATATTTTCTAGATATTTGAGCATCCATTTGTGAAAGTAGTGGGAATCAGGAAGCCACAAATACTCTGAGGAAGGTGATGGTATCACTTAGCTCCTCGTTGAAGTCATTGCGATGGATGGTCTGCGGCCATCTGCTCACCACCTTCTTATTTTTTAGGTAGACTTCCTTCATCATGTGTATACACTTTTCTTCATTGTTGGTCCATGTCTTTAAGAATTCTTCAATGCTTACTGCCACATACTGGCTATGGTGAGAAATGCCCAACATGATTTCAAAGTGGTGGGCAAGTGAGGTTGATGATCACCTTGCCCTCCTTATCTTCGACACATCTTGTGTCTTTGTTGTAACAATGGGCCACCAACATGATGAACTCATTGTTCATTGCACTTATTGGGAGTCCTGCTGTAAAGTGTAGCCCCTGCCTACTAGTTTGTCCATCCATGGGCCACCGGTAACCTTTTTGGTTCTCTCCCAGAAGTCATCCATATCTATGTGTCTTAACTCAGAGTCTCTGATGTCAAGACTGCACTCTACAAGTGAGTCAGGCATCCTGACTCTCTTATATTTGTATTTCATTTCCTGCTCTGTAAACTTAGACTTGGCTTTACCTTTAGTTGGCTTCTTGCTTGATGAAGACATGGGTGAGCTCAAGGATGGATGTTGTTATGCAAGAAGAATCAAAGAATTCCAACACAGGAGAGCCATGTCAAATATCATATTACCCATAGTAAAAGCTTGCAAAATGAAAAATGAGCAACTTGTAAACCTTGGGGCACACAAGGCACATGTTCACTGCAGGCTATAGGGGTTTCAAAAAGTAAGGTACACTTGGGAAGGTGTCAACATGTAGATATTGGCACCAAATGGGGGGTGCGGGGCACAAATTAGCAACACGCAACATGTAATGTTGGTGTTGAGGAAGTTGCGCCAGTGCTTAGAAAAAATGTTTTGGTGGGGCGCAGAAATTTTTGTGTTACATGCCTTCGAGGTGTGCCTAGGCACAGTGTGGAAGATGTTGCAAGGTGGTTTGGCATGCCAAAGGGTTTTCTTGCACAACTTATTTTTGGATTACACAATAGTTAATGTTGGTGTTGTGGTATTTTCCCAGCGCCTACACCTTTTAGGAATTTGCTAAGTGTTATTTTCGCTGCGCAGGAAGGGTTTATGCTACATGGGTTTGTATTACGGTATGGCGTGACTGTGTTGGATGCAACACGAATGTAAACAACGCCAAAGGAAAACAATTGACTTCTTTTAGCTAATTTCTTGATTTTATTTCTCTCCTTTTTAGGCATTGGATTTGATGGTAAGGAGGAAAATTTAGGCAAGGCAAGCAAGCAAAGGATAAATGGGCTTTGGTTCTTTCAGGGGAAAAGCCTTCCAGATTTGTAGATCTAGAAGGAGAGGGAAGAGGGGTTTTCCAGTTGGCTATTTGGTTGATTAAGTTAAGCTTCTCTTTTAGATTTAATCACTTTAACCTACAAACCCTAATCACCTAATACAAAAACCACAAAAACAACAACAAGGATGACATAAACCACTTACCATGATATATATAACAATGAAGGAATGACGTGGGATCCAAAACATGAGAAACAAAACATGAGGCTGACAAAGATAGCTGATAGGCACAGAGGAAATACTTTTCACAATTTTCAATTCATGAAAATGACAGGTTCGTGTGCCTATATATAGAAAAATTGGCATTTATTGCGTCACCAACCTCCTTTGGCATAGTTGGTGAAGTGTCGACATGGGAGAAATCATGCCTTGGTGCAGATAAGAGGGTGTGACACCATGTTTTCAGAACCTATGGTGCACTTAAGGAAGTGTCAACATGATTATCAAGTTTACATTAACTGAGATGGAGACAACTGGCCATTTGGGAATATCGACAAAGCTAAAGCACCAAAGACCATTCAAGAAAGGGTCAAACCCATATTATAGTGCACCAAACATTGGTGTAATCAGAATGGCCTTACATACCTCGGAGTTGACTTCACAACTTCTCCTTCTAGGAAGTGCACCTCCAAGGCTAGACCATGTGCCTAAAGGAAAAGGAAAGGACAAGGTAGGAGAACCAAGTAGACAAGAGGAAACTCCTGAAGACCTTCCTCCTACTTCTGAGAAGCAAGTAGTCGACCTGGTGTCTCTAGGTGATGAAGAAACAACAAATATTTCAATGGATACATCCACCCAGGATGATGTCATGACTGCTACGCTGAGGTACCCAGCGTTCCTTCTTCCACTCCTCCTCCTGTCATTCAAGCATCTATTCCTATGGATGTTTCCTCTCCTCTCCCTTCCTCCCTTCCATCTCCCACCTCTTCCATCTTCTCCTCTCTCATGGATTTGTCAACCAATACTTCCTCAATCCTGCTACAGATCCCTTCCATTTCCACGTCCTTCTCTTCTCCATTAGTAACTCTAAGCCCCATAAGCATTGGTGCGTCGGACTCCCTGTCAATGCCACCACTGAGTGTTTCAACATACTTCCCTGAGACCTCTGCAGTGCTTCCCCTCTCACTCTCGTTTCTTCTTCTTCCTCCGCTCCCACTCCCATAAGTCCTGGTTGGATTTCTGACCATTTGAGCCAGAATAAGAGGAAAGTTCCCATTGTAGCTATGGATTTCTTCGTTATTCCAAAGAAGGGAACCAAGAAGCAGAAATCGATAACTCACTTTTCTAAAGGTACTTTAGGAGAGAGAGTCACGAAAATAGCTTTCCTGGATCCCACCAAGAGAAAAGAAGATCTGTCTCCCACAGACTTCACGGTGACTCAAGTCACAATGGGGACCTTGTCTGAAAGCCTGCAAGGGGAAGCCTTGTCTTTTGTGGATGCTCTCTGTAAGAAGCTCCAAGAGACAAAAGAGGAGAAAAGGATACTTAAAGAACAAAACAAACATCTCCTACAAGCATTGCAGAAAATGGGCAACACTCCTCCAGTAACTGCCACTGAACCCATTCAAGTTCCCAGTCAGGAGAAAATGAATGAATATGTTAAGATTGGTGAACAAGGCATGACAAGTATCATCCTGGATTGAATGGCTCCTTAGAGATGGTAAGGAAGTGCTTGGAAAATTCACATTGCTTTATCAGGATATAATCCAAGCAAGTAAGGAGCTACAAGCAGTAGCAGGTTCCCTATCGAAGAGTTGGATAACGCCAGGTTGCAGCGGGAAACACTACGAGCAATGGTTAACTACTCAAATTGATGACCTATTGAATGTCAACATTATCAATCACCGCATATACATAAGAAGGCTCTCACTGCATTAGATTACCGGGTTGATCAGATGGAATATATCCTGGAGAGAATCGATAAAGCCAAGGATGAAGCCCTGGAAGCACGATACAACATGGAGGATACAGTTGCAAAAATGGCTCTAGGGATGCTCAGTGAATCGGGTAACTTGAGGGAAGTAGATGACACATTCCAGCATTTTGAGACTATCATCACTCAAGGTTTGGCACCTGAGGTCACTTTCGACCGAGAGTCAATCAATAACCTCTTGGCCTGCTGCGATTTCATTGGCTTTTTATCGATGCTTGCGAGAATTTCATCGAGTTACCTGACAAGTTCAAGAATGAGAAAGAAACCTGTGAAGTCATTCGCGACCATTCTAATGGTCCCGAAAATGATCAACTTCAAGAAATGATTAGCAGGTTTGCTGAATATCGAGCGTAGTGTCACATAAAATCTCCTGATCAAAAGTAGGATACCCAGTTTGAGTAAAGAGATGACGAGGAGTAGTTTCTCCTTTCTAGAATGCATTGATCATTTTTGTAAAAATAATTTAAAAATTTTGTTGGCATACATGATGACCTCATCCATGTTGCACCATTGGATGTTTCCATCCAAAAACATGCCTAGGTCAATTATTGACTTTTTGATATTTTCTAGATATTTTCTAGATCTTTTGTAAATATCATGTAAGATATTTTGTAAGTTGTAGGTTTACTTTTGTCTTCTTCCCTCTTCTCCTTCTATAAATACTAGAATACTTGTTGTATTTTGGGTGAACATTTTTTGTATGAAAAGAGAAGTGAGGAGAGAAAGACTATGTTTTCTTCTGTGAAGAAATATTAATACACATATTCAGAATTTTTTTCTTAATGTGTGTCTTATTTACATCAGATTTTTCTTAAGTTAGATCTATGTTTTTATTGTTAGATTCATTCCTACTATTTTCATATGTTCATCAGTGTTGCTTTAATTGTTTATGCAAGTAAGTTTGGCTTTGTTTACTACCAGCCCAAAGCATAAACCTTCTAACCTTTCTGTCTTGGAATTCATTTCTTTTCTTCCTTCAGATCTATCCTCCTCTATTCCTTCCTTCCTACCTTTCTATTCGTAGTTGGAACTACCTCTACTGGGATGAGATCCCAAAACCCCCTGAAGTTAGAATAGTGTAGATTTGCATAGATTCCTGCTTGATAGATTAGCAATAAACCAGTTTTGCTTTGTTGTCTCGAAGAGGGGCTTTGCCTTGCATAGTGTTGGCCTGTTTCCCCACGACCTACCTAACCAACATATTTTCGGACCAACGAGACTTGCAGCCTGAGATGGTTGTCTATTTTTATGGTATGGGGGCTTAGCTTGATACTAATTTTGAGGCTGATATGGCCTAGAAATCGAGCTTGATGCCTCTTGATGGTCACCACTCATTCCCTAGGTTCTGCAGCTATTTTATAACTTCTTGTAGCTCTTTTGAAGTGCTAGAGGATGAGGTGGAGGATTCAGCTCAACTCTAAGTCCTAGGAGTAGGTATAGGAGCTAATTTGGGTGTCTAACTAGTGCTTGGATCTCCTAGTTTGGGTATAGAGGCATAGGTGGCCTAGGAGCAAGCTTTCCAGCCTGAATTAGACAATTTTCAGCTCTAATGGAAATGTTGTAGGCTATAGGTAAGGTTGTGCCTCCCATTGATTGAATCATTAAACCAATATTATAATTTAGAGCTCTAAGAAAGTATAAGAAACCACCTTCATCTGCAGGCCTTATAGCTAATGGAATCCTATCTCATGTGCTTTGAAATCTAAGGTTGAAATCATCAACTACTCATTAGGGGCCCTCTTGATTGTTTTCAGTTGCTCTAACAAGGATAGATTATCTCCCTTCTCTCCAAATTGATTATGAAGAGCTTTGCATAGATGGTCCCAAGTCTAAATAGAGCCTCTGTTAGACTCTTGAACCCTTGCAAAGCATTACCCTTAAGTGAAGAGGCTAATAATTTGACCGCAATGTCCATCTCGGTGATATCATGAATTACAGACATTTGTAATGTTTTGATTGTGATCACTAGGAGAAGTCTGGTTCTCTCTAGTGAAATATGGGATGCTCTTTAATGATACAAAATGGGACTAGATTTTTGTATTGAGGAAAGTGAGTTGCTGCCAATGAAATTGACATAGGAGTTGGGTGGTTGTGCTATTATGATTGGCACGAGAACCCTTGTTGATTGAATGAACGGACTACCGGGAAGAGGTGTTAACAAGGTTCTGTTTGGTGGAGATGGAGACCTTTGGGATATTCTCCCTCTTCTCCCTCTGTCACTGGGGATAAGTGTAAATAGATAAATAATCCTTCTTCTCTAGTTCTTGATCAGTCTGGATTCTTCTCATGAATCCACCAAGCACAGGATGGTTAAACTAGTGGACTATGATTCTTTTAGAGTTACCAAATGTGTAATTTGAGCTTCTTAGAAGCTGAAAAAGTTACAACAAGTGCACATCAATATTTCTACAATAGAGATGGATACTTCTTGTCCCACGGTTGTGCCAAAAATCTTAGTGAAAAATCACAACACCCCAGATATGTCTGCAACCGGATGGGTTAAGACTCTCGGTGTGATTGCACAACATGGAGCTTCTACCAAAGTGTGGGACCTTGCGAGTTGAGAGAGCTATCCGGATCAAGTTCGGTTCTTATTTCGCTATTTAGGTACACAAAAATAAATTACGAGAGGATCTATTCTAAAACCTACTCTATCTTACAAAGGAGACAAGGTTGAGAAGATACAAAAATAAACCTAAGCTAACAAGGTGATGCACCAAAGATATGTTGGACACTCGTTTTACAATTTAACATAGACCACATAAATGCAATACAAACACCATGCATAGGTAACCAAAGCGCAATGAGAGATAAAAAAACAATGAACACATGGGATGGTTGAGAATCATCCATAGACATATATTATTGCTCCAGAGTTGATCCAATACATTACAGTTAGCCAAGAGGTAAAACTTTGTATTACAAATTGAATGGGAGGTTTGGACTCCACGAACTCATCTACAGACCAGAGGAGAAGGGAGGGTGCAAAATAAAAATGTCCAACCCTTTACAATGAGCTCAACTCCTTCTTTTATAGATGTATGGAAGAGGGAAGAAGATAAGATGTAGGAAAATTGATTTTGGAGCTCAGCCTACTAGCCATTTATGCCACTTCAAATCCACCCACAATCATCAAGTCTACCACTCGATGTCTATTTGGCATGTTGAAGAAGGGAGAACGACAGATCAAATCAAATATGATATGGTTGTTGGGGACAATCAGATTACATATTAATGGTGTGATGATTTTTCCCTAATTTTCACCCACCAAACCTCCTCAAAATTAAAGTTCAGAGGTTTCTATAGTGTAGACAAGGTCGAGACCTTTCCAATGGTGCCAAATTGTTGAGTTTCAGAACCAGGTTGAAAGATATGTCCATTTAAATATTTTGAGTCAGATTCAGTACAAAAATAGTGAAAACCAAGATTAGTAGAATGGGTCCACCGGCCCCAAATTTACTTTAGCCCTTTGGCACCAAAAATACAAAATGAAAAATTACCATGCAGCCTACACAATTCATTTTTGTCAAATAAACCATCTTCGGGCCCACAGTCCACATATTCCATTTGGGAACAAATTCTCTCCCAGCACACACCGGCCCACATGCAATTGAGGTTTGACATGTGGCTCCTTGGGTATCGGTGGAGGTACGACTCATTTTTCAAATTTACACCTTCTCGGGGCAAAATGTTCAAACTTCCTCTAATAACCCGCCTTCCCACTTTAACTTTTTAACATGGCCATGTGTCAAGTTGGTGCTATTTTGGGGACAACTTATGGATTCAACCTTTGGAGGTACACCAAAGAGACACGTGGTGTCTTCCGCAACTTTCTTAGTTTCCTTGTATTTTTGGCTAAGTTATTTTTCTTGGTGGGGCCATAAGTTTGACCCTGGACACGTGGAGGCTTTGCGCTTGTTTGAAAACCCACTCAGGATTTTACCTTTGAAGGAGCATCATGTCACCACGTGGCTTCTTCCACCAGCCTGCCTCTTCTTTCACTATTCAACCCATGACTCTGTCCCTTATTTTGGACTTGGGACAAGTGGAAGGCCCGCGATCATTTGAAAACCTCGTTTAGGATTTTTTCTTTAAAGGAGCGCAGTGTCACCATGTGGCTTCTTCCACCGACACCTTTATACTTATTCATTTTGAGACCTCTCTATTTTTGGTCCCTATTTACCCCTAGCCACGTGAAGGAATGGCGCAAGTTTGAGTCTCCACCTTGGGCTTTCATTCTTGAAATTGCGCCACTAACACATGGTTCTTTCCACTTGTTTTGAATTTTAAACGGCCGAATCTGTCCCTTTTCGGTCGGGACACGTGGAAGCTCCACACTCATTTGAGTCTACTTTTTTATTTTAATATTTATAGATGCACCGATGAGGCACATGGAGGCTTCCACTAATTCTTGATCAACTTAGCCATTTTGGGCTTGTTCGAATCATTTGTAAAACCCGCAGACTTTGAACCTTTCTCTGTTTCTCTCCTTTAAGCCTCTGGTTTTCTATGACACAATTTGGTCATTTCCCAACCCTGCTCCTCCATTTTAGAGCCCATCTATAACCTTTTTGTTGGATTTGGAGCATGGGCTCGTCACGACAGACGATCGTCCCTTGGATTTCTTCTCGGACAGGTCATGTTTGATCAATTTTTCTAGGGAAGAATTGAGATAATAGATACTTTTCCGACATAACAAAGTAATGATGATACACATGTGAAAGACTATATGTGAAATATAGAGTGATCAGGTATAAATGGAAAATAACTAATAATATTAGAAGTGAAGAGAATAAACATGATCCTCCCAAGTGTATGCCTTTGATAAGTGTGATCAAGTAACATTTTCAAAGAGATTGTAATAGTCATGGTGAAAAAAAAATGGTGATGCATCCGATACTTGCTAAGTTATAATATGTGGTTGATCATATAAATATCTCTCTGTTACGATATAAATTGTACATGCCAAATGCATATTCTTCATTGGTGAAATGTGTTGGTGGACATCCATGTGCATACTAGAAATTAAAATTTTAAGAATAACCAAGGAATGAATTATTGAAACTATAAAAATGACCGAAAGGTATAGGAAATGTGAGATTAGTATGATTAGAGTCCAAAGTGTGGTGAATGTAATCAAGCCAAGATTTCCCAAGTGTCTTTGTAGAAGTGCGAGGAGCACATGCAAAAAATATTAGATAGAAGACACAAAACCATAGAAAGCTGAAATAATAACACATCCATGAGAGATATAATCTATTTTTAAGCCAAGCTAAGTTAAGTGATTGCGTGTGCAAATAGTTTCAAAGAAAGTGGGGTAGAATGGAATATGATTATAGTAAGACTTATTCATGAGAAGTGTGCATCTAGAAGGAGGAAGTATGAATGCAGATTCCACATGAGATGGTGAAGAAGGTGAAACAACGTCCAAAGTATGGATAGACCCCTAATAAAGTACCATACATTAGTAAAAGGAGGGGGTTCTAATAATTGATATTCACCAAGGCCAACAATGACAAAATTACCCTTGAAATATCAATCAATTATCTTGATAGGAGTGAAATTAATATTACACAATTCATCATCATTTGAGCTCAAAGTTATCGACATCTTCATTAGAATCATCAGTGTTGATATTATCATGTTGGATAGTAGTATCAAGGATGTTGGTAGGAGGTGCACTAGATACAGGAGTGAGAGGAGCCTCAACTAGTTGAGTATTAGTGCTCATTTATGTAGACATGGTGGTTGAAATGATAGCATTAGTATGAGTGGGAATATGCGGGAATGATTTGAGTTGTAGAAGAAGGTTTTGAAGAGCTAGATTGACCAATATCATGCTCTTCGATATTACTATATGGAATAGGTTGTGATGGAGGAATGGGAAGAGCAGTGACATGGTCTATGTGACAAAACTTAAATGGATTGAGGTTTGTAGCAATGATATGTTTTATAGCGATTATGTAAGAATTTGATGCATCAATGAATACTTGAAGGACCGCATGCATTACATGAATCCATGTTCTACCCAACAAAATATTGAATTAAGATGAGGCATCGATAATGAATAATTCAGTAGGGATAGTTTAAGACACAACTTGTATAGGTAATGTGATAGTGCCTAAGCATGTCCAAGTAGTTGAATCATAACCATGAATGAGAGTGGAATTATTAGAAATTAGATTATCTGTAATTCCAATTTTATTTAAAAGGGAATGAGCACATAAATTAATAGTAGATCCATTATCAATGAGCACATGTTTGATACACATGGTGCCAATGATAACAGTGATAAGAAGAGGCGCACATGGATTGTCAACAATAGATGATGATATGTCCTCATCACTAAATGATATAGCATGTGGTAGATTTTGAGAGACTAAATAAGGTGTGTAAAAGCCACCGAAGAATTAGTACTTTCAATGTGAATAGAATGAAGGGATGCCTCTAATGTATGACGAAAATTAGGTGCATTGTGTTATAATACATAGAGAGATTTCTTATCTTTTGTATTCATATGTTGTTTGACAATATCATAGCCTTTAGAAGTAGTAGGAGGAGCCGTAGGAGTGATATGTGGTGGGATAGAAACAATTTGAGTTGTAGGAGGTGAGTGTAGTGAGTGGTGACTACATTAATAGTGGTAACTAAGTCAAGTTCACCAAATGATTTAACCAATTTAAAAATATAAATATTAAATTCAAATTAAGCATCGGCGCACATATAGATATGCAATAAAGTATATATTTGATGCAAGCAAGTAAGGTAGAAAATATAAAACCCTAGTTGTAAGAGAGAGGATAAAATACTTATATGATTTTCAATAAATCGAAGCTTTGCCAAGATGGAGAATTACCGAAAAATGAATTCAGAATGTCACACTCGGACATAGAAAAATGTAAATATTTTGGGATTGCAAGGACTAAGGCACCTTGATAGGGTCAAGGGTTCCTCGAGTACCACAGACCTTCTCTGGTCAATGGTAACTACTCATAACCTCATAAAACAAATTGTGTAGGGTCGCGAGATGTTCAATAGATTTATCCTTTGGTCACATGTACTTCACTTCTTGATCATGAAATTCACTTGAAACCTACAAATAGAAAGAGCACCTACAAAGCCCCAAAACACATCAAATCTTAAAAATAAAAAAAGATGAAAATGGGGATTCGGACTAATCTCGGTAGTCACCCGACTGAGTGAACTTACGATCCGGGTGTTGCACTACATTTTAGAATCCATTTAGTTTTCTATGTGTTTTTATAGAATCATGCCCTAGGAGGCTCTTTTGCAAGTTACACTTGAATAGTGAGCAATATATGGATGTATAAAAATGTAGAAATATTTGTTCATGGAAAATGAACTTCCCCTCATATGAAGTACATGCGAGAAGAATGTAGTCTGTTGTCCCTTGTATGGAAGCTAGAAGGATGCTTTCATGCTCTTAGAATTCTCTTATATGCAAACTTAGGTAATGATAGTATATTATTAGTTTTCGGTGCTTTATTATGGTAACATAGCTTTGTATTTATATGATTCCATTTTTGAATTTCGTAATAAACACTAAAAGGAAAACTATTAAGAGATAAATATGTCTATAGGCTAGAACAAACCTAAAGGATGCGAGAAAGATAGAAAAGAGATCGGGGGAACCAAAGGGGATATAGGCACCGGACTGTGGCACCGGCATCCTAGATAGGTGATGGTTTCAGAATAAGAAAAATTGAAGTGTTGAAGTTCGATTGGGAAAGAAGGTGTGTAAGTGTAAGAAGAAAACTAGAAAGCAAGAAAAGATGCCAAAGACGGTGGTCAATTAGTAATTTCTTTTATTAGAAATCATATGAATAGTAGTATGTGATAAGGACTATAAATATAACCAAAGTGTGTGATTTAGTGTCTCCAAAGTAATTGTGTATTCCAAAAATGATCTATTAGAGAGCATTTTCAAGTAAAGAAAAACATAGTGATAGCCTTGCAGGTAATTTTAGACAAGAAGAGACACTTACACAAGTGAATGAATTATTTTTTTGGATAGGTATGTGAATGGATGTGAACATGCTTGTTGAGAATTGTTATATTTTCCAGTATGCCAATTAGAGAAGTTAGAATATAGGTTTACATCATCCCTTCCCTACTTCTAATCGACCTTGGGATTTAGTAAGTATAAATATTATTCTTGATATACCCATAACATAGATGTGAAGTGATTTCATTTTTTTAGTAGTTGATAGATTCTCAAAAATGGCTCATTTCATTCAATGTTTTAAAATAAGTTACGTAACACATGATTTTTTTCATCAAAGAAATAGTGATCTTGTATGGATTTCCTAATAGTATTCTATCAGATAGAGATACTAAGTTTGTTGGTCATTTTTGGAGAACTCTTTGGAATAATTTGAGTGCAAATTTGGATTTTAGTTTTCCATTCCACCCTCAAATAGAAAGACAATTAAAATTGGTCAACACGATCCTCGAGAATATTTTAAAAATCTTGGTAAGTAAAAATACAAAATAGTGGGATGTAGTGATGAAAAACCTAAATTTTCATTTAATGAGTCGCAAAAAAGAATACAAGTATAAGTTCATTTTATATTTTTGTGGTATGAATTCTTGGGAAATATATGAATTGAGAAATTTCTAGGTCAATAAGAAAGGAGAAGTGTAGAAGGGAAATAATTTTCAATAGCTATGTAGGAGCTCCAAGAAAAAGTATAAAGGAGACTAGAAGTAAGTTCAAGTAAATATAAACACAGAGAAGATTTGAAAAGGAAATAGGTATAATTTTAGGAAGGATATATTTTTACCTCACTTAAGAAAAGTGAAATTTCAAAAGATGTAGACATAAAATCAAATAATTTTGGTAATTATCTAGTCTCGATGACATACTACTATTCATATCATTCATAAGTACAAAAAGTAATAACTAACCCATGTCTTTAGTGATCTTTCATTGATATTTGTTGTTAATTTCATATTTGCACCTTTACAGTCAATCTATCTTTTCAAACTACAGTTTTACCCTTCCGGAATGGGGCACTCAGCTAGGCACCTACGCCATGTTCCCTCATCCTCTCTGGTAGCCCCCATCTTGTTTGTATTTTACTCACACATTTTGGGTCATTTATAGCCGTTTAAGCATCTTATATTTTTGTAGTTGGCATTTCCGGGGTTAATTACGAAATTCAAGGAAATGAATAATATAAATAGAAATTTATGTGATCATAGTAAGGGACCAAGTACTAAGCACTAACTATTAGCTCCTAAGGTTACATCCATCAAGGCATTTATAGCTCCATTTTCATCCATCTAGTTCCATTATAGGGGACAAAGTTTGGTTCATCTACATCACATTTCATAGGAGGAGTTTATTTTATTCCATGCACAAATTATTTACATTTTATATCTAGTTACTCACTCCCTAATTATAGTGTGACATGTAGAAGAGAAACCTAGGGCACAATTCCACACACACAAAACTATATTGGGTTTGAGATGTAGTGCATCAATTAGTTTTAAGTCCATCATTGTGATGGGTGAGGAAAATCTGACCCCTTCATTTTCATCTTTATTTTTTGAGGTTTGATCCTTTTTCTTGGGTTTTGGAGGTGATTTATTTATTACGGAGTTTACGATGACATCAACAATATAAGTGAAACATACATGCGACAAACATAAAAGGCTTCTCGATCTAGCGATTCTCGTGAAATTGGATTCCGGACCTTCTACAAAGACTAGGTGCCCCAACAACCCATTCCCTTTTCTAGGTGCACTTTTCCATACGAGATAAACCAGATCTATATTTCTTAGGCTCTAATGCAATGGTATCCAATTGTTGTTCATTTGACCTCTACCACGACATAGTACCATCACTTCTTCAAATCAGCTAAGGCTCTTATAAACCTCTTCGCACATTAGGGTTTTTACATTTCATTGATTTTTGCTTGGGTTATTTCCTTTATTTATTTATTTGTTATTTACAACAAAATTTCATTAGATTAGGTTATTCTTTTACATTTTAGCACAACCATTTTGGTGAACCCACGCTCAATCATTGTGTTCCTAGGATCCTCATTATGTCATTTTTCTAGCATATTCTCAAAAGTATTATCTCAATTATTGATTTCTTGCTTGTTAATTCTAACTTAATACATAGAGTCCAACATCTCCTAGCTACTACATGCATTCCCGTTGATATGTATCCGAATTAGTCTATCAATCATTTTTGATGCTTCCTCTAAGCATATTACTTTTCTATCTAATACTTTTATTGATCTTAATATTTTTATAATGACCCAAATTTATATATAATGATTCACATTTATAATAAGATTTTCAAACACTCTTTAATTGAAAATGTTTGGGAGATCAACCTATGTCCTATGTCATTCCTTGAAAAGCTAGGTCTTTCCGTTCTTAATGTTATTCCCTCATGTCTTTCCCTTCGTGTATATGATGGTTTTTTTCGTCCATGCATAGGCCACATTACTCCAGCTATCACTATAGGTCCAAAACCCTTAACATGGTATTCTTTTTCATGTTAGGTTAATTAATTATGCATTATATAATTAATGTTATTAATTAAATAATGTTGTTATTTGGTTTTATTAACCATATTTGTTTTATTTAAACATTATGGATGTTGTTATATTGTTTTAACAATATTATTGTTGTGCTTCCCCAGATGTAATATTGGAAGCTTATGTAATCTAGAATATGGTTACACCTATGTAACTTAGTTTCTTGTTTGTATTCAGTTGTACAATACCTATAAGTATTGCAGCTCACTCCTATGTAAATGGTTGATTGAGTTTAATAAATATAATTAGGCTTCTACCCTTGTTTCTCAATCTACATTTGGTACCAGAGTGAATTGAAGCTCCTAGCAAGGTTGGAGAAGGTTGCAGAGGAAGAAGAATTTGTGGAGAAGAAATCTTCTTTGTTAGAGAGCCAGTGTTGCTTCCAACAAAGATCCCACATCTCCCTGCAAACCCACAACCTCCTGTGTGAATTCTAGGTAAACGTAAAGTAATTTTTTTCCCTAGTGCCCTGCACTGCAGAAAATTTATTTCACGGGATTACAATTTTTAAAAAAATCATTTTCCCATCAAGGGTTTTGTATTTAAATTGTCTAGTTACAGATAATTTATCTGTACTATAGTATATTCTTGTATTGTTGTTGCATTGAGCATTCAGGCCAACATTGGGCGAGTTGGTCATTGCTACTTTTAGAGGTCATTTTTCTATCCACCAAGCCCCTGACCGGATTGGTTTACTTCATTGAAAGACCAAGCTATAATTATTTGCTTGGGAATTTTTTAGTGTGGTTGAGCCACGTAATCTACCCGAGTCGAACCATTACAAAGCATCGACCGAGGTCACACCACCCCTGTTGCTGAAGGTCTCTTATTTTTGCATTGGCACATAAAGAGCATTGTATTGCATGTTCAAGTCGGTTGAGCCCACCTTGGCTCCATCCCCTCTCCACTCGGTCATTCCCTAACATAGGACCGTAGCGAATCTGTGACCTCTCGCATGCATACACAACTAAGATCAGTGGATTTCATTAACTACGAGGAGAGGTAACATCATACACGGTGTTTTTTGGTGAAGATTGCATTGTGGTAGAGATGTTGTCCCTATGCGACCTGTAACCAAAAATGAAGCACAAGAAACAACTACAATGATCAAGCAAACAATAAATGGTGAAAGTAAAAGAAATTCATGAAGAATAAATAAAAATACTGCGTTCAATCCAATACAAGGCTGGTCTTTACACAGTGAAGGAAATAAAAAATAGAAGCTTCAAATCCTTTTTCTACGTTGAATAACCCTAATCGCCCTCCTCCAAACTCAGAATCCACTCGGAGCTCCACCTCAGCCACGTGGATTGACATGCAAAACCCAGCGTGCAAAAGGTTAGTTCAAATTTATACTTCTTTATATACAATTTGCTTTATTTCATTACCCAAGTGCTCATAGAGCCTAAGTGGATAGTGGAAAAGCCTTGGAATGGAGAGGTGCATGGTTCGAATCACACAAAAACACAAGTTTTTGAATTTTAAAAATTTGGAGGAAAAATTAGAAAAACTGCCATAGTTGGAGGCAGAATTGGTGGAAAACCACTACTAAACCATTTAGTTATAGCTAAACATGCCTCTATTTTTTTAGTGAGAAAATCCCTAATTTAGGGTAATTTTTTTCCATTAAGCTTGTTTTTTTAATTTTGGGAAACATTTGCCAAAGGAAGACCATCCAAAAACTTCATCTTGGGCCTCTTTTTAATGGTTTCGGCATTTTGGGTTGTATTGGGCTTGGAGGCCACAGGGCCCGCAAACATTTCTTTTGCCTTCAATTCAATTTTTTTAAATTTTTAATGTAATTGCATGTTGTAATATATTGTACTAATTTTTAGGTTGCCATAGTCAACCACACATATTGTAACTACTCAGAAACTAGTAGAAAAGTTGTAATAAAAAATAGTATAAAATTGGTTCTACAACACTCACGAGATCTTAGATCTCATTCGCAGTGTTTGGTATATACAGTGCCTCTGTGAAGTGCTTACGGGTAAATATGTCACGACTACTACTACACTTAACACCTAATATAACTACAACAACATCATTTGGGCATCGACCCTTTAAATCGATGGGGAGTAATAAGGTCACAATGCAGCACACACTATGAGCCATCCCATTAAATCTATGAATGATTGAACGACATAAATTTAGACCGAGAATTTTTTTGAGTATATAGCAAAGTTACGCGCATGTATGAGGATATTTCTTTGAGTTAGTGTCAATAATCACACAGACCCCTTTCATTACTATCTTGGTACCACGTATCGAATTCTTTCACATACGTTAATTCCTCTTTCACATAACTTCGAGTATATATAAAGGGTGAGCTTATTCCACGTACCACTTTGGGTATATCAGAAGGGTGCATATATATAAAGGTTCGGTATATCGAACTAATGGTATATATATTGGGAGACCTTATACCTAGAGTGATAAGAGCCAAACCCTATCAATTTTTTTGCAAAATGGGCACCGATGCCCACAAATTTTTTCTTTTGGATTCACAACTACTCAGAGGAAATAACTATGCTGCATGGAAGAAAAAATTCAAGACACAACCGGAGTTGAAGAGATCTTGCCTACATGTGTAATGGTACTGCGACCGGATCAACTACGATACAACACAACAATGAGTAATTTGATAAAGTAGATTAGAAGGCCAAAATCATCATCTTGTTTGGAGTTTCCAATTATGTGTAACCCCACATTCGAGATGCCAAAACAACCAAATAAGCATGGCATAATTTGAGCACAGTATACGAGGCCAAAAACAAGAATGTTATACTAAATTTTTAGAGTCAGTTACACACATTGAAATTCAAGAAGAATGATAAAATAGAAGCTTTCTTAAGAAGAGTTCCAAAATTGAGGGCTTCACTTCTAGCCCTAGGAGAAGCGGTCAAAGATGATGATCTTGTTCCCATTGTTTTGAGATCACTCCCTTCTTCATACTGTATTTTTTAACAACACTAAACTTGTCGAGATATGATTGTTAGTTTTGCCAAATTGGTAAACCTCATGCAACAAGAGTAAGTAATGCACAATAAGGATAATGAATAAGAACATGCACTTTATTCACACCAAAAATGGAAAGGAAAACGTAAAGGAAAACCTACTTCCTATCAAAATTCCAAAATCAGAATCGATTATCATGGAGAAAGACAACGACAACAAGAAAAAGCAATGTCCAATGTAAAAGAGGACATGACCTACAAGATTATTGGTACTATACTTACAAGAAAGGTTCATCAAGCAACTTTGGACCTCCACAACAATGTCACAAGGGAAATTCTAACTAAAATAAAGGGAAAAAAAAGGGGAAGAAGAAAATAAGACCCCATAAGTAAGGAAATATCGCTAAGCAACAAGAACAATCAGACAATGAAGACTATTTGTTCACTTCTCGATCAAGTGAACCATCCATGCCATCTAGTGATGTTTCGTGTGTTGGTTAGGGCCACTCGACACATAACCAGCCACAAAGACTTGTTTACTTCAATGAGGGACACGCCATTGAAAAATCATGTTTCATTGGGAGATGATTCTTCATATATAGTTTAGGGATTGGGAACATTTATCTACCCCTTGGTTCACGCAACTATAGACTATCAGATGTCTTATATGTCCCTGGGTTGACAAAGAATTTTCTTTCATTCATTAACTCCTTGATCACAACCTAAAAATTGACTTTGATAGTCATTCGACAAGAAAACATGTTTGATTCGAGATAAATCAAGAGGCTTGAAAATAGTTGCAAAAGCCTCTAATGTGGGACGCATGTTCTAACTTGATTTTGTTCACAGAGACAATCAAGCACTTGTGGCTAAGAACTCCACCTCAACATAGTTGTGGCATTAGAGACTTGGTCATGTAATTTTCAAGTATCTCGAGACACTTTTCCAAACATAATATGGTACATGGGCTACCATCTCTTCAGAAGGATACATACAAGTTTCCTCACCGCCTAAAAGTAGGATTACAACACGAGCATCATTATAGAAGACTACATATCAAGCTCATGGTAAGCTCGATCTGGTTGATATTTGGTATTTGTGGTCCGATCATTCGGGTTCCAGTAATTCATGCTTTGTTTTGATGACTATTCAAGGAAAATGTGGATTTTTTTCTTCGCAAGAAAAGTGAAGCTTTTGAAACCTTCAAGAGGTTCAAATTAGCGATTGAGAATGAAACTAGTTGTCACATCATAATTGTCCACTTAGATCGAGGAGAGAATTCACCAAATGAATGAGTTCAAATTCTACTTACAAACACATGGGATTGCGTCGATAAATGCCTCCTCCACACTGCTTTCGTAACAAATGGTGTTGTTGAGTGAAGAAATTGTACTATCATGGAAATGATGTGATGCATGATCGATGATTCTAGACTTGTAAAGACATTCTAGGAAGAAGAAACAAAAACCAACAATGTATTTGTTAAGCAAAGTGCCCATAGTTTCTCTTGAAGGAGTAATACCACAAGAAGCATGGTCAAAGCGAAAACCATCTATTGCACAACTTAGAGTATTTGGGTGCAAAGAAAGCGTGCACATCCCTAAGAAGAATAGAAAGAAATTGGACATGAGGTCATAGAAACTCATCTTCATTAGGTATAGTGAAGAGAATCTTGGGTATAGATTGATGGATTCTAAGACTAGAAAAGTCTACATCAACAGAGATGTTGAGTTTTTTGAGAAGAAGGAAGATAGATCCTCCTCCTCTAGACTCATCGATGTATATTTTTCACCAGTTGTAAAAATTGAAGTTGTTGTTCCCTCGAGATGATGAAAGTGAGGATGGGAATGATGGAGTTGATCGAGATAGAACCAAGACTCAAGGGAACAATTTATCATATGCCCAAGTAGTGTACTATCACATTACGAGATACGAGAATGGATGCTCCATGAGATACATCCACCCCTAGACCATGGACTCGCAAGAAAGCAAGAGAAGAAGTTAATTTTTGTTAATGAGTAGAGTAATTGAGTCTGATGAGCCCTCTATAGTCCAGGAAGCCCTATAGTCAAAAGCTTAGAAATATGCCATGGATTTTGAATATCAATCAGTGATGAAAAATAACACTTGACAACTTGTCGATCTTCCACCAGGGAAGAAACCCATTGGATGCAGATGGATATTTTAAAAAAGTACAAAGTAGATGGGATAGTGAACAAGTATAAAGAAAGACTTGTAGCAAAGGGGTATGCACAAAAATAAGGCATTGACTATGAGGAGACATTTTCTCCCACAACTAAGATCAAAATGATTAGGATGATCTTTCTCTAGCTACATAGTTTGGTTGGAAATTCCATCAGATGGACGTAAAAAGTGCCTTCCTAAATGGAGATTTACAAGAAGAAGTATACATGACTCAACCTGAGGAATATGTAGTAACTGGTCAAGAAGCAAAGGTATGCAGACTCTAGAAATATTTGTATGGCTTCAAACAGCACCCCGAGCATGGTACATCAAGATTTATGAGCATCTCGTATACAACATGTATTTATTATAAATCCATATGATCCCAATCTTTACCTCAAAAAGAAAGCGGGGAGATTGTGGTTGTCATTGTTTATGTCGATGATCTAGTCATCGCGGCAGTTCAAAGTGAGGATGATCGATGCAACGAAGAAAGATCTTAATCAATCGTTCGACATGACGGGTCTCGGGATGATGCATTATTGTCTTGGATTGGAAGTATGACAAAAGGATAATCACATTTTTTTTTCTCAAATGAAATATACCAAGACAATGCTCAAGAAATTTAGGATGATGGATTGCACACCAATTACTACACCTATGGAGAATAGATTTCAGTTATCTCATTTAAATCCATCTCCGAGGTAAGTGTAACTCTCATTGGCAGTTGATTGGGAGTCTCATTTACTCGACCTAGACTAGACCGGATATCAGATTTTGTAGTGAGCTATCTATATAGGTTCATGCAAAGGAACCCAAAGTTTGTCATTGGAAAGAGTAAAGGTGCATCTTAAGATATCTCAAATGATCAATGTATCTTGGTCTAGAATACAAGAATAATGACAACTTCTTCTTGAGTGGATATTCAAATTCAAATCATGCAGAAATATTGATGATAGAAAATCCACTTCTAGATTTGTATTCTTTATGGGATCTGGACCAATATCACGGGAAGAAAGAAAAACACTTTGTTTCTCGATCTTCCACGAAGCCAAGTATCATTTTGCAGGAGAAGTTGTCTCGTGAAGTGATTTGGCTACGTCGTATACTAGAAGGAATTTGAATACCACAGAAACAATGACCACCATGTATGTCGACAATGACGGTATTCTCAAACTTGTTTGCAATCTAGTGTTTCACGAGAGAACAAAGAACATTAAGGTATAGGTTCATTTCATACACAATCATGTGTTGAATCACAACATGTAGCTTCAATTTTGTTCAACAAATTGAACAACGAGCATATATCTTCACAAAGTCACTTGCCAGTGACAAGTTTGAGTTTTTAAGATAATTCCTCTCCTCATCACTTGAGACAATGCACAATTAAGGGGAGAAATGTTAGGTTAATTAATTATGCATTGTATAATTTATTATTTAATTAATGTTATTAATTAAATAATGTTGTTATTTGGTTCTATTAACCATATTTTCTTTATTAAAACATTATGGATGTTTTATATTGTTCTAACAATATTATTATTGTGCTTCCCGGATGTAATATTGGAAGCTTATGTAATATGGAATATGGTTGCACTGCAACTTAGTTTCTTGTTTGTATTCACTGTACAATACCTATAAGTATTACAGCTCACTCTTGTGTAAATGGTTGATTGAGTTTAATAAATATAATCAGGCTTTTGCCGCTTATTGCTCAATCTACATGTCATTGACTTGGGGTCTCATACAATTGTTTATTTGACAAACCATAGATTCCATGCTATGTAAGTCATTACCTTTACAATACATCATTATGTCCAATTCATAAATGAAGGCATCAAATATATTCATTTTTTGTGACCGTTATCAATACAAATATTGTAAGCATGATCCCGATACCACACTTCCTAATCCAAAACTTATAATACTAATGACCATCAATCTATCGATGAACCACGTCATTTGACACCACTTCAAGGTTCTATTTACATGATAAATACTATTCCTTCCACACTGTACCTCAACTATAACTACTACTACTTATATGATTCCTTATCTAGGTCATGTCCATTCTACGTAGTGTCGATCTATCCCCTACACTTTTGTTATCTCTCGAAAGTGCACCCTATTAAGAGATGAATGTAGGGGTTATAAGATTTCTCTGGATCTCTCACTTTTGTAGATACAATGGAAACACCTCATTTTTGTGGGTATACTTATTGTTGAGGTGAGTCTCTGTATTAAGGCCAATTCCTTTTTATGTATCTTGAACTAAGTTTTAGGGGTTTTGAGGGTAAAAGATGATTGTAAAATCAATTGAAAATGGGGTGATATACAAAACTTGTTGTGGGATTTGACTAAGTATATGAAAATCAATTTGAGAATGAATTTTCGATGCAAAAACCAATTGTTTAAAGTAGATTTTTAAGGAAAAACACTTTGTGTATTGAGGGAATGAATCACAACAATATAATAAGATAAACATGCACAATAATATTATGCGAAATTACTAAATTTACAGCAAGGTAAGATGATTAATCGGGGAATTTTAAATTCAATAAAATTAAAGAGATATACACACCACTACAAATAATGGATAGGAAGAAATTTATTCTCATTCGAGGGAAAAACTAGAAAAACAAAATTCAGCACTCCTATGTCCTGAAAATTCCTCCTCTCATGCCTTACAATTGCACATAATATATAACAAGATTATTCACCCAACCCATCCTAGAAATAGACTAAAATTTGTACTCGCCATGCATGCTAATTTTACCCCTTTATCATGAATAAATAAAGGAATAAAAATAGACATGCTAATTATAATGAGGCATTAATACATGACCTACAAATATACATTTCAATCAAAATGCAGGTCATTGATCTATTTTAAATGAATAATTTGGCTAATAATAGCCCTTTCTTGTTGTGTAAGTCTCCTCCAATGTGCATGCAATCTCTATCTTCTAGTGCTTGATGTGACACTTGCAACTTGATCCACTTGTAATGATATTCTAGGCATTCTTTAATTCTGCCCCTTAATGCACATGCAAAATTTAATCTCCTTATGTGAGAAAAATAATTCTTTTATTTGCAATACTTTGCAAAATATTCACCCATGTATTTCATCTACTATGGGGACCACCTGCAAGTTCTGATGTTGACATTTTTGTCACCTTTCTTGACACATGCAATACATTATTCTCTGTAAGTATAATACCCTTGCTTTGTCTTCAATTTCCATGTGGGGGCCACCTTTGATGTGCACATGTCCTCCATGATGTGATTCTCTTTTTGAATTTGGCATATATGACCTATTTTAATCAAGATGGAAACCTCTTGATTATTCTGATATAGACTAAGGTTTTATTTACCTATGTCACTCCCTTTGAATAAAATTTGCACTTATGTGAAAATATAGGTCATGGGACCCCTTTACATAATCATGTGATAAACATTATGTTGACCCCCTTTTGAATCACAAGGTACATACATAGTCGATAAGGTTCTCCTTTGTTTCTATTGACCATGGCATTAATCAATCAAATATTAATGATTTGATTTCTCAACATATATTTGGTTTTTGGCCATACTTGACTTTGTTGACTATGACAATATTATTTAATCATTGGTTACTATAGCAATGGGTAATATTGCAAAATTTTGCAAAGTTTATGTAATGATAACCTTAAAAGGAGCTTGTCCCCTCCTCATGATAGCTTGACCCTTTTGATGGTTATGTCGGTGAAGTTGCTAACCTTGAGTTAGCTAGGTTTTTCTATGGCTTGACACGTGCATGTTTCGGAACTCCAGTTGAGCTATGAGCCTGTGGTGGATTTTGCATTGAATCTCCCATATTGATATCAACCATCGAAAGTACCTATAGGGTCTAAACCATGAATCTCTCGATCATTTGAGTTTGTATTGATTGTGGGCTTAATTGATCCTATGACTGATTCTTGGCCATTTGATTATGGTACTTTGACGGTCATGAATCGTGATTCGTTAACTCCGGTCGACAAGGTAGTTGCTATTGGGTTAGCATTTGGCATCGTCGATTGTTGTACTACGAGATCTCATCCATCGATCCTTAACTCTTGATGAGTTAGGTTGAGTGAAAAGGATCATCGAGATTATCATTTTTCATTTCCATTTTCTCTCTTGAGCAGCGAAGCCCTACCAAATTTTCTTTCACTGTCATTTTTCTACATATCAAGCTGAAAATTTGGCACATTTTGCAAAATTTACGATGTTTTGTCTCGATTTCTGTTTATGATAAAGTTTTGCAAGTCATCAGGATGATATTTTGAGCTATGAAAATTATATTTCTCGAGCCTCTTGAATTCTCTACTTGGTTTATGGAACTCCTTAAGCTTTGGCTCTTGGTCTTTTTCGATGGCTCTTCCAAGTCTCGTGGTCATCATTTTTGACTTGTTCTCGAGCTTCTTTACTACAATATCATTTTTGTGAATTCATGGCATGATTGATGAAGAAAAGGTACATTTTTCTAAGCACAAAACTCTATTTGTCTTTTCCACTATTGTATTTAACATGCAACGATACATAACTTTCCCTCATATTCGATATGGTCTTTGATAATATGAGTTCAAAACTTTTAGCTATCACTCTTTTCATTGCATTTGAAGCTCCAAATCTGAGTTAAATTTTTTTATGTGATTTGGTTGTCATTTCACATAATATGGTAAGTATCATCAAGATCTGTAACACTTGTTTGATGTTGTTTTATTTCTAATGCATTGATATGTCATTCTTCTTTTGTTTCTTTGTGTTTCTAGAAAATCCTTGTTTAAAACTCATTATGGGTATTTTTTTCTTGTTGGGTTTAGATCCCTTTACAGTCTAGCCTTGAACCTAAAACCCCTGTGGTTTTCTTTCCATATTCTATTTTGGGACACCATTATGAAATGTAAACCATTCTAGGTCTTCGCTCTTGACTTACTTCCCTCATGGTTCTTCGCCTTCAACTCTAACTCCGGTGATTTTTCTCCATCTTGAATCTCTATGTAGAACTATTAGTAATATATAACATCTATGAAGAAAATGAACCATCCCTTTAGCTTTATCAATATATTTCAAAATGTGGCTCAACATAATAAAACATTGTTCTCTCTTCAATGGGTACTTGAAATATTATTTCCCTTTAGTTTATTTTACACTTGGAAATGTTGATCCTTCTTTGAAAAGGAACAAAAGAGGATAAATTTTGATGGGTATCTTTTTTCACATTTCTCGATATTCTCTATTAAAAAAAGTGAGGGTTCGACACTCATGTGTGATATGTGAAAAGGATTATGAATTTATTCTTTCAGTTCTACTCTGTATAAGTATTGTTATCACAAAAAAATAACACCCTTTGATTTGTCATGCCTATGTGAATGAGCAACCGGTGTTATTGGGTAACATTGGACCATCTCTCAATTTGTGTGACTTTCTTCTTGAAATGGACCTCCGGAGAAGGATGGTTCCTCCACCTATTCCTAGCACAAAACTACTTCTAAGGAAGGAAATGTGACTATCTACTCCTAATCTAACAATTCAAAGGGACCAAGGAGAGAGATAGAGCATTAAAATTATGAAATCCTACACTACGAAGGTGATAGCACCAAGAAAAGGGGGTGAAATATCCTCTAAGCGGAACAATACTGAGAAAGAAAATGGAGTCGAGAGAGGCCAAAACAATGTGACACATGACTCCAAATCTTCATTTACCATTAAATATCCATGAAACAAAACCTCCCGCACTGTAAATGATATATACATGCACATAAAAGCAACAACAAAAATGGAGGGGAAAGGAGATACAAAAAAACAATGAAAGGGTTGAAAGAACACCACAAACATAATTTTATTGCTCTTAGAATATGCATAGTCCATTACATTGTTGAAATAGAGGCACAAATACACTTGTTAGCCCATGAGAGGGTTTGCAACTCAATGGTGTTGAGAAACAAACTTTGCAAAGTTTCTCCACATCCCAGAATATCTCCCTTTACAATGATCCCAACATTCTAATTTATAGAATGTTGAGAGGAAAGAGAGGGAGACAGAAGTGGAAATCCTGAAAATTTCCATTCATGTGACTTACAAGATGTCAAAATGGACTGGAATGATGACATGTTACTTGAAAAAGGTCCACCATATTGTCCCACTGATGTGTAGTAGTGAGAAAAGTCTGCCCATGCTTTATTTAATGCACACCAACCACCAAAAACATTGTTTAGGTCATGTCCACATTTTCAGCAAAATCACCATCAATTTTTCATTGAGCCCCAGATTTCTTGATCTTTGTGGATCTCGGTTTGAAAATATTGTCCAGAAAGATGTTGATTTTGCATGATTTCCTTAAGAAATACAAAGGATATGGCATTTTGAGTGGAGGCAGCTGTTTTGGGTCCACCAAGCATTTTTGTCTTTTGTCAGGACTCGATATTTAATTTAATAGAGCCGAATATGTTTCTTTTAATTTCAAAATCTATTATAGATACTAATTTTTGGTATAGCACCCCTCTATCATCTCGCGTTCATGTAATTTCCTATCTCACCTTTATTTTTCCTAAATTTCAATAAACCTCATCATCTATTCAACCAAATTTAATTAATTATTAAATGGGCTCCATATAAACCCATTTAATAATTGACTTTTTGGCATTATCCCCATCTCTCACAAATTATTCAATCCATGGGTATTAATATACCCATCTGACACCCCTTTCTAAATGGAATCTATCATCTCACCTACCATGTCAATCATGCTCCCCACTCCATCTAATAATTCAAGCCATGGTCCCCACATGATCACATCATATTTCTTAACTCAAGTTACTCTACCCAACCTCGATTACTTGTTAACCCCAATCTAACCTCACATCCAAGCTATAAATATGGGTTTTTCCCCATATTTGGGAGGAAGAAAAAGTTACAAAATTTGGGTGAATGCTGAGGAATTTTAGCCATTTATCATATTATTCTATCTTTGTGATAACATGTGGAATTTCCATGGTACTCTGCTCATGATCTGGTTCATGTGGTGAGATTCATGTTACACGCATCTGATCAATAACATCATCTACATATCGACATCTTTTAGGTTCTTTTGTTTATCAATTTACATGTTATTTGTTTGGACTCTATTTTATCATTATTCTTATCACACAGGGGTTGATAGCCACCGAGGGAGTTAACGCTTCCCAGAATTAATTTTTTCAGAAGCCCCCACATAAAATATCTAATCAATATTTCTCTAGTGTATGTGAACTACAGGATTTGCTAGGATCACACCAAGGAGTTCGACATCAACTTTGCGCCCGTATTATCCATCGCCATCTCCAAGGTACTAAGCCCTGTATACTCGACGTTGTTTTGTGTTTCTTGATTTCTCATACACTCATCTGGACAAGAAGCTGGAAACTCCGATCAACATTTGGCACGCCCGGTGGGACCAGATCCAAGTTCTGGTCATGTTTTTTCTTGCTCACTTTGTATAGGTGTCGTATGTATAATAGTTATTGTATTTTATATTATTGTAAGTATGACATCGTGTCAATCTAGATATATGTTCTATAGTTTTCATTTGTAGACTCACCCACTTGTAGGATCTTTGGTACTATTTTTATCCATGTGTTGTGGTGCATACAGGTAGTCGTTTATGTCACCATTGAGGTACATCAATTTATCGTTTGAAAAGATTTGTTATTGATTTATTTTATAAGAAGCGTAAAATTTTATTCTTATCGCTCTTAATTACAAATGTTGATAATACTATTAATATTAATTAAATAACTAAATAACAATTAAAATCATTTTTTTAATTAAATTATAAAAAAGAAATACAAAAAAAAAAATTAGAATCCTCATTATCCTAAACTACCCCACCCTACCTAATACCCCATTCAACTTTCTACCCAACTACCATTTCCTTCTTCCCGACCCCATCTCCTTTTAACATTACTCCACCAAGCCACTTCCTCTCCTCACCAATCCATTCCCTTTCATAATTCTTCATGACCCACTCTCAAAACCTCTCTCATCCCTCGAAACTAACTCAGCCCTCCACGCTTTCCTCTCTGCCACTTTTCTACTATCCCTCTTCTCATCTCCCACACTCCTCTCACTTCCTAAAGACCCGTTCAGCCTACCATCTTTCCCTTATCTAAGCTCTCCCATCAACAAATCCCTTCCACAACTCACGTATACTCCTTCCTTCTCAATATGTGCACCGACCCATGTGAGTTCCATATGACTCGACCCCTTCACCTTCCCGCCTCCCACTCGATTTCCATTGCACCTATCCACCTCCTCTCTCAATCCCGACTCCCCTCCACTCACCACTCCCATTAACTTACCTCACTATACACCTCGTTCCTCCTCCCTGTCTCCACCTAGACCGAGATCTCTTTCAAGTTTACGTCTCCTTCTCCCATGTCTCTACTCCTTTGATCTCTCTCCTCACCTCCACGAGACACACGTAACCCCCTCCAACTCTTTACGGAGCTCCCTCATCCAGCGCACACACATATTTTCCACTCACCACATAGTCCCCTCACTGTCACCTCTTCCACGTGATTTCTCTCGAACCGGATTCCAACAACCTATTCTTCATTCCAAAACTTGATGCCCCCAACCCTTTCTAGCCTCATTTAAAAATCACACAAGCTTTGGAAATAGTGACTTTCATGCAATCTATTTACCATTCTTTACAAGTAGTTCTCAAAGCATCGTAATCACCCACACCGAGCTTTCCAGATCCATTTTAGAATCATGCAAGTTTAGGGGGAAGTGAATTCTCTTAAACACATTTATCAATAGTGTTTTTCATGCCATAGACACTCATCTATTTTCTCATTTAGATTTGCTATAATTTTCACTATGTCATCGTACATGTGAAGAGTCATGTCCATGTGCAGCAATAACAACCCCACCAAGCCATGTTTCACGTATCCCTTCTTTTCGAACTATGTTTTTTATGCGTTGGACATAGTTTACAATTGGATCGATGCAGGCCTGGAATTTCAAAGTATCTGTGTTTGTTAAATCAAAATTTGTTGACGGCTTAGCTCTTTCTGGTGACTGTAAATGCCAATATTTTGTTTTTGATATATCTATAACTCATTCACATATAGGCATATCTTCCAGGTGACTATAGAGTCTTGTTTGATACGGTTACAATCACAAAATTTTCATATTGAAAATGTGTATATCCACGCCACCTTACAATATTTTAATGCTTGATGCTTTCAGTTGTTTCCATCTCAATTTAAAATTCAAGCAAATCTTTGTGGGTTGTGACTGTACAATTTATTTGCCAATATATTGGGAGGATTGAAATATTTCTTGGAATATCGATCAATTACATTAGGATTAAACCAAGTCATGATGCTCAAATAGTCAAGGGATAGTGTCAATAGATCATTTACCTTGAGATATATCAGCTTTCCATCCAGGTATCTCTTCACAAACAACCTACACTTTCACTATACTTTCAAGGTCTCAGAGGAAAGATGGAAATATATTTCCATCAAGCCCTTTGTAAGCTATCTCAAGCCTAATTTGGAAATACCTGGATGACACATCAAGCTTAGTCATATTAAGAGAGGAGAAACCATTAAAAGCCTTTGCAATCTCCCAAATCTGTAATTTCGATCCATCTTACCAATTCTTTTTCCTTCCTAACCCACTCCCTGCCGGTCAAGCTATCTCTGCAATCACCACCACTCCACATGGGATGTGGGGTCAACCTCCACCTTATATCATTTCACAAAAAAATTAGAAATCTTATTTCAAAAACAAACAAACTTGTCATTTCAAACAACCTAGAGCATTTTATAGTATAAGCTATCTTGTTTTATATTTTATTCTTATCTATAGTTCACTAAAAAAATTAACACAACACACGTCTTGGTATTCATCATTTGTGTTATCAAAAATCATTTCTTTGATTTTGATTTCCAATCAATATTTTATCCTTTTATAGTTTTATTTTTTTCATTTTATATTTCATATCGTAGTTTATATATAGTTTAATTCATAGTTCCTAATTTCTATTTAATAGTTTTTTCATCGTTATTCTATAGTTTAGTTTATCTGCTAGTTGATTAGCTTTCATATCTTGTACATTATAAGTACATACAAACGTCGAACTAATTTTCATAAAATTAATTTTTTGTGCGTAGGGATTTCTTTTGCATACAAATATTAGAACGTTTTTTTTATTGTCTTTCTTGTACCTTTTTAACCCATGTCCACTAATTGTCTTATTTGATTTTGCAGGTGAATTTAACGACCTTGCAGCCATTAAATCACGTCGTCAAAGACCATTTTGCAAAACATAAAAAACATCATTTTCAAAGGTGGCCTCATCTCGCTGACTCTAAGCGGTGTCATTTCGTGGTACCCGGACATTCCTAGACACTAATTGGCGCTTTCAAAATTCATCACTATCACATCGTAATTAAATAACCAGGAAAAGCGATTCTCCAGGTATTCCTCATTTTTCTTTATTTTCTCTTTTCTACATTGAATTTTCCCTTTCTTGAGTGTGCGTCTGCATCGAATATCACATTTCATTTTGGTCTAAAATGAACCGTGCATTCTACCTACTCACTTAGTGTAATTAGGGATTTAAATTTTTAAATCACACACTACCTAAAATCGCACATATTAATTAACGCATTGAAACATTCCTTGCACCTGGTTCCTTTGATTGGGATTTTGTCACCCAACAGGAGACCATTTGAGACATTTCTAGCCATTACTTACCGAAGCCAAACATAGTTCATCTCCATCTAGGTCCTCTTGCAAACCGTTTTCTTTTTTCTTTTTAATCGTAATCAATACAAAACAAAAAATAAAAATCGTTGTGTGCTTCACTTGTTTGGCTGTATAATAACAAATTTCTTTCTGTAAGCACTCAATCCATTGCTAAAAAGATGGAACACAACCTCGCCACACATAGTGCTTCATCCCAACCAATCACTACCTCAACAACTTCATCATCCATGCTTCTTCCTATCTCACTCACAGGCACCCATTCTCTCACCAATATACCTCATTCAATATCTTTCAGCCACACTGCAGTATTAGACCAACATTCCATCCCATCTAGGCCTTCTAATCCACCCTCTTTCATATCGAGAGCTCGCTAGTACTCTTATCTTCCCTCTCAGTGATCTAGACTTTCAACAAATTTTGGACGCCAATCCATGACACTTCAAGACTATCTCTTAAGAAGATACATACACCTTCCTCTGGATGGCCCAACACTTTAGAAAGTCTATCCTTATAGTACTAATTTTGAAATTCCTTAGTTTGTGGCCTTACATGATTTTGTGTCATCCTCCACCAATCCATCAACACACAAGACCACCCAGTAGTCACACCCATTCCACCCAACCTTCATCACATCAACATGAATTTCATGACTTCCATCCCCACCACTAATATAGATACAAATATCACCAATACTCTTGTCCGACTTCCCTAGGTGTCTTATCCATTATCCGAACAACAAGTCCGTTCACATCACAAGTCTACTCCATTTCTTCTCAACCTCGTCTCGAATATAACTTTGCAAAATATCATGTCACATCCATTCTATCAATCCATCTATACGCATATCTCCACTCGAAATTTCCACAACAACCTATAATATCCCAACAATCATACCATGCCCCTTTTTCTCACCAAGAAACATTCTATCGACCCTCCACTTCAACAACAACCCATAGTTTATGCTTACCCATACCTAGTTCCTTAGATATCCACACATATGCAAGTCCAACCACCACATTTCACTACTAAATAGGCACTTCCTATAGACCCCATGCAAATATTGATAGGCCGGTTAGCTAACCTAGAGGTCTTGCACGTTAGGATCCAAAATCAAATTGTATTATGAAAAATATGTAACGAATCCATCCATCCATCCATGCCCATGAAACCATATCCTCCACACTGGGAATTACCAAATTTCACCAAATTTAATTGATAATGAGGACCCTCAACAACATCTCAGAGCATTTAAACATACGTGTTATCTCATTGTGCATGACCAAGACTTGATGCTTCGTACTTTCCCCATGTCTTTGGCTGGTCCTGCCTTAGAGTGGTATAATAATATTCCCTAGTACTCCATATTTTATTTTTCTCATCTTGCATAATTATATCTTGAGAACTTCTCCATTAATATTGCACGTAAAATAACCATTAATGATCTGTATACCATCCACCAATTCGAAGATGAATCCATCACGGATTTCATCGCACGATGGCGTAAAATGATCAACCAATTATCTTTTACACTTCGTCAACTGACCACGTCGAGCTCTTCACGAGATCTTGTGCTAAACATATTTCATCAACCTTGCAAATCCAATCATTTCGCACTTTTGAAGAAGCCTTCACCATGGCCCGCAAGCTTGAGACATGTGCCCTAGAACAGGGGCATTTAAAATTAAAGACAAATAAGCCCAAAATAGAATTTGTCAGACCATCCACATCAAATGATAAGTCAAAGACAACTGCCAACACTTGTCATTGTCAAATCATCTCCTACACCGACATCTACTACAATAGCCCAACAATAATTTCCATGACCAATGCCCAATTATACTCCCTTAGGAGAATCATACAGTGCCATCTTTGACAAATTGATAACAATACACTTGATCACACTACCACTTATCTAACCCATTAATGAATCTAGACCATGAGTTGTGTGGTATCATGACAATCACTATTGCAAGTACCATCAAGTTCGAGGACACAACATAGAGATTTTGGACTTTCAAAGATTCATTCCAAAGATTCATCGATAAAGGAGAACTTCATGTAGATAATCCAAATGCCTTGCCTAATCAACCACTAGATATTTTTAAACAACCATTTCCAAACCATACACCCACTTCAATAAGTCAAACCACCACTGCTTCTACATCACAAGTTCCCAATGCCCACACCATAAATACTATACATACTACGGGTATAAATTCAGTCCCATCCACATATATACCTTCTTCATCAATCACCATATCCACCTCACTAGAAGCTCCCCCTTTCTTCAATCCATTAACCCTCACCCCACACTAACCTCGGTCCTATCTATGTTCACCTCAACACCTCTTCCCACATCCACCATTGATTCTACATCTGAATATACCTCATACACTACATCATCCACATCTATTCCATCTTTACCCATAATGCCAACCATAGACCCAATCCAAATTCGGGACTTACCACATCCACATTGTTCTTCCCCCTACATCATTTGAAGAACCTTTGAAATAAATTCAAATGGATTCAATTACAAATAATATTTCTACCACATCAGCGTAGCAAATCCATTTCCACCTTCCTTAGATTCCAACGAACAAATATTCCTTCCTACGCTTCTAGCAGTACCACCTCTGGATCCTCTCGGTAGAAATTATTGTCATTCCTCCCAAGGACAAAATCTCTCAAATATTACCTCAAAATTCTCTTATACAGGAAAATAATATTCCTTCTTCTAAACAATCCAACCCCAAATCCCTTCAACTAAAATCATCCAACACTATGAAAATCACAAATGGATTCCAGCCATCAAGACACGAACATACTCAAACTTTTTCCTCAACATCTGAATTATCTCAAACATCCACTCCTCCAAAATCCAAGAGATTCTACATAGACACAACACCTCCGAATGTTTCAGTTGAATCATATACGGAGGTCTTCCGACATTTGTTACAAATTTCTGTAATCACACTTCCACCTATTAGGGCCTTTGACCCCGGTAGTAAGAAGCCACTGTGGTTTAATTCTAGCCTTGTTTGCACATATCATCGTACCCCTAGACATGATATCGGACATTGCAGAGCATTTCAAGCCATTGTTCAGGACTTCATTAAGGAAGGATACATCTTTCCCAAACCAAACCAGTCTATTCCCTCCACTTCAACATCTACACTGTTGACCTCATCTATTCAAATGCAAATGTCCCCTCATTCTTCACACACTTCCACAACCGTGTCACCTCCAAGTGAAGAATATTTTAAAGAGGATCCATCATTCTCCATCAAATTTATTCGAGTACCTCCTCAGTCTGGTTCATGTGACCCTGAATCATCAACTAACATTAAAACTGAAACTAAAACATTAAAACCACAACGCAATCCATCCCCATCATCAACATCTATACCGGTTTATACATCAACATCCCCAATTTCCACATCTAAATCCAAGCCAAAACACCATCTTAAAACTCATAAGATTTACCTTCCTTTTGACACCTCGATTGGATCTTACGCAGACATCCTTCAACATCTAATTCAAACTTCTACGATCATGCTTCCTCCCATTAGACATCGGGATCCTTATAGTAGTAAACCTCCATGGTTCAATCCCAATTGCATTTGCACCTATCATCGTGTTCTGGGCCATGACATTGAGCAATGTAGAGCCTTTCAGACCATCATCCATGACCTCATTTAGGAAGATGATTTCCTCAAACAGGGGAACATACTTCCCCATCCACAACGAATATAACTCATCTTTCTACATCCTCATCCATTAGGTTTCCTAACACTCCCCCATCCACATCTATTCCCTCTTTACCTATCATACCATCTATTGATTCTCTCTTAGTTCCTCTTTCCACCCTTCTAATCGTGTCAAACACGCCATCCTCTTCTTCTACATCATTTACAGAATCTTGGATAGAACCGCAACTTACAACAACTTCAGATAACCCTCTCATCTCATCTACAAATTCCTCCCCAACAAACCAACCTTCGTCGGACATCACCATGAAAACACTAAGATTGTCACCCATATCAACTACAACACAACCTTTAGATCCTTCGACTAAAATCAATATCATCCCTTCCAAGAATGCTTCTTTGCCGTCCAACTCTAAGATCCTTGGTACAATTCCACAATGATCTCTTGTGTGTCCCTGAAAGAAGATAGACATTTCGCCAAAATACCAAATATACATCATCTATTTTGGGGCAACATCAATCTCCATCTAAGGCATCACAATCACTCCACCAAACCAAATAAAAACATCCAGCATTCCCTCAAGATTTGAATCAAAATTGTGGAATGACATGAAGCAATCCTCCAAGACAGCTCATACAACCACACCCCAAGCAATTTCATCAAGATCTACGTTAAAGGATTCCCAAAAAAATACATATACTAATGTATCAATTGAATCATATGCAAAACCCTTCAACACTTATTACAAATTGTTGCCATTACACTTCCACCTGTCAAGGAATTTAACCCACATAGTAAGAGGCCATCGTGGTTTAATCCCCACCTCAGTTGTGCCTACCATCGTACCCCGGGTCATAGCACTGAGCGTTGTAAGGCTCTTCAAACTGTCATCCATGATCTCATTGAAAGAGAAGACCTTTTTGAGGATTGTCCCTCTACCATTTTATCCACAACTAATTCCATGTCTATCAAAGTCTCTAAGTCTTCTCCTCCATCCTTCATTAACATCTCTCCTTTGCATGTTATTACTCATATAGAAGGTCCTCCCTTATTCATCAACATTGTTTTCCTATGATCCCCAACGCATCTACCTAATCATCCACATCTAATTTTCCTACAGTAATACAATCTCTTTCACTAGGGAGTCACCTCCCCTCGTCCTTATCGATTAATACATTTCATATCTAAACAACTCTCCTTTCACGCTGGGAGACTTTAATCCTTGACATTGTTTTATTTACCTCATCCAAATACATTCAATCTAAACTAACCCCATCCAAATATTCATCTCATTGGAAGCCCACTTTTGTGGCCATTTGCATTGATCCCTTAGAAGACCATTTATTTTCATCTTAAGCCCACTATGGTGGCCATGTTTGTCTCTTCGTTAAGAGACTATATTTATATTTTTCATTGAAGTCCACCTTTATGGCCATAATTGTGTCATCAAAGTCCTCCATTGAGGCCATGTTTGTCCTTCCAATAAGGACCATATTTTTCACCAAAGTCCACCCTTTTGGCCATGTTTTCCTTCCAATAAGGACCATATTTTTCACCAAAGTCCACCCTTGTGGCCATGTTTCATCTCGATGTGACACATATATTTCTCTTGTTTATTCACTTTTAAAAGAAACACATAGATTCCATCTCATCTATCTCATGATGTTCTATTTAATCCATTCCATCTTATTCAAAATCCACCATTGTGGTCTGTTATCTCCCTCAAAATCCCCCTCATTTTCTAAATAAAATTCAAATATTTTGAGCTCACGCCCTCCGAAGTGTTCAAGTAAAGTTAGAAGCCTGAAAAAACATAAAAAAATTCATGCTTTGAAGTTGTTTAAAACTCTCTAGTCTGTGTGGTTTGATAAATTTTCCATTTCCCCATTTGGACGTGTGAAAATTTTATTTTCATCTTCATTTAAATGAAATTTTCAATATTTCTATGGCCATGGATCATCGAACCTTGTATTGTTTTCAATCCCTTGGTTCATGAAATAAATTTGAAAATCAGGCGCGAAATGGTGGAGTTTTCTTCTTCTCTGCATTTTCCCACAATCGTGAATGGCGGGCATTTTCTTCCCCATCAAATTTTGGCTACATTATCCATGGGTATGTGGAAATATCTAATTAGAAATGGGTCGGAGAGGAGCGGTTTGATTTTTGAGCCTCTTTGTAAATAAAGCGTAAAGCTAAAAAGTGACCTGACCCCGATCATGCTATAAGGGAGAAATTCAAATATTAAGCCCGCATCGAAGGTCAAAGAAGGGAGGCGGGCCTGTAAAGCAATTTGTGTTTTTGAGCCCATGGTGAAAAAAAAAGTAAAATTATAAAAGTATCCTGTGAATTTATCTCCACTCAAGTGAGGCCACATGTCAAGACCATATCAAAAGTAGGTGAGAGACCCAAAATTTTCCAAAATGCCAAATCTCTATAAAGTGACAAAATGCAAAGACATCCTCCACGCTGCTCTAGTAAATTTCTCCCACATGGACAACTCTGGTTTAAAGTTTCAAAGGAAAGATGAATGGTTTAAATTCAAAGTTGCAAAATGAGTGTAACGGTTGCATTATGAAAAGTCTGGTTTTTCTCGCCATTGGTGTTTCTTCGTGAATCAAGAATCTAAACAGACGTGAATGATTGAAAAGAAATTGTAAACTGTTTCTTGCCAACAAAGAATAAGTTGTAACCATTTCTTGGAGGATATTTAATGGCTTCTTCACACCATTGTACAGGGCTGGCAATTGATCTTGTAAACTCATGAGTGCATTGTACTTAGAAAGAAAAGGAGATAGCCATTTTCTTCCATTTCCCCCTCTTTCTCAATTTCCTCCATTTCCTACTATGTACAACTTACTGTTTAAGCATCAATATAGGAAGAAGGATTTTGTAGCCTCTTTGATGAGGAGATTTAAAAAACTTTGAGTTCGCGATCTTATCTCATCTTGTTTCCATTTGCAGGGTTGTTTCTTCTCATAAATACATGTGTTGAAATTCCTAACTAGTGCATGTAGGGATATGATTTTCTACCTGCTGACATTAGTTCTTCTATCTCTTTTCTCACTCCCTTTCTCACCTTCATACCAAATTCCCCCTTGTATATAGCGTAAGCATTTTCTGCGGGGGTCAGTGGAGTGCCCCTGTTGGATCCCCAACCAAAAGGCCACCACAGAAATCCACCTTTTCATGTGCATGTATATATGACATATGCATCGGTTAAGTAGAGGGACTTATATTCCCATAGCTTTGGCAAGTAATTCACAATTTTTTCCACCTGAAAAATTTCCTCACCTGTGATTGAGCAACATCTCGCACTTTGAATGAGACCATGAGGTCAAAAATTAAAAATTCAAAAAAGAGAAAAATTTCTAGAATTTGAATGGCTATATGAGCCACATGGATTCAAATCATGGTTATTTATGGAAACCTTCCTATTGAAAGACCTAAATTTATCTTCCACATCTAATAAGGCGTTGCTTGATTTGAGGAAGCTATCGGCATAATAGACAAAGTGCCAACCACTACTTCATTACCATGAGAATTCTGGACCTTAAAGAAGAACGCGTTGTTGAATTAGAGAGGCAAAGAAAAATTCTAGCACCGCAAAGAAGAGAATATATTTTCAAGATGGTGGATAGAAGATACACTTGGAAATAGAGACAAGGAGGAAAAATGATCCCATTTTTTAGGAACTTCAAAGGAGTCAAGAACTACTCGAGAATCTAGAGGCATCCTTTTTAAGAAACTGGCCACGTTGGGAACTGGATGTTGTTAATCCTTTGGACAATGAATTTCCATACATCAACAAGAAATTTTAATATTTCACGACATAGAGCAGAAGAAGAAGCTAGAGAAAGAAGCAAGAGGGTGAAGAAATAAGAGCTCAACTTGAAGAAATCGAGAGACTTCAAGTGAGGTAGATGAAAGAAAGAAGCGTGAAAGCCACAACCTTAGCAAGGATGGAAGATAGAAACAAAAATAGAATGGGGATCGTGAGCATGAACGTGATCATGAGGCCCATAGGCCTAATGTACCATGGGGAGGAAACACCGATCCAATAGCTCTTGCTCAACCACTGCGTGATCTACCGAGAGGCTTGAGAAAGAGTTCCCAAAATTCAAGGGGATGGTTCTCAACCACAGAAGAGCATAGAGAACCATTTATCACTTCTTACAGTGTGTTGGGTGTTGAGGGTGAAGATGTGTCGGATTCGACTCTTTGTGGAGTCACTTGAGAAAAGGTTGTCAAATGGTTCTACATCTTACCCCCAGAGGTCTATCACATGTTGGGAAGATATAATAAGTGCATTCGAACACGGAGTTCAAGACCACGGAATATTTCTAGGATCTCTTGGTCCAATTGGTACAAATGAAAAAAAAACTCCGAGTCAATGAGAGACTTCGTAGTAAGATACAATAGAGTGATAAGAAGAATCCTGAAGATGTGGTGCCTTAAAAATAATTTGAAGAGATTCTTCATCAGGCGCCTACCATCGAAGTAGGTTTCTTCCTTAGAAGAACCCAACCAAGAACATTAAGGGAAGCTCAAGACCATGCAATAGAAACCGATGATGATCTAATCTTGTTTGGTAAAGTGAAAGGCCCAAATGGGAAGCAAAGGGTCAGAATTCAAGTTCTGTCACCACAAATCCAATGTTCCAAAAAATGGAAAATGACTTGGTTTCCTTGAAGATGCGATTATCTTAGATCACAATGCGGGATGCTTGAGGAAACCAAACCCTCCAAATAGGCTAAGGATTGCTCCACCTCCTCATCGGCTTGCTCTTTAAGCACCACTAGTCAATGCCATATGTGACACCAAAGAGCCGAGAGAAGGAAGCGAGAAATTGATGAAATCGAAGAAGAAAATATGGAAGACTATGAAAACTATCTTGTGGTCGAGGAAGTTGATATACAAAATGGCCTAATTGAGTATGTTGATGATGAAGATGAAGAATATGAAGAAGATCCAAGTTTCTCATGTGCTTTTTCACTCATGCACAACCCAAGAAAGGTGTTGCATCCTCAGCGGTTGTGTGCAAAGGATAAGAAGAATAAAGAATATTCTCCTCCAGAGGTCACTTAAAATAAAATCATCGTGAGAGGATCACCATTACCACCTTCTATGGAGTCAACAAAAGAAAAATCAAACTCATTGGTTGTCAAGGATCATGATACTAGGCCAAGCAAGTCATCTAATTCTTTTCCCAGCTCAAAAGTTGCTAAGAACAATTCTCCTTTAAATGTTGTTCATGCAAAAACATCTAAGGTTCAATCAAAAGCTACACTTGAAAAGGATAATTCAACACCCAAAGTAGAAAATCCTCTACCATTTAAATCTTCCTCCATTTTTGGAACCTCTTCCTCGCTCACCATAACCCCATTTGACTTTGTGGAACATGAAACCAAGACCAAAGTCTAGCTCTCAGAAATAAAATACCTACAAACACACCCTACCCAGTTTGACATGTTCATTAATGTAGTTCATGGTGGTAACCCCTGTATCATTGAGTCCTAATTCTAAAGGATTACTATCCATACCATCCACACCACCTTCCCAAAACATGCTAGCCCTCGGTGCCTCTAAATACAATAGGGTAGAACCTTTCTACTGTCACTCCTCATTAAAGGCTTCCAGCTAAATAATTGTATCATAGATTTCAGAGTCTTAGAATATATGATGCCGGCCAAAGTTACAAACAATATAGGCCTCACCTTGACCTGGATAAATGGCACCTACTACTCAATTGAATCCAAACAAGTTCCATTCATAGGAAGAATCAAAGATGCACAACTAGCACTAGCTGATTTTCTAGACAAGAAGATGCTTCTAACCATATTGGTAGCATACATCCCAACATCTTTTTGTATGCTATTGAGTACGAGTTTCTATAGAGACCTAAGTGGATAAATAAAAATTGATTGGTCATCTGCACCTATCCTAGTAAAAGGTGAGATGAAGAAGTTGTTTCTAGTAAGAAAGATGGAGTTCACGATCGAAAGTCGATGATATAAAAGCAAACATTCTCTTTCAAGATTGTGGGCTAGGAAACTACTTCCTCACATAAAGAAAAGAGGATAACTTGCCACTTTTCATGGAGGAAGAGGAAGATAAAATTTGGAAAATGGAATTTGATGGTAGTCATTTGAGTGTCGGCTTGGGAGCTGGTGTAGTATTGTACTCTCCCTCCAATGAGTTGTACCCATTTTCCTACAAGCTGAAATTTGATAATACAAATAACACTACAGTATGAAGCACTAATATTAGGCATGAGTGTAGTAGAGCACATGGGAATCAAGAAACCGAGATGTTGAGGTGATGCGAGAGGTTGTAGTAAAGTAGGTCTCACAAGGACAATATCGGGTGAAGAATCTAAGACTCGGCATTACTGAAAGCAGTGTGGGACTGCATTGAATCTTTTGATGCATTTTCCATTGAAGCTATTCAAGGAACAAAATGAAAAGGCTGATTCTCTTGTAGTGTCATATTCCCTAGTGACACCTCATCCTTCTTTTGGTAAAGAAAAAGTGACCATTGAAATGGTATTCGGGCCTAGTGTACAGAACAATGCAAATCATTGGCAAGTCTTCAATGATGATAACCAAATGCTAGTCTGTTTAGAGAAAAGGGATAATTTCAATAATCTCTTCTTGAAGGAGGTGAAAATGCACTCAGAAGTAGTCCCTATTATCACCGAATCACCGCACCCACTGTGCATATGCCTAAACTCACAATGTGATTGGATAACATGGGTACTATCTCCAAGTTGTGGGACTTGCTACTTGAGATAGACCTCCAGAGAAAGTTTGGTTCTTGCTCCTAAACTACGCCACAATGTACTCTAATGCGGAGAAACTAGCTATTCTAATCTAAAATTCCAAGGGACCAGGGAGAGAGAGAATGCATAAAATGAAAACCTACACTAAAGCGGTGATACACCAGAAAAGGAGGGTGTGAGAGTAATCTCCAAATGTGTGAAATACAGAGGCAAAGTGCACACTAGAAGAGGTGATGACAGTTCTCCATAATCTAGCAAAAATGCATCCACAACAATATTTCAAGCATACACAATGATGATAGATCCCTACAAGAACACAATAATAGACACAATATTCTTGTAGAAAGATTAAAGGCAAGAAGAATGCAAGAAAACACAAGAGGGGAAGATACATCCACAAAGTGACATTTTATTGCTTCATGGTATGCCTGCTCGGTCTATTACAAGATAAGGGCTGGATCACCATGCAAGGAGTCCACTACAAGGGCTGCTGCAACACACTTGGCTTCCACAAAGCAATTTTGGCGAGCTTTGCTACCCAAAAACTCTCCCTTTTCAATGAGCCCAACACTCCAATTTATAGAAAAAATGAGAGGAGAAGAGAAGGGAAAATGGAAATCCCGAAATCTGTCCTTCAACCACTGTAAGAAGCATTAAATTGAGTGAAATGATTGTATATTACTTGCAAAAGGCTCCCCATCATTTGTCCCATGTGCTGTGAGAGAAAGAATGATGACCATGCCTCTTAATTGCACTCCAGGCTACCAAATAAAACAACATTACGAACCCGGCCACGTTTCCTTAAAAATCTCAATAAATTTCTGATCAAATCCAGAATTTCTTGATTATTGTGCATTGGGATCGGAACCACGATTCCAACGGTACCAATTTTGTGCAATTTCGTTGAGAAATGCAAAAGTTATGGCCTTCCCAGTGCGGGCAGCTATTTTGGGTCAGCGAGGCGTTTTACGTCATTTGACGGGAATGAACATTAAGCGGCTGGAGGCGAATATGTTTCTCTTAATTAAAAATATCTCCCCTCCTCAAAAATAAGAAATCGGAGCTCGGAGTCAAAAGTTATGGCCGTTTGAAGTTTCGCGAGTCAAGCGTTGACTTTTCCTCTCTGTCTTCGCCCATTTCGGCGCTTTCGCGTCCCACGCGTCCCTCGCGTACTTTTTTCCCGGCTGTCCCGGACGAACCTTCGCCCATTTCGCGCTTTCGCGTCCCACGCGTCCCTCGCGTACTTTTGTCCCGGCTGTCCCGGAGACTAAGACTTAGCCATTTTTCGTGATTTTTCCTGGCCCGAGCCTGTCTTCTGCAACCTTTCCACATTTTTTCAGAGCTTGCTCTTTCTTTCTTGGCCAGGGGAGTTAGAAAAAATCTGAGGGGACCCCAGCAACATGATGCTTTGCCTTGAATCAATATAATTGCTTGGGACTAAAGAATTTGATGCATGTTATCAAAATTTACCTTGGGGGTGAATTTTGGATAACGATCCCAAAGAAGAGAAAGAAGGAATGGAAGGGATTGATGATGAGGAGCAATAAAATTGAAATGGAACAAAATTCCAAAATGCCTAGTCTCTTTAGGGTTCCTCTTTGACAAACATGATAGATTCATTCAAGAGAAAGAAAAGCAATCTTCTCGGTGCAGCTGATTTTGATCAAGAAAACATTGGTACCAATGAGAGGAGCAAAGAGAGTCAATATTGGAAAATGTTACTCACCTAAAGAAAAAATAAGGTTTGTTGCATTACTCAAGAAATACTCGAGATGTCTTTTCCTACTCTTATGATGAACTCAAATCCTTCCACCCAAAGGAAATGCATCACTTAATTCCTTTGAAGGCGGTGGTATTAACCCGTCAGGTAGAAACAAAGGTCGTATAACCCAAAGATTGTTGATACCATCAAGGAGGAGGTAATGAAGATTCTTAATGCAAGGATCATCTTTCCCATCCACCATTAAACATGTGTGGCTAACATTGTGCAGTGCAGAAGAAAAATGGTGAAATAAGGATATGTGTAGATTTTTGCAACTTGAACCAAGCATCACTAAAGGAAAATTATCCTCTTCCTATCATGGACCATATCTTGCAAACACTCACTTTGGATCTGAAATTCTTTCATTACTTGATGGGTTCTTAAGATATAATCAAATCAAAGTGGAAAAGGAGGACCACGCCAAGACAACCTTTACAACACCTTGGGGCAATTTTGCCTACAACAGAATGCCTTTTGATCTAATACATGCAGAGATACATTCCAAAGGGTTATGGATTTGGCCTTCAAATATATGAAGCATTGCATTGTCATATATCTTGATGATCTTGTTTCACGACTTCTTAGTTTTCTGAGAAGTACTTGATGAAATAGATAAGGTAAGGGTGAGTACGAGGAATACGGTTTGAGATGGTTGAAGGTTGTATGTGCACGTATCTAAATTCTAAATCGAAGTGATTGTGAGACCTTCCTTTTGACTAGGAGGAACTAGTTGTATAAGAACCAAAACAAGACCACAAAAGAGACTTAAATGATATAGGCGGTGGGTCGCCTAGCATATGCTAGATCTGGAAGTGAGATACTTCCTAGATGGCTATTAATCCACTTATTTAAAATAATTAAATGCTGAAATCAAGTAAATATTGTCCTACTATAGATTAATATGATTCGGGCATCTCATAAAAATTTAATAGGCTCGATCTAATCTAACATGCTAGGCTAGAAGGAGATCCATAGGTCAAATAGGTTGGTTATAGGTGAATCTGAGCTAACAGGCTAGGTTAGATATAGATCTGAAGGTCAAATAGGTGTTCGGGTAGGTATAGGTCAGAAATAGGCTGTTATTCTAGCAGAGATCAGGTGACACAGAGATCGATGACGGTTTGATGTAACGATGAGCAGTTTGACTATAACTATGCGTGACGGTTAGAAATGAACTGATGATGGTTAAGTCGGGGCTGGTGGAGTCACACAGTCCAGGTTTTTGGAGTTTTGGGGAAAAAGTGGAGTGGGTAGTAGATGGGAATTGATAATACGGGGGATGCAAATATGTTACGAAGGTCCGAGATTACTGAGGAGGTCAAAATGGGCAATTGGGCCAAGTATTAGGATGAGTGGGTATGGAAGGTGACTACAACTGGAGAGAGGGTAAAAGACTAGGCTCCTTTTACCACAAAGACTACAATGATGATAAGAAAATGAAACAGATGGAAGGAGGATACTTACTCTTTTGTGAGGTATAGGTCGAAGAATAAAGAATAAGTTGTTGTCTTCAGAGGATGCTAGAAGAAAACCTCTATAATGTGCCAGTGTATTTGGTTGCCCTTGTTGATCACCAATCAATCTTTGTTCTGTTGTCGCATCTAAAGAGATCGAACTCAAGATCAGAAGTTTTCCAAAACAACAAAACCAACCATCAACAACCCGTATTACAAAGCTATAGATGGGTCTAAATAGGCCATTTGGTCCATCCTGGTATAATCAGGCGTCGGTTTAGGGGAACCGACATTGGTTTAGGGAAAACTGACATCGGTTTGGGTGAGATGTCTCGGTTTGTTCAAAAGTTGCCTAGGAAGTTGTTCCGCCATTTGATAAGGGTCTCTTCCTTTCCTCGGGGCAAAAACCGACCTTAGGAGGCTTTTAAATGCGAAGTGAGGGGATGGGTGTAATGTTAGGTTTTATTTAGGATATTGGTTTAGGGTTTAGGTTAATGGGTCAAATGATGGGGGTGGTTAGGTGAGGGGCATTTAATAAAAGCAATTATATTAAATAGGTGTGTGAGGGTGGTGAATTAATTTAATGTAAATAATTAAATTAATATGTGTGTGAGTAAAAGGTCATTAACTTAAATAATTAAATTAATATGTATGGAGATAAATGGCATTAATTTAATTAAAGTAATTAAATTAAAATGTGTGGGGTGCAGGAGGTAGGTGATAAGGTGTTGAGGATGAGGAAGTGATTATAGGGTTGCGGTAGGGGACCAAGGTGATTACGACATGATTTCGGTGTCTACATTTTTCCCCTTCTTGTTGCATAGCTTGTATTGGTAAGCGATGTGAACAAGAATAGAGTGTGGTTGCCCCAAGTGGGAATGAGGGTGATCCCCCTCAAACCAGGAACTAATGAGGTGACAGGGTGAATCGGCGAGTGGTTTGATAAAAGTGGATGTGAAGAAGAATAGTGAAAAAATGGGGAAAGGAGTAAAGGGAAAATCGGGCATATAGGTAAATAGGTAAACGGGCAAGGTCAAAGGTAGTGATAGTTGAAGGCAAGCACACGTGTATAACTGCGCACACGACATGGTACTAGGTTGAAGAGCTTGCAAACTCTACATTGTCTAAGGTCAATAGGTTTATCTAGACAAGGCTGAAGTGATTTTGTATCCAAGGTAATGGATATGGGGGAAACACAATGTAGGTTAGGGAAGGAATGGTGAGGTATGTTCGGTAAGACACTAGAGGTAGGGTTAGGATAAATGGTCATAGTAATAGGTTAGGTAAGTCATTGATAAGTCAAACGACACAGTAACAATGGCGCAAGGTATAGTGAGCATAGTGGTTCAAAGGTCACAAATAGTTTTCTAGGTCTAGGTAGATAGGTCACAACATGGGTAAGGCTGAGGTAGGGGTAAAATAAGGAGATGCCAATCGGTTAACAAGGTGAGGTTAAAGAAGGTGGAGGGCCAGAGAAGAAGGTAAAGTGGTCCAGGTAGGTGTAGGGGAGGAAAAAGAAAAAGGAGGTAAGGAAAATGAGGTCAATGTGAGGGAAATGAGTAGGCAGGGTAACCAATAGCGGTTAGTATGAACTGATAACGGTGGAGAGGAACCAACGATGGTTGGCTAGGGTAGAAGACCGGCATCGGTCAAGGGTGAGCCGATGACGCGTTGGTTGAGTCGGGTAGGGTATAAAAAGTGGAAAACTCGTGTCTTAAAATTAATTTTTGTATTGTTAAGGAGAATAAAAGGACAAAAAGAGAGCAAAGAGGAAGAGGTCAAAATAGTACGAGCAGAGAGATTGGTTGGCAGTGAGCCACATAGGTGAGATTGAGTGGCGAGAGGTGGGGCTACTGAGTTCGAATCAAAGCGAGGTGATTGGTGGAGAGAGTTGGAGGTCATTTGAGGATGGCGGAGGTTGGAGAGGGATCGGGTGGACCAGGGCGGTGGCCGGAGGTACCTCCACATCGACGGCAGTGGGATCAGGTAGGAATAAAACCTTTGTTAGTGATTTGTGAGTTAATTTGGTAAAAATATAAAAAATGTGAAAAATGGGGGTTGGGGGAGAAATTTGAAAATAAGGGAAAAAAGGGGGCAATGGGAATGGGGAAGGGTAGGGGGTAGGGAAAAAGGGTAATGTAGAGATAATGAGGGGTGTAAGGAGGGATTTGGGTGGGTAGAATAATGAGGAGGGAAAAAATAGGGTTGGGAAGTCGGGGGGGCAGGCGACACGATAATGACCAGCGTCGGTTGACTTGTGGTTGATGTTGGTGGGTAGTGATCGAGTACTTGGTCATAAGAACTGTGGACCGCTATTGTCGGTCAAAGGGAGACTGTGGTCGGTCAAGGGAGACCGTGGTCGGTCAATCCTAAGATGAAGTTGGGATAAAAAAGGGAAGAGAGTAAGGGTAGGGTGGGAAAGAATTAGGTGAGAGGGGAAGGGTTTAGGGTGAGAAAGTAGGGTAGGATAGATAGTTTTGGGTAAGTTTGGGTGAGGGTTAGGGTAGATAGGTTTGGGTGGATGGGTTTGGGTAGGTAGGTAAGGTAGATAGGTAGGGTAGATGGGTTTGGGTAGGTTTGGGTGAGGGTTAGGGTAGATAAGTAGGGTAGATGGGTTTGGGTAGGTTTGGGTGAGGGTTAGCATAGATAAGTTTGGGTGGATAGGTTTGGGCGAGGTGGGTGTGGGTAGGTATGTGTGAGGTTAAGGTATGTTTGGGTGAGGTTAGGGTAGATAGGTTCGGGTGGATGGGTTTGGGAAGGTTTAGGTGAGTGTTAGGTTAGATAGGTTTGGGTGGATGGGGTTGGGTAGGTTTGGGTGAGGGTTAGGTTAGATAAGTTCGGGAGGATGGGTTTGGTAGGTTTGGGGGAGCGACAAGGCCACCGATGGGATGGGAGGTGGGGAAAGAGATTATGTCGGGATGTGGGGTAAAAATAAGGTAAGTTGGGAAGGTGGACTAATATATTACTTTTGTGGGATGATGAGGGCACAGGTGCCACACTTTTTATTGAAATACGGGTGATCATGATGTGGCACAAGAAGTGGAGGATGTGGTAGAGGTGAGATTGATAGGCGTGTGGCACTCACCGGCATGTAGTCGGGAGGTGAGTCTTATGGTTTCCCTCATCGATAGATGGGACTGACAACTAACACCTTCCATTTTTTGATAGGTGAGATGATGACCACCCTAGAGGACATCTGGGATCTGCGGTTGCCCATATTTGGGGCCCAGGTTTATTCCATCTCTTTAGAGGCATCTGAGGAGTTACTAGAACCCATTTTTGTGAGGGTGTAGCAGATTTGATGTTCCATAGCGCTATCCTGAGCTATGGAGCGATGTATAGAGCTCATCCAAAGGAGATGAGGTTAGTGGTACTCATGATGGAGGTAGTGTGCTACTTTGCACTACCGGATATAGAGGGGGCGATTCTCGAGGTCATTGATGGACATAATCCATGACATGATGGTACGATAGACATAGTTCACATGGGCACCTACATTGTTGACATAGGTGTATAGAGAGCTATGGGCCTATGGGTGATTGTGAAGATTCAAGATCTTGCATCATATTACTATTACATTATAGGGCTTACAAGCAAATTGTTTGTGTTTGACCAAGTGGGGATGCCTCGGGAAGATGCATTCCCAGGAGAGTTTTATAGTGGGCTAAAGAGGTGGGTGCGGCCATGGAGAGGCCCGAGGTACAGAGCTACTCATGATGTAGCTTATTATAGGAGGTTGTTGGAGGGGTTGTCAGAGTGGACATCATTTGGAGGCCGTATGTGGGCTTCCCCTCATACAGACAAATGGCCATGGAGCTAGTTGGGCTACAGATACATCTATGGATAGAGGGGAGGAGAGCGGAGAGCATGAGTGGATACCCATAGAGCGGGTTAGATGCCAGTTTGGATTGGTCTAGGGTGTACCGCCTCCATTCCCTCAGTACCAGAGAGATGATGTGGAGAGACCTATGTCTCCACCATGACCCATAGTGCGATTAGATAGGAGGAGCAGCAAGTAGATACCAAAATTGATTATGTTAGGGTTAAATATGGGTATAGGCAGTGGTGGGTGGCACAGTTGAGAGCCATACCACCGAGGCCAGGGTATCCATACTTAGCCACCATCACATTTCAAAGAGACGACCTACAGGGGAAGGTGGCTACCTTGGTGATGTAACTTGGGATTATGCAGGGCAACTTACGGTTCGAGAGGCACAAGTTTCCATCTTCTGCCCTAGATAGCTATCTTATAGGCTTAGGCGAGGTAAGGGATAGGTACTGGGAAGCAGAGGTAGGGGAGAGATGGAGATGGAGAGGAGGTAGGTGGAGATGGAGGGGAGATGGCTGCTCTATACGCATAGGTGTAGGATTTCTGAGGCGATTTGGCCACAAAGACAAAGAAGGGTGATGGTCTACAGTGGCTAGTTGAGCACATAGCATAGGAACAAATTAGTACCCCGCAGGCCAAGATACGGGCATAGTGCACAAACTCTAGGGCTGACTTAGGCTTTAGTACCATCAGGGAGGCTCAGCAAGTTCAAGGACATGTTCCCATTGTACAGAGATACCACATGCAGTAGTAGGACCCATGGCACCTCCACAAACAGTGCCCATGGCCAGGTTCAGAGATTCCCTAGGAGAGGCATGGTATTACCAGGATCATTTGTTAGCTGCCAGGCTAGATGTGCCCTCCTATGCCGAGTATAGAGCACAATAGGCCTCCAGTGAGAGGACCAGATCCCGCACTCACAATGTGGAGAGTACGGGGGCACAGTGAGCCCATTGGGGGACAAGGTCATGGTGAGGCAACCCAGTGTGCGAGAGGCCAGCCCAGTGAGGGGCCATCAGCAGAGTCTTGGGCTTGAGATAGGTGTGGCAGAGGGGTCGGGAGAGACACAGTCACAGGGAGCATTCCCCGACATCAGATGGGGAGACGATTGACCTGTTGTGGATCGGCCTGCGTGCCGAGTCATTTTGTATGTATTATATATGAGACCGGCCTACGTGCTGAAGAGATTTTGTATTTATTATTGTGTTGTACATGATATCGACTACATGCGTTTAAGAAGATTTTTGTATTGATTCATTCATTCTTGTGGTATATATGAGACCGGCTGAAATTTTGTGCAAATTTTTGAGATGATGACCATGATGAGACATGCATGTATGTTGAGATACATAGTTATTGATTTATATGATGAGATTCATGGTATTTGGTGATGTGTTAATGTGTTGATGATATATTGGTTTATGGCTTGTGTTAGATGAGATATGGATTTGTTACGTTGTATTAGATGAGATATGGGTTTGTTAGTTTGAGATGGATGGAGATTAGGTGAGTTAGGCATGATGGAGTCAGGTCAGTTTAGGCATGGATTGAGTGGTTAGGTTGGTTGGACATGGTTGAGTTAGATTGGTTAGGTATGGATTGAGTCGAGGTTGTTAGGCATGGATCGGAGTCGGGTGATAGGCATGGATTTAGTCGAGTTAGTTTAGGCATGGATGGAGTGGTAGGCATGGATTGAGGCTGGTTTAGGCATGGATTAAGTTAGGTTAGTTTAGGAATGGTTGTTCATTTCAAAGTATTTTGATAACAAATGGCAATATAAATGCATGAGATGGTGTAAAATGTTGGTTATGTATGAAAATGTGAAATAATATAAGTGGTAAAAGTTATATGGTATATGGGTTAGATGTCGAGGTTTTTGATATGAACATGAAATTAGGTAAAGGGGGAAATGGTTAGGGTAAAGAGTGGTCGGGCTAACCTTCTAGGGCCCCATGCCCTGGAAGTGCTGCCTACATAGTCCCAGTGAAAAGGGACCTCAGACCGATGTAGTTCTCCCATAAGTGAGGGAAGAATATGAGAAGATAGAAGAATAGGTAGTGAGGTTGATAGTTAGGTTAGATTAATGAGGTCATAGGTATGATTAGGTCAAGGTCGATTAGGTTGGGTGGAGGATAGGTAGATAGGTAAAGGTGATTTTAGGTTAATAGGTAGTGTTGATTCCAGGCCATGGGTATGATTAGGTCAAGGTCGATTAGGTTAGGTGAAATATAGGTAGATAGGTAGGGGTGATTTTAGGTCGATAGGTAGTGTTGATTCTAGGCCATGGGTATGATTAGGTCAAGGTCGATTAGGTTAGGTGGAATATAGGTAGATAGGTATGGGTGATTTTAGGTTGATTGAGGTGTGAGAAGAAAACCCCAAAAGGCAGGTGTCGAGGGTCTAGTCCTATATAGGAAGATCAAAAGGTAATGAAGAAGAGAAAAGATAGGAGGGGCAAGGAAGCCACCCGATTGGCAAGGATCAAAACATATGAAACACATCTACAGATAGGCTAGTGAATGTAAGACCCTAAAGACATTGCATGATTGATTACTCTAAAGGTGAAGAATAGTCACAAAATCACCAAATTTTGTAGGTTCAATAAGTCCCTTGAGGCAGTATGAGGTGAAAAGACAATGGGTAAGGAGGTGAAGGTAATTGGGTCATAAAATGGGAAGCAAAATACCTTGGGCAACAGAGCCAAGATCACAATAGGCAAGTCCATGATGAAAAAGGTTACTTTTCATTTTCTTTTAATTTTGACTTTTTAGATAGACTGATCGATGCGGGAAGTCTATACGGGATGATTATATGTCTCCTTGAGGTCTTCACGAAGCTAATCGATTCGGGAAGCTTCTAATTTTATTTTTGAGAAGATAGTCATCTTTTTGGAAATACTATGTAGAGAGCTGTTAACTTTTATAGCTATCCTTCGAGGGAGCAATCTACTTATAGCAACAATTAAAGGTGGAAGATGTCCTTTCTGAGGGATTCATCTATTATATTAGAAGTTTGAGTCAAGGAGTTGATTCCTTAGATGGGAAGAGGTCCTTCTAAGGGATTCATCTTTTTTTTTTTAAGTCATGGACGAGACTATAACGAAGCATTTGGTTCTTGTTAAGAAAGAAAAGGGTGAATGACCATGGGATCTCATCTAAAAGAAGATGGAAATTATCCATGACAATCATTCCTTGTGCAGAGCCATGGTGCACATATTTAAGATAAGGAAAAAGGGTGATGGGTAATCACATGATTCTTGTTTAGTCATTGGAGATGAGGTGTGAAAAAGAAAAAGGTAAATGGCGCTCAAGGGACAAGCATGGACTAGATAAATAGTGATGTAGGACTAGAATTCAATAGTAGAACGGTCAAAGATGCAAGGCATTGAGGGGCTCGGGTTTGGGCTTACCATCAAGTGAAGACAAGTGATAAGCACTTGATCCATAGTCATGGGTCACAATGTATGGTCCAAGCCAATTATGAGTGAATTTTCCTCATTTGCTTTTTTCTGCATTTGTTACGTGTTGATTTTCCTTGGGGATGAGATCACTGACCTTAAAGGTGTGTTCATGGACACATTTGTCATAGGCACACTTGATGCATTTTGGTAGACTTACGGATGGTCGAGGGCATGAAGATGGCATTCGCCTAATAACTCAAGTTATGCTAAACATTCTTGGCGAAATTCATCATTAGTAAGCATATCTTGAAGAGAGATACGGAGAGATGGGATTCGGGTCTTCAAGAGGCAAAACAACCTTGGTACCGTAGACCAGAGAAAATGGGGTAGCAGCAGTGGAAGTATGAATACTAGTATAGTATGCCCAAAGAGTGAAAGGAATGTGCGTATGCCAATCCTTCCCAATATCGTTAACCACTTTCATGAGAATCTTGTTTAGGGTTTTGTTGGTGGATTTGGCACAGCCATTAGTTTGGGGGTAATATGGTGAGGAGAAGCTAATTTGGATACTTGAAGGTGTCGTAAAGCTTCAGAGAGTTTTTTTTGAATTGTTTTCCATTATCAATGATAAGGTGATGTGGAACACCGAAGTGACAAATAATGTGATGATTGATGAACTCACATATTTTCTCGGCTTTAGTGGAGATGAGGGGTATGAATTCAACCCATTTGGTGTAATATTTGGTAGTAGTGATGATTCATTGATGTCTTAGGGAAGAGTGAGGATTGATCTATTTGACAAGATCCAAACCCCATTGAGAGCGAGGCCAAAGGTCACGAGTGACTGTAAGGCATGACTAGGTGTGTGGTGAAGATTGGCATGTTGTTGGCAATTTACACAATGCTTAACTTAGTCGCAACAATCATGATTGAGGGTCACCAAGAATATCTTAGGTGAAGAATGTGTTTAGCAAATGCCAGCCACCGAAGTGACTTTCACATATGCCATCACGAATTTCTTTAATGGTATAGGGGATTTCAGAGATGGTGAGGTAGCATAAGATAATATGTTGTCAAAATTTCACCCCAGGGGTAAAATTTCGATAAACATGCATCAAAGGTTGCAGAAAGGCAAATAGGTCAATCCAGGAAAAATCATGAAAATCGGCTAAGTCCTAGTCCTAGGGGCAGTCGGGACATTTGGGACAAAAAGGCGCGGATCGGCCGAAAATCCTCCAGGCGGCCCAAATGGTATTTGGGACAATCGGGCCAAAAGTACGCGGCGGGCGCGAAAAGCCGATCCTGCCGAAAAAGAGAAAAAATTGGCTGCTTCTTGAGAAGGGCGCTGTGGGACAAGCCGGGCCAAAAAGGCGCGAACCGGCCGAACTAGGCGAAAAGGGCAGAGCAGTCAAGGCAAAATGGGACAAGCGGGAAAAATGGACGCGAACCGGCCGGTTCGCCCGAAATCAGCACAAAGAGCACTATGCAAAATGGGACAAAGGGACGCGCGGGACGCGGATCGCCGAAGGAGCCGAAAGCCAATAAAATTGCGCCACATCATCGGTCAAATGAGGGACAAGGAAGCCCATTTCGGGCAGATTGGAGGTTTTTGTTCCAAACGGTTTGGGACATCCGGGACAAAAAGACACGAAGGGCGCGAATGAGTGTAGAGGCCGCGGACTAATCGAAGCCGCCATGTGTCTCAAGGAGAAAAGTTAAAAAGTCAAAGAGCGAGTTTTCGAGCACCGATCCAAATCAATGAAATAATGCCACGTGTCCTAGCTAGGGCCCACAAGGAGATTTCAAAGGAAGGCCCGCCGAAAAGTAGAGGAGAGAGAATCATTCAATGAAGCGAATCAGAGCTTGCCACGTGTCATCCAGTGGCGAGAGCGGAAGAAATTCAAAAAATCCGTTTTCGCCTATTCCGTGCCCTAAATCTTCAGATCGACATAACTTTCGATCCAGAGCTCGGTTTTACACGTTCTTTATATCAGCGGAAAGCTTGTGAGATTCTCTACACGTTTCCAGGGTCAATCTTGCATTTTGGTTCAGTTTGAGGAGAGAAAATCAGAAGACGCCTCTGGCACGAAATAATAAGCAGAAGTGATGCTCAACTAATAACTTTAATGCAGCAGACAGTCCGCCGCTTCTGCTAGGCAGCCCGCCGTTTTGCCAAGATCCGCCACTTCCATCATTATGAAATGAGTTAAGTGCATTCTGGAGGTGGTTGGGGCAGATTTCGAATTCCTCTCTCTTTTCTCTCTCATTCTTCCTATAAATTGTAAGGAGGGGCTTCTTCCTAATGTTGGACATTTCTGTTTTGCAACCCCTCCCTTCTCTCCTGCTTGTAAGAGAATTCATGGAGTCTTTAAGCCTCCAACATAGACTGTAATGCCATTGTGCCTCTTGGCCATTACAATGTATTGAATCGATCCCTTGAGCAATATATATGTCTGTGATTGAATTTAAATCCTCTCATGTATTCATTGTTGTCATTCTGATCTCTCATTGCATTTCGGTTACCTGTGCATGGTGTGGTATTGCATCTATATGGTCTGTGTTTATGTTGCAAAGCTTATGTTCTTCATTCCTCGGTGCATCACCTCCTTAACTTAGGTTTATTTATATGCATTTCTCTCTCCCTGTCTCCTTGGTAGTTAGTTTAGTTTTTGGTGAACCTCTGCGTTTCATTGGTGCATCTGAACAGAGGAATAGGAACCAGCCTTTCTCTGGAGAATCCTTTCTCATTTTCAAGTCCCACACTTGGAGGAAGGATTCAATGTTATGCAATCACACTGGATACCTAAGTGATCAACCTAGAAATTTGATCTGTACCCAGGGGTGCTGTGATTTTGCATCAACAGTTTTGGCACGCCCGGTGGGACCAGAGGTCTCATTTTTTATTGCAGCAAAGTTGATGTGCATCTGCTGCATTTTTCTTGCTTGAAAAGAGCTATTATTTGCACATCTGGCGACTCCGAGGGGAAGAATCAACTGGTTTCAGCAGTCAGGCCTGAAAGCTTATGAGAAGAATCACAAGGTCAAGAGCTGGAGAGGAGGAAGTGCTGTTTGAATACCTGCAACTATCTCCAAGAAGAAGGCAAAGAGGAAGAAGGATTCAAAGGTCTCCGTCTCCACCAAGCAGAACTCTCTCAACTCCTCCACCTGACAGGCCTTTCTTTCAATATACAAGGGTTTTAAGACCACTCAGAATGGCGCAACCAGTGAACCCCTATGTCAACTTCACAGGCAGCAGCCCACTTGCTCTCAATGCACAAAATCCAATCCCAGTTGCAGCATTGAAGAACATTCCATACTTCACTGGAGAAAATCAGACCACTCCTGGTGATCATGTCAAGGACATTGCTAATATTTGTGCAATCCATGAAATTAATGAGATGCAAGTATTTGTCAAATTCTTTGGCGTCTTCATTCAAGGAAAAGCATTGCAATGGTTTAGAGCCTTAAAGTGGCTCTATCACAAGCTGGAATCGGTGTGTATTGCACTTCATAATCAATTTGGAGAGAAGGGAGACAACTTGTCTCTTTTGGAGCGATGACAACCATCAAGAGAGCTTCAATGAGCGGTGGCCCGACTTCAACTTCAGATTTCAAAGATCTTGGGATAGAATTCCGAGCTTGATCGAGCCAGCAATGAGAAGGTGCTTTTCTGTATTACCTTAAAGCTTTAAATTCTGATATTTCTATGTTGATTCAATCTATGGGAGGCACAACTATCCCTGCTGCTTATAGTATTGCCATTAGAGCTGAAAATTGTCTGATTCAAGCTGGCAAGCTAGCTCCTAGGCCTCCAATGCCATTATATCCAAGTTTAGAGAGCCCAAGTACTAGTCAAGCACCTGTCTTAGCTCCTTCTCCCACTCCTAGAAATCAGAGTTCAAATGAAGCTTCCACTTCATCTCCAAGTGCCCCAAATGAGCTTCAAGAAGTCATGAAGCAACTGCAAAATTTAGGTAATGAGCTGGTCACACTCAAGAGACAGCAAACTCAAGGTTTTAGACCTTCGTATCAGCCTCAAGCTCAACCTAATAGGCAGCCATATCAGCCTCAAAGGCCACCCAATCCAGGTGCAAATATGAATCAAACGAGGCCTCCTGCCAATAGACCATTCCAGCCCTATAATCCAAATGCCATATCTGCCTCTAAGGCATTAGTACCAGCACAAAACAACATTGCCCAGGAGTATGAATGGTGTTTTCCATGTAATGAACCCCATAATCAATCCATGTGCTATAATGGTGCTTTAACCCAAGCTTTAATGGTAACAAGTGCTGGTGTGGAGGGTGAAAGTAGTCAAGAAAACAGCCAACTACAAGAAACATTCCAACAGCAACCTGCCCCAAATGACACCACATTGGTAAATTGGCAGGCAGAGGATTTCTGTGGTATGAATCAGGCAGTCTCTCAAGGTGTTGCAGCCAACACAAGGTCAAAAAGGAGAAATTTGGGTGAAGAACAGCCGTTAGCCCCAGCCAATCCACAACCTTCCACAGCTCCACAAATGATTGGCAAGCAAAACCCAGTTTCAAATGCACAGGGCGATCAAGAACAGCCCTTAGGCCAACTAAAATACCATTGTTGCTGCCCACATACAAGGAACAAATGTGCGAACCAAGGGACAGCGAGAGAGATCCTTCATCACCATTCAAGATTATCATTGATCGAGATGAAGAAGACAAACGTCAATATATCTATGTGGGAATCCCTATCCATCCCAGGCCAAAGAAATCCGCTGCAAGCTGCCATAAAGGATTGGCCAACTTCGAATCAGCAGAGTCCAAATGCGGAGAAGGTACTCACAAATGCTGCCCACCCTCAAGGAAATCATGGAGCACAACAAGGTAGAATGTTGAAGCCTCCCCCTTTCTATGTTTCGTTAATCATTGGAAATCAGCTAGTGCATAATTGCATGATAGATTCGGGGCAAGTAGCTCAGTTATGCCTAAACAGATAGCTGATCAGTTAGGGCTCCAGTATGAAATAACATCTAAGGGAGTAGTGCAGCTGGATGGGACAGCAATAGCAACAGTTGGAGTGATTAGAAATTTGAGTCTTACCTTGCATGCATGTCAAATGTTGTTGTCTTACAAGATATATCAGTCATAGACCTTCCACCACTCTTTGCCCTTTGCTTGTCGAGGACTTTCTTGCCAAGATTGGGGATATTTGTCCACCGATTGGTCACACATCTTTGTTCGAACGAGGTATGGAACTAAAGCTACAATTAGGTCAGAACCTATTGCAGATTTCCACATTGAACCCTATACTCCAAGTCATATTAATACCAATTGCTCAGCATTTGATCAAGAAGATCACCTCGGCACTGATGAAGCCGACACTAAGGTTGGAAGTATCCCAGATTTGACTCTTGATGAATGGGCAAGCAAGGTGCATGCTTTTGATCCTTATCAAGAAGTAGAAGAATCCAAAGTGAGGGGTCTATTGTATACACGAAGAAAGTCAACCTATTCCTAGCATCACCAAGCCAAACCACAAGGATGACAACGAGGTATGGCAAGCTGTTTTTGATGGATCAAGGAGTAAACAAGGCGCGGGAGGTGGAGCCATGCTTATTTCACCACAAGGAGTAAATTATTATTCAGCTTTTAGATTTCAATTTGCATGCTCAATAACACTGCTGAATATGAAGCCTTAGTGCGGGGGATGCATTGGGCAATAAAAGAAAAATAAATAACTTGCAAGTTTTTGGGGACGGTGAGTGATTGTAAATCGAGGTCAAGGGACAACATGCCGCCAAAAATGATATACTCAGTGCTTCTGAGAACGAGGGTATGGGACCTCATGGAAGATTTTGAGGGTTTCGGCATCAAGGCCATTCCTAGAAAGAGAATCAAGCTGGCCGATTGTGAGGCTTGCAAGCAGTAGAGGGCAGCCTTTGACATTGTAGAAAACATTCAACAAGAAAAGGTACAGCCAAACATCCACATGATTGTGAGGCCTTGATGCGGATAATGATGTCGTTGGTAAGTATTTGAGAATGACCATCAAATCATCCACTTCTTGCAAGAAGAAGTTGAGTTCTCACCAAGAATCAAGCGAAGTTGGGAACAAAGAATATGGTAACCGGGTGATACTGGTGAGAATTGACAAGCTGCCCAAGGACTTATCACTTTGGAGTCCATTTTTAATCCCAATGATCAGTTTAGAAAGGAGAAAGCAAACATTCAGGTCAAAAGAGAAGATTCGGTATCCATCTTGGTAGAAGAGAACAAGCAATTGCAAGTTGGCAAGATGACAACTGAGCAAGAAAGGTATGAGTTCATACAGCTATGTCAAGAATTCCCCGACGTGTTTGCTTGGAGCTATGAAGACTTGAAATGTTTCAATCCCAACTTAGCTCAACATACCATTGAATTGGACCCAAATACTAAGCCTATCAGGCAGAAACAGAGACCAGTCAATCCACACATGGAGCCTCTCACGAGGAAAGAACTGGACAAGCTGATTGAGTCAAGAATCATATTCCCAATCAAGCATTCTAGTTGGGTTGCCAACTTAGTTCGATCGAGAAAAGAAGAGTGGAGAGATCGAGGCGTGTGTTGACTTCAGAGATTTGAATAGAGCCTCTCTCAAGGACCATTATCCACTCCCTTCCATGGAGCAAATATTGCAGGTCGTAGCTGGGTCAGAAAGGTTTTCGCTACTTGATGGTTACTCAGGCTTCAATCAAATTATAGTGAAGGAGGAAGACCAGTTCAAGACAGCCTTCACAACCAAATGGGGCACATATGCTTACAAGAAGATGCCATTTGACATCGAACGCAGGCAGCAACATTCCAAATGAGCTATGGATATGGCATTCAAAGGCTTGATCAATAAGATAGTGCTTGATATACCTAGATGATATCCTTTGTCTTCTCAAAGAATCTTGCAGACCATCTCTTTCACCTCGGGCAAGTTTTTCAGAGGTGTAGAAAGTTTGGAGTGTCTTTGAATCCTAAGAAGTGCATCTTTCTTGCACATGAAGGGAAACTCCTTGGCCATATTGTTTCAAAGGAGGGATTAGCAATTGATCCAGAGAGGGTTGAAGCCATAAGAGCTCTACCATTGCCAAGTCACAAGAAAGCCCTTCAGAGTTTCCTGGGAAGGATAAACTTTGTTCGAAGGTTTGTCCCAAACTTTGTAGCCCTTGTCAAGCCCATCACCAAAATGTTAAGGAAAAGCATGGCTTTCAAATGGACGGCGAAGGCAACGAGAGTTTTGAAGAAATCAAAGAAGCCATCTCCCAGTGCACCTACTCTCATCAACCCACGACTTTTCTAAGGATTTCATCCTCTATGCATTTGGAGGTGATGACACTATTTCTGCCATTCTGATACAACAGAACAAAGATAATGAGGAGCAGCCGATTGCTTTCTTCAGCCAGAGCCTAAATGACTGTGAGGTGAGGTACTCTTTTATTGAAAAGCATGTGCTTGCAGTAATCAGAAGCTTGAAGAAATTCAAGCATTTAGTCTCAAATAACAAGGTCCAGTTATTGGTCTCACATGCTGGGGTTAAGGACTTCCTCCTCAACAAAGATTTGAATGAGAAAAGGGCAGGATGGATCACCCGTGTCATGGAGTATGACATTGAGATCAAGATCACCAAGCTGGTAAGAGGCAAAGGTTTGTGTGAGCAGCTCGCTTCCAAACAACCAGACAGCCCAGAAGATGAAGAAGACGCTGTCCTGTTATTACAAGAAGATCGAAAACAGGAAAATGATGATGTGTCCACCCCCTGTTGGACTCAGAATATGATACATTTCCTACAAACGGGCATGTGCCCTCCAGAAATGAGCAAAGCGAAAAGAAGGTACTTCAGATTACAAGCAATTCCTTATGTGCTTGTTGATAATGTTTTGTTTAAAAGGGACATCAACGGTGTTCTATTGAGATGCATCGGGACAGGTCAGATCGAGAGGATCTTACAAGAGTTCCATGACGGGGAGGCAGGAGGCCATTTCACCCCACAGTATGACTCTCAAAATCATGAAAGCTGGTTACTATTGGCCTACTGTATTCAATGATTGCTACTCATGGGTTAAGAAATGCAAGAAATGTGCATTCTTCACAGGGAAAGGAAGGTTAGCAGCACTTCCCCTTCGTCCAATTTCAGTAGATCATCCATTCATGCAATGGGGATTGGACTTCATTGGAGTCATCAATCCCAATTCGAGTCAAGGCCACAAGTGGATTCTTACAGCAACAGACTACTTCACCAAGTGGACCGAAGCAGTAGCGCTCAAAGAGGCAAGTGAGTCTAGCATACTAGACTTTTATGAAGGGATAATAACCAGATTCGGTGTGCCGGCCACCATCATATCAGATAATGCATTAGCATTCATAGGCTCAAAATTACGAGAATGGGTCATCAAGAATGGAATCTATTTGAGCACCTCTTCAAATTATTACCCGCAGGTAATGGATGACGAGAGTCCACAAACAAGAATTTGCTAAAAATCATCAGAAGGACTCTGGATGAAAATCAAAGAACATGGCATACAAGGCTAAAATCAGCGTTATGGGCTGACAGAATAACACCAAAGAGGTCTACAGGTAATTCTCCCTACAAGTTGGTCTATGGGAAGGAGCGATGTGCCTATATCATTAGAATTGCCAGCCTTGGAGCTCATGAAGCAGCTTGAGTTATCTGAATTCGAACCAATGGAGGCCAGGTATGCAGAATTGATGGAATTAGAAGAAATCAGAGAACATGCGGTTCAGACGATTGAAAAGGATCAGGCCGTAGTAAAAAGATGGTTTGATAAGAGAGCTAGAGCAAGGACCTTCGAAGGGGACCTAGTTACGAAATGGGATGCGAGATCGGGCAAGACCGGGGAAGGCATTCTAAGTTTGATGCCATCACGAGTGGTCCCTACATGGTCACTGGGTGCAAAAGTAGTAATGCCTTCAAATTGTCTACATTGGATGGAGAGGAACTTCGATTCCGTTAACGAGAATCCATCTTAAACATTCTTTACTAAGAGAAGCGTTTTGCCGTTGTAAATATTAATTTAGATTTTTCTTAATTCCTCTAAGTGCGTATGCACATTGTCTATTTGTGAGTTAGGTTTCTATTTCCCTAAGTGATTTGGGCTTGAGTTTTGCTGCTCTCGGGTTGTTTTCTACGATTCGAGTGTTTGGAGGGGAATTGCGGTGATCGAGCTTGTTTCAGGTTAATGCTTAACTCCATGCCCAATGGACCGCTAAAAGGCCACTGATCTTCTACCTAGCAGGCAGGTAACCCCACTGAGTCGTCAAAATTGTTGTCAAAATTTCACCCCCCAGGGTAAAATTTCGATAAACATGCATCAAAGGTTGCAGAAAGGCAAATAGGTCAATCCAGGAAAAATCATGAAAATCGGCTAAGTCCTAGTCCTAGGGGCAGTCGGGACATTTGGGACAAAAAGGCGCGGATCGGCCGAAAATCCTCCAGGCGGCCCAAATGGTATTTGGGACAATCGGGCCAAAAGTACGCGGCGGGCGCGAAAAGCCGATCTCGAAAAAGAGAAAAAATTGGCTAACTGCTGAGAAGGACGCCTGTGGGACAACCGGGCCAAAAAGGCGCGAACCGGCCGAACCGGGCGAAAAAGGGCCAGACAGTCCAAGGCAAAATGGGACAAGCGGGACAAATGGACGCGAACCGGCCATTTGGTTCGCCCAGAAATCGTTCTGACAAAGAGCACTATGCAAAATGGGACAAAGGACGCATGCTGGGACGCTTGGATCACCGAAGGAGCCGAAAGCCAATAAAATGTGCCACGCCATCGGTCAAATGAGGGACAAGAAGCCCATTTCGGGCGGATTGGGAGGTTTTGTTCCAAACGGTTTGGGACAACCGGGACAAAATGACGCGAAGGCGCGAATGAGCCTTGAGCCGCGGACTAATCGAGGAAAGCCGCCACGTGTCTCAAGGAGAAAAGTTAAAAAGTCAAAGGGCGAGTTTTCGAGCACCGATCCAAATCAATGAAATAATGCCACGTGTCCTAGCTAGGGCCCACAAGGAGATTTCAAAGGAAGGCCCGCCGAAAAGTAGAGGAGAGAGAATCATTCAGCGAATCAGAGCTTGCCACGTGTCATCCAGGTGGCAGAGCGCGGGAAGAAATTCAAAAATCCGTTTTCGCCTATTCCGTGCCCTAAATCTTCGGATCGACATAACTTTCGATCCAGAGCTCGGTTTTACACGTTCTTTATATCAGCGGAAAGCTTGTGAGATTCTCTACACGTTTCTAGGGTCAATCTTGCATTTTGGTTTAGTTTGAGGAGAGAAAATAAGAAGACGCCTCTGGCACGAAATAATAAGCAGAAGTGATGCTCAACTAATAACTTTAATGCAGCGAGACAGATGGCCCGCAACGCTACGCTGGCTAGGCCCCGCGTTTTGCCAAGATCCGCCACTTCCATCATTATGAAATGAGTTAAGTGCATTCTGGAGGTGGTTGGGGCAGATTTCGAATTCCTCTCTCTTTTCTCTCTCATTCTTCCTATAAATTGTAAGGAGGGGCTTCTTCCTAATGTTGGACATTTACATTTCGCAACCCCTCCCTTCTCTCCACGCTTGTAAGAGAATTCGTGGAGTTTTTAAGCCTCCCACATAGACTGTAATGCCATTGTGCCTCTTGGCCATTGCAATGTATTGAATCGATCCCTTGAGCAATATATATGTCTGTGATTGAATTTAAATCCTCTCATGTATTCATTGTTGTCATTCTGATCTCTCATTGCATTTCGGTTACCTGTGCATGGTGTGGTATTGCATCTATATGGTCGTGTTTATGTTGCAAAGCTTATGTTCTTCATTCCTCGGTGCATCACCTCCTTAACTTAGGTTTATTTATATGCATTTTCTCTCTCCTGTCTCTTGGTAGTTAGTTTAGTTTTGGTGAACCTCTGCGTTTCATTGGTGCATCGACAGAGGAATAGGAACCAGCCTTTTCTCCGGAGAATCCTTTCTCATTTCAAGTCCCACACTTAGAGGAAGGATTCAATGTTATGCAATCTGCTGGATACCTAAGTGATCAACCTAGAAATTTTATCTGCACCCAGAGTGCTGTGATTTTGCATCAACAAATACCATAAAAGCCTTGTTTGTAGAGAAGGCCACCCATGACAACATAACGAGAGGCCTTTTTGAGAAAGGTTCATTGTCCATTATGTGTGAGATTAGGAGGCAATATAGAAAGGGAAAGGTAGTCCACAAGCTACTTATACTAAAGGTCTTGTGTGTTTAGTGGGGCGATTCGAGATGAGGTTTACACAACAATATTTATAAGAAGATCTCGGTATGCATTTTACGGTAACAAGGATGTCGAATCGGTAGGGGTAGCAGGTATCTAAGAAGCGAGGAAGGCCATGGTATCCGTGAATTTATTGGTGGATCACGGAACAATTTAAATTTTATAGAGGTCAGAGGTAGTCAACATGATGCCGATGTAACAATTATACTCTTAAATTATTTCATTATGAAACCGATAAACACCATTGACTTGGTTTACTACCAATTGAGAATCACCAAAGATATTAATGGATCGACATCTAAGGCATCGAAAGTCATGAGACCCAATACGAGTGCTTCAGTATTAGGTGATATTGTTAGTGCATTGAAGTTGAGTTTGAATGATAAGGGCATGCATTCACCATTAAGAGGAATGAGGATAATGCTTGCACCACCCCATGCTGAAATTTGGAACCATCGAACAATAAGGTCATTTGGTAAGGGTCATCATCTAAAGAGAGGTTAGAAATGGATTCACCAGGAAATCAAAGTTGGAAGATTGAGTCCCGAGAAAAGAGGTGCATCAAGCAAAGTTGGTCAAGCAATGGCCTAGCCCTTGATAGATTTTTTTAGATGAATTTGAGGTCTAGAGTCAGCAAGAAGCATGAGCCAACGTGCGAACGTTGATTTTGGTAAGATATGCATATATGAAGTGTAGGGGTCGGTGTTGGTCACAACATAGGTTTTGTGCTTAAGTAGGTAATGGAAAAGTTTGGTGGCGACAAAAACTAAGGCTAAGAAAAGTTTTTCGGGGTGGGTGTATTAGGTTTCATAGTCCGAGAAGGAGTACAACTTACGTAATAAACTACTGCTCCCTATGTTTTTCATCACGATGAGCGAGCATAACCCCTAAGGAGTGATTGGTAGTAGAGATGTATAGGTAGAACAATTTGTAATTTTAAGGTGGAATGAGTATGGGTGGTTGGAGAAGGTATCATTTTAAGGCCTCAAAATCATTGTGGCGTCGTCATCCCATTTGAAAGAGACATCCTTTTGAGAAGGTGATGAAATGGTTTGACAATGGAGATAATTGTGAAATGAAATGACAAATGGACTGCAATTTACCTTATAGGCTTGAGTTGTTTAAGGTTAGTGGCGAGAGGCATTTCCAAAATGGCCTTGACTTTAAAGTGGGTGGTCAACTTCTATACCATGGAGGAAATAATAAATCCTAGGAGTTTTCTGAGAGAAGCGTGAAGACGTACTTTTTAGGTTGAAGGAAACGCAATACTCAATGAGGTGGTCAAAGATGATTTCAAGGATGGCGAGGTGCTCTCACGCGATGTTTAGATTTGGCAAGATATCATCAACATAATCTTTGAATATGTGATGCATGATATCATGGAAGATGTAGGTCATAGCCGATAATTGCACCAACATTTTAAGGTCGAAAGGCATGACTCGAGAATAGAAGGTCCCCAAGAGGGTAATGAATGTGGTTTTATGTTGATCATTTTGAGCGATTAAAATTTGGTTATAACCAAGAAACCATCCATAAGTGATAGCATCTCATGGCTAGTGGTAAGGTCAACTAACTGGTCAATACCAGGAAGAGGAAAATCATCTTTAGGGTAGGCAAGGTTAAGATCATGGAAATCGATGCAAATGTGAAGTCCCCCTATCACCTTAGTGATAGGGACGATGTTAGAAATCCATTGGGGGTAATCGATGGGTAAGATGAAGGAAACTAAGAGAAGGCATTGAAGTTCTTCTTTGATAAGAAGAGCAATGCGAGGGTGCATTTTCCTCAACTTTTGTTTTATGGGTTTGGCATTGGGAATGGTTATAATATTGTGGACCACGATAGTGGGATCAATGCTAGGCATGTTAGCATAGGACCAAGTGAAAGCATGGCTATGATTTTTAAGAAAATAAGTTAGGGCTTCTTGTTCAGTAGCATCCAGAGATTGGCCAATCTTGAGAATGTGGGGGTCATCTTGAGTGTGGATGTTGACTTGATAGTCGATTCATTCAACATTGTTTGTGTCTTAGAAGGTAATGACCGGTGAATGTAAGAGTCTTCAGCACCAAGGTAAGTGAGTATGGATTCATCATCTTGACATTGAATGACATTAATAGAAGGAGTATCGTCCCCTATCATGTCAGGATACAAGAAAGGAAGAGAGGAAGGAGCCTCTCCATTGCGGTGATAGGTTAGAGGTACCAAAGAAAGGGTATTTATGGGAAAAAAGGTAGGAGGGATAGATTCGGTATCCATCGACTTCGTTGGTGAAGGTGGTGAAGGTGAGGTAGGTGAATAAGGTGGAGAGGGTCAATGTCTTCAATGAGTTCGGTATGGGGCTTTTTGGTAGGTAGTTCGATAAAGATGATTCAACTATGATCATTGTGTTTACGCATGGTACATGAAATAATGATGTGACAACCTTGTTGGTAAAGGCCAAAAGCTGAAACCATTTCAGAACATGGTGTAGGAAAGTGCGAGCGAAGCGGTGGTTGGTGAGAAACTAAAGGTCAGCCAAAAAGGGTCGGGTTTGTGATGGTGGTTCGGGTGTGTAAGTGGAAATGTCAAGTCCCCCATAGGTAAGATGGGTATGGAGGTGGGGAGGACCATAAAGGAGACACTCACCTATGTGGTGATCATAGTGAGGATGTTGGTGAAGGTTTCCATACTCTTGTGGAGTAAGGAATGTATTGACATTGTACAGGCGATACTCCCCCATAGTGAGGTGTTGAAAAACACCTTCTAAGGGATCAGTGGTTGATATATTAGTGGTTGGAATGGAGGAAGTGTTAGAATTTAGATCGGTGGAGGTTTGATTAGTTGGAAAGCTAATGTGTGGTGGTAGAAGAAACAACAGCTATGGGAATAGAAGATTTGGGTGAAGGTGAGGTGGGAATGGCACTTTGGTGGATGGAGTAATGTGTGAAGAAGATGTAGGTAGTGACGTGACACGTTAACAAGTACAAGGACATCATTGGGTCGGTAAAGCAATTTGCAAGTTTTGAAAGGTGATGGGTCGATGGAATGGTATAGAACGTCCTTCATGTTCAAACTTTACACATCGGTGCAAAGTGGAAGGAACACAACCCATGGCACGAATCCGGGGCACAAGCAAGAAATTGTATTAAAACTCCCCTTCCAACACATAGAATAGTTCGGGAATAGTACGGGGACCCACACGAATGTCGAGGATGATAGTGCGGAGTGTAGAGGTGATAGCATCATTGAATGAATGCTACATGACTATATGCATATGCATGCGATTGTTGTTGGTATGCGCATTTGTTCAAATGCGTGAGAGGAGATTATGTTAATGCTAGTGCCCCCATCAATCATAACACGTCAAACACGTATATTATTGATATGGATGGAGATGAAAAGTGCAGGATCTAGGTCATTGATTTAGTGGGGAAAATTTCGTCATCCGAGAAACTAAGGATAACAACTTGGTGAACAAGTGGAGGTGATGAGGTAGATGGCAATTTAGTACGAGGAGTGACTTGATGAGGTGTGACAATAAATGCTACAGGTGTGGGGTCACTAGGTAAAACCTTAATAGATTGAAGAACCTCCATGATAGCTTGACGATGTGACTCGAGGTTTGGGTGAGATTGTATAAGGACATTTTGAGGGAGATTGGTGTAGTTGTTTGAGCATGGTGCGATGTGTGACGCCATTAGAAATGGGGTATGTGGGGCTGCGGATAGTTATTTTAGGTATGGAGTGCGAGATGATATGTTGGGTATAGGGTTGGTTGGTGGGTCAACTACCTTTTCTTTTGCCTTACTGCGCACGTGTAGTGACATGTACCATGTTGATTTGAGGAGTTGGCAAGCGGAGAAGGTGTAGGGTGAGTGGTATAACGACACGACGGGGAAAAACCTACTAGAGGATAAAAGCCTTGTGAGGTGAGTTAGGTGCAACGACATTTGGGTGGAGGTGTGGGAATTTCTTTGATACAAACCATGTTAATTTCAAATTTTGAGGGTGGCTCTATGAGATGTGAGGGTGGAGGTTGTCTTATAGGTGTAGGAGGATGATATGAAGAAGGTGGAGAGGGTGAAATAGGTTCATCATCCAGGAGGTCATCGTCATCAAAATTTGGGTCAGAAGGACATAATTGAATGAGGGCATCCTTTAGACCCTTATAGTTATCAACATCATGTCCTAGCACACGATGGTAAGCGCAAATGTTAGTATCATCAAACCCTTCGGCTTAGGTTTAAGAGGGTCATAAGGTCTAAGAGGAGGAGAGTGATAGCAGAGCTTTCCAAGAGGTTAGCCAAGATGGTGGCGTATGATCCCACCAGTGGATCACAATGCAAAGTAAAAGTAGGTTTGGTTGGAAGATTGGGTAGTTGTGGTGGTAGTTGAGGTGATGCAGTCTTGGGTTTGGGTTGTACTTTCTTTGATGTAGGTGCAGCAACAAAAAGAGGGGTAGGTTTAACCACCTCTTTGGAAATTAACAGTTTTTTCGATTGTTGGTGTTTTTTCTTAGGTAGAGGTGTAGGGGGAGCATGTGATGCAGATGGCAAGGTAGATGGTGGGAGAGGACGAGTGACCCAAGGGGAAAGCGAGGTGTAGTGATAGGTGTTGGTCAAGGTCGAGAGGGAGGTATAGGTGAGGTGGAAGAAACTATCATGGGAAGTGAAGGAGGTATAAAAGGTAATGGTGGTATAGGAGGAAAAGAAGTTATAGATGGTGATGAAGGACATAAGATTCACCTAGGTAGAGCTGTAGGCTATGGTAAAGGGTTCAAAGGAATTTTAGGTTTACCCTTGGAGAGGGTAGATTTTGTTAAGGTAGAGGGGTGAGGTCCCAAGATGGATGGTAAAGGTGAAGGTGATAAAGGTGTAGTTGGTGAGGTTGGTGCATGCGGATTAGAAGATTGGGTTTTTCATTTAGGTTGAGGGATTGGTTCAATAGGTATATGGGAAGATGTGGTCAAGTGTATCCTAATAGGAGGATGGGCAAGGTTTGATGTGGGTGTGACCCCTAGAACACTTTGGTGGGTTTAGATGCAAGAGATGGTGTTGGAACACATTGGATAATAGGTAGAGAGGCGGGTATAGATGAGGATGATACAATAGAAGATGTGTCGAGAGTTATGTTTATGTGTGGTTTGGGTTGTTGAAATTTCTTGAGATAAATGGTAGAGTGTCGGTGGAAGATGATTGCATTTGGGTGGAGACCGGGAGTAAGAGACACCCCAAAGTAAAGACCTATCAACATAATCTAGGCGATCGGCCAAACATGAGAATGAAACTGTGGTAGATGAGGAAGATGTGGAGTGAGTGGGTATTCTGTGAAATTTTTAGAAATAGGAATTCACCGGCCCGGCCTCTATAGGTAAAGAGAGCCAAAAGTAGGTTTGCACGAGGATCTTGGGTAGTTGATGGAGAATGGTCACCAAGCGGTAACAACAAATCTATTGGATCTTGAATAGGTGGAGAAGGTGATGGGTACTCTTCTGTGGGTGAAGGAGGTACAATTGGTAGCAGTTCACTGGGTAGGGAAGCTAAAGGGGAAATGATATCGGTGCTAACGAGAGACTCCTCCGTAGGTGTACAGGGAGGTGAAGGGCTTTCCTCTATGGGTAGAGGAATGGATAAAGTAGGTTCCTGTGCGGGTAGAGGATTTTGGGCTAGAATTTCCTCGATGGAGGGAATAGGAGATATTTGGGAAACAGGTGGTAAGTCGGTAAAGATAACATGTACCTCACATGTATTACTTTCATTGTGTGAGGCATCACCAGTTTGATCATTAGATGGGGAATGGTTAGGGAATGGTTTCTTGAATATATGAAGGTCTTGATTAGTAGGTGCATTAGGGTTATCCAGGACTAACTCACCACTCTTGAGCATTCCCTGAACAATGTTTTTAAAGGTGATATAATTGTTATCACTGTGACCATTTACACAGTGATAGTTACAATAGTCATTTTCCTTGTACCAACCTAGTATGGGGAGAGAGGGTCAAAACCAGTATGTGGTTTGATAGGAGGAAGGGTGATGGCATTAGCTTTAACAATCTTTTCCAAAAAAAAGATGAATATGGTTCACCAATTGAGGTGTATTTATTTTGTTCTTGTTTGAATTGGAAGGTTTGGACCGGTGAAAGATTTGATGAAGGTTTAGCATGATTGGATGGATGGCGAGGCCAGCCTTAAGTACTATTGTGTTGGCAGTTCCATTGGCTTTGGAATAACTCATCGAGGTTTTGAGGAAGAGGAAGTATCATGTGAATTAAACGAGGAGTTATTCTTTCGTAAGTTCATCTTCTTCTCTTCGATGGCGTGAATTTCAAGTTTACGTGCCATCGTGAAAGCCTCATCAAATGTCTGGAAGGTTTACACCTATAAGGTAGGTGAGATATGTCTAGCACAAGCTCGTGTGAAGAGCTCTATGAGTTTAGTTTGCGGTAATTGGAAAGTGAGTTGGTTGATTAGGCTACGCCAACGAGTGAAAAAATCTACGATAGATTCATCATCATATTGATGCGTGGAATAAAGATCGGTCATGGTAACCTTCTTAATGACATTAATCAAAAAATGATCTAAGAAGGCTTGGGCTATTTGGTTAAATGAGAAGATGGAATGTCTAGGTAATCCACTATACCAGTCCAATGCTAGACCAGTTAGGGACATGGGAAAGGTTCACAAAAGTAGAGCATCATCATGGGCAATTAAGTAACACCCATGTTTGAAAGATCACAAATGTTGCTACGGGTCTTCTTTACTGTTAAAGTGGTTAAACTTAGGCATCTCCCAGTGTACGAGATATGGGCGAATGGGAATGGATGGGTGAATAGGCTCATTACAAATCTCGTCATAGGTGAGAGAATTGTAGGAGCCGGAAACAGATGCTTCTAATGTCTGCATCTTATCCATCATTAACTTGATAAAGTCATTATTAGGTTGTGAAAATTGGGTACCCCGGAGTGAAAGGAGGTTTTGCGGGACATATGAAGAATACGACATGCTAGAATATGGTGGTGTTGAATAAGGAGGTGAGAATTGAGAGACAAACATAGAGGGTATATATCAGAACTGAATGACCAATGAAACAAGAGGTGGTTGGTAGTAGGTATGTGAGGGTGGGACACTCATAGTGACCACAGTAGAGATGGGAGGTAGAGATTGGGAATAGAAAGGACAACATTTTGAAGGGGGTAGAGAGGCTACCGACACAAAGGGTGGTAACATTATGGTGGTATATAGGAGACAATAGGTGCAAATGATGCTATGTTTTGGGTGGTGGATGAAGGTATGGTGGAGACTATGGGTGTAATAGAGGTGGCGGATGCGGTGGTTAAAGCTGGCATGGGACCTAGCTGCGACACAACTGGGGATAAAACAGGTGAGGTCACCATGGTAGGAGGTGGAGCTGAGGTGGAAGCAATCATTAGGGATGGAGATAAGGATACGGGCATGCCATAGATCAATTGGACCAATGCATCTCGAGTGGAGGCATGGGTGAGGTAGTGGCTCAAAGCGGTGGGATTACGATCCGGAGTCGTGAAAACTCGTGTTGCATGTAGGAATGGTGATAGGTTGATTAGGATCCATGGATGATGAGATGGAAGGTGGAAAAGGACTAGGTGATGAAGGGCTAGGTGGGAGCGGTAGTCGACTAGTGTGAAATACGAGGGCACTTGCCTGACTACGGGTTAGCACCATGTGGATAGGAACTGATTTGGTGAGACTGTATTATGTTTGAATGGCACAAAACAGAACTAGGAAAACAATCAATGATGAATGAATTAGGTCGGTTGGTGAACTGTAAAACAACACAGGGTGACCGACCGTTGGTTCAGGTAAACTAATGCCGATTAAGTTTAACTTGATTAAGTTCTTGTGAAAAACTAACAGTCTGTTAAATGATGGTCCCAGACTGAAAATTTTCACATAGGATGAGATGTAAGGTGACAGTGATTGAAGTAACAACAATATGGAAGGTGATAGGATCCTTTTACAGCTCAGAAAGTGAAATAGGTGTCTTTTGGATAGGTATCCAAGAAGAATTCAAACCGACGCCGATTGGGTTAATCGATGCCAATTAAAGGTAACCATAGCCGGTTATTGTGAAATTGAAACAAAGAATAAGAAAGATGGTTGTGATTTAAAAATATGGTGTTAAATCAAACCAAGAAGTCTAAGAATGATGTATATGTGGTCCAGGAACACTCAGACGAAGTTAGAATACATTGACTATGATTGGCGAGTTTGAAAGGAAAGACAAAAATGATGATCGAAAGCTCTCACCTCAAAACATAAATTAAGTAGAACACTAAGAAAGAATGTTCCTAGATTGCTTATTCTATTACTTTTGTTCGAAACTTATGCTATTTGTATGGAATGATTGTTAGAGAGCGAACAATAGAATTTCTTGGTGAGGAAGGCTTCCTACGAAGAAAGAATTCTAAAGGGTAAGGTTTCAAGAATGTTATGGCGAAGTGGCTTCACTTTGAAGTATGACTCGATAGATCAACGAGTTGGGTTCCCACCGCATCTTTGTGATCATGTGATCACCTACGGCGTCTTCTTACGTGTAGGATGTTGTTTAAGAATGTATGTATTTTGAATTTTTGTGTGGTTTGGTAAGACTCAAAGAAAGAGAAAAGGATAGAAGATATTTTCTACGATTTTTTGTCAACCATCAGCTGGTCATGACCTCCAGCGTATAGGTTGCCCTCAATTAATGTGAGCTAATGCAACAAATCAGAATGGAATGCACTTGTTTTAAACCCAAATCGAAAGTATGATATTTGATGACAACAATAGATGAACAGGAAGAGGGATGCTCTTTCACTAAAATGTAGAAAGCAAGAATAAGAAGGTTCTTTTTAAATACACCAAAAGGAATGTGTCTTTCAGAGAAAATAGAAAGAAGAGAATGTTACCAAGGAGAAAGTATTAATGTGAATGCTATTAGAAGGGAAACAAACACACACAATTTTTCACCTAGGAATGAAGAAAGATGCAAGGAATCGAATGGGTCCCCACAGGTGTGCAAAAATGTTTCACTGACTTCTTAGTTTTACGAGAAGTACTCGGCAAAAACAGATAAGGTAAGGGTGGTAAGAGGAATACCTAGTTTGAGATGGTTGAAGGTTGTATGCGCACGTATCTGAATTCTGAATCGAAGTGATTGTGAGACCTTCCTTTTGGCTAGGAGGAACTACCTATATAAGAACCAAAACAAGACCACAAAAGAGAGTTAAATGATATATGCAGTGGACTTCCTAGCATGTGCTAGATCCTGGAAGTGTGATACTTCCTAGATGGCTTTCATTCCTTTACATTTAAAACAATTGAATGCCAAAATTAAGTAAATATTGTCCTATTGTAGTTTAATATGATTTAGGAATCTCATAAAAATGCAATAGGCTACATATAATCTAACATGCTAGGCTAGAAGGAGATACATAGGTCAAATATGTTGGTTATAGGTGAATCGAGCTAATAGGCTAGGTTAGATATAGATCGAAGGTCAAATAGGTGTTCGGGTAGGTATAGATCGAGAAACAAGCTAGTATTACGGTAGAGATAAGGTGACACAGAGATTGATGATGGTTTGATGTATGGCGCTATGGTTAGAAATGAACTAATGACGGTTAAGTCGGGGCTGGTGGAGTCACACAGTCCAGGTTTTTGGAGTTTTGGGGTGAAAGTGGAGTGGGTAGCAGATGGGAATTGATCACAGAGGGGGTGCAGATATGTTGTGAAGGTTTAAGATTACTGAGGAGGTCAAAATGGGCAATTGGGCCAAGTATTGGGATGAGTGGGTATGGAAGGTGGCTATAGCTGGAGAGAGGGTAAAAGACTAGGCTCCTTTTGCACAACGATTACAGCTGGTGATAAAAAAGAATCGAGATGGAAGGGGATACTTACTCTTCTATGAGGTATAGGTCTAAAGATTATTGAAGAAGTTTCTGTGCTGGAGGATGTTGGGAAGAAAGCCTCACTATTTTGCTAGTGTATTTGGTTGCCTTTATTGATCACCAATCAATCTTTGTTCTGATGTCGCATCTAAAGAGATCAAACTTGAGATCATAAGTTTTCCAAAACAACAAAACCAACCATCAACAACCCATATTACAAAGTTGTAGATGGGTCTAAATAGGCGATTTGGTCCATCCCGGTATAACCGGGCGTCGGTTTACGAGGAACCGACATTGGTTTAGGCAAAATTGACATCGGTTTGGGCGCGATGTCTCGGTTTGTTCAAAAGTTTCCTAGGAAGTTGTTCCGCCATTTGATAAGGGTCTCTTCCTTTCCTCGGGGTAAAAACTGACCTTAGGAGGCTTTTAAATGTGAGGTGAGGGGATGGGTGTAATGTTAGGTTTTATTTAGGATATTGGTTTAGGGTTTAGGTTAATGGGTCAAATGATGGGGGTGGTTAGGTGAGGGGCATTTAATAAAAGCAATTATATTAAATAGGTGTGTGAGGGTGGTGAATTAATTTAATGTAAATAATTAAATTAATATGTTTGTGAGTAAAAGGTCATTAACTTAAATAATTAAATTAATATGTATGGAGATAAATGGCATTAATTTAATTAAAGTAATTAAATTAAAATGTGTGGGGTGCAGGAGGTAGGTGATAAGGTGTTGAGGATGAGGAAGTGATTATAGGGTTGCGATAGGGGACCAAGGTGATTATGACACAATTTCGGTGTTTACAGATCTCACAATATTTTCAAAGAAGAGGGAGATCATATCTATCACTTGGAATAGGTACTTGCAAGGTGTAGGAAACATGACATATCACTAAATCCAAAAAGTGCATTTTTGAGTCACTAGAAGGCAAGTTATTGGGGCACATTGTGAACAAACATGGAGCAGACATTAATCCTAAGAGGGTTAGATCCATTCAAGCATTAGCCCCATTTGCCACAAGCAAGAATGGAGTTTATTCATTCTTCGGAAAGGTGAACTTTCTTTATCGTTTTGTGCTTGAGTTTGTTGAGTTGACAAAGCACATCACTTCCATGATGAAACCACAAGAAAACTTCAAATGGAACAATGAAGGGAAGGCAACATTCGAAGAGATCAAGAAATCCATTTCCAAGGCTCCGAATCTTGTATCTCTAGATTTTAACAAAGAATTCATCATGTATTGTTATGCATCAGAACATACACTCTTTTCGTTCTCATTCAGAAAAATGATGAGAGCATGGAAGCACCTATTACTTTCATGAGTTGTCCTTTGAAAAAGCATGAGCTAAAATACAACCAATTGGAGAAGCATTCCTATGGTAAGGGGAAATGTCTTACGCAAGTTGATTGCTTTGAAGATGAAACACTCAAAGTTTAACATGGCAAATTAAAAAGCGTGCTTGCTCAACTCGCTTGTTCGAAGATAACCCACAAGTTTTCTTTGTCACCACTATTGATGAGTGGTATGCTAATATTTCATATTACTTGACTTATGGAGAATACCCTCCCCATCTTGATTACAAAAAAATGAGAACACTTAAGTTGAAGGTAGCTAAATTCTTAATCTGGAATCATGCACTTCACAAAAGAGGCTGGATGGTTGTTTCCTCGTACGTAGATAAAGAGCAACAAGAAAATTTTCTTAAAGTCTACCATGACCAATCATGTGGAAGACATTTTTAGCAATGGTCACTACACACAAGATCCTCTCGAGGAAGGTATTATTCCCCCATCATATTTGTAGACACTCAAGATTAGGTTTCTAAATGCAAAGTATGCCAATACTTTGTTGGAAGACCACAACTCGCTCCATTATCACTAAGGCTGTGGTTATTGAAGAACCATTTGAGCAGTGGGGCCTAGACTTCATTGGTGTTATGAACCCTCACTCAAGCATGGGGGACACCTATGTACTCACAACAACAAACTACTTCACCAAATGGGTGGAAGCCATTCCAGCAAAACAAGCCAACATTAAAGCAGTATGCTGACTTCATCAAGGAGAATACCATAGTCCATTTGGGAGAGCCACATAAGATTATAGCGAGATAATACTACCTATTTATCTTCAAGAGAGCTGAACGAGTTTTTCTATAGCTATGAAATCTCCTAGCTCATTCTTCTGACTACTATCCACAAGGAAACAAACAAGATGAATCAAGAAACAAGAACATTGTGACCATTGTCCACAAGCTTGTAGATGATAATCAAAGGAATTGGCACAAAAGGTTATACGACACATTGTGGGTGGATAGGATCACTCCCAAGAAGGAAATAGGTATGTCACCTTTCCAAATAATGTATGGAGTTGTAGTAGAAATCCCTCTCATGGTGAGATGCTAGCTCTCAAGCTGTTATAGGAAATATAAGATGGTCATTACAAGGATTCCATTATTGAGAAGCTAGAAGAAAATAGACTCCAAGTGGTGGATCACATTAAGGAGCACCAATTGAAAGTAAAGAATATTTTTGATAAGAAGGCCAAGGAAAGAGAATTCAAAGTTGGAGACTTCATCCTGCTTTGGGAAAAGAAAAGAGAACCAAAAGGTAGCCACAGAAAGTTTGATTCATTATGGCTCGGTCCATTCTAGATTCGTGAAGCTTACGGCAAGAATGATTTTCATCTCTCATAGTTGGATGGAATGCCCGCTGCAATTTTCTGGGAGTGGGCAATACTTGAAATTGTATCATCGGTGAAAGTAGGTTATCCCACACCTTTTATCATTAGTGATTATTAGGTGTGTTTCCCTTTCCGTTGTGTGGTTTTGTTTCCCTTTTGTTGTGTGTCATGTGTTTCCTTCCCGTTGTGTGTCTGTGTTTCCTTATTCTAATCTTTCTTTCTTGAAGTTGTTCATGACTCTACAAATCCCAATGGATAAGGCACTTATTAAAGAATTACAGGGTCTAGAGATTGAGATTATGGATTCCCATGTCATGTCTTCACTATGCTTAGTCCATGTCATGTCCCCAAGCTAGAGCTAGCTGTTGTCACCCTCAAAATCCCCCCTCATTTTCTAAGTCAAATTCAAATATTTTGAGCTCACGCCCTCCAGAAGTGTTCAAGTAAAGTTGGAAGCTTGAAAAGATAGAGAAATTCATGCTTTGAAGTTGTTTAAAACTCTCCAGTCTGCGTGGTTTGATAAATTTTCTATTTCCCCATCTGGATGCGTGAAAATTCTATTGTCATCCTCATTTGAATGAAATTTTCAATATTTCTATGGCCATGGATCGTCGAACCTTGTATTGTTTTCAATCCCTTGGTTCACAAAAGAAATTTGAAAATCGGGTGTAAAATGGTGGATTTTTCTTCTTCTTTGCATTTTTCCACAGTCATGAATGGCGGCGTTTTCTTCCCCGTCAAATTTTGGCTCCATTATCCATAGGTATGTGGACATATATAATTGGAAATGGGTAGAGAAATTTGTGTTTTTGAGCCTCTTTGTAAAAAAGGCGTAAAGTTAAAAAGTGACCCACAGCCCCGCCAAGCATGAAGGAAAAAGTCAAATCTTGAGCACGCCGTTAGAAAGTCAAAATGGGTTGGTGGAGCAATTTGTGTTTTTGGGAATCTTTGTAAGAAAGGGATAAAATTCATAAAGTGACCCACATCCCCGATCATACTATGAGGGAAAAATTCAAATGATGAGCCCACACCAAAAGAGTCAAAGCACGAGAGGTGGATCGTCGGGGTGATTTGAGTTTTGAGCCTCTTTGTAAAAATGGTGTAAAGTTAAAAAGTGACCCATAGCCCTGATAATGCTATCAGGGAGAAAGTAAAATATTAATCCCGCATCGAAGGTCAAAGTAGGGAGGTGGGCACTGTAGAGCAATTTGTGTTTTTGAGCCCACGAAAAAAAAGGTAAAATTATAAAAGTGGCCCACGACTCTGTCTCCACTCAAGTGAGGCCACGTGTCAAGACCATATCAAAAGTGGGTGAGCAGGAAATTTTTTCCAAAATGCCAAATCTCTATAAAGTCAAAAATGCAAAAGGCATCCTCCATGCCTCGCTCAATAAATTTCTCCAATGTGGATGACTCTTGTTTAAAGTTTCAAAGGAAAGATGAAAAGTTTAAATTCAAAGTTGCAAAACGAGTGTAACGGCTACATTATGAAAAGTCTGGTTTTTCTCGCCATTGGCGTTTCTTCGTGAATCAAGAATGCGAGCAGATGCGAATGATAGAATAGAAATTGTAAGCTGTTTCTTGCGAACAAATAAGAAGCTCTAACCATTTCTTAGAGTAGATTTAATGGATTCTTCACGCCATTATACGGGGCTTGTAATTGATATTGTAAACTCACAAGTACATTGTACTTAGAGCAAGCTAAGGAGATATCCATTTTCTTCCATTTCCCCCTCTTTCTCAATTTCCTCCTTTTACCCACTATATAGAATTCAATATCTGAAAACATCTCATCCTCCACCATGACCAATGTTATCCTTCTTCATCCATTCTCTCGCATCATCCTTCCCTTCTCTACAATCATCCACCAATTTTCTTTCCCATCACTCTTATTTTTGTTTGTTATCTAACACCGACATCATCTTATTTATCATCGCATACCTTTCATCCCTAACTTTTCACATCTACGTAACTCCCCACGTAGCACGAAACCCTACTCAAGGTAGACCTGTCATTTTGGACAAGGTCTCATTCGTGATCATGTCTCGTTCACCTTTCGTTTCCTCCTAGTCCAAATTTTCTCCTAAAATTTGCCTCATCTCATTCTCCACTACTCTTCTCACCCACTTCATCCTTCTCCATTGTTTCTTCGATACTTCACATGTCCTCCACCTGGGCCATTATTTTTGTGTTTTTCTCTTAATATCCTTTTATTGGCATCTATTTTATCATTCCATTTCCCTTTCATTCTTCTTTCGGATTGATGATCCTACTTAACCACCCATTTTGCGCATGGCTTCTTAATCACAATGCATCTCTTTATTAAGATCCTACCACTATAGAAAATCCTTCGTTGTTTTCTATTCCATTCAACACTAGAAATATCTTTCTACTCCATAACTTCTAATTAACGCTTTGGAATCATCATTCACGAGAACATAGACATCCAAATTAAGAATTCCCCTTACATTCTCCATCCTACACCACATAAATTACTCCATCCACTCATGTCACACTCCTTTGCTTCCTTGTTATCACCTCCTTTCATTTCTTGTTCAACTTTGGTATACACCGCTCGGTATTTTCATCATTCTTCTTATTCTTTGGCTTAGCGATACTACTTAACCATTCCTATGGCATGACAATATTACTTAAGTGTCGCTCTTAAAAATGATATGCCTTCATTCCTTTCCCCTTTACTTCACATTCTCACCATCCGTATTTTCTCTTCATTCCTTATAAACACATCCTCTTCTCTTCTCTCTTTCCCTACACAAAATATCTCAAACATCCTTAAATATCATCTCCATCATCCCTCATTCGGAAATATAACTTAACCACTTCATACCATTTATTACTATGTCTCGTTCCTTTATCTTTACTTCCTTCATCTTCATTCACCTCCTCATCCAAGTACATTCTCTCCCCATCATCCTCTTGGTACCATCCATTATCCCTCCATTCTTCACTCTTTCTAGTCCATTTTCTATAATACTTCCCTATATCTACCACCGTACTTACTCGTCATTATCATTGTTCCTATAACATTATGTCATTTTCATCTTACATTCTCACACTAAAAATTATCGGTGGAATTCCCTAAAATTCCTTTATTCTCATTCTACTAATACCGGTTCACTCTTTTTACCTCCTCCAATTTCTCTTCCTTCCTTTTTTCTTTTGTGCCATCCGATCATTATCGATAATTTATGCTAACATGCCTCTGCTGGTATTGTCTTTCCATCTTCCCTTCACCTTTTTCAATATCTCTACTTTCTTCATGACATCTTTGCCTTTGTATCTTTTTCTTTATCGTCCCTCTCCTCCTTTCTACCCCTGGTTTTCTTTCATTTCATTTGTATCATCTTCATCTCCTCTTCTCCTCACACTTTCATCCTACTTCTCCATTGATAACCTGACTCACCAGCGTTGTCCCATATTTTTAATCATCCCACCATCCACATGCATTTCCATGTATTTTGTTTCATATTCTTTACCTAGGTCTTACCCCTAACATGGGGATTCAATTCCCTTCCTATTTTGGCTCTATCATCTCTTCTTTCCCTCTTATTTCCATTTCCCCCATTACTGAACTTCTTTCTCTACCACCCCTATCTTCCTAGCTCCTCAAAGTTCCTTTCTTTCTCTTTTCCATTCTACTTCCTCGCCCATCTTCTTTAAATTCGTCATCTTCTTCATCTCCTTCATCTTTCCATCCTACTATGCATATCCATCTCTCTAATCATCGTTCTCTTATATTCTTCACAACTTCTCTTTCTCAGTTCTGTCATCTCTTTCATGATCCATTTTTTCTCCCTTTTGTTTTGATCTCCATATCCCTTTCATCCCTTCTTATGTCATTTTCTTGTCTTCTTCTTTGTCCTTCATCATTTATTTCTTCCACCATTTCTCCTCTTTATTATCTCTGCTACTTCTTTACTATGATATATCTCTATACATTCACCTTCCCTTCTAATCTCTTTTCCCTTCTCATCTCATCTTCTTCTTGTTTAGACTTCCTCCCTCCCTTCTTCTCCTACTCTCTTTCTCTATTTTCTTTTTCTCCAGGTCCCTCATACCTTACCTATTTATTTCCCCCTTATCTTTTTCCACTACCTTCTTATTAACTATCATTCTCTCTCTTTTGTGCTTTCATCTATCTTCTCACCTCTCTTATCATTCTTCTACTATTTGATCCCTCTCCTCCACCATGTCATTTTTACCTAACCATGTCCACTTTATCTTATCTCTATCATCTATCATCCACATCTTTCGTCTCATCTTCCTAGGACATTTTTTTGTCTTGGAGGATACCAAAACAAAGGAAACATATATGATGTTGTACTCTTCCATGAATATTTTCTCTTTTGTTTCTTTGTCATAAAAGTATCTTGACTTCTTATCCTACTTACCGAACAAGTAGGATTGATTTTATCTTCTAATTTTCTAACACTTATGCATCTTTCCTATGAAACATGATTACCATCATATTTATCACACCTATCTGCTCATCATGTGCACATTTATGATTATTCCCCCTGGGGAATTTTTATTTACACATCCATTTCTCATTATGTCATCTTCATCTTTTCATCCTTGTAATTGTCAACACATATAGCTCACTTTGGGTCATTCTAGTGCCCTGTTTGGGGGCATTATTATCTTCATCCAAGTCTCTTTTGTGGACGCATGATGTTTTTTGCACAATTCCTCGTAGACAAAGGATTGCACACATCTTTTGTATTCAGTTTCACATATTTTAATGTTTTCCTATGACCCATTGGTCATCACGGTTTACATCCATACTACAATGGTCTTCACCCACTCACTGGTCTGTAGAACGTTGTCTTCTGTCTCCGTTGAGAAAACAATTTTCCTCTACCGATGTGATATTAGAGTCACCGCCATAGTTTGTTTTTCATTGTTATTGCAATCTTTTTTTTTTTTGCTGAGGCATTTGGCCTTTGGTCATGTCTTTATCCATCTTGAAACATATCTCATCTAACCCTTTTTGTTTTTGTCTCATAGATTGCTATCGCAAACCACTCAACAAAAATGGGCAAATGTAGATACCAATTTTGGTGTAAGCGCCCCTCTGTCATCTCGCATTCATGTAACTTCCTATCTCACCTTTATTTTTTCTAAATTTAAACAAATCTAATTATCTATTCAATCAATTTAATTAATTATTAAATGGGCTCCATATAAACCCATTTAATAATTGGCTTTTTGGCATTATCCCCATCTCTCACAAATTATTCAATCCATGGGTATTAATACACCCATCTGACACCCCTTTCTAAATGGAATCTATTATCTCACCTACCATGTCAATCATGCTCCCCACTCCATCTAATAATTCAAGCCGTGGTCCCCACATGATCACATCATATCTCTTAACTCGGGTTACTCTACCCAACCCTGGTTACTTGTTAACCCCAATCTAACCTCACATCCAAGCTATAAATATGGGTTTTTCCCCATATTTGGGAGGAAGAAAAAGTTAGAAAATTTGGGTGAATGTTGAGGAATTTTAGCCATGTCGAAAATTTTGGTGAATGTTGTATTTGTGATAACATGTGGAATTTCCATGATACTCTGCTCGTGATCTAGTTCATGTGGTGAGATTCATGTTACATGCATCTGATCAATAACACCATCTGCATATCAACATATTTTAGGTTCTTTATTTTATCAATTTGCATGTTATCTATTTGGACTCTATTTTATTATTATTCTTATCACATGGGGTTGATAGCCACTAAGGGAGTTAATGCTTCCTAGATCTGCTTTTTCAGGAAACCCCCACATAAAATCTCTAATCAATATTTCTCTAGTGTATGTGAACTGCAAGATTTGTTGGGATCACACCAAGGAGTTTGACATCAACTTTGCACTCGTATTATCCATCACCATCTCCAAGGTACTAAGCCCTTGTATACTCAACGTTGTTTTGTGTTTCTTGATTTCTCGTACACTCATCTAGATAGGAAGATGGAAACTCTGATCAACATCTATCCTCATAAAAATTAATTTTTGGCATCGAGGACATCGTGCTCATTCGAAAAATCCAATTTTGTGAAAATCATAGGTTGGGATCAAAAGTTATGGCCTTTTGAAGTTTGGGAGTCGAGCGCGAGAAGGGAAATAGAGGAAGGTATGCATGTAGAGGGTGTGAGTCAAAATAGGGTGTACATGGGAGTAAGGCATGGGACGGAGGTGTGGGAGGCATGCACACAAGAGGGAAGTATGAAAGGGGAAAATGGAAGGAGAGAAGAATGTGAAGGGAGAAGCAAGAAGGCACGCGAGGGTGGGTAGACGGATTGTAGTAAGGAAGTAAGGCACACGACAAGATGCAAGCATGCAAGATGAAAGGAAAGCGAATGTGTGCGAATAGGTACACATCCCATGAGTAAAAGAACGCATACTTGTGAAAGAAAAGTATGGAAGCAGGGCATGAATATCCAAGTATGGAAGAGCATGCGAGAGGTAGAAAGAAAAGAGGGCATGCGATAGGAAGTCCCAAAACTTAGCCGATTTGGAAGGCATCTGTGGATGGGCACATAAAATAATTACAAGGTATGGGGAGTGTGTGGAAGGACTAAAGCCTATGAAAAGTTCCAAATGAGCAAGTCTATTGGTGCGTAACCTGAAATGTGAAGCATCAAAGCCAGAGTGAAAGTAAAAGTCATCCAAATAGCTAGGAGAGTTATTTGGATAACAAGTATTTCCAAACATTCTATAATCGCTTCTTGATATTTTCCTCATACTTGTAGCATGGACAAGAAATGTAATTTCAACCTTCGTGTGATATTTATTATCTATGAAAAATTGTTCATGAGAAGGGTTCTTGTATAATGTGTTCTTGATAACTTTAGATTCTGCAAACTTTTCCCACGAATGGTGTAGATGTCCTTAAGGAGTCTAAATACTTGATGTCTTTCCTATTCTGTTCTGAAATAGAAACATCCTAAAAGCTCCCTTACCCTTATGGAAGTGTACAAAATCCCTTCATGACTATAAATGATCTACAATATATATTTTTATTGTTTTATCATGATTGCTTGACTATTTCACTACACCATGATTTTTCTTATTTACCCCTTTTGGAAGCTATTGTAATCACTTTGTTATGATATGCTATGCGACAAATGGATTTACTTTATGATAGAAGAATTGTAAATAACAAATTACTCCTTAATTCTTGATGGTTTTTCATATCTTCAAATGATATTTTCCTTTATAGCTCCATGTTGGCTTCTTGCACTTTGTGATGGATTTGAAAGCGCAAATGTTTCCTTTTTCTATTTTAATGACAACTTTTGAGCACTATAACTTTTACTTGACGAATTTGCAACTTAAAAGTTACTTTTTCATAAAGTTCAAAACTATACTTAGCCATTTAAAACCTGAAGCTAATCTAGAATGAATTGTATCTTTAAGTTTTATTTCTTCTTCCTTCAGTGATGATGTTGATCTGTGAACTATCTTCTTGAATACTTGTAGATTTTGATTCTATCTTCACTTTTCATTTGTACTTTCTGAAAAGTATTCCTTGTTTTATTTAATTTTGAAATCAGGCCTTTGAAAGCTTCATTACAAATTGTCTACTCATATTTTGTGTACTTGTTCTTCATGAATTCTCCAATCTTGGAAACTGATTCTCCTCCTTGCAATATTTTTCAACTTCTATTGCTTGATTCTATTGAAGTATTATTGTAAGATGTGTCTTATAACTATTGTAATATTTGAAGCTTGACAAGTTCTTGGAACTAAAATTTTAAACATATGCTTCCACTTTTATTCCATCAGTCTGGACTGATATCTGAATCTATACTTTGATCATTTAGCTTTGATTCTAAGCTGGAAATGTCATCCTATCTTTTAGTGCAATCTAATTCCTTTGTAATCTTTAATTGATGATGGAACTTATTACACTTTTCTTTTCTTCTTTTGTAATGATGTCCTTAACTATGACAGTTTATAAGAATCATTTGTAAATTGTATCTTATAGAAATAGTACTTGTAGCTCATCTTACTTTTCTTGAATCCATACTTATAAGTTCTAGAGCTGGTTCATTTTCAACTCTTGTTGCTCCATTAATTCTGACTTTGTTTCATTCTTGCAATATTTTATACTTTATCTGAACTTATGTTTAACCTTTACTGATATCTAAAGCTTGGTAAGTACTTTTGAATTGAAAATATTGAACATGTGCTTTCACTTTTATCTCTTCAGTTTGAACTTGTATATGAGTTTTTACTCATACTTATAAGTTCTGGAGCTAAGATGGAAATGTCATCTTGTCCTTCATAATAGCTTCTGTTCTCATGAATTTGTACTTGACTGATATATCATATTACTTGCTACACATACTTGATCTCTTTTTAATTGTTCTTTTAAACTTGTACTTTTCATCCAAAACCTTAGAGTTTTCTCATTTGTGGTATCTCTGTAACTATCCTCTTCATGGGTTCTTGTAGAGGTTTTTAATGAAAGATGGAAGATACCCTTGCTTATTTTCTATGCTTTGATGAAAACTTTGTTCCAAAGGAACTATTACTTGTATCCTACTTCCTTACTTCTGATTCAGTGTCCCAATGCCTTTCTTCTATACATTTTTTGTTTGCATTTTCCTTTTCTTAAAACAATTCATAACTTGTATCATGTAGATTTCTTCAGCAAGTATTTCCTTTCTATACAATAATCATTTATGTAAAAAAATTCTTTTCATCTACCACTTGTAATCGCACACTAAAGATAATAGCTAAAAATATTTAGGCTTTTTTTCCTCTCTTATGTTCCATAGTTTTTCATTTTCTCTCTTTTCTAAAATGATTATGGGAATCATATGTGCTAATGTAGAATATTGGTCTTATCAATTTTGTATCTGTATATGATGTACATTATGCTTCTACTTTTTAGAAATCCATCTACATGTAGTTAGATAGTACATAGGTATGATTAATCCCTAAGCTCAAATTTGATGCATTTCCTTTTTCATTTTCGAGTAAACTATGACTGTTGGAAGATCTGAATGAAGGATAGAGATGGAGCTGAAGAAGAGTTAGAATAAAATCCCAAGGAAATGATGGGTTTCTTATATACTCTTTTACTATTAAATTCATGCACATGTATTTATTTTTCAGAAGAGTTATGAGTTACATCCCACGACTTGTGTGGGAAACATCAGTACTTCCTCATGAATAAATAACATTTAATTTCTATACTTGAGTTGAATACTTCCTTTTGCTTTCAAATTTATGCATGTTTTATTGATTTTATTATGAAATAAACAACACGAGTCACATAATTAGATGTATTAATCATGCGAAATATTGAGATTTAATGTACTTGTAACTTTAAAAATTAAAATGTTGCATGAAAACTGCAATTTTTCCTACCATTATTGAGTCTTATCTCTCACATAAATTGTAATTCCCTCCTTCATCAAGTAAATGCATTTTTCCTTTGATGCTTCGTGTTTCTTTGTTGAAGAAGAACATAGAATGGTAGTCTATGTAGGGTGTTACATTCTCAGTAATAGCATACATAGTTACATATTACATGTAGTTAATTAACTGTTGTAACTAAAAAAATAATAGAACTATAACACATCCCCCTAGTAAGGTCCATTTCATCAAAATCAACATTTGTAATGAAGTTTCGAGTTGCCCATTTTGCACAAGTGCAAAAGTTGTCAACAAATTTCACATATGCCACCTCCACTAGCATCACCCCATTTACATACACATTTTTAAGAATAATTTTTATTGCGAGCATATTACATTTGATCCTACTTGCCATGTCTCTATATATTAACATGATGGTTTGACTCAGCTAGGTTTTTTCTTTTGAGGATCTTTATCCTCAAAATCATGATCCTAATCTATATTATGGATTCGTCACTATGACTATTTATGGTCTACGTGTCCTCCATCTCACAGTATACCTTCGCACGCACTCATCTCTCTTCTCCACTCACATTAGTGAAGTATTGTCTTGCTTATAAAGGAGGTACATTGCATCTCGGTCATATGAAGATCACGTTTCCTATTCCCTTTGGTCATGTGTTCATCTAAAATAGTTCCTTTGTTTTCTATACAAAAAATCACTCATTGGTATATGCACGGATGTTCATTATGTCCTTTCACTAACATGAAATATACTATGGGAATGTACAAACCACACGGAAATGGCATGTTACGTGATCAACCTAAAATTGTTACTTACCGGGTCACTAATGCTTCCCCATTTTACTTTGATCATGACACTCGATAACCTCCTAGATGAAATTACATGATTTTGTTCTTCATCATACATACATTTGGGGGTCATTTTAGTCACACTCCCTAGCATCAAAAAATCTTCCATACTCGCATTATCATCCATAAATCTCTAGCATATGCATCTTCATCTACACTTTAGCATCAACCATTACCTAATGACACATTCTTGTGCTTTGGTTAACTCTTGATTGTAGATGGAATCCTATACACATGAACCTCACCCACTACACAATAGACAATACACATTACACATTACAAATCTTCATGCATCTTACAATTTTATACATACACACCATATTACCTCATCACCGCATATATTACACATATTATACATCCTACTCATATAATTTTTCGTGATACACTCACTACTCTATGAAACACTCTAGTCTCATAGTACATACTAGAATGGTGAGGATATACATCACAAATTGACCACATCACACTCACACATTCAACAATTCACTCTTTCTTGCATGTGACATTCCTAGATTAGTGATATTCACCATAGGCTACATCATTACTTCCGCTTACATCATTTAGTGGTATACGCTTTAGGCTAAATCACCACTCCTTCTACTTATCCTATAGTGATCTTTGCCATAGTAGCTACATCATCAATCCTTCTATCATATTTTCATGATAAACATTAGGATACATCATCGAGATCCATCTCTATGTCGCATGCCATCTTTACACCTGTCATCAAATCACGCTACACACAACACATAATTCAACCATTTCGTGATAATGAATTCTCATTTACGGTTAATTATTGATAGTTGAGGGGTCATAAACAAATGAACCTCAATGTATATAACTCCATCCATTCGGGGCACGTTTCTCTCTGTTATTCACTCTACATTCTATTCAATCCATCCACAACGTATTGTATATCTTCGTCACACTTACTCTTGCTTGTATTTACTTGTACATATTCACTTTGTTACGCATGTTAGATATATATCTTGTATGTTATTATATTTATCATACACATATGCACGTTCAATTGCTTTGTAGTTGTGATAGTAGATTAAATAGATCTATTACATGCACCATATATTCTTAGTGCATTACCTATTACCAATCCCGAAGCGTCTCCTGGGGCATCCGCTTTTGTACACAACATCATTTTATTTGCACGATTACTTGCCACCATGGTTATATGTTACATTTATTGTACTTTCTTTTCATTGTATTCCTTTATTTTTAGGTATTTCTCTTTTTCTTTTATGCACATTTGTTTGTTTGCATCCAAAACAACCTTGATTGTCTTGCGACACTATGAGTGGTGTCCCTTGTTTGAAACACTCTTTTCATAGTATACATTGTTTTCTTAGATTTTTAGCTTCCACATTATTTTTATAGCTTACACTTTGCCTTATACATTTATATTTTGTTTTTTAATAATAACACTTGTTTCTAGCCACTTGTTTGAGTGTGCCTTGGTTTTTATCAAGCACATTCGCTTTCCCCTATAGGACATAATTTCAGTTTTAATAGTTGGTCGTCTTTTAGGCCTCATCATCATACAACGATGTTGCATGTGACCCCAAAGAGGGGGATATCATTTTTGTGAATAAGTCTCCCTATACAAAGGTCTACAAATAGTATAAAACACAACACAAAGACCGCTAAAACACACTTCAAGGCTCATAAGCATACTTGGGTCCTTAATATAGAGGTACCTTTCTTGGAGTTCCTATAACAAGGAGCGATTACACAACAATGGGTTTGGCAGAGTCTACAAAACTTTACATAGCGGCTTTTTGAGGGTAGGTTTTCCTTAGCACATGCATTGGTATACATCATCTATAGTTGTATTTTTTTCTAGGGAGCATTTTAAGATCAAAGGATAAACCAGATGTTCCTCTCTATATTTTGTGGCATCAAATCACCCAAGATACCTGCAGACAGATAGAGATCTATTCATTTCGGGAAGCGGTTAAAGGTTGGAGGATAAATAAAACTTTCCTCCCTATACTTCTTTAGCCAATGGCGTGAGATCACCCAAAAAACTCACACTTCATCAATAGGATCCTTTCTACACCCTCTTTCCTCATCACAAATCAGGTGCACATGTTCCTTTTTCACATTTTCAGCATTTTCTTTTACATACTTCCTTACATTATTTTTATACATATACATGTGTATTCACCTACTTGATTATATTCTCTTTTCAGTCCATCCGTATGGGAAGAAAGAAGTCAACATCAACAATACACACATCGATACTAGAAATAGGTACATCACACATCAAAATTTACACATGCTCTTTCACCCTAGGTTTATTTTCATCACTCTTTAAACTTTTTCATCTTTAGTCTTCATGGGATATCTTTTTATCACTCCGTTCTTTTAATATTCCACAAAGACGTTTTCTACATCAATATACATCGATATTAGGTGTTCATCTCTATTTACTTTAAGTTACCAAGATTTCCACTCACCAACATTAAGTCGGGGCAAATGTAGACATAAAATCACACTTTTGTGTAATTATCTAGTCTTGGTCACATACTTCTATTCATATGGTACCTAAGTAAGACCAATAATAATTAACCCATCTCTTTGGTCATCTTTCATTGCTTTCATTGCTACTTTCACTCTTGCACCTTCATCGACTTACTCGTCTTTTCATACTATAATTTTACCCCTTTTAGACTAGGGCACCCACCGGGATGCTAGCACTAGGCATCCTCATCCACTATGGGTGTCCATGTCCTCTTTGTACTTTAATCACAACTTTTGGGTCCTTTTCTATCCATTTAAGCATCTTATATTTTTAGTAGTCGACCTTTTTGTGGTTATTACAAAATTCAAGTGAAGGAATCATATAAATATAAATTTTTGTGATCATAATAAGAGACCAAGAACTAATTCATAGTTATCACCACCTAAGGTTGCATCCATCAAGGCATATATATCTTCATTTACATCCATCTAGATTCATCACAAGGACAAATGTTTGATCACCTACATCACACTTCATAGGATAGGAGTTTATTTTATTCCATGCACACATTATTTACATTCTACATCTATCTACTTGCTTGCTACGTCAAGTGTGACACACACAAGAGAAATCTAGGGCATAATCACACACACATAATAACATAACTACATTGGGTCTGAGATGTAGTGTAATTCTCGATTCTAATTCCACCATTTTGGTGATCAAGACAACCTGATCATTGCTTCATTCGCATCTTTCTTTATTGAAGGTTTGATGTTTTTTTGGTTTTGCAGGTGATTTTTATTGTAGGTTTATGGTGACATCAATGATTTAAGTGTGACATACATGTGACAAGCATCAAAGGCTTTGTACCATCGATGACTCGTGAAATTGACTTCTAGACCTTCATGCACCCGGGGCATCCATATTTTATACCATGGTGCCCTAGGTGCCCTAATCCCTTTTCCAAATGCTCTTGTTTAGCCAAATCACTAAGTTATACATTTTCTTAAGAACCTATGTGACGGTCTCCCATTCATGTTCACTCGATATCCACTTTGGGACATAGTCCCATGAACTCTACAAATCGGGTATATTTCTTCTAACCCTCTTTGCATATTAGGGTTTCTACATTTCATTGCTTTGTTTTCTTAGGTTATTTCCTTTATATATTTATTTTTTATTTATTTCAAACTTTCATTATATTAGGTTATTATTTTACATTATATCATAATAAAATGACATTACAATAAGCTAAAACTCAAAAGGATTATCCCTTAAAAGATGCTTAGGAAGTTTTTTAGGTATTGTGCATGAATTAGATCTTCTAATGGACTTTGTAATTTGTCAAAATATCAATATTCCTAAAATTTATCTTTCCAGGAAAGTGGTAAACAAGGATATAATACCTTAATATGAATCAATTCAAACCATACCTTGGGAGAAACAATAACTAAAAAAGGCACCGGATTAGCTACAAGACATCATAGGTAAAAAGGTGGCTAAAATGATAATAGACAAAGAATATTTCTGATATTTAGTGAAATCTAAAGATAATCTATTTGAAGATTCAACTTGGATTTCATCTTTTTCTTTTGAGAAACATGGCAGTGGTGATGAACACTTCATGAACAAGATTCCTTGATGAGCTATTTTACACCTTGGTGGTTTGTGGCAAGAGCATCGATAGCGATCGCTTGGAAAATCCAATCTTTAGATTCAATAGTTCGAAGAGTATATACAATAAGTAATAAGTCATATGTGGTATAGGTAGTGTGTCTTTTAGTTTATATATATCTATAGGAGGTTTTCCTTTAGAAAATCACAATTTGAACTTGAATGTTGTATTGTTTCTTAAGTACAAATCCTATGAAATTTGTAAATTGTTGTGATGTCTCAAGCATTCTAGAGGATACGACACAAAGATTAGGTAGTTTTTGTTCTATAGGTTATATGGAGTCAATAATGTTTTTTTCCATGCATAAGTGAGGAGAAACAATCATCTCCTACATTCTTAGTAGGGATTTGAGGGAAATTTTTGACTATCAAATTTAATAGTAAACATAGAAAACCTCCAAAGAGGTTGTTGTGATCTTTCTTAACTATGCACCGTGTGGAAAATTAGGAAGGTCGGGTCAAGACAATAAATTATTTGAGTTCCTTTTTCTTGATCATATTGATGTGTAATGAACTCATTAAGAATGAGAGAGATTATATATGCAATAAGACTCAATGATGTTTGACAAAGATTTTTAGACTTGTCTTGTTTTGACAAATTTACATGAATTCCTCATAAAGCTTAGTGTTTTGAGAATATGGAGGACTTTTAAACCTAGATCTTAAAAATTTAACATTTGTAAAGGAAATCCATGAAGCTTACCCAACTCGTTTTAGATTATGGAAAGAATCCTAAAGAAAGATATGTCGATTTATCTCATATCAGGTTCTCCAAAACCCAATATTGGGGCTCTAAACAAATTTTTGATACATATTTTATTACAAAATATCCAAAATTAAAAATTGCAATATTTCATCTATATATTGTGTTCTTAAGTTTGCAAAAAAATTTAGAATTATTCAAATTTGTAGGGATGTTATCCAATTGAAAGTCTTAGCACTAAAATGTGCAACATGAATATGCTTATTTGATCAACCAATAAATGTGAACTAGGTGAAAACCGTAAAGAAGTAAACATAAAAACTTGGTAATCTTCATAAACGGGAATAATTGTATATGAAAATATAATTAAAATTCATAGAAAATAGGTTTCTATCAAACTAGCACTACAGTCCCCTAAGGAAAACGCTACTAGACTTTCAATGGGCAAGATTATAGAGATAAAAGAAAAACCTTGTGAGTTGGAATCTAAATACATGATTTTAGAATTATAAGTTGAATCAAGTATACTAAACAAAGACAAATCTATGCAATCAATAAGTTTCCATTTTCTCAGTATTCAAGTTGAATTTATATCTTACTATTGACTTACGAGAGAAAGAGACTTTGATTGGGTGAATTGGAGTTTGTGATAAGAACACGGAATCAAGTACATTAATTTTGGAAACTTTAAAAATGGAAAAATATGTCAGTTAAACTTTACTTTTTTTCGGATCACCAACTTATCTTAGTGTAGATGAGTTATGGTTTTTTTTTTACATGAAGCAAGATTGAATGGACTAAGGAATTCATCCCTAGAAGATGCATCCAAAAGGGAGAGGAAATTCAAATTCAAGAAAAAGAGGTAGAATTGGATAGAGAGGCGATTGAATAAATCCAAATGCAGATAATGGTATAAAAACCAGCCAAAATTCATACTTTTCCAATTCCATATCATGTGACATTAGACAAAAACCAAATCAAAATTAAGGAAAAAGGTATAATACATATAACATTCAATGTAATTATTTCATAGAATCTATTAATTAGGAAAATGAATGAGGGATAAATCAGTTTCATTTCAGTAGGTTAAATGTACATTTCTTCAAAGAAAAAAATGAGATTATGGCCATGGAGTTTTGTTCATAACAGATAATGTCACTCAAGAGAGTAAAAAGATATTTGTTTCTTATGCAGCAGTTGAAGTAACCACATGTTAGGGAACAAAAATATGTTTGCGAGTTTAGATGATTCAATGAAATAAGAGGTAAATCTATGCAATGTTCAAACAAACTAGCTGTGCTTAAATAAGGAAAATATAATATTTTTACCAGACATTGCAAAAGAAAATTTAATGTAAATATTTATTTTGTTCTTTCTTTAAAGTATAATTTAATGAGCATTGAGCATTGGAAATATCACAAAAAGGAAAAAGGGTACATAGTTTATTTTGAACAAAATACAAGTATTATTTTAGATAAAAATCCAAGCGCAAAGCTTATTACAACGGTTGAAGTGACTAGAAATCAATTTTTTTTTTTTTTTGAAAATTTAGAGTATCCTCTCTTCTCGAGTAATTACTATAGAGAATTCATAAAAAATGATGTAGGATCAGTCCACATCAAACCTCAAATGTTCCTTAGTTATAGATGACATGATATATCAAAATGCATTCAAATGACTTTTAAGGACAAATCATGGTTGTGGAATTCAAGGTTTGGAAACCTCAATTATGGATAGTTATGTTTATTGAACATGCATAATATTCAGACTACTAATGAATTTTGTAAAATTAACAAAAATTGATTATTTTCTGGAAGCCAAGTTATAAAGATTTAAATATGGATTAGAGTTCATTCTTTTATATTTATGTGGATAATACAAACTTCCTAGCTAGGTGGAAGCTTTCTATTTTATGGCATTTATTGATGATTTTAGTAGGAAAACATGGATATAGATTTTGAAGTATACATCAAAATTGTTAGGTATTTTCAAAGATTTTAAAGCCTTGTTAGAGAAATAGAGCATCCATAACATCAAATTACTAAGATTGGATTATGTAGGTGAGTATATTTAGACTGAATTTGTAATTACTTTTCAAAATGTGTGGACTAAAGAACTAATTTACAACCATGTACACACCATAAAAGAATAGTGCGGTAGAGAAGAAAAATAAAATAATGATGGAAATCGAATTTAAATTATTTTGAAGGCCAAGAAATTCCCTGAGTGATTATTAGGCCAAAGTTGTTTCTTTTAAATTATAGATATTGAATAGATTCCCAATAGAGAGTATTAAACATAGAGTTCGACAAGAATCGTGGATTTAAAAAAATAGAACTTGCTACATTTGAGGTCATTCATGTGTGGCATATGCACATTTAACATAGTAATGAAGGAAACAATTGGATGAGAGACGTGAAATGTGTATTTTTGTTGGTTATAGTGAATATTCGAAGGTATACAAGTTACGCAATCCTATTAACAAATATATAATTATTAGTATAGATGTGAAATTTAATATGCAAAAGCATAGAATGGAACCATTGATAATTCAATGTAATTTCTACATTGATACCTCAAACATTATGGTCAAATATTTCAATTAGGTTAGAAGGTTGTTAAGGACAACCCCAAGACACATTTATAGCGATAAATTTAGTTAATAACCCAATTATGTTTCAGAAAAGAGAAGCATTAGGATGTGCGGTCAACTCTTGTGGCGATGATGATTCAAATATCAATGTAGAATTGATCAGGATTTCCCTCGAGATCGTTCATTCAAAACAAGAATCCTCAAGGATATTTATGATCATTCTCAAGGTGAAATTTTTCATTATTTATTTTTAATTTTCACTAATTTCTTATTATGTGTCTATTTTGAGGGGGTAGTAAACAATCAAAACATGATAAACACAATGTATGACAAAATAAATTCAATCAAAAATATAATACATATAATTTAGTGAATCTTTGAGAAGTAAAAGATGCAATTTGTGCAAAATTGGTCTATAAGAAAAAATATAATGGAAATTGCAAGACTAAAATGTAGAAATCAAGATTAGTTTCAAAGGGATTCGTACAAAAGCCTAAAATTTATTATAAAGAAAAAAATTCCCTTATAGCAAGGATTAGCAAATTCACAATAGTGCTATCAATATCATAACATAATAATTGTATATTTTCTATTAAATGGATGTAAAATCAATATTCTTATAGGGGTTCTTATAAGAATATGTGTATACATGAAATATCTAGAAGATTATGAAGTTAAATTTCAATATGAAAAAGTTACATATCGAATAAATATAGTTATGGTCTCAAGAAAGAATGAACGTCTTCGTATATGATATTGACTAATACTTATTAAGCCATGGGATTAGTAGAAGTGGTAATGAGCCCAAATTATATATGAAGATCAATGCTTAAGGAAAAATATAGATCATATGTATATATGTTGATGATATTATTTTCATAGGAAATTTGTTAGCTAAAGATTTCAAGAATGTAATTACAAGTGAGTTACCAATGTTAAATTTGGGTCTTATGAATTATTTTATTTTAATTAAAATCAAGAAATCAAAGTATGGCATTTTCATATGTTATAAAATGTATGCATATGATGTTTTTAAAATGTTCACGATGGTGCATATAAACCTAATACCAAATCCTCGTTATAATAGGAACCATGTCAAATAAAGAAGATAAAGGGTCTAATGTCAATCCTACTTTTAATAAGAGACTTGGTAGTAGTCTCACGTATTTGATGGTGAAAATTCTTTATATCATGTATGGAATAACTATAATATCAAGATTGATGCAATCTCCAAAGGATTCACAACGGATAGTCGAAAAAAGGATTTTAAGAAATAATGCATGAATAATTGGATATAACATTTTGTATAAACAAACATATATTAAATTAGAAATTATAATTTGTATTGGATTCTTATTAAGTGAACATAGATGTGAATATATATATTCAGAGGGATACAAGTTAAATGGATAGGTTTGGAGGTGCAAGGTCAAGAGACTCGCACCCATGTAAAAAATGAATATGCCAACAATTTTTAAAGGTATCAAAAATGACATGAAGAGAACATCTTGTTATGTATTGGTCTTAGATCATGTGTAGTGTCAGGGAAATATAAGAAGAAAACCTTAGTGAAAATTTCATTAGAGGAAGAAGATTAGTTTGTATGTGAAGAGTGCTACTTAATTGATTGTATGATAAAGAAAAAACATTATAGAGATTTGGGTAAGTGAAGGATGTTGATGGACAAATATAGGGTCATCCGTGGATGTCATATTGCAAAAAATAGTGAAATCTCAACTTGTAGGGATTATTAGCTATATGCGCACTCAAAATTAGAAAAATTTATAGAAATATGAATCGTAGAATTCAGAATGTAGTTTCTAAAATACTAATTTTTTTAAAAATGGACAAGTTTAGCTATATTAAACACTTAAAATTATATGACTTAGTTTTCTATGTAGTTGTCTATCTTGGGATGGATTTTATTTTGTATTTTTTTGAGATATATATATATATATATATATATATATATATATATATATATATATATATATATATATATATATATATATCCATGAAAGTGGTCTCAAAATATTTAGAAAATAGAGCGCTTTCCATTTTCCCACCATAACTATATCAAAAATATCAAAATAAAATATATATTTTGTTAACGTGTATATAATTTGTCCATGCTTTGGATGGTATAAGTTTTATCACATTTTGATAAGTGAAACAAAAGTTACTGAGTCTTAAACGTAGACATGAACATTCATGGGAAAAAATGTCTTAAAGACCTATTGTTAGTAAAAATTCTAAAATGATATTTATCTTATTCTATTCACTTTAAAATCAATATGTCTATGAAGCTAACCGTCTCCCCTATGCGATGGCACCATTTTTGTGAAATGTTTTTAGTTTTTAACATTGTCCAAGTCTTTGGAAGAGCAGATTTGAGGTTTTTGACCTTTTACACTTCATAATGACCTTCCATAGCTTTGGTTGGAAAAAACAAAGATTTTCGAGGCTTAGGTTCGGCGAGATAGATCCGTGATCATGGTTTATAAAGCATGATCGCATAATATAAAGTGCGATCGTGGCTTTTCTAACACAAACCGCGAGTGTGCTTTATAAACCATGATCGTGGTTTATAAAGTGCGCTCGTGGTTCATAAATCATATTTACACACATCCCAATGTTTGAATTACCATGTGATTTTTACTCTCTGACCTTATCGTATGAATTACTGTGAAATTATGTCTTTTTTTCACATTTTCTTATCACGTAAGCAAAACATCACGAGGAGACAAGAAACGAAGTCAAAAATGAAGTCATTAAGTAAAAAACACTTAACGAATTAGAGGCCAACAAAATTCAAAATGTTGAACGAATGCGGAAACTTCGTGAATCAAGAAGAGGTTCATCTTCAACCCCAACTATTGTAAGCAATGAAGAACCAGGTAATGTTTCTACTATCAATGTTGAAGTTGAATTAAATACTCGCGATGAAAATGTTTTTACTGTCACTATTGAAGAAGAATTAAATAATCACGATGTAGCAAATGTTGAAATCAAGGAGACAATGAAAATGTGAATAAGGAAATTCATGTTGAAAGCGTAGACAGGTAAAATTTAACAAAAAACGACTCTAGGATTTTACGTAAGAAACCTAATGTTTTTATTGAAATTAATGAAAACATTTTGAAACCAATGTCTAACAAAATTTCTGAATGACAAATCAGAAAAAAGCCAGCCGAATTTTGGGATAATCATTTTGAAATTTTAAATGATTCCGAAAGATGTCGATTGTTGGTTAGTTTGATGAAATTGATTGAAATGAGACCTACATTAAACACCTTAGGATTGACAACATCTAATATACGTGGTCAAACCTCTACAATTTTGAAAACCTTTATGATGCATATCACATCTTTGTTGGTGTCAAGAGATGCACTAGGGATAGTAATATTGTGCGTCGTGTACTTACTACTAGTGTTGTAAGTGTTATCACCGAATCACAACACCCTTGTGTTTATACAAGTGCATATACTTGAACTCACGGTGTGATTGGATAACATGGGTACTATCTCCAAGTTGTGGGACTTGCTACTTGAGATAAACCCTCCGAGAAAGTTGGTTCTTGCTCCTAAACTACCTACCACAATCTACTCTAATGCAGGGAAAATAACTATTCTAATCTAAATTTTCAAGGGACCAGGGAGAGAGAATGCATAAAATGAAATCCTACACTAAAGCGGTGATACACCAGAAAAGGAGGGTGTGAGAGTAGTCTCCAAATGCATGAAATACAGAGGCAAAGTGCACATGTGAGTAGAGGTGATGACAGTTCTCCATAATCTAGCAAAATGCATTCACAAAGTATTCCAAGCATACACAATGATAATGGATCCTGCAAGAACACAATAATAGACACAATATTCTTGTAGAAAGATTAAAGGGGCAAGAAGAAGAATGCAAGAAAACACAAAGCAGGGAAGATATATCCACAAACCGATATTTTATTGCTTCATGATATGCACAATTCAATCTATTACAGGATAAGGGCCTGGATCACCATGCAAGGATTCCACTACAAGGGCCTGCAACACATTGGCTTCAAAAAGCAATTTTGACAGAGCTTTGCTATCTGAAAACTCTCCCTCTTTTACAATGAGCCCAACACTCCAATTTATAGAAAAATGAGAAGGGAAAGAGAAGGGAAAATGGAAATCCCAAAATCTGTCCTTCAACCACCTATAAGAGGTATTAAATGGAGTGAAATTATTGTATATTACTTGCAAAAGGCTCCCCATACTGTCCCAGGTGCTGCAGTAGAGAAAGAATGATGACCATGCCTCTTAATTGCACTCCCAACCACCAAATAAAACACTGTTATGAACCCGGCCACGTTTTGTTAAAAATATCAATCAATCTCTCATCAAATCTGGAATTTATTGATTGCTATGTGTCGGGCTCGGAGCCACGATTCCAACGGTACCAATTTTGTGTGATTTCGTTGAGAAATGCAAAAGTTATGGCCTTCTAAGTGCGGGAAGCTATTTTTGAGTCCTGGCAGCGGGCGTTTTCGTCATTTGACAGAATGAGCGTTAACTGGCTGGAGCTGAATATATTTCTTTTATTTAAATATATCTACGAGAAAATTATTTTTGGGTCGTGCTCGTTCAGAAAGTCCAATTTTGTGAAAATCGGAGCTCGGAGTCAAAAGTTATGGCCGTTTGAAATTTCACGGGTCAAATGTTGACTTTTCTTCGTTGCCTTCCGCTTCGGCTTTTCACGTCCCACGCGTACTTTTGGCCCGGATGTCCCAAACTGCCTTGGATGAAAGTCTCATGTTTCGGCCGAATCGGCCGGTTCGCGTCCTCCACGTACTTTTGTCCCAGATGTCCCAAACTTGACAAAAAAAAAATTTAACCTTCAATTGTACCTTCAATTTGCTCATGGATGCAACGTTTAATTACAAAAACAAGTCGAATGCTGCAAGTTAATCGAAAAAATATAATGAAAGCAATTGAAAGACGTAATATCCTTCAATCACTCAATAACGCCAATTTTTGGGCATTTCACGTTAGAGCACGAGATAAGGACAAAAATAATTTTGATGCTATAAGAGAAGTTATTAATTTTTGGCATGATAACACTAGAGTTTCACCTAATGCAAGAGATGTTATAAAACAAAGAGTTGGTTCTACTAATCGTGAACCACATCCAAAGTATTTCCTAGATATGAATCAAACTCAATTTTTCGTAAGTTTAAACAAGAGAATCTAGAAATTAAAATTAGTCAATATTTTTGGAATGTTGAAACCATTCTATGTGAAAATCAACCATGCTCACACCACTAGTTGTTGTAGGCAACACATTGAATTTGCGATGCATTATGCTAAATTTTTATGTATTCATTCTAATTTTTATTCTAAAACTACGTTTTGAATGTGGTGTTCAAGTTCCACCAATATCTTCCAGGATTTTATTCCTACTATATTTTGTGAAAAAGAAGTTGGAAATTTTTTTATAGTTAGGATTGTTTAGTGGAAGTTTTAGTACATGCGGCGGATTACATAAATTAGAAAGTTGCATCCATGAGCAAATTCAAGGTACAATATGACATAATTTAGTTGAGTTTGATAAATATAAATCAGTTACATACTAGTTAAAAGATGGAAAAGAGTCTCAACAGTGTGAGCTAGTTATAGAACAAATGCCTGTTTTCCAATTTTTGAGAAAATTTAAGGATGAAATTGTTTATGAGTATGCTAGGCATACACATAGTGCTCAATGGTTGGATGAACAGTTCAAGCTATGCAAAGACACATTTCATATTGGTACTATTGTTTGAGTGGCTGATTTTGTAAAGAATTACACATTGCAACCACAAATGGAGGTTCAATCGCAATATTACAACTCAGTACACATTGCCATTTTTGTGCATATAGCTTTCTACATTCTCCGACAAGATACAAAGAATGATCAAATTTTTTTAAGAGAGTACCAATTTTATATCGTGATGATCGTACTCATTTTATTAAATTTTGCAAGGGTGTTTCTAGTTATTTTATGGAAACTTGTCTGATAGGGACATCCATTTCAAACAACATTATATATGGTCAGATAGTTGCACGTCTTAGTTTAAGAATGCATGAATGTTTTATTGGATGAATAGAATGCACATCAAGATGGGTGTGCAACATATTTGGAGTTTCACCGAGAAATTTGGACATGGAAAAGAAGAGCATGAGAGTTAAGTACAAAGATGGTGCTAAATTAAAAGATGCAAAAAGCATAGTGGAATAGTGTACTCACGACAACATGGCCCGAGGTTCTCAAGAAAATTCCATAGTTCATGAGATATTTTTGGTTGATAGAGGAACAAAAAATTGCTAACTACGAGGATTGTATGACACTCACCGGGTCCAGTGATATGCACTCATTTGTAGACCACACGCTACTTCGTGGGCCATATGGATAAGAAAGTTGACATATTTTTTTGCATCTTGTATCAAATTTGTCACTACTGAGTGTGATTCACAAGAATGGGTGGATGGATGGATTTCAGAGGCCACTAACTCGCTTCCTAGTTATCAACCTCCACAAGCATTATGACTTGTTCTTGCAGATGATGTTATAACATCCAAGGACTTTGACTAAATTTTTATTTTGGTGTGACAAGGTATTTATGGTTATTTATTTAATTTTTGTATTAAGTTATGTCCATTGAAATTTTAATATGTAATTTAAATTTGAGTTGTTCAACCTTATTTTCTTTGTAGGACATGTGTTTGCAGTAATTACAACAAAAGACAATGAAGAAGGAACGAGCTATTTCTTATGTCATTGCATCGAGGAAAGAAAGAAGTTGACTTCTCCTATTATAGATGGCAAAGATATTGAGTATCCTATAGGGTCAGTGGTAGTTACTGGAACTTGGCTTCAACGGTATCCATTTAAAAACTCCTTTGTTTGGGTGTTTGAAGACTTTGAGACACACAGGAAAATACTCTTATATTCACATCTAGTTCTTGCGACAAATATTTAGCTATATAGATATCGGGAAGGCCTAATAACAAGATTCTTTGGAAGATTTGAGAGTCGAGATCATGAACCAATCTTGTATGCTATTTAGAGTAAATCCGATCTCGATGGTTCATTGTAATGAATTTACAATGCTCATGTTTGGTATATATAATTTTGTTAGTTTAAAGATCTAGATTTAAGTTTGAATATATTTTATTTTAAATTTGTGTATTTTGTATATATAAATAATATATGGTTTTATTTGGCACTTAAATTTCTTTGACTAACACTTTTATGTTTAGGTTAGTGGTGTTAGAAAAGCTTCCACCTTCACGTGGTTGCATCATTAGTAGAGAATTTTAAATTCTCGAACCTAAGACAAGCTTTCATTGTTTGAAAAAGTTATAAATCTTGAAAAAGTTGTAAATTTTGAAAAAGTTGTAAATTTTGAAAAAGTTGTAAATGTTGTAAATTTTGAAAAAGTTGTAAATGTTGTAAATTTTGAAAATGTTGTAAATTTTGAAAATGACTCCTCCCCAAGTGTTTACAAGACCATACCTATGCGTGTGCATCGATTAGGTAAGCAAAAATCTGAGTGAGGATATTGTAGAGGGTCCCTACACCGAGGTGTTAGCTCGGATGAGACGTCTCTAGGTGCCACTGAGTCCAAGTAGTCACCCATCGAAGTTGAACGATATTTTGGTCTTAGGGCTCTTAAGGGACTACGCCGAACGAAGTATCCGTAAGCAACGACCTTGTCACACAAAAAACCACCTCCTCTACCATTCACCTAGCCACCGAGGCGTGTCAATGGCAAAGTCGATTCTGTGCCATGAGCCACCGTTTGCAAAATATAGCATTTGACAACCTTACACTGGCTCCAATCGCACTATTTCACGTGTTTGCAAACAATAACACCGAAATGACAAGGAAAAAACGAGAGAGGATTTTGTAGAGGGTCACTACATTGAGGTTTTAGATTAGACGAGGTATCTCTGGGTCCCACGGAATCGAGTAGTCACCCATTGAAGTTGAACGATATTTTGGTCTCGTGGTTCTTAAGGGACTATGCCCAAATGAAGTAGCCGAAGCAACGACCTTGTTATGCAATGAAACACCACCTCTCGGCCACCCGGACATGTCGAGTGTAATAGTTTGGTGCCACGCCAATCATTTGCAAAATGTAGCATTTGACAACCTTACAGCGGCTCAAACCGCACTATTTCACGCGTTTGCAAAAAATAGAGGCAGCGAGCACCGAAATGAGAAGGAAAAAAACCAAGAGAGGCTATTGTAGAGGGTCCCTATGCCTTTGAGGTTTCGAGATCAAATGAGGTGTCTTTAGGTTCCATGGAGTATGAGTGGTCACCCGTCGAAGTTGAACGATATTTTAGTCTCGGGGCTCTTAAGGGACTATGCCCGAATGAAGTAACCCGGAAAGCAATGACCTTGTCACGCATCGAAACACTACCTCCTCTAGCATTCACACTCGAGCACTCGGACATGCCGGCACGGTCGGTTTGGTGCCCACGACCACACCGTTTACAAAATATAGCATTTGACAACCTTACATTGGTTCTAGCGCACTCTTTTCGCATTTGCAAACAATAGGGCAGCGAGAGCACGAAATGAAAAGAAAAAAATGAGAGAGAATTTTGTAGAGGGTCCCTACACCGAGGTGTCGATCAAACGAGGAATCTCTAGGTGCCACGGAGTCCGATTAGTCACCCATCGAAGTTGAACGATATTTAGGTCTCGGGGCTCTTAAGAGACTACGCCCAAACGAAGTATCCTAGAAGCAATGACCTAGCCACCTGGATGTTTCGCATATTCGGTTCGGTGCCATGACCCACCGTTTTGCAAAAATAGCATTTGATAATCTTACACTCGACTCAAATTGCACTATTTTTGCGCTTGCAAACAATAAGCGCAGCGAGAGCACCGATATGAGGAGGAAAAAATTGAGAGAGGATATTGTATAGGGTCCTACACCGAGGTGTCGAATCGGACGAGATGTATCTAGGTGCCATGAGTCCGAGTAGCCACCCATCGAACTTGAAAGATATTTTGGTCTCGGGGATTTTAAGGGACTACGCCCGAATGAAGTAGCCGAGAAGCAATGACCTTGTCACGCACCGAAAAACCACCTCCTCTAGTGTTCACCTAGCCACCCAGATGTGCCAATATAGTTGGTTAGGTGCCACGACCCACCGTTTTCAAAATATAGTATTTGACAACCTTACATTGGCTCCAATCGCACTATTTTACACGTTTGCAAACAATAGAGGCGGTGACACCACCAAAATGATAAGGAAAAAAGCCGAGAGAGGCTATGATAGAGGCTCCTATGCTTTGAGGTGTTGGATCGGATGAGGCATCTCTAGGTTTCATGGAGACCGAGTAGTCACCGTCGAAGTTGAACGATATTTTGGTCTCGTGGCTCTTAAGGGACTACACCCGAACGTAGTAGCCGGGAGCAATGACCTTGTCACACACCAAAAACATACCTCCTCTAGCATTCACTTGGCCACCCAGACATGCCGGTCAATCGATTCGGTGCCACAATGTCGTGAGACATGACTTCTCACTCCTCGCCTCCGTTCATTTCCTAGTTTTCAAAACATTCAATGTCACTTGTTTACCTTCCATCTCTCTTGTTCTCTTTCGACTTGCCTCTATCCTCTTCGGTGCTTCATCACTATCCTTTCTTTGCTCTCTTGAGCTATGTGGTGTTGTTGTTCTCTCTCCATCCTCTGCTGCTCCAACTATGTGCTTACATGCTCATTAATTTTGCATTGTAATAGGATTCTTCATCATAGATCACTACACAAAATTAGGAGTATAAGTAAATCATCAAACAATTAAGGGAACACATGTGTGAGGACCTTTTATTCATAAGTGCCATCATTGATTGCATGAGATTAATCATCTCTACCTCAAATTGAAGCAATGTAGATCTGAAACTTCAACCCCCCAGTCCATCAAGCAAGATCAAGCATTCATACTGCAAAGAAGGACATGTGACCATTGGGTGAGCATGATCCTTGAAAAAGGGAACATGATCTATTTCTTGAGATTATCTCTTTGTTTAGATTGTTCTTGGTCATATTTTTGAAAATCAATAGGAATAGAGTTGAGATCAAGAAAGAGAAATTCCATTGGGAAAATAATCTCCCATTTGCGAGTGAGATGAATAATTTTGATTCTCATTCCTTGGTGAGCTCAAGTGTGTTTTCATCTAAGTCAAAGAATTTGTATTACATTTTTCCCATACCATCACCTAGAGGTTTGATGCTCTAAAAGAAGCCATTTCTAATTTTGAATCCCATGAGGAGAATGTATCAAAAATTTGGAAGATCTTGGCACAAGAATGCATGAGCTTGGTACTCCTCTCGAGGGAGAATAATTCCACATGAAGAATCTTGGGATTCAAATTTTAAGAATTGGTTGAGAAAATATTTGTGACCTTTTCCTTCAATAGTCAATACTTTAGAAGCCCTTGTAGAGATCATAGGTTATATCTCTATAATCCTATGAAGATTTAAATGAAAAATATTTTAGTTAATGTGGAAATATCAATGCCATTCCCGAGAATTGACTCAACACATTGGAGCATGTGAACATCTTGGAAGATGAGAAATTTTGATTTGTAGTTTCAGATTCAACAAGATGGTCTATGGAAAAGCCTCATCATTCAAGATCTTATGCTATGGAAGACATGAGTTGATTCTTCATTATAGGAGGATTCTTCATGTGAAGGGTGGAACCTAAGAATACTAATAAGGGCTTGTTATCCAAAATTCACCCCTCAAGGTAATTTTGATAACATGCATCAAATTATTTAGTCCCAAGAAAATAGATTGATTAAACCTTGAAATCATGTTTTTGAGGTCCCCTCGGCCTTTTTCTAACTCTCCCATCCAAGAAGAAATCCCAACGACTTAAAAAGAATGGAAAAAATGCAAAAATATGGTTGCAGCAAGACTATTTTGAGGCATTTCGGTCCAAAGTCGAAGAGGCTCAGTCGTACAGCTCAAAGTTGAACCGAGATTTTTCGTGCACCAAGATTGGGGCTGAAAAATGAAGAAAATCGGCTAAGTGCTAGTCCAGGCGGTCTGCGGGATAGTTGGGACATCGGGACGCGTGGGATGCGAAAAGCCGAATCGTACGAAAGAAGGAAAAATTGCCTAAGTCTTGTTTCGCGTGGTCTAAGTAGTCGAGACAAAGGTACACACGGGGACGCAGATTGGTGGTTTGGCGCAAGTCAGTCCATTTCGGGTGGTTCGGAGATATTTGTCCTAGCGACCTGGGACATCCGGGCCAAAAGTATGCGCGGGGACGTGAACCGGCCGGATTGGTCAAGAAGGAGATTTTCATCCGGAAATCCGGGACAAAGGTACGCGGAGGATGCGAAAGGTGAAAGAGCCGAGAACGAATGGAATCTTGCCACGTGTCTTCACCGCAAATAGGAACAAGGAGCCCTGGATCGGCCAAGCAGGGAGATTTTCGACGGGACATCCGGGCCAAAAGTGGCACGCGCGTGGGACGCGAAAAGGTGAAATGGCCGAAAAAGAGACATGGAGGCCCTCGAGACAAATCAGATCGACGACACGTGTCATCCAAGTGGCAGAGCGCGGGAAAAAATTCAAATATTTTTCGTTGATCCGTTTTGGCCTCTTTTTTCCTAAATCTCTGGATCGCCATAACTTTCGATCCAGAGCTCAATTTTACGTATTCTTTATATCAATGGAAAGATGGTGAAATTCTCTACATGATTCTCGGGGTCAATCTTGCATTTTGGTTCAGTCTAGAGAGAGATGATCAACAAATGTCTCGGCGTGTGATAATGGCCGAAATGACGTTTCAACAACTAGCTTAAATGCAAAATACGATTCGCCACTTTTCTTAGTGTTCTCATCTACCGCCATAATGAGATGAATTAAATGCAACCTAGAAGTGGTTGGGGTAGATCTAGATTTCCTCTCTCTTCCCTCTCTCATTCTTCCTATAAATTGTAAGGAGGGATTCTTTCTAAGGGTTGAACATTCTTGTTTTGCCCCTCTCTTCTTCTCTTTAGCGAGCAAATTTGTGGAGTTCAAACCTCCCATTTAAAATTGTAATGTGACCTCACCTCTTGACATTTTTAGTGTATTATATCGATCTTTGGAGCAAGTAATGCATGTACGTGGATGATTCTCAACCCTCTTTTGTGTCAATTGCATCCTCCCGATCTTTCACGCAAATTTTGTTATCGTGCATGATCTTGCATCACATTTGAATGGTTTGTGTTTATTGGCAAGATAGGTGTTCTTCATTCCTCGGTGCATCACCTCTCGTTAGTTTAGGTTTATTTTTATGTATCTTCTTACCATGTCTCCTTGGCAAGATTAGATTAGAATTTGAGTAAACCCTCTGCATTTTTCGTGTGCATCCGAATAGAGAAATAGGAACCATCCTTCTCTAGAGATTCCTTTCTCATTTTGCAAGTCCCACACTTGGAGAAAGGATTCCATGTTGTGTAATCACTTTGGATGCTAGTATGATCAAACTAGAAATCGATCAACATCCGGTAAGTTTGTGATTTTGCGCTAATAGTTACGCATGCACGCGGTGGGACCTTAGAGGTCTTTACGTTCATTGCAACAAGATCGATGTGCACTTGTTGTAAGTTCCAGCTTTGAAGGATCTTTAAAATCGAACATCTAGCGACTCCAAACGAGGCATAATCCGCTGGTTTCAGCGGTCAAGCCTATTAAATTTATGAGAAGAATACGAGACCGGATCAAGAACTAGGGAAGAAGGATTGTTTTTTTATCTACATCTATCTCCAGCGGAGAAAGAAGGGGAAGAAGAGCTCAAAGATCCGTGTCTCCACCTAATAGAAATTTTTCTACACCTCCACTGGTAGACCTTTTCTCGCATCAACAAGAGTTCGAGGCCAATCGAGAATGGTGCAACCACCGAATCCCTTTGTTAATTTCACTTTGGCTGACCCACTTGCCCTCAATGCACGAATCCGGCCCAATTGCAGGCTGAAGAACATTCCCTTTTTCACTTTGGAGAAAATCATACCACTCATGGCAATCATGTCAAAGACATTGCTAACGTATGTGCAATCCATGAGATAAATGAAATGGATGTGGTCACAAATTGCTGGCATCTTCGTTCAAAGGGAAGGCATTGCAATGGTTTAGGAGCCTTGAGTGGTTCTATCACAAATTGGAATCGAGTTATGCATAGTTCTTCATGAGCAAGTTTGGGGAAAAGGGAGACAATTTGTCTCTACTAGAACAATTGACAACTATCAAGAGAGCTCCCAACGAGCATCTGACTGACTTCAACTTCATATTTCAAATGTCTTGGGAGAGGAGTCCAGTGGCAGTAAGGCCAGCAGCAGAAGGTGCTTTTCTATACTATCTTAAGGCTTTGAATTCCGATATTTCTATGTTAATTCAATCTATGGGAGGCACAACTTTACTTGCTGCTTATAGCATTGCCATTAGAGCCGAAAGCCTGTCTTATTCAATTTGGTAAACCGGGTCCTAGGCCTCCCATGCCCTGTATCCAAACTTAGAAAACCAAGCACTAGTCAAGCACCCACTTTGGCTCCTATTCCACTCCTAGAAATCAAAGTTCAAATTAGACTTCTACTTCATACTCTAGTGCTTCAAATGAACTCCAAGAGGTGATGAAACAATTACAAAATTTGGGAAATGAGCTGGTTACTATCAAAAGACAAGGCAAGCTCAAAGTGCTAGACCGTATCGCCTCAAGCGCAGCATGTGCTAGGCCCCATACCAACAAAATAGGTCTCCAACTCAGGCTGCAAATCAAAATCAAAGCCAAGTAAGGCCTCCCGCTAATAGACCATTTCATCCCTATAACCCCAATGTCGTATCTTCTTCTAAAGCATTGGTGCTAGTCAAAAATAACATGGCCCAAGAATATGATTGGTGTTTCCCGTGCAAGTCACCACATAACCAATCAATGTGCTTTAACGGTGCATTAAATCGAGCTCTTATGGTGCAAACCATTGGTGGGTCAAAGTTAGGCCACGAAGAGGGTCGGCAGCAAGAAGCACCTCAAAGCAAGGAACATCTCGAACGAAACTACTCTTGTCAATTGGCGAAAGTGAAGATTTCTATGGTATGAATCAAATACCCTCTCAAAGTGTTGCAGCCAACACAAGGTCAAAGAGGAGAAATTTGGGTGAAGAACAGCCATTGGCCCCAAGTAATTCACGACCTTCACGTCACTCCACCAACTATTGGCAAACAAAATGCAATCCCAAAGCACGTAAGGATTGCCTAAAACAGCCCCTAGGCCAACCCAAATGCCAGTTGTCACTTTGCCCATGTGCAAGGAATGAATGTGCAAAGCCGAGGGACGCGAGAGGATACTTCATCTCCATTCAGTATCATTGATTAGATGAAGAAGACAAATGTAAACGTATCAATGTGGGAATCACTATCCATCCCGGGCAAAGAGATTTGCTATAAGCTGCCATGAAGGACTGGACAAATTCAAATCAATGAGTCCAAATGCATGAGAAGGTACTCACAAATGCTTTGCCCAATTGAAGGAAATCATGGAGGCAAAGAAGGTAAAATTTGAAGCCCCCTCCTTTTTATGTCTCATTAATCATTGGAAACCAATTGGTGCACAATTGCATGATTGATTCTAGGGCAAGTAGCTCAGTGATGCCCAAGAAAATAGCTGATCAGCTAGGACTCCAATATGAAGTCATCTCCAAGGGTGTAGTGCAATTAGATGGGACAACAGTGACAACGGTTGGAGTAATCAAAGGTTTGAGCCTCACACTGCACGCATGTCCCAACGTAATAGTGTTACCACTCTTTGCATTATGCTTGTCACCACTCTTTGCATTATGCTTGTCAAGAGACTTCACTTTGCTAAAATTGGAGGCTATCTTTTGGCGGATTGGTCACACATGTTGTTCGAGAACAAGATATGGAACTAAGGCCATAATCATATCCGAGCCTATTGCAAACTTTCATATTGAGCCTTACACTCCAAGCCAAATCAATACCAATTGCTTTAGCATTTGATCAAGAAGATTATCCAAGCATCGATGAAGCCGACACCAAGGTAGGAAGCATCCAGATCTAACTCTTGATGAATGGGCAAGCAAGGTACATGCTTTTGATCCTTATCAAGAAATGGAAGAATCTGAAATGAGGAGTCTATTGTTTACATGAAGAGAATCAACCTCTCCCACAAGATCACCAAGCCAGATCATAAGGACAAGAATGAAGTATGGAAATTGTTCTTTGATGGGTCAAGAAGTAGACAAGGTGCAAGAGGAGGAGTAATGCTCATTTCACCACAAGGTATAAAGTATTACTCAGCCTTCCGTTTTCAGTTTTCTTGCTCAAACAATACAGCTGAGTATGAAGCCTTAATTCATGGACTGCACTGGGAAAAGAAGAAAGGCATCAGGAATTTACAAGTATTTGGTGATAGTGAGCTGATCGTAAACCAAGTCAAAGGAAAAAATGCTGCCAAAAATGATCTGTTGAAGAACTACAAAAATCGGGTATGGGATCTTATTGAAGATTTTGAAGCTTTTAGCATCAATTCCATCCCAAGAAAAAAGAATGAAGCCGCTGATAGGCTAGCAGCAATTGGGGCTTTGGCTTGATGTTGTAGAAAATATCAAAAATGAAAAATCTCAGCCTCATATCAAAGTGGTGGTGAGACCAGCTTGTTCCGGATAACAACACAAGTTGGCAAGTCTTCGAGAACGATCAGCAAATTGTTAATTTCCTGCAAGAGGAAGCTGAGTTCTCTGCCAGAAATCAAGGCAAGCTGGAGCAGCAGTATGGTGACCAAGTGGTGCAGCTGAGAACTAACAAATTACCAAAAGGCCTCATAACCTTAGAGTCAATCTTCAACCCGAATGATCAGTTCCGGAAGGAGAAAGCGAACATTCAAGTAAAGGGTGAAGATTCAGAACCTATTTTAGTAGATGAAGGCAAGACATTGCAAGTTGGCAAAGTAAGTACTCCACAAGAGAAATCTGATTTTGTTTAGCTTTGTCAAGAGTTCCCAGATGTCTTCACTTGGACTTACAAAGATTTAAGAGGTTTCGACCAAAGTTGGCACAATATACTATTGAGTTGGATCAAGAATCCAAGCCAGCCGAGGCAAAAGCAAAGGCGATAAATCCTCATATGAACCTCTCATGAGAAAAGAGTTAAGAAAGCTCATTGAGGCCAATATCATCTTCCCCATCAAACACTCAAGTTGGGTTGCAAACTTGGTGCCGATAAGGAAAAGAAATGGAAAAATAAGATTGTGTGTGAACTTTCGTGATCTAAATAGAGCATCACTCAAGGATCATTATCCACTTCCATCAATGGAAAAAATATGTGCGAGTTGTAGCTGGTTGAAAGGTTTTCATTGCTAAATGGATATTAAGGCTATAATCAGATAATGGTAAAGGAAGAAGATCAATTCAAGATGGCCTTCACTACAAAATGGGGCACGTATGCTTACAAGAAGATGCCATTTGGACTGTCAAATGCCGGAGCAACATTCCAGTGAGCTATGGATATGGCGTTCAAAGGCTTGATCAACAAGATAGTGCTGGTATACCTAGATGATGTCACTGTCTTCTCAAAGAATGCAGCAGACCATCTCTTTCACCTTAGACAAGTGTTTTAGAGGTGTAGAAGGTTCGGAGTGTCGTTGAATCCAAAGAAGTGTATATTCTTGGCACATGAGGGAAAATTGTTGGGTCACATTGTCTCTAGGGAAGGGCTAACAATTGATCCTAAAAGGGTTGAAGCCATCCGAACACTTCCATTGCCACACCACAAGAAATCTCTTCAAAGCTTCTTAGGAAGGATAAACTTTGTCCGTAGATTTGTGCCTAATTTTGCCACTCTTGTGAAGCCTTTAACAATGATGTTGAAGAGCACAGTTTGGCATTCAAATGGACAACAAGGCAAAGAGAGTTTTGAAAACATCAAGCATGCAATATCACAAGCTCCAACTCTTATCAACCTGAGACTTTTCAAAAAACTTCATGTTGTATGCATTTGGACGATCGAGATACAATCTCACCTATCTTGACACAATTTGAATAGAGAAGGTTGAGAATAGCCCATAGAATTCTTGATCAAACCTTGGAAGATTACGAAATAAAGTATTCTTTCATCGAAAATCATGTCCTTGCCGTCATCGAAGCTTGAAGAAGTTCGGGACATTTGGTCTCAAACAATAATGTTCAACCGCCTGGTGTCTCATGCTTGGTGTCAAGGACTTTCTCCTAAACAAGGATTCAAAGGAGAAGAGAGCAGGTTGGATCACTCGGGTGATGGAATATGATATTGAAATAAAAGTGACCAAGCTAGTTCGTGGTAAAGGTTTGTGTGAGTAGCTTGCTTCCAAACAACCGAGCGGCTCAAAAGGTGAAGAAGATGTTGTCCTACTACTACGAATGATCAAGAACAACCTTGGTGATGATGCACTCATCCCATGTTGGACTCAAGACTTGGTGCATTACCTCCAAACAGGCTTGTGCCCTCCAAAATTGAGCAAGGTGAAGAGGAGATACTTTGGATTACAAGCTATCCCGTATGTACTCATTAATGGTATCTTGTTCAAGAAAGACACCCATGGTGTTCTATTAAGATGCATTAGAACAGTCAAGTTGAGAAGATCTTACACGAGTTTCATGATGGGGAAGCAGGAGGCCACTTTGCTCCACGAGTGATAGCTCTCAAAATCATGAGAGCGGTTACATTATTGGCCTAATGTGTTCAATGATTGCTACTCATAAGAGATGTGCATTCTTCACGGGAAAAGAGAGGTTAGCAAGATCGCCCTTCGTCCAATTTCAAGTAAATCAGCCATTCATACAATGGGGATTGGACTTCATCGGGGTTATCAATCCCAATTCAAGTCAAGGCCATAAGTGGATACTTATGAAGAATGATTATTTCACCAAGTGGATCGAGAGGCAAAGTGGCACTCAAAGAGGCAAATGAATCCAATATCTTAGATTTCTATGAAGGGATAGTCATGAGGTTTGGTGCCCATTCCGGTATCATATCATCGACAATGCATTGGCATTCCTTGGCACAAAGATCACTGAATGGGCTGTCAAGAATTGTGTGTATCTCAGCACTTCATCAAACTATTACCCTCAAGGTAATGGTCAAGCCGAGTCTACAAACAAGAACCTACTAAGAATCATCAGAAGGACTCTAGATGAAAACCAAAGGACTTGGCACACAAAGCTCAAATCAGCCCTATGGGTCGATAGAATCACACCCAAGAGGTCTACAGGGAGCTCTCCATACAAGCTTGTGTATGGGAAAGAAGTAGTTCTACCTATATCACTCGAGTTGCCAGCATTGGAACTCATGAAACAATTGGAACTAGCTGAGTTTGAACCCATGGAGGTTAGATATGCGACTAATGGAGCTCCAAGAAACTAGAGAACATGCAGCTCGAGCAATAGAGAAGGATCAAACCTTGATCAAGAAGACTTTTGATAGAAAGCCAAGGCTAGAACCTTCCAAATTGGAGATCTAGTGTTGAAATGGGATAGATCGCAAAGCCGGAAATCATTCCAAGTTTGATGCCATCCGGAGTGGCCCTTACATGATCATTGAATGCAAAGGTAGCAATGCCTTCGAGTGGCTAAGTTGGATGGTGAAGAATTGCAAATTCTGGTCAATGGGATCTATCTCAAACGTTCTTTACTAGAAAGATAGCTTTTCACCCTTGTAAATATTAATTTAGAATTTCCATTCCTCTAAGTGCTTATGCACATCATGTCTTCTTGTTAGAGTAGTTTTTATTTCCCTAAGTGCTTGTGCACATGTCCTATTGCTTTCTGGTATGTGCATGTTTACAGTCCATCAACTCCTGGGAAAGCATTTGCGGCCGTAGGAGAACCACTCAACAAATGTTTCAATGGCTCAAGGATACTGATTTTCAATTTCACAATAAACTGAAAGATTATCAAACGGACTCCATGCCCAATGGATTGCTACAAGAAGCTGGTCATTCTTCATCCGACAGTGCGAGATAACCCCGCTGAGTCGCCAAAATTTTTATCCAAAATTCACCCCTCAAGGTAATTTTGATAACATGCATCAAATTTTGTAGTCCCAAGCAAATAGATTGATTAAAGCCTGAAATCATGTTTTTCGAGGTCCCCTCGGCCTTTTTCTAACTCTCCCATCCAAGAAGAAATCCCAATGAGTTAGAAAGAACGGAAAAAATGCAAAAATATGGTTGCGAGGACTATTTTGAGGCATTTCGGGTCCAAGGGCTCAGATCGTACGATTCGGGTTGAACCGAGGTTCTTCGTACTCAAGATTGGGGCCGAAAAATGAAGAAAAACAGCTAAGTCCTAGTCCAAAGGCGGTCTGGGACGGTTGGGACATTGGGACGCATGGGATGTGAAAAGCCGAATTGGCGAAAGAAGGAAAAATTGCCTAAGTCTTGTTTCACGCGGTCAGGTAGTAGGGACAAAGGTACGCGCTAGACGCGGATCGGCCGGTTTGATGCAAGTCGAGTCCATTTCGGCGGTTCGGAGATATTTGTCCTGTGCACAGGGACATCGGGCCAAAAGTACGCGTGCGTGGACGTGAACCGCGGATCGGATCAGGCGGCGGGGAGATTTTCGCCTGGGACATCCGGGACAAAGGTACGCAGAGGATGCGAAAGGCCAAAAGAGCCGAGAACGAATGGAATCTCACCACGTGTCGTCATCATAAACAAGAACAAGGGAGCCTGGATCGGAGTGAAGTAGGAGATTTTCATCCGGGACATCCGGGCCAGTGCACGCGCGGGACGCGAAAAGGTGAAATGGCTAAAAAGAGACAAGGAGGCCCGTGGGCCTAATCAAAGCCGACACGTGTCATCCAAGTGGCAGAGCGTGGGAAAAAATTCAAATATTTTTCCGCCAATCCGTTTTGGCCTATTTTTTTCCCTAAATCTTCAGATCGCCATAACTTTCGATCCAGAGCTCGGATTTTTGCGTTCTTTATATCAATGGAAAGCTAGTGAAATTCTCTACATGATTCCGGGGTCAATCTTGCATTTTGGTTCAGTTTGGAGAGAGATGATCATGGAACGTCTCGCGCGTGATAATGGCTAGAAATGACGTTAAAAACAACCAAACTTAAATGCAAAATATAGTTCACCGCTTTTTGCTAGGGTTCTCACCTAACGCCATAATAAGATGAATTAAATGCAACCTAGAAGTGGTTGGGGTAGATCTGGATTTCCTCTCTCTTCCCTCTCTCATTCTTCCTATAAATTGTAAGGAGGGGCTTCTCTCTAAGGGTTGAACATTCTTGTTTTGCCCCTCTCTTCTTCTCTTTGGCAGGTGAATTTGTGGAGTTCAAACCTCCCATTTAAAACTGTAATGTGACCTTGCCTCTTGGCATTTTATAGTGTATTGTATCAATCTTTGGAGCAAGTAATGCATGTCTGTGGATGATTCTCAACCCTCTCTATGTTCACTTGCATCCTCCCGATCTTTCACCGCAAATTTTGTTATCTCGTGCATGATCTTGCATCACATTTGAATGGTTTGTGTTTATTGGCAAGATAGGTGTTCTTCATTCCTCGGTACATCACCCTGTTAGCTTAGGTTTATTTTATGCATCTTCTTACCTGTCTCCTTGGAAAGACTAGATTAGGTTTTGAGTAAACCCTCTACATTTTTCGTGTGCATCTGAATAGAGGAATAAGAACCAGCCTTCTCTGGAGATTCCTTTCTCATTTTTGTAAGTCCCACACTTGGAGAAAGGATTCCATGTTGTGCAATCACACTGGATGCTAGTATGATCAAACTAGAAATCTGATCAACATCCAGGGTCTTTGTGATTTTGCACTAGCAGGGCTTACTATCAAATTTTTACCCTTTTCAACTTGGGACATCAGGATTATGTTGCCCCCTCTCATGAATACTTAACCCCTTCACACATTATCCCCCTTAACGTTCCTTTATCACTTAAGGCTTGTAACCCGAGTTAATCCAAAATGGTCAAGGTTGATTTAGAAGGTGAGTTAGCTAGGTTAATGTTAAGAGGTGAGTATAAACATACACCTAGCCATTTTTTTAATCCCTTTTTAATATTTCGTTTTCCTTCATTACTGCTAGTATTTAGCTATGCTACTAAATTTTCAAGAAACCCTATTGCAAAAATCACATTTTTGCTTATATCTCCTTCATTTTGGCTCCATTTCCCGCATGATTTTACTTGTAACTTCTACTCATGAACTCCTTGAAGATGATCTAAAAATATTTTCCATTGGTACCCTAATTTTTTATAGCATCCCATTTAAAATTTCAGAGAAAAACTTTCCTTTTAGATCCTCGCACTGAGAACGAAAACACTTGAAATTTGAAGCAAGAAACCATATGAAAATACCTAATCTAATGAAAAAATTTCAGCTCAATCCAAATACAAGAATAAATGATTAAATATTTATTATTAAAGTGGCATACGATCCTTACTAAAAATAATAAGTTTTGATAACAAAGAAAAAAATTGAAACCTCTGGGTAATCTTCAATTCTAGAAATATGAAAATTGTAAAACTTGAAAATCGGGAAAATTGTAAAATCTTCAATGTTGCACCATAAGTAACATTAAATATTCATATATAGTTCAATATGAACTCTAGACCTCGCTTATTTCTATCAATGTTCGCATTAGTTGATATGCAACAGATTGAGTGTTAGCTTTAAAAAAAAGTAATTGTACGTAAATTTTGCCCTTTTGTAGTTCACCTAGCATGGTTTTGCTTAATGGAATAGGTTTTCTTAACAATTGTACCATGTAGTGCTCGGGACATGGTTTTTTAATTTTAAATCAAACATACATATCTAGAACTAATTTAAATGGTTATGAAAACATACATAGAAGGATATCATACATGCAATGAAATCAAATCAAACATATAGTTCAGATTTATCATTATGAAAACCAACACACATGGATATATAAGAATCAAACAAAGTGTGCTCTAGACACATGTCTCTAAAAATATATGTAAGTTCATAATGTATGTGTACATCTCAAACTAAGTGTGTCATAATGTATATAGGACCACATGCAGTCGCAAAATGCTATATATATACAATGGACTATATGAAGAAACATGTTCACTAGGACTAGATGGCCCATATATATATCTATGTACATCTAGGTGGACTATGAATCTACTCATGAAACATCTTCCCTCTCTTCTCCTTGCTAGAAGTAGCACGTCCACAACCCGGGGATGTAGTGGAGGGAGATGCCACTACGGATTTCATCCATGTGGTCTTAGGTGTCTCTAAGCATGCCCGCAACCTAACTCCGCACATTCATAAACAACAAGTTCTTAACACCCAAAATTTTAAAATACATTCAAAATTTAGAAACTTGTACAATTTAGTTAAAATGCATGTGAAATCTTACCGCAATGTCAAGATCTCTATCAATTTGTTGTTGACGCATTTGTAGGGACAACAATAGACTCACAAGGGTAAGCTACATACAATTAATTAATTTTCAAATTAAATATTTCACATACATACAAAATTTGATATTGTAGATTTAAGTAATAAGAAATAATGAACCTCTAAAATTTAACAAATTTGAAAAATTGTACCTCGGTTAGTGGATCTGCGAGATGTTATGGCAAAAAGTATCTACAAGCAGCCTCCATAATCTGTATATATGGAGGAGTCTCTCTGTGATCATAAACTATAAAAAAACATGTACAAATCAATATTAAAATCTACATGATGTTGTGCACCATATAACATAGGTCCAAAGCATGTACAATCCATGTTGAACTTCAGTAATTAGAAACAAAGTGTAAAGAGATTTACTAAGTCGCATAAAACTCATGTGAGGCGTCTTTAGTAGCCTCGGTTCCCGAGAGCAGATGATGACCCGCCGGGCTCCTATGTATAAAAGATAAACATATTAATATGTACAACATACACAAGAAACATTATAATAATAATCTAGTGCAATCAAATGAAATTAAAAATGTAAGTTTGTACAACTTGAAACTTACATTTGAAACACACCCAAACGATTGTAGTAGAAATAGCATGTCGACACGAGATGTTTCCTTCACATGACTTTTGCTATTTAAAATAAAATAAAAATTAGGTTTTTACATGTATGTACATGACGTATAATCAAATACATATATATTAAAATCTCAAACATGTGAATTAAACTATTGTATATATATATATATATATATATATATTAAATTTATATTTATTTGAAATTTACCGTGAAAGAACAATATCAATGGCACCAATTCAAAAAAATTCCCAGCATCTAATCTATAGAAAATAAATCCTGTGAACCAAGCAAATGATGTCTCGCCCATGCATAGTGCATATGGCACCACATGATCCATAGTGGTGTGGTACGAGAAGCCGGCACCTCCACCAACATCACCGGATGTAATCTAGTCATTATCTTTGGGTCGAGTGTCGGTGAGCTCCTCAATGCATGCAGTGTATAAATCTCCACAACCTCCTTCACCTGTAGGAGGGATAATTGAAGGAATTGGGGTTTTGGGGCATGGGGGTCCTAGGTTGATCTGCATGCACGGAGTCTACTGCGTGCGAGAGCCACCTCCTCGACCAAAAAATTGAGAAAAGTCAAAATAATTTGGGACCTCGTTGAGCATGAACTCACAATATAATTTCTTTAAAAAATAAAGAGGAACCTCATTGTTGTTGCATGGTGGATAATCAAAAACCATCCACCATCAGTCCCCAAAAATGTTTTTGATTCGGTCATTATGGCACTAATGGATTGGGAACCGTTTGCGAAAGCTGTGGGGAATTGGTTCTAGTGGTCGGTAAATAATGCACAAATGAGGTCTTTTCCATTTTTTTGTCTTTTACGGCCGCATGGGATAGTTTATCTGCATACCACCGCCTACAGTCACCTCTAAAGGTATTCCATCTATGTATTTGGTTGGTTGCGGACTCGACTTCACCAATCAATGTTTGCAATGTATTGGCTAAAGTCATGCGGGATGGATTTGTGGCATGATTTTGTCTTACGATCGAATTAGGTTCTTAATGAAAATTTTATTTTCTCGGATTCTTCCAATGATATTATCTTGTGTTCCTGCTGGCTCAGTGGGGATAGAAGGAGCCACAGGAGGTGGATCTATGTTTGGAGGAGGGTTTTGAGGAATGTTTGGAGGGTTTTGAGGAATGTTCGGTGGGTTTTGAGGAATGTTTTGACAATTTGCATGATTTCGAGCTTGCCAACCAACTGATAAAACAAGAAAATTGTATACATAAACAAACATTTCAAAAAACCCATGAAAATGTAAAAAAAAAACCTAAAATGCAAAAAAATGATTGAAATCGGGGGCTTACCTCCTTGTCTTGGCGGCATGGTTGAATCTATCGCAATGCGAAGTCGATGAGCAATTTTGAGGTGGTATTCAAAGCTCAGTGAAAAACTTGTAGGAGAAATCGCGGTTTGAAATGAAAAATGGGTAAAATAAGGAGTCGCGGGACTGCTAATTTTTGTCTCAGAGTTCCACGATCGTGGTTTATAACCGTACTCACGGTTCTAAACCGCAAAACGCTGTTTTAGGTTTGGTAATTACCGAACTCAAATTCAAGAACCGCACTCACAGTTCTAAACCACAAATGCGATTTTAGGTTTGGTAATTGCGAACAGGGAAATTCAAGAACCGCGATCGTGGTTCTGAATTTCGGGTTTTTATGTCCACGGAATTGTCCACCAACTTCATGCACTTACCCATTTTACAACAATCAAAGAAGCATCTCATTTATCAAAGAATCATGTATTTCATAAGTGAAATAATCATATCGACTCATAATATTATTTTGTTACGTAACTTGTCAACGTTGGTTAAATATATTTCGATTCTAGTAAATCCTAAGATTTGTCTACAAATATTGTCATAAAGCCTTCTACATGTGATAAATTAAATTTTTGATAAAAATTTAGTATGTAATGTAATGCCCCTCCTGTTTCCTTGTCGTTAAATTCACTTGTTTAATCTTGGGTTGGTACCTCGGTGTGCTCATAAGGTTGTGAGAGATGTTTAATCACCCCAATAATTTATAGTTCTTTAGAAGGGTGTACAAGCAAGTAGAAGCCCGATCATATTTGATTTTTATTCCTTGATTGGACTAATAATCACTATCAAAAATTGTTATAATTATGTATTTAATAATAAATCTATGACATAATCGTAAGAATTACAATTTATATGATTAAAATTATTAATTAGAAATTTTAAAAACAAAAAAAAAACGTGTCCAATGCCCATTCTACGATGTGGGAGATAGGTTGAGTTATCACGCACCATAAAATTGACGGTTGTCATTATAATAATAAAAGTAAACAATTAAAATATCAAAAATTGAGATTTTGAATTAAGTATAATAAAAAAAGGAATTTTTTATTGCTCATATATTATATATGAAAATAGGGAAATAAAATAAATATAAAAGGGGTACAAGTTGTGCATTCGGAGGGTTGGTGAAGGTTGAAAGGTGTTGTAATTACTAATTACCTAAGATGCGTGGGAGTAAAGGAAAATCACATGGGCTTTTTTGATAAATCCCATGGGCAACCTAACGCAACATCAACACCATTTCACAGTAAGCAACAACAGGTTTCCGACGAGACTAGTCCACATAGGCTAGCATACTCCCATCCTGTGTTAAAATAAAAACGTTTAAACAGGGTAAGGGCATCCACGAAGGTATTATGGAGAGGATTTTTGTCTGATGTTGTAGCAAATTCGCTGGTAAATTAGTATTCAAAATAAATGTGGAAACAACAAATTTGGCAAACGAATTGTTTGACAAAATGCTAGAAATAAACGTGTCTCATCGACTGCAATGGAGGCAGTATTTGCAAAAATGTGTTTATTAAAAGGGCATAGGTTTTGTTTGACAAAATGCCTCAATGGGACGCCTTCTAATGGTAACAGTGTTTGCAGGCTATGGAAAAATAGTTTAATGCGAAATGCTTTAGAAATTTTCAAACAAATGCAATGTGGAGCCTTTTTTTTATTGGATGGCACATGCTATTGATCATTATGGGTGCATGTTTACCTTCATTTGACACAACGTTATCCTCAGGTAACTCTAAAATTTGTCATCTTCATGCAAATTAAACCTATGATGTCTATGTGGATGTGTTTATTCGGTGTTTGATGGAATTTTGGGACTATTGTATGCTTTATTAAACTGCTCCCTCACAATATAATATCCATCTTTGTTTATTGTTTGTAGTTTTCAGTTGAAATGAGCTGGGTTCTGGTTGTTTATATTTATACCTTAAATAAAATTCTATACATACATGGTTGGCCTTGGACTTCTTGAAATTAAGCGAAAACTCTAAAACGAACTATCAACAATAGGCCAATTTACCTTGTGACGGTTGTGTGTATTTATTTGCTTGGAGTATAGTTAAACCTGTGGTGGTTGTGTGGTTTCCTGTGGTTGGTGGGTGGAGGATATACTCAAATTGGGAGAGGGAATTTGGATCAGTCTATGGGGATCCTTCAACAATGTTGGAAATAAAATTTTGAATTAGATGTAAAAGTGTGGAATCTTGCCGAAGGAACAAGAATGAATGACAATATGAATCAATAAAATGTGTCTTCTTGAAGTGTGTGAAAAAATTCCTCAAAAATTCTCTTCCTCACTTCCTTGTCAGCTACGGTCATGGTTTTGTTATTTCTTCTTTTTAATATGTATTTGGGTTTTCAGAAAAGATTGCCAAAGTTTTTAGTTTTTTCACACAAATGTGATCGAAGAGCTTGCGGACTGCCTCAAGCCTTGTTTTACCCTCTTCTTTCCTCACGGGCATGGTTTTCTCACCTTGAACTTGCATAGATTTTGTATTGGTAGTTTCTCTTTTGCTATGATATTGTATTTCTAATAAAACTAAGGACAAGTGCACGGTTTAATTAAATAAATCATAGTTTCAAATGACAAAAGAATGGATTCTCACCTATGTAACCTAACCGATTATTTTAACCATCAACCGTACTCGCAACCATGATCTAATACATTGTAAAACCAAAGAATAAAATCTAGATGTACATCCCCACTTGAATTAGCAATCTTGGGATGAGACATTAAATAAAATACCCTTTTGTTTACCTTGCAAGGTTTATAAAATGTGATTCTTGGTGACTCATGTAAATCACCCCTCTAGATCCTGAAATGGGAAAGTTGAGTTATTATTGTTTCCATGTCATGTGGGGTGTTGTATCAAACCTTAGAATTCCCTTTGATGACCATTTGTGTACTTTGTGTCCTCTCTCTAGGAGCCATGTTAACCCTTTTTGTCGCTTTGAGATGACGTTGAAAATCAAAAGTTGGGTTTGGTTTTTGCTTTTTTTTTTGCCATGATTGAAAAAGTGGATATCACCCTTTGTAAACATCCAAAATTATACATAAAAATGCCTTCGCAACCATTAGTTGTGATAAAAAAACTAAGTTATTTTTATGATGGGGTTTTCAGAGGCCATTGGTCGTTCGGTGACGATTCACACTAGTCCAATTACAACCGGTGGCTTCGGAAAAGAAGTTATTAGTCGTATCCTATTCAATAGTTCTAGGTCTCTTCAACTCATCTCTATTTCTATATGTAGGATAGCGTATAGGATTTGTCTCATGTTGCGTCCACCCATTGAAAATCCATTTTTGAATGCATCTTCTTAGTCCTCGGGATAAATTTTGTCATTTTTACAAACTAGTAGGTAAATGTGAAAGAATTTTGTGGGGCCCTCCCAAGTCAAATAATTGTTGAGAAAAATTGTAGACACTTATAGATGACTATGTTGGTACCCAAATTTAACCTCCTTCAAAGGCCGAGCAACATCATGGATCAGACAGGACACTCAGAGGTAGATAGAAAATTATTTATGTCATTTTGTAGCCGGGGAAGCAATCTAACTACCTTGTTAACACTCAGGCTTTGAGAGGAGTGGGTAGCACCTTAAAAGGATGTGATCTATCCTCACTATTTTAGGTTGTGCCTTTCAACCAAGGTAAGAGAACCTATTTTGTAACCTCTTGTTTGTTAAAGAACAATGAGAAATCCTTCTTTTGCATAAATTTTATAGAGAGGACCTTGGGAAAGTATGATCAACACACAGATCTGACTCTCACGAGTTGTCAATTCCAGATCATGAGGATACTTTCACAACAAGGCAAAGGTTACTAAAGACATTTGAGACCCTGATTGCATCTACATGTTTTGGTAACAGAGATTATGCATTTGTGTACACACATGACAAACAGGGGTAGTATGGGTAGGATTGGTTGTTGTTAAATGAATTTTGGCGGGAGGTGGGGCAGGGTGAAACTAGATTCACCAGATCCTTGAGGAACCTTACAAAGTGGAAAGTTAAACCAACAGTAATGCCACATAATAGCTAAAATGTCTCTTTAACTGAAGAATATGTGCTTCAATGGAGGCCCAAATCAACACTCTTTCACACAATCTCCGAGATTCTATCATGAAGGCTCGAGTTAGAAAACCCAAAAAGCATCAAGATCTAAGCCAAATCATGCCTAAGGTACACCCAAAGGCTTACAGACAATCTCTATCAACAAATGAGAGAAAAGTGATTTTAAATCATTTATTTCAATCCCAGATGAAAGCTCTTCTGAGAAATGAAATTGTAGATGCCACTAAACTATCACAAGGATTGAGGCCTATGTGATTGAACCAAATTTGACAAAATGTTGCAAATGTAAACAAGAAAAACTACTTGCATACATTCAGAAATAAAACCAACACATTTTGATCAAGACAACACAGAAAAACTCGAATTTGATTAAGTCTATTAGTAGGGAAAAGTTTCTAGAACAGTCTCAGAGCTTTTCAATGGTTGTACACTTGCAACCACCTTGACACAATAAAGCTTAATACAAAAAGAGATAACTTAGTTTCTCAGATGGATTCTCAAAAGATAGGCTTAGTCAAATTTTCCTCTTAGGAATTTTCTTCGACCTCTAGCACTCTGACCTCCAACTTCCAACCTCCTAACCCCTTTCACGAAAAATTTGTGTCATTTATAGCATTTACAACAGAGCCTCTTCCTCCTAAAAGATAAAAATGTTTAATGCACTAGTGCTCGCCATGATTCTTTCGTGATTCTCAAAATCAAATCTGTAAGAAGTCTACAGTGCTCGAGGGGGCGGGTTTCATCGAATGCTTTCGCATTCAACTCCTTGCTCTAGTAGATCACTCTTCCCTCAATTTTCCAACCATAATATGTCAAATCTAGCCCTTGCGTTCTTGGGAGAAGTAAAATGGAAAATCGATCAGCCATGAAAGTTAGACCATTTTGATGGCGAAATAAATCTTCCAGATCTTCCCACCAAAATTCAAATATCAACATTAACTTCCTTCTCGGTTTGGCATGTAGAAAATACCAAGAAATCAAGGAGACTCACACTTCTAGACGTGTTTCAGAGAAATGGGGGGAAAACCAGATTTAGACTCACAACTTCCGTTGATCTTTACTTTGAATTTGGGTCGTCCATCTAGCAGTTTCAAACTTTATAATAGACCTGGGGCTTCCCTTGACTTTTTACAAATTTTTGAAAAAATGGAAAAAAATTCCATTTTCTCCGCACCTCCGCCTCCTGGATACGAGGCGACACATGTCTAAATGTGATTGGAGTGGAACAACGGCCAAATTCTACCATTTTACTCTATTTTTGGAAAAGGGAAAATTTTCAAAATTTTCCCTACAGCTCCGCCCCTCAGAACCAGCCTAACACATGTCCAAATGTGATTTGGAGTGGACCCGCGCTTCTATTTTTACTTTTGACTCTTTTCTCCCAAAGGAATTTTTTCCAAATTTTCCCCGAGAGCCCGCACCTCCACCGTTGACTGTGGTAAAACATTGACCTTTTCCCACATCAGGCTTGCGGGCCATTTTCAGATTTTAATCCTTAAGGGGTAAAACAATCCAAGTTGCCTCGATGTTCTACCTCCTCCGCCTCTTTGACTTTTCAAACTTCCACGTGTCATCATGGCGCACCTTGAGGTGGTCCCAAAATTTGATACCTTGAACGAGTGCGGGCTCGCCATGTGTCATGTTCGGAAAGGTCTCTGGCTCAATGCTTGAAGCTCGGCGGAAGGTGCCACATGTTATGCTCTAAGGAAGTCTCCTTTTGGCCATTGAAAAGTTTAAGTAAAATGGAAAGTGAGCGGAGGCCTCCATGTGTCATCCTAGCACTTCTTTAAAATGAAACTCAAGGGCCGGTCCCACAGAACATGCGCAGATTCCTCCATGTGTCTCCATGGCACAACTTCAAGATGGTGCCCAAAGTGGAGACCTTGAATGAGCGTGAGCTTGCCACATGTCATGTTCCGCCAAACTGCTCCAACTGCATGAAAATTTGTCTAAGTCCGGGACAAACAGTGGAAGCCTCCACGTGTCCTCCCGACGCTATTCCAAGGAAAAACCCAAAAGCAGATCTTCAAATGAGTGTCGTCCCCCACATGGACACATTTTGAGTTAAGGCTTTCCATAAAATTTTCTAAGTACCTAGCTAATCCACGTCCAACCAAAGGTGCCATGTCCCCTGTAGATACAAGGATGCAAATTTGACTGGGAGAAACACCCGTTAAACCGTAAAATATAGAAAAATGACCATTTGAGCCTGGGAATGAAATTTTCTTCAAGGATAGAAAGTTTAGAAATGTTACAAGGCTCAAATACGTTCTTCGAGTGGACACATCCATTCATTTTTATTCAAGTATCCGGGATAGAAATGACAAGGAGGAAAAATCCCAGCAATGGAGAACATAAAACATGGGGGAAACAAAGTTTTTAAATGAACAGAGAAAATGAGACCCAAATTACGACCCTTCAAAGATTTACAACCCGGAAGTAATTAAAATTGGCCACTAGGATTAACCAAGGACAACACGAGGAAGGAGAAAATTAAAGAGGCCGTAAATCAGTAAGTTTTCAAAGGCACAAATGGGGTGAGACTATTTTGTCCACCAACAAACTATATATAACTCTCTTTTGTGCTTTGTTTTGAGAAATTTGGTTGTCAAAAAAATGATGTTTCTCTTTCTTCTCTCTCTCTCCTCCTCTAGGTTGGAAATGAAATAAAATGAATGTATCCTTAACTCTCTCTTTTGGAATGCTAGTATCATCATCATGTGAATGGAAAACTATGAAAATGTGACTTATACGAGATTTTTGTAGATGTCACGCAAATAGTTTGTGCTATCCATGCGGTGGTTATAGGTATCGAGAAAGGATAAAGTGATGTATTATTTGTGATTAAATAATATCATGTTATTTCGAACAATCTAATAGTATAGAATATATGAACAATACTATTATATATAGAAATGATAATTATTGAATTTTGTGATGAGTTTGAATTTTTAACATTTTCGTGTGTTTAAAAAATGGAAATTTAGTCATGGATGTTAACTTAATTTAGGATTAGGTATTTTTTATGGGGGTGGATGTATATGCTAACTAGAAATAAATTGATTGTTTATAGTGTGCTCTAGTGTGAAATTAATGAATGAACATCTTGTCTTTTTGTAATAATTACTTTGGAATCAAGGAAATGAATTTTATAAAAATGTCAAACATAGAGTAAAATTTTATATGATTTACTCTTCCTATGCGAGATCACATTATTAATGTAGAAAACTGAAATTTTAGGATGAGCCTAGCTCTTTATACTCGATGGATCCTCCTAGCTTAGGGGAAATAAGTGTCCAAATTTAAGTTAATATAATAACATGTATATTTCATAACTTATAACCAAACCAACTTATACAAACAAAAACGGTTAAAAATTACCTACAGGATGTGGGTTTCCTCCTAGGAATTATATTTGTGTGTGTGGATGTTTTTGGGATTCTTTAGTTAAGGTACATATTCACTTTGGGAGATGTCGTTCATAAAGTATAAGCAACATAAATGTTTAGTTTTGTTGAGGCTAGGCATGGAGTGCTAAACAATGAATGTACTTTGTAGAATTTGGTAAAAAAGAAAACATAAATTTTCAACACTAATGGGTTCTTATACAAACTTTTGCATACCGTAAATTGAAATGGGTTCTCTTAATTTAGTACCTTAAGATAATTTGTTTTTAATTTTATGTAAATCTTTTTAATCCGAAACATGATTAGAATTAACGGTGTTATGGGGAAAAGATAGGAGTTTCTTTTGAAATACATCATAGAGGATTTGGGATAATCATGAATTCCATACGAAATTTCAACGATTAATTTGGATTTCTATAATACGATATTAAGAGTTAATTATGGATGATATAAAAATTGTAATTAACACTTAATATTTCAAAGTGTATTCATGAGATATTGTTCCAAGAAAAAAATTAAATTCGTGAGCTTTCTTATAACTTGACTATGCCTCTTATGTTGTGGGAAATGAATATAGGCTTCTCCATGTGAGATCAAGATTTTGAGAAACACAAATTTTAGTTGAGAAAAAAACACATGACATGTAAATGCTATTATGAACCCCATCGTGACATTATTAATCTTAATTGTTAAGAAAATGTCCCCTTAAGCGAGGTAGTAATGAAATAGCTTGGTATTTTATGTATGTCATGTGTGTTAAGGATATTGCACTCTAGTTTTGACTTGTAATAGGAATAGACCCTTGGTTGTAAATGGCATTATATTAAACCGAGGGCATCTTAGGAAGTAAAATTTATGAACAAAAATGTATATAACTCATAACTATCGATAATGAATTCTAAAGATGACGGTTCAGAAGTGAAACGAAGTATATGATTTGCTACTTAAACTAAATGAAAAACCTCTATAACGTTACCATAGGTGAAATATATCCTTCCATGTGTAACATGACTTGTAATAATAAGGACCCTAATTGGGCAATTGGATTATGATTTATATCACAAGTGATGCTGAAAATAAATAGAAAAATTACACTTTTGTAATAATTTTAAAATGCAAGGAGTGTATTTGTAGTGTGTAAGTGTTATATTGATAAAGGAACATGAACTCTACCTACCCTTGGATCTAATATCCTTCCTTTACTTCATGTAAGTCTTATTTTTGCAACAAAGCTAAAGTACAAAACCAAGTACACATTTTCCTTAGAAATGAATCCTTAGGATAAGTAATAGAAGTATTATATTTTTCTAAATGTTTCTATTAACAATCAAACTATATAAATTAATTGTGATAAGTGAAACAATCACAATCAAATGGAACCATCATAGGTAAAATGTTAAATGAAATAAAGAAAATGCGGCAGTAGTTTTAAGAGGAATGAAATTTTACATGTTGAGAGCAGTTCAAATATTTAAGGTCAAATAATCAAATAGAATTGTAGTAAATATGTAACCATGAAAATATTATGTCATGGAAAGTTCCTATCTATAAGTTTGTATCATATTTGGATCGTAGTTTTTTTCTTTTTCATTTTTCAAGATGTCATTTTGATATGCATCATGTGTTTTCATGTGGCTATGCTTCTTCTTGTTGAGGTGAAATTTAATCATTGAGTATTGGAAGAATATGTAGACACAAAATCATTTACTTGGGTACATTTCTAGGTCCTAATCACATACTACTAATCATATGATACCTAAGCGAGAAAACTAGTTCGACATCTATCTTTGGTGTCTTTTCTATCTTTCTCATTTCCTCTTTGGTCTTATACACTCGAAAACCCAGTTTGACCTTCATTGATTTGTCTTTAATGACTCGAAAAATAGCACCTAGGTGACCTCATCCCCCTCGGGAACCCCTAACCTCTTTCTATCTTACTCACATATTTTGGGCTTCGTTTATCGTTTGGGCATCTTCTTTTGTTATGGGTCGACCTTTTTTTCTCAATTATGAAATTAAACCAAGAAATTCATATAAATACAAATATATGTGGCCATAATAAAGGACCAAACTCTAAGAGTATATTATCATCACCAAATATTGCATCCAAGGTAATTATAAGAGCATCAAAGAATTCATCTACTACTCACTTAAGGGAGAAAAATGCATCTTCTACATATAAACATAGGAGGGAAATTAATTTTTCCATCCACACATCTATTTACATTGCTACATCTAGCTATCGCTAACTATCAAGTGCAAATTACACAAGACCTACCTAGGAACAATTTATACACACATGCACACAAGAACTACATAGAGTATGAGATTTATTGCAGTGCTTGGTTGTATGTTCACTCAATTGGGTGACTCACCGGGGTTAGTCCGATTCTCCATACTACATATTTTATTTTAGGGATTTGATGTAGTTTGAGAGTTTTGCAGGTGAACATCTCTATACGGGGTAGGCAGAACATTCGACAATCATATTGTGAAATATAAGAAATAAATAGTGAATATCTACAACACCCTTCCAACCTAAGAAAATTCATAACCTGAGCACATATCTAGTCACTACCAAGCTTTTTGGTGCTCTGTCATTTCGTGGGTTCTCATTTCTGCCCTCATTCTCACATTTTTGAATTTATACAGAGAATTTATGACCCTATTAACTTTTTGTCTAGTAGTTTTCCTAGTCCAGAGAACTTTGAGATCAAGCATAAATTAGCTAAGTCCCTTTCCCTCTCTCATTCGGGATTAGGGTTTCTTATATATTAGCATATTTCATAGGTTAGCTTGTATCTAATAGTTTTTTTATAGTATTTTACATTTTTACTCTCTAATTAGGGTTTTGCATAGTTCTATTTTTTGTTAAAACTATTTGGTGAACTGCATTAGAACACTCTTGGATCCTCATTATGGTTCTTCTATCCAATAATCTTCCACAGATCCTTAGATTCCTCAAATTTATTTTCCGATTTACTTCAAATACATCCACCTTGAAAATTTTTTTCTTCAAGAAACCTTAGACATTATGTATATCCCTAGCAATATGCCTCCTTCAAAAATTCCATTTTGATCATCTTTCTAACAACTCTATTACTCCTAATGTCAATCAATCCATTTTAAAATAAATTCAAGCTTTAAATTCTTTATTTCAAGATGAAATTTAGGCTGTGGAATCCATGATCATTTCTCTCACAACTCGATATTCAACATCTTAAGGATACTTGTCGAGGTCTAATGCTAGGTCTTCTTCTACATCTCTTCCTCATTATATGTCTTCAACAAATGTTCATATCATTAAACCAAAATTCTTACCACTCCCAACACGTTTAAATTTTGATTCAAATGCTAAGAAACAAGATATTCTTCCTCAACTCCCCACTCATCAATTGATCAACTTTCCATCTACTCATTATTATTTTCTTTATCATCTTGCACAATATCAAGATCATCCATATTGCGATTATAATCGAATTAATGGACATAATGATAATGATAGCTATGCTCTAAAATGCCAAATTGGTCACCTTAAGAATTTATGGTCTCATATAATTTTCTACACAAAATGCTACATGTTCATCTCGAATCTCTACATCCCATTGGGTTCCTAAATATTCTTCATCTATGTCTAATCAACATCATGACATGAAATCTAATAATCTTTCTTTTGTCTCAAATCCCCTCCTATGAAAACAACTCCAACTAAGAAATCACCTCTCAAGTTCCTTCCTTCATCACCTCCTCCTACTAATTCCTCTTCCCAAATCCTAAGCAACCTCCTCTTAAAATCTGTCCAACACCTCCTCCTCAATTTTTCTATGGCGTAATAAATACCACATTAGATAAAACCATTCAAGATCCCCCATCCTACATAAGACTAAACAAAGACCTCCTTATAATGATTTCTAGGACACATTTCAAATTCCTCTACCATAGTAAGGTCCTTCTCACATTTCCGTATATATATACATCACTCACATAGTTACGGGAATAATAGATTGTTACTCCTTTAATTGTTTTCAAATGTTTCTATCATATCATCCACTTGACACTTGTTGCTTAAATGTCTAATATTTCCTAAGCGTCATTACAAACCCTTTAATACATAACTTTTATCATCACTACCCTATGATGAATTCTTTTGCTAAGGTTCACACTTGATTTTTAAGGGCATACTACATCCATGAAACTCACACAATACACATTCAAGGATCTGTACTTCATGATATAACTTTCTAGGAATCCATTCTCACACATCATATTATCATATTCTACAATATATGCTCTACATTTAATGTTACATATTTCTAGAAAATTTGTTTCAAACCATTACCCTAGGATGCAATCTAGTTGCACAATTCATACTGATTGTTGAGGGTCTATATCTAATATGATCCTTCACCACATTTCATACTCTACGCTTCATTGATCATATCTATCTAGCACACATTTTCAAACCATTTCCGATGATGCACTCTTATTCAATGGTTCAATCTCGAGCTTCAAGAGGAATTTTATAAATGAACCTCGTATCATAATCATCCACGTTCACCATGGGGCACACTACTCTCACTACTACAACTACGATCATTTATCCACAATGTTATCTACAAATTAATCATTTTGTAGTAAAAATGTGAATTATCAACAAAAATGAATAACATTTATATGCTACAATGTAGATATTCCACAATTTAATTAAATCAGATTTATAATTGTGGAATATTCATAGTATAACATTATAATTGTAGATAATTTAATATTGTCAAATATTCATACTATAAAATTTTAATTGTGAAAAGATTATATTTTATCTTTATGTTTCAACAAAATGGAAATAAGAACATTTTAAAGATCATTCCAAGAACTAATATTTTAGTCCACTAGAGTATTTATTATTCACAAAATGTAAAATATATTAATTATGAACATTTTTTCCTTACACAACTCTAACTATTAATAATCTATACTATACATTTTTAATCTACACTATATGATGTATCATCATATTATCTACAAATATAAAATTTATGTATTGTAGACAATCCACATAATTATATTTATTGATAATATATATTATGTTATGTTTCATTATTCCATGATTTTCATAATATTTTGATTCAAATGATAAATGGGAAAATACTATATTGCTAAAACTTTGATTATGTATTATAACCTTCAAATAAAAAATATATGCATTTTCTATAATTCAATGCACTACATAACTTGATTGATAATATACAATAGCATCATACCTCCTAAAGTCTAGTTATACATCACTAAAACTATGAATGTGTACCATCCACAAAATTTAAAATTTATAAGTAAATTATATTTAAAATATCCATTAAAGCTTAGTTGTGGGAAGTTTTTTTTTGTGAGTAGTGAGGATAATCTACAATACTATAGTATAATATAATACACAATATAAGATAAACTAATTATGGTGAAAGGGATCATACCTTGTAAATTAAGAATGATTTGATGTGTTTAAATTTAAATGTATCTAAATTTTGATATCTATTCATACTTAATAACGAATTTTAATTTTTCTTTAAAAATTCATTTTTAAAATAGTATATCTTAATCATGTTCGGAGTTTCAAAACTTTTTTAAAAATGAATAGTACTCTTTCAACCATTACACATTAATATAATTATATTGACATAATATATATCCAATTGATATTTTTAACATATATTTATTTAAAATATCAAAATTAATCATAAATTATATACACATTTATAATTAAAAAAATACTTAATTGTAATTTTTTTTAGTAAACTAGAAAATATATAAATTTATTAAAATATTAGTTGGATCAATCTAATTTTTACAATTAAAATAAATATGTACTCCATATAATAAATATTATTTAAAAAATTGTTTTTCATTATAAAAATTTGAAACATTATTTAAATTTAAAATGAATAATATAAATAATGATTTTTATGCTTTAATGTAAATCAAAAGTATCATGAAATTATAAATAGTAAAATTAAATTATAATCAATTTTTTCATAATTTAAATATATATAATTTAAAAATAAAATAAAATGAATATAATTTATTTATTTTTAATCATTTTTTAATACTAATAAATTTAGATCTTTCATGAATTTAAAGAAAGAATATTTGTAATGTGTGTAACTAATTACTGCTACATTCATGCAATTATTTTTGCTAAATTTATGCATGCAATTGATTGTTTCTACAATTAGAGAGAACTTAACGCATGCATATAACTGAATGAATATGCAATAGATTCAATTTATTCGTTCGACTCAGAAGGATATGACTAGATGGAGTTACATTCAAGGTGAAGAAAATATAAATCGTCTTGTTAATCTTGTTTCAATTCAAATGTTAACTAGTCATCTTTCACGTGATTTTTGTGCAGAAAATATCTCCCTTCAACATTCTATGCAGGGAACATGATATCTTCATTGGTTTTCTAGACTACTTGAATGGAGTACTTCTATTTTATTCATGGAGTAACATATTTATTTATTTCCGCAACTTTAATATATGATATTATAAATTATTCCCCATGCATAGTGTTAAGTTTTTCAATCATACATTTAAAATGATGTCTTGTTTACATTTTCTAAAATATTAGAATATTTTGTGCAGAAAGCTAAGGCATCACTGGATCCTTGAGATATGTAATGAAGAAGTTAAAACAATACCAGATTTTGTTTTATACAGAAAAATTTGAGGCGTGATTCAAGTTGTGACATTTACGGAGGAATTAATCGTGAAATAAAACCATCCTAATTGATGAGAATGGTTTAATATGAAATCATTGGATTTATTTTGAAAAAAAAAATTGTGGTTCCAGTAAGGAACTAGTGGATGAGTAAAAAGAAGAGTGGAATCTAGCAGGGATTGTAAGAGATCTGATATCAAAATATCAAACCTTCATATTTAAAAAATCATGAGAAAGAACTCAAATCCTATATTTAAACTGAATACCAATTGGTTCAATGATTTTTACCCATGTTTGTGCTATTGTTTAAGGTTTTAATTTGTGGCTGGAAATAGTTTTTTACATCAAAATCAAGTTACGTTTCTTTATTATAACATTTTGTATAACTATTGAATATTTAATTTAGAGTTCTTTTTTGTAAGTTAGGTGTCTAAGTAATAATATGTAGTAGTTTTCGCTTACCATCAATCAAAATTTCATATTTGTATAGTGTAAGGTGTAAGGTTATGTTTTTATTTTATTTAACAATCAATTTCATTTAGTTTTTATCAAACCAAATTAAAATTATTTAATTTTTTTATTTATTAATCTTATTTATAATTATTTTAGTTTTAATTTTAATTTTTGTTCTAAAAATATCATAAATATAAATTTTAAGAATAGTTTTAAGAAAATAAAAATTAATTGTAAAAAAATTAATATAAAATTAGTTGTAATTTTTATTTTTTAATTGTATTAAAACAACATTTCAAATCAAGTTTACAATTCACATATTTTATATTGTGAAATTTTGTACAATTTTCAATTTGTGGCAATTTCTACATTATTTAAATTTGTGAAAAGTTTCACATTTTATCTTTGTGACAGTTTCTACAAATTTAAAATTGTGGAAAGTTCTACAATTTCTTGTTTTCACAATTTTATTGTGGGTGGAGTCCACAAATTTGGATTCACAATTTTGAATAAGATACCCACAAAGAAATTGTGAAATATTTGTGGATAAAAGGCCCATTATCTTGTAGTGTCTTATCATATTCAGATTGCATATTATTCCATCCTACTCATTCACATCATACTTCATATCTTGGTTATACATAATATTTCTTTCTTATAATAGTTTCATGTACATTTTGTTTTCATGTTAGATAGATACTTCGTATCTCATCAAATTTATCATATACACATGCATGTTCACTTATTATCCAATTATGAATGTATATTTATTAAAATTCCTTACAGCCACCAATGATGATTGACATTGTACCTCTTACCATTCCGATGAAGCTCCTGAGGGGATCTACTTTCTTACATACTACAACATTTTCCGTGTAGGAACTATATGACACCATGGTTGTATGATAATTTTCGCTTTACTATTTTTCATTTTTCTCCATCAGTATGCCATTTTTGTGGGTTATTCCCTTTGTATTATGTGGATACTAAATAATTTTGGCCACTTTGTCTCTAATTATCTTGTGACATTGTGAGTGATGTCTCATGTTTGAAACCCTAATTTCACAGTTCAATTTGTCTACACTATTTCTTGTTTACACTATCTTCTATATCATCGCTTGTCACTTTTTCTACTAACACATGTTTATAGACACTTGTTTTTCATGTTCCTAAGTTTCTACAATGCACATTCACTCCCCCTATAGGGTAAAATTGTATATCACCATATGGTCCTCTCATTTGGGTTCCATCCTCCTCATAATGTCATATGCATACACCTTGTTGGTGCTCAAATTAGTCTCACCCTGTTTGTCATTAAAATTCCTCAGTTTGCAACCTCTGTCATGTTTTCTATCTCTCTGTATTGATGCTTGAAGACTCTATCCTCCATTTTGTTGCCATGATTGGTCCCTTCCTTGGTCGAGGATCACTTAAAAGTCTAGAATTTGTTTTTCATTCCTCTATCCATATGAAAGAGTCTATAACTTAGGCGTAAAACTTAGGTTTTTCCTTTCCTTCCATTTTCCACAGTCATGTTTTGTTGTCCCTATCATTTGTGTCCCAAATATCTTTGGAAACATGATTGTATATGGCTTGGAGGATCACATTTGGGCCTTATTTCAATCCCAAACTCTCTTTCCGTGAAAATAGATTCATTTTCGGCTGAAAAGGTGATTTTCCCTGCATTTTACGGTTCGACGGGTGTATTTTTCCCCATCAAATTTACATCTCAGCATCAGTGGAAATGTGGCCCTTTTTGGTTAGATGCAGCTCAGTGGGCACTTTGAAAATTCTAAGGCTTGCTTTAAACTCAAATCTTGTCCATGTGGAGGGCCAGCTCATTTGAAAATTCACCTTTTGGTTTGGCCTTGGAGTTGTGCCGAGGAGACATGTGGAGATTTCCGCTACCTTTCCTAGATTTAGAAAAAACTTTCATGCAACCGATATAGTTTTGGTGGACCATGGACATGTGGAGGGCTAGCGCTCATTTGAGGATCTACCTCAAGGTCCCACCTTAACAATTATGACAGGGAGACATGTGGAGGCTTCCACCGGCTCCGCTTTGTACTTAAAATTTTCAAAGCAATTTTGAAAGGCTTGGGACACATGGAGGGACCTGCACCTATTTGGGGACCGGCCCCTAAGTTTTATTTTGAAGAAGTGCTAGGAGGACACTTGGAGGCTTCCGCTCACTTTTCCCTTTGCTTGGACTTTTCAATGGCCAAAGAAAAATGTCTCGACCTAGACACATGGTGCCTTCTCGTTGAACCTTCAAAATTTTTAACAAATTGTTCCAAACCGAGACACATTTTGAGCCGTGCTTGTTTGGGGTCTCTACTTTTGGGGATCATCTCAAAATACGCCATTGAGACATATGGATGATTTTTCTTGCTCCTTTTACACTTGAGACTTTTCAAAGGCCAAAAGGCATTTTCTTGGGCCCAGGGCACGTGGAAGGCCCGTGATTGTTTGGGACTTGCCTTTATGTTTCTCCTTTTTGGTTACACCAAGGAAACATGTGGATGACTATGATATAAAGTGGAAAAGGGGCATAATCAATGGTGTATGTGTATTCAGCGTCTATTTTCCACCATTGTTTCTCCAAGACTTCTTGAGACATGAATACACGTTGTTTTTCATCGTTATTTGATTAAATTCCTTGTTGTCTCTATCTATAAAGTGCCATTTGATGGATTTAGAACTTAATTTATGAGTCCAAGGATTGTTAAGGTCAATATTTTGAAGTTAGAATTGCTCAGGAACTTGCAAAAATGGGAATTACTAGAGGAGATGGATGCGGGGAAGAATTACAGAGGAAAGAGAGGGAAAAAGGATGAAATGATGAAAGTGCAGGTGTAAAAGATGAAAAAGGTGTTTCCTTGAGAGAAAAGGATTACCTGTCATATCCAGTTGTGCAGAGTCTCTAGAAAATGATTAAAAAGGGGATTATCACATGACAGAATAAGAATGATTAGAATGATTGCCAAAAATTTGTGGCATGACATTCTAGTCATTAGTCGAGGGCCCAATAAATTTGATCATTTCACGATTGGTCCACCTAACAACTTTTAGATCTGAATTTGTTAAACGTCGTTGTCTAAAAAAATTGGTAAAAATCAAAGGTTCCTTGAATATTCTTCTCTTTTGGGGTGGAAATTGAGTGAGAAAATGTATAAATGTAATGAGCATACTCTTGTAAATGGTCGTGGGTTGAATTCTTAAAAGAAAAATTTGAGATCGTCTTCCGAGAGACCAATCGAGATAACTACGTTATTTTCTTTCGTGTTATATTTTCGATCGTGTCGAGTTTTTGTAGATATATAGCCATTGTAACACCGAGATTACTCTGGAAGCTTTCCTATCTTTGATGAATCTAAGTAAATTTGAAATTAATTTGTGTCCAATCTCTAGCAACTTGTGTCTGCTTTGTTTCAAAATGTCTACAAATAGTTTCTTTCATTCCTATTGCAATCTTACATTGAAATATTTGTGAAATCACACAGGATCTTGTCCCTGTGATAGTTTAATGGTATTTGTAATTTCATTTCAAGAAGATCCTTCATCTTGGATGAGATAAACAAATTTAAAATCAATTCACTATCATTTGTTGATAAATATTTTCTATAAGTCTTCGGGTGTACCTTAGGCATGATTGATTAGAGACTTTGGTGTTTAATTGAGTCTTTCAATTTGATCCTTCGTGTTAGAGTCTCAAATATTATGTGAAAACGTGTTGATCTAGGCCTCCATTGAAGCACACCTTCTAGTTGAAGGAACATCTTAACTATTCTGAAGCTTTCTCTTATTGAAGTTATTCATTGTTGTGAAGTACCTTTGAAGATATGGTATAATAAACTTTATCCTACTTCATCTCCCACAAAAATTATTCAAAACAATGAATCCACCCTGATACTACCCCTGTTTTCCCTATGTATCAACAAAGGAAAAATATCTACTTACTTATATATGCAGACCAATTAGGATTTCTTAATGTCTTCAGTAACCTTAGCATTGTGTTGAAAGTATCTCCATCTTTTAGAAGTGACAACTCTTAAGAGTTAAATTATGGAGTATTTACTGTATTTTCCCAAACTTTTGTTCATAAAATTTGTGGAAAAGAAGGATATCTACATCTCCTTCATCAAACAGAGGTTACACTAAGGGTCCTCTCACCTTGGTCTAAGAGGCATGACCTACAAAAGTGAGGACATGTCAAATCCTCTTAAAGGTGTTATCCATCTCTCCAAAAATCTGAGTAACAAAGGGCTAGTTAGATCTCATCCCCGGCTACAAAATGACACACACTATGATCTATTTGTCTCTAAGCTCCATGTCCAATATGTGTTGTTTCTCGGCTTGAAAGGGACAAAAAATAGGATACCAACACTCATGGTGCCATTTTCGGGGAATGATTTGCGTTCTTAGGAAAGATTTGTTTATTTGTTGCTAGTTCATATTCATTTGGCCCATCAATAACACTAGTACCGCCTTGAGTTCAAGGACTATTTGAAGTATTTGAACAAAGGTGTACGTGTATAGACCCTGGTAATGCTTTTTATAGATTTTAAAGTGCTAATACATTGCTAAAACATCATTATTTGTTCAAATCTGTAAGAATTGTTCAAAGTTGTGAATTCTAAGTGCAATATTTCAAGCTTATACAATTATTGCACTAAGATTTGTATCATCATTGATAAATTTGGGTAAAAGAAGAGAAGATCTTGTAATATTTTCATGAATCGATATTGATAGACATTTAATAGGTCTTTCATAGTGCATTTTCACAAAATAAGGTGAAAATCCTTAGTGGCGACTCCGTGTTGTTTAAATTCTTTATAAATACTAGTGTCTTAACATATATCAAGTAAGATTTGTCACTAATATCTACAAATTTGGAAGGAAGAAGATCTTTCTTCGCCAAGGACCCTAGTAGAAGGTTGTTTCAAGAGTTGGGAAAGTCTAATTCAGAAGGAAGAAGAATTTGGAAGGTTGTTAGAGATCAAGCATCAAGAAAAGAGATCTCCATTGGTGAAACTGATCAGCCTGTGATTGAAGATTACAATACTTCCTCAAGTGCTTTTGAATCAGGTAGTATCTTTTTGAATTGAATTCCCCATCGAAAATGGTCCTTCATCGTATTTGAAACATTTCCTTCTCAATCACCTTTGTATTTTCAAAATCTAATAGAGTTTTCCAAGAAATAGAGCCTTTAGAGGGTAGTCATTCTGAAAATTACATCCCTGTACCACACAGACCCCTCACTCCTCATCATTTTGTTTCTCCTGTAAGATCCCCTCCTTAAAATAATATGGCTCAACGTTCACCCAGACCTCCATTTGTTGTTAATACTTTTGGTCCCATCGTTTTAGAAGTATGGATGGATATCCAAATGTTGTGCCACAAGATGTAAAAGCAGATTGCCTAAGTTCCAAGGAAATACAATAGCGGTGATCAACACATGAAACTCTTTGTCAATATGATGGAGGATTTCGAAATAGAGTTTGAGGATGTATACATTAAATTATTTATCCATACTCTAGAAGAAGATGTAAGGGACTGGTATAAATATCTGCTAGATAATTCCATTGACTCCTAGAAAGAGATGAAGAATGCTTTTAGAATGCAGTATGGTGATAAAACAAACCCTAGGTTTCTTTTATCAGAGTTTGAAAATATAAAAAGAATCCTAATGAATCGTGCATGATTTTAATACTAGATTTAACAAATCATTGAGAAGACTTCTGTTAATTTGAGGCCATGTGATGAATCATGTCTAATAAAGTATTCAAATGCATTTGATTATAAAGTTGCTTACTATTTGAGGGATAAGAACCACGGGACTTTGAGGCGAGGCCTTTACCATATTTGTGAAAATTGAGAACAACATTAAAGAAGTTGGAAAACCTCCTAAGAGGGAGGGTATTAAACCGATAAACCACGAGAAGCCTCAATCAAGTAAGGTTGTGGATCTTGAGGAAGTTGTAAAGACTTTGGTCGGAATTTTGTCAAAGAAATCTCTTACAAGCTAGCCAGGGAAGAGAATGGTATTGGACAAGGTTCTCGGGTCGTATAGGCAGAGGACAACATGGACTTGTGACTCATCCTAGAAATGATCAGAGATTATAATTGGAATGAATTCTAATACTTGGAAGATGAAAATGGCAAATAGATCCTTTAAAATTTGATCTCTGTTTTGTATTTTCAGATCGGCAAATACTTTAACCAAAATGCATAGTTCGAACCTGCAATAATGAAATAGCAAATTAAGCGATTAAACTGAAGTAGTTTTCCTAAATGAAGTCAATTGGTCAAAAACACATAAGGAATTTCTTAGAAAACTTAGCAAAATCAAGCTCAAACCAATTTGTTGTCATTTTGTAGTCAAAGTTGTATTTTTTTAATTGGGAGTCAATAAAATGAACTTACCTTCCAAATCCATCCTAAATAAATCTAAGAAAAAAATCTCCATGTCTAATTGACATGTTGAAAGAGGAAGAAGATCAATTGATTAAAATTTCATAAGTTAAATATTACTAGCTTGACCTTTTAAAAGCACAAATCGTTTTCATAAAATTAACCGCTTAAACATTAACGAAATAAAAAAATTAATGATCCATGTACAAGAGGACATCGAGAGATTTCCAAAAATTCCTCGTTTTCCCAAAAATGATCTCCCAATCAAAAGTTATGGCTTTCTGAAGTTTTCTTCATTTGGCGTCAAAAATAATTCTAACTGTCAAAAAAATTGGAAAAATTTCCTTGGTGGACCGTGGGCCCGAATTTTCCCTTAGCGTTTTAAAGTCAAAAACACAAAAGGAAAGAATTCCCCACCGCACTTTGTTGACCCGCAAGCACTTCTTCTTGTCAAATATCGCCTAAGTTCAAAAAATAAATATTGGAAAAATTTCCCCCTGTGGACACGCCACCCTAATTTTGCCTTTTGGTTGTTTTTCACGGCCGCATGAGCCTGCAATAGTTAACTTAACCTTTAAATTAATTTGGGAAATATTTCTAAGTTCCCTTTGCCACCTAATCGGCCTGACCCAATCGATTGTTGTTGCCGCGTGGCGTCACAATTTGTTGCGAGGAAGCTGATCCCCTTTTAGCTTAGTGTTTCAAATTTTTTTTTGGGAAAGATTTTCTAAATTCTCCCATTGGCCCGCTGATCCACATCCAATGGTTGGTGACATGTGGCAGCATTAGGTGTCGGTGGAGGCACGGAGCATTTTAACCCTTTGTATCCTTTTTTCTTTTAAAGTCTAAAATTCGTATGTTTCCCCGTAAGTCCATTTTCCCACGTGAATCGAGGATCGACATGTGGCACTTGGAAATGCTGACATGTTTCCTCTTTCGGGTTCACGAGCACATGGAGGTAAATTTGCGCTTTTGTCCCAAAAAGGCCAAAGCGCTTAATCCCTCGCTTCACTCACGCCATGAGCCCGTGCCTTGGAAAATTTCACTCCGCCGCTCCACGATTCCTTCTCCGGGAAATTTTTTTTCCTGCGGTCCATAGAACCACCCTCGGAAAATTTTTTCTTGCTAGGTCCGTAGACCCGTTCTTGGGAAAATTTTCACCCCAAGGCCCCCTTTGTCCATAACTTGAGAAATATAAGGAGTTAGGAGGACTTCTTTATATCACCAGAACAATGAAGAAATTTACTATCTAATAGGAATGTTTTTGGGAAGTTTTTAGTGCATTAATTTTGAGAAAAATCAAGTTGAATCTTTTAATCTTGTTAGAGGGTGGTTTAGTGAGAAATTATCCTCTTAACCTAATTGATTAACCTAACCCTAAGTTTAGACCTTGTGATCTTTTATAATAGTCATATTAATAAAACTATAACCTATTAATAGTATTGGGCTTTGAAATGTGCTTGCTGACAAATCATTGTTGTCCTATAACTTTGGTTGTAGAAAATTTTAAACAAAAAAATAATTATTCCATAATTTTCCTAACTAATCCTAGGTTGTTCTTAGGTCTCGAGGGGTTGATTTTAGCGGGTATTACACCTCACGCAATACCATCACCGTTTCATGATATGCAATAATAGGATTCAAAATAGACCAGTCCACATCTATTAGAAGACTATCATCATGTGTTAAAATATCATCGTTTGAGCAGAGTAAGGGCATCCACCAAAGAATTAGAGAGTATTTTTGTCGAGATGTTTGAGTTACAAATGCGTAACTAAATGAGTATGAAAAATGAATGTGGAAACAAGCACTTGGGACACAAACTATTTGACAAAATGCTCGAAAGAAATGTGATCTCATGGACTATAATTCTTAAGAGTATTTGGAGAAATGGATGCACAAAGAAGACAAAATACATCAATGAGACGCCTTCTAATGGAAACAATATTTGTAGGCTAATATGGTTCTGTGGAAAATGATTTATAAATTTTCAAACAAATGTAAAGCGTAGATGTAAAGAGAGTTCGACAACCTTTGTTATTTTAAATTTGATTACACATGTTACTAGTCATTACGGGTGCACATTTATGTTCCTTAGCCGCTGATTTATCTCGAGGAAACTCTAAAAACTTTCATCTTCATGCCAATTAAACCTGTGATGTCTGTGTGGATGTATTTGTTTGGTGTCTGAGGGTATTTCGGGACTGTTTTATTGTTTATTAAATAGTTCCCTGACCGTATAAGATCCACATTTGTTTATTTTGGGTAGTTTTCAGTTGAAATGGGGAGTCGTATGACTGTTTGGGCATAGCCAGTTCCTTTATATTTAGACCTCAAATCAAATGCTATGGATACATAGTTGGCCTTGGACATCTTGAAATTACGGGAAAACACTAAAACTTTATAAGGAATAGTCCAATTTTTCTTATGACGATAATGTGGATTTATTTGCTTGGTGCAAAAATTAAACTTGTGGTGGTTTTGTGGTTTGATCTACTTGGTGAGTTGATGATATACACAAATGGGGGATGGGCTTTGGAACAATCTATAGGCATCCTTCAAAAATGTTGGAAATGAATTATTTTAGATGTAAAATTGTGGAATAGTTAAAGGAATGAGAATGACTGACAATATGCATAACAAAATGTGTCTTCTTGGAGAGTGTGCAAGAGTTACTTAAACACACCTTTCCCTCACTGCCTCATCAACTATGCGCATGGTTTGATTATTTCTCCTTGTAGTGATGTCTTCAGGTTTTATCAAAAAGGATTGCCAAAGGATTGATAGCTTTGAAGAAAATGTGATCATAGAGCTTCCAGACTGCATGGAACCTTATTTTACCCACTTCATTTCTCATAGGCACAGTTTTCTTACATTGAACTTGCATAATTTTTGTATCGGTAGTTTCCGTTTTGTTATGAAATCATATATCTAATAAAACTATGCAGGTTTAGTTAAATAAATCATAGTTTTAAAGCGACAAAAAAGGGGTTCTCACCTACATAACTTTGACTGATTATATTGACCATCAATTGTACTTGCAACCACAAAGTAATGCATTGAAAACTAAGGTATCAAAACTAGATGTTTATTCCCACTTGAATTGGTGAGATTGAGATGAGTCATTAACTAAACTACCCTTTTGTTTACCTTGCAAGGATAATAAAAATGATTTTCAATGACTCACATAACACCCTTACGAACACCGATATGGGGAAGTCGAGTTGTGAATATGTTTCATGTCACATGGAGTGTTGTATTAAACCTTAGAATACCCTAAAATGAATATTTGTGTACTTTTTATCACCTCTCTAGGATCTCTACTAGCCCTTTTAATGGATTTGGAAAGATGTTAAAAATCAAAATTTGGGTTTTGATTTGGCTTGATGTTTTGGTTTTGTTCAAATAAATGGATATCCCCTCTAAAAATATCTAGTAATTATCCATGACCAATTCTTAAAGAACTTAGTTATAAGAAAAATTCCTCGTCGAGTTAGTTTTAGGAAGGGGTTTTTAGGTCTCATGTCTATGGGTGATAAGTTCACACTAGTCCAATTATGACTCGTGGCTCCAAAACATTGTTGCCATTTGTACCATGTTCACCGGTTCTAGGTTTCGTCATCTCTATGTGTTATTTATATATGGGATATCATATATGATTTATCTTGTGGTGGGTCCTCCAACCGAAAATAAAAATTTGAATGCGGTGTCATAACCCTCGGCTAAATTTTGTTGTTTTCAAAACTTCGAGACGTAAATGTGAAAGAATCTCATGGGGCTCTTCCATGTAAAATAACTTTCCAAATAACTTGTGGAAACGTATAGATGACTATATGAAACTCTATTTTCTTCCTTGTTTTGAGAAATCATTTGTTGTAAAATGACATTTTCACACTCTTTTTCTATCTCTCTCCTTATCTAATTAGGAAATGAAATGAAATGAATGCATCCTTAAATCTCTCTTATTCTTTAGCTAATATCCTAATCATGTGAATGGAAAATTATGAAATTGTGAATTACGCTATATTTTTAGTAAATGCCATACTAGCAATTTGTGTTGACCATGTGGTGGTTGCAGGAGGCATTGAGACAAGGAGAAAGTGAAGTATTACTAGTGATTTCATAATATAATGTTTTTGGAACAATATAATTGTATAGAATGTATCAAAAATTCTATTATGTATAAAAATGATAATTATTGAATTTTGTGATGAGTATGAAATTGTTAGCATTATGGGGTGTCTTTAAAATGGACATTTATTCATGGGTGTTAAATTAATTCAAGATTATGTCTTTGTTAAGGGGGTGGACGTATATCATATTTGAAATTAATTGCTCTTTCATAATTTTTTTTACGGTCTGAAAATATTGAATGCACACATTGTCTATTTTACAAATTACTTTGGAATTGAAGGAAATTAACCTTAATAAAAATGTCAAGATTTGAGTAAAATTCTTGTATGATTTACCCTTCTTGTGTGATCACTTTCTTAATTCAAAAACTGATATTTTACTATGTTCTTAGCTCTTAATACTCTATTGCACCTCTAGATTAGGGGAAATAACAATCTAATTTCTTGTTACTATAGTAAAATGCATGCTTATCAATTTGTCACGAAAGCACTCTGTATGAACAATAATGGTCAAAAATTGTCTAGAGAATGTGGGTTTCCTCCTAGGATCTGTAGTTTTTCATGTGGAAGTTATGCAGGATGATTTAGTTAGAGTATATCATCACTTTGAGACATGTAGTACATATGGTCTAAACAACAATATTATTTACTTTTGTCAGGATAGGCATGTGGAGGGCTAAGAATTGAATGTACTTGGAAGCATTTGGGAAAATAGGAAACATTTATGATATCCTAAGTGATTTATGATATCCAAAATCTTACTTTTGTAAGATGAGACATATATACTCTAAAATAAAAATTATTTTGTGTTTTAAGCTTGAAGTTGATTTTTGTAGGAAATAACTTGTTCATTAAAATATAATTTCAGGTATTATATTAAGTATAACTTAATTTTTAAAATTTATCTAGATTATATAACTATTTGGTATTGGGTGTGTGTGTAAGTGTTTCTACAATTTTAGCAAGAAAACTACCACCTAGAAATAGCTTCCTAACCTAGCTAAGAATGAGAAATTACACCATCATGATGAAGAAATGAGCAAGTCCTACCCTTAACATTAATAAATTTGAAATTGATCAAAACACAATGTAAATTAATGAACTCTATTCTCCTTAATTGCCTAATTTAACATTAAAATGGACCTAAGTAGTCCAATGGCAATCAAATTATATTTGCTTGCTTTGATCCATCAATGGATGCTTGGGTGTGAGGCTTAGCTCTTCAAGAATGGAGGATGGAGATCTCAAGAATGACAAAAGGCTATTAGTATGAAACTATGTGCTTACTTTTGTCGCAAGAGAGATTTAGGTGTAGGTGTAAAGGTAGAGGTAGGGTTGTTTATATAGCCCAATGGATAAAGGATTCAACACATCCTCATGAATGTGGGACTAATGGAGATGTAGAGTTAGTTATGGATAAGGGGCTTTTAGATGGGGTTGGGTTAACTTTATGAGGGTATAGTTTGTCCTTAAGTGGCTCATGTGGATAAAGGGGTGTATTAATTAATCAAGATGATTAATTAAATACATGTGTAAGCTTTTAAAAGATTTTAGATGGGTATTAGTGTGATTTGGACCATTAGAAGGGAATTAAACCAATTAAATAGTGATTTATTGATTTAATGAGAAGGGAGACTAATTAATTAATAATAATTAATTAGATTAGATAGAAGGTGTTAATTAATGAAGGGTCATTAATTAGGGTATGTGTTGGATAGGCGACTTAATTAATTAGCGTAATGTAATCAATTAACTTCTGATGGAAGAGAAGATGAGCGCCGTTGTGATATGTCGTTAATTTGCGGGAAAGGAGATAATTAGCACAATTTAAGTATTTAAATTACTTTGAGGTGTAATTATAGGTGTCTACAGGATGGACCAAAAACCCAACAATATAAATAAAGGAAAGATAAAGCATTAAAAGAAGAATAAGACACATCCACAAGTAGTGACAAGAGACATAAGGGTTAACATAGAGAGCTGAAAAACCAAATCAAAAGGGCTTGACAAAGCTCACCAAGAACCAATGTGCGAAGCACCACGGTAGTGACTCCCGTAATATGAGGTGATAGATGTTTGGGATGGACACTAGTCCACCCAACTGCACGGCCAGGATCCACCGGTCCCTCATCAAATAGTCATCCCAAGATTACCTCCATCACAACCCTTCTCTATCACTTGATCAATCTAAATACAGGACACAAAATCTTTGCTCGTATCCACTTCCTCTTCTCCATCGATCGATTACTCCTCCAAAGACACATCAAATAACAGGGAAAAAGGTCTCTTACAACACCATTATTTGTATCATCATTTAGTCACCTAAAATCCTTGACATCATAACTTAACTTCTTAGCTAATGTTCCTACACTTTCCTAGATTATCTAAAATGCTTTCAAACTTGATTTTTGTTCACAATGGTCTTCCGCGGTATCAAACATATTTTTGTGGGCACTTTAGCTCGGACCGAGAATGTTAATGCACATCCTAGCACACACCAATCTGGATCATGCTTTCGTATCCATATCTACGGTGATAAGAACACCCATTGATCTTGCAATACCAAAAAGAAAGTCCGGAAGAAATCCTCGATGTTAAACCCGCTTGCCATTGACAAAGGAAAAGAGCTACCATCCCATGAAACCAAGGCGCCCCGATAACACCATTCTCTTGTCTGCCTATTCCCGAAAGCTGTAAAGAAACTCATCCCAAAGTAAGAGCCCTAACATTAAGCTCGCAAGCCCATTTCCTCTTGCGCAAATCTCGTATGAAATCTATATTTGGTCTATTGCTGCAAGCTTACCCATGTTTGTGTTTTTGTATCTTCCCTTAGCCGATCTATTACAATCTTTAGGACATGTAAATGAGTAACTTTACCACATTAGGAAGGCTAATTTTTAGGGGCACCTCGTTAACGACCCCAAAAATCCTAGCAGCCCAAGTTAAAACCGTTGGAGGTTACCACTCACCCATTCACTATTCCTCCACCGTTGGTTGCTGATTGCTATTTGTTGTTCCCTTGCCCATGCTCTTCGCCATTCCCTCGCCCTCATTACTCCCTTTGCATCTTTGTTCGCTATTCCCTTTCCCTTGGTATTCAATTTCCATGCTATTTGCTAATTACAAGCTAAATCGTCGAGATATTTTTCAAATAAGATGTTTGTTGGGAATTTATTTAAATTATGAATTGGATATGGATCAATAATTTGATGTTTACTTAATAAATATTAGATAATTTTTATTGAAATGTTATTTTGTTCCTAGACGTGTGAATTTTTTCCACTTAATATGTTTTCTATTCACGATCTAAAAATTTTCTTTAAGAGGAAGTATGTCACGCCCGCACTTTTCATTCGATATGTTGTGAAAATAAGTTACAAAGCATTAAATAATTTACTAAAGTTAGTTGCGATGTTTTGTGATTTTATAGGAAAAATGAATGTTTGTCTAGTTTGTTATGAAAATAATATTAAACCATATGTTGGGGGCATTGTAATATATTAGAGATAAAAGGGATTATGGTGGTGGCTATAAACATATCCATTTAAATTGATTGATTTTTAATCATTAGTCATTGTTAAGATATTTGGTTTGAATGAGTCTTTGACCTCCCATCAAAACACCTTGCTAACATTGTTAGATTGTAGGGTTTCAAATAATAGCTTTGACCACTCTTTCACCACTCAAGTTGCGGGGAAAATGTACCAATTTAGCCAATCCACGGCGTGGTACTTGCAAAAATTTAATTGGCATTTATTCTTTGTAGGAGGGTTTATTGGAAGATGTGAAGCTTCCTTGAGAAGATAAAACACATGCAAACCCTCCATATTTTCAGTTCTTTCATTAGTGGCTATTGTTCTTTGCATTTTGGCAAATGGAGAGAAAATTTGAAGGAAATATGGAAAAAGGGGGCATATTTTATTTCAGTTTCATGTAGAGGTGTGTTTATTAAAAAGGGATATTTTTACATTGTTTGAGGGTGCGTTACTTGTGAAAAAGACTTGGGGATCTCCTTATTGTCATCACATACTATTTTCAGATCTCATTTATGATGAAGAAATTTGATAAAATCTTTATTTACTCTAGGCATGGTTATCTAAATTTGATTCTCTTGCTTTTCTTTGAAATAATAAAATATGGTTTTGGTTTTATCTTATAATTTTTAATATGGAAAATGTGAAGTCATATCGGTAAAATTTGATAAGGAATCTTGCATAAATTCATACAAGTGAGTGGTTAATTTGTAAAATTTTTATTCTTGTTGTCTTAAGAAATGTTTGTGGATTTTTTCATACTTATTGGCTATTCAGATGTTTTGAGTGCATGTAGAGGTAATAGAGTGTGGCATATAACATAAATATAAATGTGAATTGGGAATTATGTAAAGGCAAATTTCTCTCTATCGTATGCGTGGATGTTGTAATCTATCATAAATGTGTAAATTAAGAAATATTGTTGGTTTTATATATTATTTTTTAATTTATTATTGGTAAATAGTTTTTTGAAAGGGACTATACCCTTGTACAATAGTGCTCAAAAGATAGATTTTACCCCAAAAATCCCAACAACAAAAAATAATTTGCCAAGAATAAAACCAGCAAAAACATTCCAGCTCTTTATAAAAATAGCTAAAAACAACTACTTAACATAAAAAAGCTTCCCAACAATGTGTAGCAGGCCCTTTGCCAAGATGTAGCAATAATATCACCTAAAAGGACAAGAATCATACCTTGTTTGATATGGTGGGGGATTTAGATTTGGCATTTCCCTTCTTTTTCCTATCCACCACTGTCCATTCCTAATTTGCTACATCCACTGCAATCGGAAGAACAACTGCAATGGATTTGATAGGGATGTGACCCATAGGTAGGGGGGTCGAAGCATCCTTAATCACTGAATCAACACCCTGAAGAGAATAGTCTAGAGGTAGCTTCTCTGTATTGATCTACAAACCATTCACGATGGGTGAGTCAACTTGCAAGGGGGCACTAGATTCCTCAACCAGATCTGAGTCAATTGTAAGATGTTGAGTAGAGAATCCTTCCACCATGCAGTTTTGGTCTTTCGTTTGGAATGTTCACAATCGTCTGTAACATGACCAGTTTGGAAGTAACATTGACATCTGAAGGCAAGTCTCTCATAGTCTATCCTCTGCACCCAAAGCCTTTCACCGATCTGTAGATTGATTTCTGCTAGTAAGGGTTTGGAGGTATCGAGATCAACCAGGATTCGAGCATAAGTAGTATGGGTTTGAATGGAGGTCTTATCATCAATGTTGCTGCACATGAGCCTAGAGTATCTCCTATAGCAATGAGACAAGATCTATTCCAAAGTTGTAGTGGGAGTCCTGGTAAGCGAACCCAAATCGGGTAGGTATCAAAAGACTCTTTTAAAGGGTTGAAAGACGCATACCAAGGTTTGGACATAAGCCCGTGTTCCCCCAAACCCAATGTTGAATTAAAATTAAATCCCTATCTTCAGGGGTTTCAAAGACAACAATGAAATAAGCTTTAGCAAAAAGATAAAGCTCAATCTTACCTTGTATCCTTTCTCTCCATCTCTGGGCTATCCAGTCATGGAGCTGAGAAATTTTAGGCCAAAATTTGTGAAATCTATAAATGAGACCTAGCTGGGAGAGGTTTTCCTCCTCTTTAAGAACCTTTAGTAGCCGATCTTCATTGATTTTCAACGTCGGGACCTCTTGGGAGGGTTTCAGGAACTCATTTCTGGCATTCTCCTTTTTTTGTAGACCGCTCAAGCATAAGATACGGGCGCTTAAGCTTTGTTTTGATTTCACGGTTCTTGCCATTCCTGTCGTCTCTCTCTCCATCACTAGATCCATGCATAACCAATTTTTAATGAGCATGGGTTTGATCTCCATTTTCTGTAAACCCGAGAGGCTAGATCTTTATTTTCCTTGTCTCCACCATTAATGCCCTCAGATTTCCTGTTTGCACCAGGGGGTTTATCTCCACCAGAGGTTACTGTGTGTTCAGATCTGATTTTTGTATTTTGATTAGCGGAAGTCTCTTGTAGCCTGCAATTACTAGTATTAGCGCTTCCAATATTTCGTTTAAACCTGGAGGCGGTGGATTTATCTATGTAGCCAATCACGGAAGTAGATCCGCCATTTTTAAATGATCCAAGGAAGTCATTACCATTATATAGGATTGTGCTTCTATTCTGCGTAAGGAGAGGCGTTTACGTGGTATTCAAGAGAAGCTGTTGTGATTCTCAATACATCCCCACATCGCTATTCTAGTGGGCGCTACCGACAGATAGAATTTAGGGTTCACAAAAATTTTAGGGTTCACCTTTACCATTTCATAAAAATATATTGGTTTCTTATCAAGCGATATATCATTATTAAATCAATAAGTTTGACTTTAAAAATCTGCATAAACTCATATATTCAAGTGGCTATTTTGTAAATGGTTTATTCTTTGCGATAATCGATCTAGGTTTGAGGTAGTTAATATAATAATGGACTATTTGCAATTAAGATTACGTATAAATAATTTATACCTCTAAGGGCATGAGATATTTGAATAGATAATTAAATTTAGATTTTGTGAATCAACTATTGAAACATAATTTGTTAGATTGTCATATGGATTTCATATGCTTTATTGATTCGATTATACTATTGTATGAATCATTGGGTCAATACTGTATACTAGTTTTAAAGTTCTCTAAAGTTTATCAGAATTTAGGGGGAAATATTAGTTGGGTATGTGTATGTAACATGTAAATGTTTCAAATTTTTGGTGACTATTAGAGGTTTCTCTCTCTTCCCTAAAAATGGCTTGTATTGACAACTTTTGTTAAAAGATTTATTTGCAAATATGATTGTGACCTTTGAGTTTTTAGTTATGTGTTTTAGGTTTTTGAAGAGATGATAAAAGATTTATTCCCTTCTTTTGAGCTTCAACTAAGAATCTATTTTTTCCCTCATGAGAGGTAATGAGATGGATTAAACTCATTTGAGCTCATCTCAAAATATATGTTTTTCCATCAATATTGGCTAACCCATATAGTTATTTATTTTTTTAATTAAAACCATTTTGTGATCTAGGTGATGGGATTGATTTGGTAATTTATTTTGTAGTGCGTTTCAAATATATTGATTTTTTTATTTAGGGTAAAAGAGGGTTAAGGAGCCTACCCCATACAATAAAGGAGAAAGAAGATATATCGATGAGGAACAAATGAAGTTGCCTCTACCCAAGACACCAAAAGTAAAGAAAATAACAACCAGAAGCAACAAATTATCGAGGACCTCTTCCCATGGGATCTAAGATGCATCTTAAGGGATTCATTATTCCCTTTATTCCTTCTACTCACAGTAGAAAAACCATCACCGGCATTCATATTTACCTTATCATTTGTGTCAAATGGAATGCAAATTTCAAAATGATTGTTTTCCTCCTTGTAACCAAGAGGAAGGGATAAAGTCCCAACCTCAGAAAGAGGGGAAGGAGCCTTCTCTACTGGGGTAGATGAAGGGGAATCCTTTGCATCCTCTAAAACCTCAACATCCTCATTCACAAATCCATCCTCAGACCCAGAATCTGATTGACTATCAACAACCAAAAGGCTTGGATCAACATTCTTCCACCAAGAATTGTGTCTACTTGCATGTTTCTTCCCAAACTTGCAATCCATAACTAAATGTCCAAGAGAAAAGCAAGTTCTGCATCTGAAGGGGTAACCTTCAAAGTCTAGGTTTTGAGTCCATATTCTGTCCTCAACCATAAGATCAATAGAAGTAGGAAAATCCATTGAAGTGTTCATGTCAACTAAAATGTGGGCATACATAGTATACTCATACAAGGACGTTTTTGAATCAATTGCCAGGGTTTTTCCCAAAGCATTCCCAATGGAGATTAAACATTTCTCATCCCAAACTGAAGAGGGAGATATGAAAAATGAATCCAAACAAGCCTGATTTGGAAAGATTTCATTACAAGATTAAAAAGGGGAAACCATGGCTTCATGAGAAAAAAGTGGGATTGAAAATCCCATAATCTAGCAAAAATTAAATCTTTGTTAGAGGTAATATTCAAAACAAAAATGAAAAGACCTCTCATTGAGGGATAAATTTCCACCTTAAAATAATTTGATTGTCATGTAGATATCTATTTTATGATTGGTTGTTTTGTGACAATTTTTGTATAGTATCATCCAATTTTCAAAGAGAAATTCAAAATGAATTAGATGATAATTGAATAGAAAAGGTTGACATCCTTATTCTTCAAAAAATTCGTAATGTAGAAGTTTGATTTATTATTAATAAAATTTAAATTCCTCTTGTTTGTGTAATAAAAGATTAGTATGTATTATATTTTAGAATATTGTCTTTGTGATGAATTTTCCAAACTGTTGAGAGGGTAGTGAATAAAAATACTCTTTGAAGACATAAAATGATTTACCTACTTATATTTCATTTTTATAACAATCATGAATAGTGTAGACACTTGAACTCCACTTACGCTTGAGCTTTAATACTTAAATTACACTAACAATATTCAATCCCTCTCACTTTCCTCAAATAACAACACTTCATTATCTATCTATGCTTCTAATTCACTCAACATGCCAATTAACAAAATTTTGATCAGTGATAATCCTTTTAAATTGCTAATCATATGTTAATTAAACCTCTAATATTGAATTTAAGTAATAAACCTTCTTATTGGCTAGATCCAGTCTCTTAACTTTAAAAATCTATTCAAACCACTTTCACATGATCTAGAAAGCTTCCTTAGCCTTCTTCAGAATCCCTAATTAATCCTAAAAGTTTAGTTAGCACCTAATCTAATCAAAAATAACATTGACTTGTAAAAGTCTATTTTGGGTTTACCTTTTGTCCCACATGCACTAGGATTCTAAACTTTCCCAAATGGAAACCTATAAATACAAGCCTAGTGCACCTCTTCTAAGTTTACACCTCATTTGTATTATCCAAAGCTATAGACATCTGATCTTGAGCCTTACTTCCATTGTTGGAATAACTTTCTCACCTTGCATCCATTCTTCATGTTTGGTTAGTAGAGGAATATCTAACATGGCCTTGTAGCCATTGTTTAGAGAGATCCTTTCACCATCTTGAAGAAAAACAACAAACCACTTTGATTGCTTTAGGATCTAAATAGGTTCACATGTAGATTAACAATCTAAAGAGTAAAATGACTTAGCATGTTAGTTTGTTTCTATTGACCTAAAACCTTGACATGATTGTGAGGTTTAGGAAAACTTGATCTTTGTTAAGGATGTGCTTTGGTGATATACCACTTATACTCTAAGAAAATAAATGTAAATAAAAGAACATAACATATTTTACTCCAAACTCCATTATTTATTTATTCATCAATAATGATTACATCAGTCCTCATTACATGCATGTTCTTCTCATTCTATCTTAACTCTACTCTCATACATAGAATCTCAAAATGGCACTCACACATAGATTTCTTGTGATGCACCCTTATAAAAATGTTAATTACAATAAATATACAAAACTCAATACATTCCAAAAGTCACTTCCTTTGACTCATGCCTCTGTCACCTTCTTCTTCGATCTAGCTTTTTTTCTTCGTTACATGACACCTTGTTGTCTTCTACGACTTTTTCACTAATATATGACTTTCTCAAGTATTTGGCATATCTATCCTTATCTCGTGGCTTTACTCAATTTAATGTAGTCTCCTTAGTTTATCATGACTTCTTCCTCTATCCCACAACATTTGTGTATGCCGGGGCTTTCATTTCCCTTCGAGGATACCTATATCTTTTAACGTCTCTCCCCTTAACTTAATGGCTTATATAAATATTTGAGGAAGAATCCTATCAACAATATCCCCCCTCTTAAACCTTGTCTTGTCCTTGAGACAACAACTGAATAAGACTACTGTTGTATCCTCCAAAACATTTCTTCAAAATCCTCTTAAGTTGGCATCAACCACCAAAAATTTTATGTCTTGCGTAAGGAAGGATTCCTGTAATGCTCAAAATTACAAGAGCTAAAAAATGAGGATTTTTTTAACACATAAACATAATAACAAATTACATAGCTGCAATCATACAAATTTATTTAATCAAATTCATTAATCAATTTTTCTCTTTTGATCTATCTCGATGTAAGCCATGTGTGGCTGAGAAGGGTGTATCTAGATCTCCATGATCTCCCTTCGTCACTACTTCGAGTGACAATGCTTACTAGCATTTCGGCTCAACCTTTTAAAGGTCATGGGAACTATGTGAAAGTCCTTGGGTCTACCACGAAGCTAGTTTCCCAACTTCGTATTCTAGTATCCGACCATTGTCTACCTCATGTTCAGTATTTCAACTTCCCATGATCAAGTTACAAATATTTTTTTTTATTTAATTGGAGGACTAGGTGTTCGAGACAATGTATAGCCATCAATGCATTGTTTTGGTCAAATTTATCCGCCGTGCAGGTTATGGCTCAACTCAAGTCAGCACACTAGTGTTATGAGTTTTAAGTCTTCCGCCACCTCACAACTATCCCCCGTCACGCTTATCTAGATCTTTATAGTTTTTTTAATTTCCAATTAAACCTATCTTGATATCGATGTCAAAGGCCAACTAGGATCTTTATGAGATAAGTACATTCGTTATGCTGAAATGTAACTATATCAGCATTTCACATGTACTTATCCATTAATATGCCTAATGGATCTTTTCATCTATTTACCATCCCGTTTAGTCTCTTTTTTCCCGATGTTTGATTCTTTAACCTTAAATTACATTTTTACAACGATACTCTTCAATTATCTATACAACAGATTTACAATATTATCATATTAATACCAACTTTACTAGAAGGCTGAATTAAATATATATTCATGTATATTCAATTATTCCTTCAATTATCTACAACACTAAATAGCTTATTTAATTTAGAAATTAAAGAAAATGGATTGTTAAGATAATATCCCAATTATTGGCTTCATACATTGATAACTATCAAATAAATGTATTCAAAAATTTGTGAAAAGTAAGATTTCACAACTCAAGTATTCATCATTTACTCATATGGAGATATTATTATACACAAAGTAATCATCTCTTTATTGAAATCATATATTACATATGTTGTTAAGGTGAAATATATATCATGTATAATAATTCTCACATAGTGAGGTTTGAATATTTACAATGGGTCCAAGATCCCAATAATTCAGCCAAAAATTCAAGGATATCATCCTTTCACCAATTGAAATCCAAGTATCTCATTTAGATCCATGCTATGATAAAAATTCACAAGACATGATTTTACGCACATATTAATGTAACGGCTAATGGTCTGCAAGTGAAGTAGTGGTATGATGTCGAGTTCAAAATGAACTAGCAAGAATATTAACTCCATTTTCCGATGCAATTAATTAATAAAATATGAAAGGATATACATGTTGTTTTATCAATAAGAACATGGTAATACAACTGAAAATGTATTCGCCTGGTTTCTATAAAGATACAACTATAGATGCACACAAATAGAACAACCAATTTTTGTTTCAATGATCATGTTCCCTCCGATCACAAAGGTCAATACATCGTATTCCGGCTTCAATCAATAAGCATTTGACATTTAAAATCTCTACATAACTTCATAAAAACAATATCATTAAGAAGTGTATTTTTTGAATGAGTAGCTCTACAATTAGCAAAAATATTACCATATTTACATCACTTTAACATGTTCTATCGGTAAACAAACAGCCCAACCAACAATATAACAACACCATGGTTACATCATTTAAACATATTCTTTTAGTAAAAGAACAACTAATAATTTTTTTCATAAGATATCATTATTTTAAACCCAATCATGCCTCTAATCACTCCTTGGTGTATCTCAGTCATGCTCTCCTAGCATTTGTGCCCTTACAAGACAAGCAATTTATTTTTCACGGTCTTACAAGAATCCAAGTCATATTGTCATTTGAAGCGTTACGGGTTAAATGTTATTTTTTTGTAATTATTCACACATAACAAGAAACCCTCATTAATACATGAACCGAATTAGTGATCCATAATAATAAAAATTTAGACAATATAGCCCCATGCAAGAACTTTGACACCCACAAATTATCATTCAAAAGATCTCAATAAATTAAAAATCTGAATTGCATATAACATCCAAGAATAAAAATACAAAACCCCAGCCGGTTGCATACCCATATTCATTGGGTTGCCAAAATCGATTCCTTTATGAAAATTGATTTTTATACCCAAATCGATTTGTTTCGAGAAAACACACAACCAAATTTTGTTTTAACAAAATGAAAACCCACAAGCCCAAATAGATTTTAAACACACAAATTCACAAAGCGTTTTGCTTCTTCTGTCATGCGGGAAAACCCAACTCTTTTCCTTTTGGGTATAATTTATTATAATACGAGAGAAGGAATTTTTAACCTTTCTTTTAATTTATTTTTTTGATCAAAACTCAAAACCCCATCTATGTATTTTTCTAGGTTAGGTTAAAACCACAGAAAAGAAAACTAAATAGAATACATGATCCATCAATTTCCTTTTCATACTTCATCTCCAAACAATTAAATCAAAAGTTGTCCATAATTTCCTTGATTGCCATTAAAAATAGAATGTGTATTTCCTCATTTTTTTACAAATAGTGTAGCAGAGAAAGGTGAAGATATTCATGCTCAGAAGTAAACCTAAAATCGGCAACCTTCTACTCTTCCCACTCCAAACATTTGGATCCTTATTTCCTACAAAACTCATTTAGGTATTCCGAGAAGGGGAGAATAAAAATAGACGAAGGAAAAAAAAATAGAAAAATATAATGAAAGAACTATAGTTGGGCGGCACATTGAAGAATTTTGGGCTTCGAATGCTTGGTACGTGTTTTAGTGCATGTCACACACTTGTGCCATGTGAAGGTGATTCTCTTTATGAAATCCATAAATTTCAATAACTAAATAAAACTTTTGGCTTACATGGCAAATCCTCTATAATATATATATATATACTAATTAATATTTCATACATTTTTTTACTTTAGTTGTTACCCTGACCTTAATGCTTGAATTAAAATTAACCTTCATATTACAAGTCCACATATTTCCAATAATATATTATGATAAAAATTAGTTGAATTTCGAGGTTCATATAAAACATTCCAATACGAAAATCACCAAATCCCTAAATAATAATTTGAATATTCTCATAAATCTATCTTGATATAGCATTCTCAAATAAAATAGAGTCAATTATCATCGCGGTAATGCAAATGTTGAACAAAACAAAAGACGACCCAACCGATTAAAATAAAGTAACCAGAAAACAAATAACCGAAAGATTCACTATCATTTATGAATCGTTTTACCTATGATTAAGGCCTAATCATGTTTTAGGAAGGATCATCAAGGTGGGTGTGGGGTTATTCATATCGCAAGTGTCATGCCTCACAACAGAAGTTGTGGGTCATGATATGACGAACCAAATAAATTTTACACCCAATGATGATCTCGTCTAATCATGTTTAGACTTAACCGTAGTTAATTTAACTTACAAGAAATTTTGGGATGTTACATACTCCACCCCTTAGAATAATCATCGTCTCGATGATTTCAGGATAAATAGATAAACTAACCCATTATTTATTTGTTGCATAAATATTTTTCAAATCAACTTAGAATTTTTAACAATATTATTTCAGCTGAATCATAAAGGTCACAACAACCCTTATACATATAGAAAATCAGTCATATAATCTGTAGACATAATACATTACTACCTAAATGACATATTTTTGGGTTCATTAACAAAATATTCAATAGTAACTATTAATCAAAAAGTATCTTAGTCCCAATATTCAGTTGTAGGCTTATCTACAAAATTTTCTTATCTACCACTTTTACAGAAAAACTAAATTTAGTACTTTAACAAAACATGTTCATAAAAATCAGTCAAATAGATGCAGAAAAGTAGTCTGGATATCTTCCAGATTCTCCCAAGTGGCACTTTCTTCAAAATATTGGTCCCACTGGACCCTACATTGTAAAACCTCACGAGTTTCTCAAGTGCAACTTCGGGTTTCTAGTATCCTTATAGGATCAACCGCGATTACTCTTGGATCCAAAACCTACAATGAATCCCAACTAAGTACATGTGTTAAATTAAGTACATATTTTTTAGGAAAGGATACATGAAATACATTGTGCATCTTGGATAGAGCAGGAGGTAGTGTTGGCTTGAAGGCTCTTGGTCCAAAGGTGACCTATAGGACTTCAAATGGTCCTAAAAACATAGGAGATGGTAAATGGGTGACTTGCCAAAAAAATGGAACTCTTTTAGGTTTGACCCTAATAAAAAAATTATCTCCCATGTTAAAATTTCTGTCAATTCTTTTTTAATTTGCATAAATTTTATATGTATTTGTTGCTTCTTTCAATCTTTCTTAGATTAATTTAACATGTTTTTCCATTTCCGAAAGCATTTCTAGTCCAATCAGTACCCTATCTTTAGGATTATCCCAACTTATAGGTGTTCTACACCTACGACCATATAAGGCCTCAAAAGGATCCATCTGAATGGAAGAATGGTAAGTGTTATTATAGGAAAATTCAACCAAGGGAAGATACTCTTCCCATTTGTATTGTTGATCCATGCAATACATTCTTAGTAAATCTTATAACACTTGATTTACTCTTTCAGTTTGACCATCAGTTTCTGGATGGTAGGAATAACTTACGTTCTTTTTTTCCCTAAGGTAGCGTACAAAGTCTACCAAAATCTGGAAGTTATCCTTGAGTCCCTATCTAAAATTATTACTTCTAGAACTCCATGTAATCAGAAAACTTCTTGTACAAACCTTTTTGCCAGTATGGGTGAATTATCCGTTAAATTACATGTTATAAAATGTGCCACTTTAGTTAACTTGTCTCTGACAAGTATAACATCATGTTTATTTTGGGACATAGGTAGACCTTGGATAAAATCCATACTTATAACTTGCCACTTATATTTGACATGTTGTGAGGATATAATATGCTATTTGGATGTAAATGTTTAGCCTTTACTTGCGACATTCCAGGCATCGTGAGACGTAAAGAATCATGTCATTTTCATATTTTTCTAGAAGTATTACTTTTTCATGTCCTCCATCATCTTCATTAAACCTGGATGTCCTGAATAGGAGCATCATGAAATTCTCTCATGACTTTATTTCTGAGTTCTTTACCTTCTGGTACATATATTCTATTGTTATAACGTAGAATCCCATCTGTTTCCACCTTGAAACCATCATACCTTTTGTCCCTTGGATATTTTTCTAGAGTTGTTTTAACATGATTGTAGTAGGGGTCATTGGTTAACTCATTTTTAACTTCATCTTTGAACTGGGTTCTTAATGTAATTATAGCAAGCAATCTGCTTTTTACGACTTAAGGCATCAACCACCCTATTCTCTTTTCCCTTAATGTAATTTATATCAAAGTCATAATTTTCTAGGAACTCCAGCCATCTTCATTGCCTTGCATTTAGATTCGGCTGTGTAAAAATGTACTTGAGCCCAAGATGATCTGTTTTGAGTTCAAAAGGTTTTCCTAGCAAATAGTGCCTCCATACCTATAGTGCATGAACAATCACAACAAGCTCAAGATCATGTGGTGCGTAATTTACTTCATGCACCCTCAACTTCCTACTTTCAAAAGCTACCACATGCCCATCTTGTAGTAGTACTCTACCCAAACCTTCCCCTGAAGCATCGGTTACCACTAAGAAGTTCCCATTTGGATCTGGAATCTTCAACACCAGAAGCACTTGTGAGTCTACCTTTTAACTCATTAAAGGATTCTTCACACTTATTGTCCCAAAAAAATTCTTACCTTTGTTTTGCAAAGAAGTGATAGTTCCTTCTAACTTAGAGAAGTCCTTTACAAAATTTCGCTAGTAGCTTTGCTGACCCATAAAACTTCTCACTTTATACACATCCTTTGGTGCTAGCCATTCCATGATGGCACTGATCTTCAAAGGGTCCACCGAGATTCCTTATTTACTTAATAAGTGGCCTAAGTATTGTACTTTGTACTAATAGAAAGCACATTTAGATAATTTTCCATATAATTTATGGTTTTTGAGAATTCCTTTGCATACAATCCTTAAATGTTCATCATGTTCTTCCTCATTCTTGGAGTATATTAATATATCATCGAGAAAGATAAGTAAAAATTGGTCTAAGTATTCCCTAAACACATTGTTGATCAATTTCATGAAAGAGACAAGTGCATTTGTTAGACCAAAGGGAAAAACTGTAAACTCGTAATGCCCATACCTTGTTCTAAAATTGGTTTTATGGATTTCTTCATCCTTGATTCACAGTTGATGATAACCGGATCTAAGATAAATCTTGGAAAACACTTTTTGGCCCCATTTGATAAAATAGATCATTGATTTGGTGCAATGGGTACCGATTCTTCCTCAGTACCTTGTTGAGCACTCATTAATCAATACAATGTCTCAAGGTCCTATCCTTCTTTTCACGAAGATAACAAAGTGCACCCCATGGTGATATACATGGTCTAATTAGACCAAGGACAACAATTCATGTAATTGAGCTTTCAACTCAACTAATTCATTTGTTTTCATTCTGTCTAGTACCTTGGAGATCGGTTCCATTGCTGGTTTGACCTCTATTGTGAAGTCAAATTCACGCTTAGGTGGAATTTCGGGAAACTCATTTGGAAACACATCTCTAAATTCCCTTAGGATGGGAAATGCTTCAATTTCTGAGGAGCTTAATTTCTTGTCCCAATTTGTTATTGTTATAGCATATAGATGGCAGCCCTTTCTCGGTTTACCTTGTTTAGCTACATGGTAGAAATTTGCCCAGTGACAAACTCTCTTTTAATACCCCGAACACTTGATATTTTTGTTGATCATCACAAGTAGGTTATAGTTTTTCGTAAGCAATCCAAGGTTGCATTATGTTGACTTGAAAATTTATACCTATGACAACATCATAAGATCCAAGAGGTGAAATATACGGGTTTAATCTTGTCATGAACTTAGGTAATTCTAGTGGTGTCTCAAACAAACACCGATTCACTTTTATGTACAACATTATTTCCATACTATATAGTCCAAGTGTGTTCCATGTACCGGCTCTTATTTTGAGTTTATCAAAGAACTTTAGATGAAACAAGATATTATGTTGAATGGAATCAAATAAAACAAAACAGTTTTCCAAAAAGCTTACCTAAGTTTCTATTGGATTTGTTTTCTTTTCTCGCTTGCTTATTATGGATTGCAGCATAAATCTTATGTTGTTTCCCTCTTTATTTACTGTAGTAAATCCCTTCTGCTAATTATTCCATTGTCCTCTTTGTGGATAGTTGTTAGCAAAATGATCACCACCACACTTAAAACATCCTCCCAATGGTCCTTTTCTCTCAATCTTATTCTGGCTAAAACTTGTTCCTTGTTGCCCATTTTTATTATTATTCACAATCAGTTCTACCCACTATTCCTCTTTTATTGACAGGCTTGAACTTGTTGTTTCCCTTTTTCCATGTTGGTTTACTTGCGGTTGATGTTTGGAAATTGCTATTTTTCCTTCTGTTTTCCTCTTTAGAGGCATAAATACTTCACGCAACTTTAGTTCTTGCTTGATAGATTTTTCAAACTCTTTGTTTCCATCGAGGTAAGTGCATAAACGCGTCTATCTCACCACCAATACTAGGATTCAATCTAATTATAAATTTTGTCACACTAAACTTCTCATCCTTTTGATACAAAGGAACATATTTCAGCAATTGAGTGAAACGTTCCCAATATTCTATAACCGAGTACTTTCCTTAAGTCGATTTTGGAATTCTCGCCATCTTTTGGTCAAAGTATAGTTGAGGTAGCCATCTTTGATGGAAGTAGGCCTTAAACTGCTCCCACGTGATCATATCACAATCAATTCCTAGTTCCATTTTCGGTTATCCCACTACGAAGATGCTTCACGGGACAATTGGTAGGCTCCCCATACGATTTTGTCTCCTCCTGAAAATTCCTAATCTCAAAAAACTTTTCCATTTCGAGAGCAAATTTTTAGTACCATCCCCAAGAGTTGTACCATCAAATTTAGGTGGGGATATTCTTTTAATGTCCCTTGCTAACTCAATAGCCAACCTTGCTTTCTTATTTGCCCTTTCATTCAGGTGCTCAAGTTGATCATCATATTTCTCATCACCCTGATTCTCATCCCTATGATCCTCATTCTCTTCACCACCCTGACCTTGTTGTTCTAAGGCAACAACTCGGTTTGGGTGTCATTCAAAAGGTTGAGGATTTCTTCTAACTTAGTAAGTCGTATTATCTGACACATCATCAATATTTACCCCACTGTCACTTGCCATACTAGCTCTTATTGTCGGCCTAGCCATAGTTTCCTATTTTATAAAAGAGGATACTTTTATTAGAACGTGTGTCCCATTAATGTCCAAGTGTCTGAGCCTCTGGCTCTGATACCAAAATGTAACACTCAAAATTACAAGAGCTGAAAAATGAGGATTTTTTTAACACATAAACATAATAACAAATTACACAATTACAATCATACAGATTTATTTAATCAAATTCATTAATCAATTTTTCTCTTTTGATCTATCCGATAACATCCATGTAAGCCATGTGTGGTTGAGAAGGGTGTATCCAGATCTCCACGATCTCCCTTCGTCACTACTTTGAGTGACAATGCTTACTAGCATTTCGGATCAACCTTTTAAAGGTCATGGGAACTATGTGAAAGTCCTTGGGTCTACCACAAAGCTAGTTTCCTGACTTCGTATTCTGGTATCCGACCATTGTCTACCTCATGTTCAATATTTCAACTTCCCATGATCAGGTTACAGCTATTTTTTTAATTTAATTAGAGGACTAGGTGATCAGACAATGCACAACCATCAATGCATTACTTTGGCCAAAGTTATCCGCCGTGCAGGTTATGGCTAAACTCAAGACAACACACTAGTCTTATGAGTTTTAAGTCTTCCGCCACCTCACAACTATCCCTTTCACAGTTATGTAGATCTTTATAACTTATTTTATTTTATTTCTAATTAAACCTATCTTGCAAGAGTTTATATTGAGATAGATGCCAAAGGCCAACTTGGATCTTTTTGAGATAAGTACATTCGTTATCTTTGAAATGTAACTATATCAACATTTCACATGTACTTATCCCTTAATATGCGCAATGGATCTTTTCATTTATTTACCATCCCGTTTAGTCTATTTTTTCCGATGTTTGATTCTTTACCCTTAACTTACCTTTTACAATGATACTCATCCATTCTCTATACAATAAGATTTACAATCTTATCATATTTATACTGAGAGTTTACTTGAATGGCCAAATTAAATATATATTAAAACATGTATATTGAATTATTCCTTCGATTAGATACGCCACTAAATAGCTTATTTAATTTAGAAATTGAAGACAATTGATTGTTACAATAATTACCCAATTATCAGCTTCATACATTGATAACTATCAAATAAATGTATTCAAGAATTTGTGAAAATAAGATTTCACGACTCAAGTATTCATCATTTACTCATATTGAGATATTATTATACACAAAGTAATCATCTCTTTATTAAAATCATATATTACATATGTCCTTAAGGCAAAATATATAACCGTATAATAATTCTCACATAGTGAGGTTTGAATATTTACAATGGGTCCAAGATCCCAATAATTCAGCCAAGAAATTCAAGGAGACCATCCTTTCACCAATTGAAATCCAAGTATCTCATTTAGATCCATGCTATCATAAAACTTCACAAGACATGAGTTTCCGCACATCCGAATGTAACGGGTAATGGTCTGCAAGGTGGAGTAGTGGTATGATGTTAGTTCAAAATGACTGGCATGAATATTAACTCCATTTTTGATGTAATTAATTAATAAAATATGAAAGGAAATACATGTTATTTTATCAACAAGCACATGGTAATACAACTGAAAAGTATTACTACTGGTTTCTATAAAGATAAAACTATGGATACACACAAATAGAACAACCAATTTCTATTTCAGCGATCATGTTTCCCTCTAATCAAAAAGGTCAATACATCCGTATTCTAGCTTCAATCAATAAGCATTTGACATTTAAAATTTCTACATAACTTCATAAAAACAATATGATTAAAAGAGTATTCTTTAACGTTAATGAGAAGCTCCACAATTACCACAAATATCACCATATTTACATCACTTTAACATGTTTTATCTCGGTAAACAAACCGCCCAACCAACAATATAGCAACACCATGGTTACATTGTTTAAACATACTCTTTTTAGTAAAAGAACAACTAATAATTTCTTTCATTAGATATCATTATTTTAAACCCAATTACTCCTTAGTGCATCTCGGTCAAGCTATCACGACTTGCATGCCCTTACAAGACAAGAAATTTCTTTTTCACAGTCTTACAATAATCCAATTCATATTGCTAGGCTGGAAGTTATAGGCTAAATGCTAATTTTTTGTAATTATTCACACATAACAAGACTCCCTCATTTATACATGAACTGATTTAGTGGTCCATAAAAATTAAATTTATTGAAAATGCAGCCCCATGCAAGAGCTTTGACACCAACAAATTATCATTCAAAATATCTCAATAAATTAAAAATCAGACCTACATATAACATCCAAGAAGAAAAATACAAAACCCCAACCGGTTGCATACCCATATTGATTGGGTTACCCAAATCGATTCCTTTATGTAAATTGATTTGTATACCCAAATCGATTTGTTTACAAAAAACACATAACCAAATTTCGGTTTAACAAAATGAAAACCAACAAGCACAAATCGATTTTAAACACACAAATTCACAAAACGTTTTCCTTCTTCTTATACAGGAAAAACCCAGCTCTTTTCCTTTTGGGTATAATTTATTATAATGCAGAAGAAGGAATTTTTAACCTTTCTTTTACTTTATTTTTGTTGATCAAAACCCAAAACCCCATTTGCGTATTTTTCTAGGTTAGGTTAAAACACACAAAAAAACCTAAAAGAATACGTAGAATCCATCAATTTCCTTTTCATACTTCATCTCAAAACAATTAAATCAAAAAGTTGTACACAATTTCTTTGATTTCCATTAAAAATAGAATGTGTATTTCCTCATTTTTTTACAAATAATGCAGAGAGAAAGGTGAAGATATTAATGCCTGAAGTAAACCTAGAATCGGAAACCTTCTACTCTTCCCTCTCCAACAAGTTGAATCCTTCTTTCCTCCAAAACTCAAATAGGTATTCCAAAAGGGGAGAATGAAAATAGAAGAAAAATATAATAAAAGAACAATAGTTGGGTGCAATATTGAAGAATTTTTGGGCTTCCCTAATGTTGGTACATGTTTTAGTGCATACGACGCACACTTGTGCCAAATGAAGGTGTTTCACTTTATAAACCCATAAATTTCAATAACTAAATAAAACTTTTATCTTACATGTGGCCCAAATCCTCTAAAATATATATATACTAATTAATATTTCATACAGTATAAATTTTTTTACTTTAGTTTTTTCTTGAAGCTTAATTTATAAGTTAAAATTAACCTTCATAATACAAGTCCACATATTTCCAATAATATATTACCATAAAAATTAGTTGAATTTCAAGGTTTATATAAAACATTCCAATATGAAAATCACCAAGTTAAGTAAATAATAATTCGAATATTCTCATAAATGCGGCTTGATATAACATTGTCAAATAAAACAAAGACAATTATCATCACGATCATGCAAAAGTCGAACAAAACAAAATACGACTCCAACCGATTAAAATAAAGTAACCGGAATACAAATAACCGAAAGATTCGCTATCATTTATGAGCCATTTTATCTACAATTAAGGCCTAATCATGATTTAGGAAGGATCATCAAGGTGGGTGCGGGGGTTATTCGTATGCCGCAAGTGTCATGCCCCATGCCAGGTTGTCAGGTCATGATACGATGAACCAGATGAATTTTACACCCAATGATGATCTTGTCTAAACCTGTTTAGACTTAACCGTAGTTAATTTAACTTACAAGAAATTTTGGGATGTTACAATTCCCTATCTCGACTCATCTCGATTGGATTTATGAGACGCCAAATTTTGAGGCATCAACCTCTTAGAAAACTTAGAAATTTGGCATAATGAAAGTTTCATTCGCTCAAGTCACCTGACTAGATTTATGGGATGCCTCATTCTTTCCTTCACTAATTGGTGCTTGAGCAATATACTTTGTAATTTGAGGAGTTATATTTTTCTCAAAATTATACCATAAATCAAGATGAATGTTGATTTAGTTACCCATTCTTACAGTTGTGTATTCTCTTTGATCAAGGGAATGATTTTTGATGATGGTGGCTTTTCTTAAATTGAATGCCATCTCTGATGAGTGGTTATAACCTCTTTTTGCATTTGAATGATAGCTATGTCCATCATATGGCTGAATTCTTGCATCTCATGTGATATTTTGTGTCCACATCTTCTTTTTTTTTATATTTTTCTGCGAGTTCTACAAGCTTTGTTCTTTGTGGTCTTTCTTTATCTCTGTGTTGATATCATATATAGCATATTTGATGTTTATTTTTACTTCCAATTGATCATGTTCTGCATTCTCTTATTGCATTTGACTAGGCCAACCTATGGTATAGGTGTAATAGGTCGCGACATTTTGTACTTCTTGTTTTAATTTAATAACTACGGCTTGTATTTCCTTCCTTGTTTATTCTCCCTTTGTTGTGGATTCAAAATGTTTTTCTTATATTCTTCCACAACATCCATGCATATCATCTTATTTTTTGTTTCTAATAAAACTTGATCTTCATTTAGTATTTCTTCAACTTCTTTCTGTTTTTACTTCTATTTGTGGACTGGAGGGAATGTTGATATGGGGCTTTGCTAACTTGGACATGGATGAAAGAATATTTTGCATCTTCTTCTTGTTCCACACATCTTTGCATCCAGTCATATTTCACACTACATTCATGTATAGACTTGGTTACATGTAGTATTTTGTAGGGAGTAAGTTTATGTAACGACCACAAAATTTAGCACCACGAAATCTGAAGTCAAATAAATATTATAATGGAAAAATTATGGGATAATTTTATGTTTGTTAAAGGCCAGAATGTTACGTTGAATCTAAAACCTGGAATGACACTGGACCAATTTAAACATTAAATAAATAATAATATTAAATAAAATAATTGATTAAATCTATAGTTGAGTTTAAAATATTTCATTCCATTAATCCCAAATAAAATTAATACCTAGGTTCCTAAGGTCATGCAAAATTAAATAATTAAAGTTCAAGTCAAAATAGCTCTTTCATTTATACTAGGTTAATTAATTAATTCTCCATTGCAAAAGTAAACTAAAAAAATAAGGGTAGAGTTTATTTAATGAAAATTCAAGGATAAAAAGACAATAAAATCAATTACTTTCAACACACCGAAGCGGTCCTCTTTCAAAAAAAGAGACCCATGTGATCAAATGATCACCCCACCTACCCCCACCGAACTATTGTAGGGGACAATCTTGGCCCTTGGATGAAAACAATATGGACCATAGGATGGGGAAAATTCAAACTAAACCTAAAAATCCTCAAGGAGTGTTTTATTCTTCTCATTTTTGTTTATTTTATTCATTCTTTATTTTTATTCATTCTTTATTTATTTTAAGATTTTAAGTCTCTAATCTACCCTACTCAAAGGATTTGTAATTTTTTTTTCCAATTTGTTAAGAGTAATGTGCAACCAAAAATACCCATTTGGGTACTCTACATTTTCCCAATAAATCATTTTTTTTTTTTTGTTGTTGCATTTCCTTTATATTATTGTGTGAATATATATACACAAATAAATTTCCATATATATATATATATATATATATATATATATGACTAAATGTTAAATCTCTTATAAATAGATATACCCGAAAATGGGTAAATGCATATTATTATGTTTATATATACCTATATTTATAAAAAAAAATCTTAGAATATTAATATACCTAACTTTTCTTTATATATATATAAAAGTAAGGTCATATTTAAAACTACAGATTGTGTTTAACAAGTAAAGATCGCTTGTTATTTAAACAAGATTTAAATATTGTTTGGTGGGGGCTCGGCCCTACCGACCCCAAACCCCATCCCATATATTAATGGGGTATAAGATCATATGACCCTCCCCTTTTATTAAAACAAACTCAAAAAGAAAATAACCGTTTCAAACCACTTTTTCACTCTTTTTTGGTATAAATTTTATTTATTAAAAAGTTTCATTAATATAAGTATTAATAAATGTCTTACTATTAATAAGATTAATATTTAATAATAATAATAATTGTTATTATTAATAATTTAATAATTATTATAATAATAAAAAACAATAACTATTATTGTATAATTATATATATGTAAGATTAGTAAGATATGAATATAGTTAAGATTTTATTAAGTAGGAACAATACTAATATATTAATATATTATTGTATTAAAATAAACTCACTTATTTTGGGTCAATTTGACATCTTTATTTTCCCCGTTTTGTGCTTCAATATGAATTTTTACATATTTTAAGCACTTAAGGACCCTAAAAGAATTTCCATCAGATAGGAATTTTCTTTCCCTTTCCAGAGATATAAAGAAGTCCTTCTAACTCTTCGTACGTTTTTTATACATTACATATACACACGCACTTAGAAGGAATTTTTTGCCATATAAGCGGGCGGCCGGGCCAGGGGGAAGATTTTTGCCATGGAAAATTGTGGATAGGTGGGAGAAATTTTGTCACTTTTTCACTTTTCCACAAAAAGTCCAGTGGAAAATACGGGCGGTGGGCTCGGGGATGACTCAAGTGTAAAAGTAGGTTTGCGGGGCTATGGAGGAAATTTTGCCTAAGTGTCAAGTGGGCCGACAAATATATACGGGGGACTTTGGAACTTTTACACTTTTCACAAAATGGCGCAATTTTCAAGTGTGGGCCCGTGAGCCCACTATAGAGTCTCATTAGCGAGTTGAAAAGTCACAAGCTAACATAAGTTGCCACGTGTCCAAACGGTGCATCTTCAAGGTTCAAGCCAAAGCCAGAGACTCAAACAATCGTCAAGCCTCCCACATGTCCCACGCTCGAAAAGGAGCATGCTTAAATCGGCTAAGTACAAAAGGTAAGTGGAAGAAGCCACGTGTCAGCATGGCGCAACTTCAAAAGTAAAATTCGGAGTGGCTTCCCCAAATGAGTGCAAAGCCTCCACGTGTCAGTCGGACTTATGGCCCCTGCATATATAAAAGGGACTTATAAACACAAAAATAGGGTAGAGCTGCGTAAAGAGCCACATGTATCTTTGCACAATTTCAAAGCGCGGCCCAAAAGGATTCCCCAAATGAGTGCCGATCCACCATGTGTCCCATATAGTCAGAAGAGGTAAGGTGGACCATGAAAATTCCAAAAGCATGCGGAGGCCGCCATGTGTCTCGCCCACATAACTTCAAAGGTAAAAATTGGGGGTGGTTTCCAATCAAGCGCTAAGCTTTGCCACATGTCATTCATATGCAATTTCAAAAGCGAGAGGAGGGGACCAAATCTTCAAGATGAGCGAGGCCGCCACGTGGACCTTGCATTTGACAGACTCTTTTAAATATGTGCCCGCAACCCTAATCTTAGATTGAGACAACCATATCTTTCGAATGGAAACTAGATTTGGGTGGGAGAGGACTCTTTGGAAATATCTTGACATCCTCTATGCCATGAAGCCTATAAAATTATTTTTATGAGTTAGGTGGGTGAAAATTAGGAAAACTTCTTTCAACAGCCATTAATAGGATCAATTGCTCAACCACTCATATTTGATTTTAATCATGCCTTTCTTCCTTCTCAATACACCAAACATGCATGAGAACCAACATCTATATGATTGTAGGTGGATTTGTAGGGAATTGATGGTTGGTGGTTAAGCTTTAGGAGCATAATCGAGTCTCTCTTCTCTCTCCACTGGTTTTTATTGTCTATATATTGTAAACACTTCTCATTTGAGAAGGAGATACACATCTTTTGGGTGGGAAACTATATAAAAAAATTTCTGACACCATTTTGAGTTGTAAGCCCTCTCTTACACTGCAAGTGGATTTTATGCCTTTGAGCATTAATGTAATAGTCTGTGCACCTTATAGAGCAATAAAATCATGTTTTTGTGGTGTCTTTCAACCCTTTGCATTGTTTTGTTGTTTCTTTGTGCCTCTCTATCTCGTGTTTTCTCCCTGTGCATGTATTTCACAATCCAAATAAGTGCAAGACGTTGTGCTTCATAGAGTTTCGATGGTGGATTTGGATCTAGGTCCATATCACTTCATGCTAACCTCCCTTAATAAAGTATCTCACCACTTCCTTTTCTAGTGTATTATTTAGTGTAGGCTTTCTTTTCCTCTCTCGCTTGCCTATCTCCTTGGAACAATTTGATTAGGATTAGATAGCTTTCCCTACACTAGAGTAATTAGTTAAGTCAAGCGGTCAGTAGTTTAGGAAGAAGGAACCAGCCTCTCTAGAGGACCATCTCAAGTTTTGCAAGTCCCACAACTTGAGAGATGGTCCAATTTTGCGTAATCACATCGAATGCCCCACTTTAGACCGGGACAACCATGAGTGTTATGATTTTGTGCTAACAATTACTAATAGTGAGTTATAAAAACCTATTTGTATCAATTGTTTTTGTTTAAATGGAAAACCCTAGTTAGATTAATATAAAAGTAAAGAATTTGAGGAGATAACAATTATGATTATTTACACAACTTATTAAAAATGAAGATAGGAAAGGAGAGTTTACATTTAATCTAAGGATTTTAAACTACTCTTTCCTTCAACTAGTTAATGAGATACTTCAACTTATTTTTTTAAGGAAACACAATAATAGCCATTCTATTTCACAAGCAATAACAACCCACAAATACATATTTTTTCAAAATGGAGTCTAACAACTCTACAATTTTTTTTGAATGGAAGTATATCAACTTGGATATATTTAAACAAACTTGAATTAATAAAAGTATATCCATTTCATCTACATTAAAATTTTCCTTTTCCCCAAACAATACAAACTTTATAATTTTTCTTCCACAATGCTACACATATGAGATTTTTATTTTCTAAATCCACACACTCTCAAAGGAGTTTACAAGATAGAAAATTTTCCAAAGAGTACAACAAATTTAACACCACTTACAAGTTTACACTCCATCCACTCCAAAGTGCGAAGTATGAATTTGAAAATAAATTACAACAAGGTTATCCACCACCAATTTTAAGTCTTCAAAAGAGTATGTCTATGCCACAAAGGTAGCCTCAACTTTTGCATGCTTCAAATTCACCATGAGATCAAAAAGAATGAAGGGGAAGTAGGCAAAGCTCTGTCCAACCTAAAATTCATTAAGGGAATAAGTCATTCCCTTAATGGCCCCCGAGCCTTAACCAAGGAACCATGAAGGGCATTGAGAAACATTTACAACTATCACAAAGAGGCTTGTCAATAAAAACACACATAAAAAACAAGAAACTCCACCAAGATCACATAACAAAAATTTGTACACATACACATCAAAACAAAGGTTTAAGGATCAAACCAAGTAGAGCAAGGGATATGGGAGACCACCTCCTTATGCCTCCCAAGTGAAGTGGAAGTATTTCCATAAGCCTCCAAGTGCACAATAATCACACAATTCCTTATCTCTCCCTTACAACAAGCAACAAATCCATGAATCCATTTTCTCTCCCCATAGGAAATATTCTCATTCACACTCCCACCAATTTTGCATGCCTCACATAAAATCCCTTTTCCCTCCCCAATGGTCCCATAATCCATTCTCAACACACCCAACTAAGGCCAACTACTCAACCAACCCACACAAACACCATCACAAGACAACAAACTTTTGACATGCACAATATTTTATACAACAAACAAAGATAGCATAATAATAAAAGGTGGAGATCCTACCTCTCCATCAAGATCCAAGAAAAATTTCACAAGCCTCTTCAAATCCAAGCCAAGCTAATTTCCAAGTACTCCAAAAGCTTCCAAAATTCCAAGGTACACAAGAAGCCAAAATGATAAGGAATCCCCATTCCAACAAAAATCACAAATAAATATAATTGGGAAGTGAGGATAATGAGGTGGCTCCATGTAGGATGACACTTCATCATCCCCTATCCTCACACTCAAGTCAAATACACCAAGACCATGAAACGTCAATGCACAAACAAGGACTATGACAACCCACATGGCTCAAAACTTGCACACCATGGTTTCAAGGAACAAAATAAAATTTGGGAAGAAATAAAGTGCATTGATTTTCCTTGTCCTATAATCAAAGATGGAAAAAGAAGTAAAAATTAAACCTCCCATCCAATAGGTAAGGTTGTCGGGCCAAATTAAGAGGCATGGGACAATCCTTGCTCGTCCCAAAAGTCTCCAAATGTGCCCGCCAAGTCAAAATCCGAATTTTGAACTTGGGGTGGAGTAAAATACTCCCTTCAAAATAAATTCATCTTACATAAGGACTACAAGATCGCATCATTACTATAAGTCACATATCTACTTTGTTTAAACTAAACAAGAGGATTAAGCTTAATAAACACACAATTACAAATGCTAATAAAGTGAAAAATTCTCCAAATTTAAAATACACAAAACATAAATAAGCACATGCAATTTTTTTGAAAAGGAACATAATTCACCCCATGGGTGACCTCCAAACTAGGCAAAAGCAAGACACAACACAAAGCAACATTACACAAGTTTTCAATTTGACCCCGTTGCTCAATACTTGAAATCATTTCTTGGTTGGTCCCCTATCCCCTTCAATGTTTGTGATAAAATTCCTACACACAACAAATACCTCTACGGCCTTTCAACCGTATTAAAAACATTGAGAAATCATATCTATGTATATAAACTCTAAATTCATCATCCAACATATAATTTTTTTTTTTATTATCCATCAATATGCCAAAATCTAATCGTATTATCAATCGAGATTACAATTATATTCCAATACCTCAAAAACATAATATGTCGATGTAAAATCAACATACATCTAACTATCTAACATCACTATATAGTGCATCATGATAAAAATAAACATCGTAGTGTCTATAATCCACAGACAAGTATAATATATCATCTAATGATTAATGTATCATAATCAATGTATGAACACCAATATTATAGCATAAATATCAAGATAAAAAGCGTTGTCGAAGAGGAGTGGGTACTACATTCCCCTCCCGTAGACTCTAATTCCTCTTGGACGTCAATGGAATAAATGGGGAAACTGAGCTTGCAAAATAGTGGCATCCTCCCAAGCTGCCGCAGTCTTGTCATACTTATCCCATTGGACCCATACCTCTTCAATCTCGTGGCCTCAAAGGCCCATGGTCCTACACTCTATGATGTGCACTGGGCTCCACTCACACTTGCCCCTACTCCTGTACTGTGCAATGGGCCCAATCCAAAACATGAGAGGGATTTAGAATATATCTCGTAACTACATATACATGAAAAATATCGTGCACGTGAGACAAGCCTGGTGGCAAAGCTAGACGGTAGGCTAAGGGACCGATACACTCCAATATCTCGAAGGGACCCAAAAATATTTAAGCTAACTTAGAGCCCTTTCCATAACAAATTGGAACCTTATGAGGCATGATAAGAAGAAACACCTTCATGCCCACCTCAAAACTACAATCTATCCTCCTCGGATCTCGCATACTTCTTTTCCGCCTATCCCGAGCCTCCCGATGCATTTGATGAATCAAGACAACCCGCTACTCCATATCCTATACCAAACCCAGCCCAAGATAAATCATGTCCTCCAACCTATCCTAATCGAAGGGTGTCCTACATTCTCTCGCCATATAATGCGAAAAGGGGCCATGTCAAACGAACTCTAAAACATATTGTTGTAGGAAAACTCACCAAATATGGTACTCCTCCCACCTAGACTATAGGTCCATGGCATACATCTACAAGATATCCTCCAAAATATGATTCACTTGCTCTATCTTCCCATCTATCTTTGGATGATAAGCTGTGATGAAGTTGATACTCGTACTCAAGAACCCACTACATGGTGGTCCGAAGTGAGAAGTGTACAGTGGATCGTGGTCACAAATGATCTTCCATGGATTTCCATGCGGTTTGACAATCTCAACAAGGTATACTCGCCTATTTTGCACTAGTTGTATAAGCTGGTCTTCGGCAGAGAAAAATGAGGCTCTTTCATCAATTTATCCACTATGATCATGATGGCATCGTGGTATCTTGATGTCGGTAGCCCTATAATGAAATCCATGGAAATGGTGTTCCATTTCCACTCGATATGACATCTCGCGGGTAGAAGGCCAACTATATGTTGATGCTCGTCCTTCACCCTCTCGGCACTCTAAACAATGTGACAAAAGCCCAGAGCTACATCCCACTAAAGACCTCTCCAATGATAAAGTTGTCTCAAAGTGGCGTGCATCTTCTTCACCCTTGGATGGGTTGAATAGGGTGCACAATGAGCCTTTGTCAAGATATCTTGTCTCAAGCCTCTGTCTCAGGAACATATATCCAACCTCTATGTCCGAGAAGACAATCTACCTCTAATGAGAATCCACCAAACTTCCCCTCAAGGGGTCTCGAGACTCTATCTCTCGATATGGATGTAATGTAGAAACTATCATGAGGAAGTTATTGTAAGATCCTACTTCGTAAATTTATACTCACTCAGGTAGCCATAGCCACATGCCTCCATCTACTCAAAGTGCATCTGGAACCACATTCTCCTTTCCCTTCACATGCTATATCTCTATGTCTTACTCACACAGTAACTCAATCCAACATCACTGAGACGCACATTGAGATTGGGCTACGTGAAGAGGTGGCGAAGAATCAAGTGATCATGCACAGTATAAATCTCCATCCAAGAAGAAAACTTGTCTCATTCAAACCAATGCATGAACAAATGCTGCTGCAAGCTCAAGGTCATGAGTTGGATAATTGAGCTCATAATCCTTGAGTTGCGAGACTCAAAAGCTAAAACACGACCCTCTGCATCAACACACCTCCCAATCCCGCCAAATATGCATCTATGCAAATGAAGAACTCACCCCGAGGATCATGTACTGCAAGAATAGGTGTTGTTGTAAGGAATTCCTTCAAGATGTCTTGAAGGCATTCTCACATCTATTAGACCAGATGATCTTATAAATTTTTCGTTGAAGGGAAGTAATGGGGTTTGTAACTCGAGAAAGTCTGAAAAAAATCTCTTGTAGTATCTGCCAAACCCATGAAACTACTCACCTCGGTCACACTAGTGGGTCTTGGCAAATCAAGAATGGATCTAATATTCAAAGGATCAACTGTGATACCTTCCCTAGAAATGATGTGACCCAAATAATGCACCTTTGAATGGAAGAAGGCACACTTCTCCAATTCTGTAAAGTTGTTGCTCCTGAAGACATTGCGGAACCTATCGGCGGTGCTAGTCATGCTCATCATGTGTACATGATAAGATCAAGAAGTCATCAAGGAACATGAGTACAAAATGATGTAAAAGGTCAGAACACCCCATTCATCAAACTCATGAATACTATAGGGGCATTCATAATACCAAATGGTGAAACCATGAATTTGGAGTGGCTATACCTCCTGCAGAAAGTTGACTTGTGGATATCGCCTTTACGTAATCCTCAACCGATAGTATCTTCACTTAAGATCTATCTTAGAAAATATTGTACCTCCTTTCATCCGATCAATAAAATCATTAATGTGAGGAAGGGGTAAGCGATTCTTGATCGCTACTTTGTTCGAGATGATGATAATCCACGCAAGAATGCAAGGATCCATCTTTATTCTTCACAAATATCACGGTGCACCCTAAAGAGATACACTACGATAGATTAGGCCTTTCTCAAGAAGGCCCTCAAGCTACAACTTGAGACCACATAGCTCAAGTGTGGAGATCCTGTAAAGGGCACGTGAGATAGGTTCCGCTCACGGAACCAAGTCAATATGAAAATCTATCTCACACTGGGGAGGCATCCTGATAGCTCACAAGGAAACACATCTCGAGAACTCCTAAAATGGGGTGATCATTGAATGAAGGTCCACTAATCTCATCCTCGATCTATAACTAACTGTAATAGCATACAACTGACAACCCCACCAACCACACCACTTCAGCTACATAGAGGAAATAGTGCGAGATAGAGATGGGTCTCCTAACTCAAACAATCAACTTTGAATCCACACCAAAATCATGTGCATAAGATATAATATTACTTGTAGCAAATTAACTCGGCTCTATGTGCGTGAAAAATAATCCATGTCTAAGATAGCACCATAAGATCCGAAGGGAAGAATGTGAAGATCAAGATTAATGGTAAAGCATCCTAGGTCCACTACGCACTCCTTGACTAAGGAATCAAGCTTGAGATCTTGGCTCGAGAAGCCCTCTCGATGTCCTAACTAAGACCTTTCCTAATCGCCACCCAGCATGCAATACTTTACCAAATATGGTGAAATGAAAGACTTTTATGAGCTCGAGTTAAATAAAATAGGGATATAAATACGACCAATTCTACACCAGTGGTCTCTATCACTATGCCTCCCAGTACTCTGCCTAGAAATTTTGGACATTACATAAATCCTGTGGCTCCTAGCCGTGTCACCAATAGTAGGCTCATAAATTGGTGCCTAACACTAATTAGTAGGGTTCTAAGGGCACTCTATCCAATGATGTCTATGCATGCCACATTCGTAACAAGTTCTTGGTCCTCTCTACAATGTAGATAGCCCTCAGGTGCCCAGATTAGTATGTGGAGAGTACCTAATGATCTGCCATGGATATCTATGGGTCTTTGCATTGGACGTGCTCCCTCTTTGTGATCTAGATGCAACATGTGTCTGTTGGGCCCCTAGCTATAGGTCCCATACTACTCCCTCTCTACTACACATCCCGACGCTGTGGAGGTTGAAAGGACGATCGATTCTATTGATGCTAATGTATGTCCACCACTAGGAGGAGGAGTTAATACGCTCAATCTATTATCTTGTAGCTATTGTATGGGGCTCATCTCTCTTTCATGTGTATGTTGTGTCTTCCTCCTTGTTTCCTCTATAATATAGGCCTTCTCCACGGCCTCTAAAAGTGTTTGTGGATAGTGAATATGCACTGCCCCACCCAAGTGAAAGTTCAAGCCCTTGATGAACCTCTCGAACTTGAACTTGCTCATCCTCCATATAATAGACATACTGAAGTAGATCTAAGAACCATCCCTCATAATCTACTATTGTTATGGAGGCTTTGTCGCATATTGTGGAACTCATCAATCCACGCTGAATGAACCTCTTGGAAATATACCTACTCTGAGATGCTCCTCAAAGAGCTCTCAAGTGTCTATCTCAAAATCTACATGGAGCTTCGCTCCTTGGTCCTCCACTATAGTGTGGCTCTGTCTCTCGAGAAGGTGGATGAAAACATGAGCTTTCATGTTGCTAGAACAAGGGCACCACTTGAAGCATCCTCTCAAGCTAACCAACTACACCCGGCCTAAAATCCGCTGTGTCTCCAAAAAAAATAGCGAGGCCAACTTGATTATCTCTCGATGTGCTCCATTACAAATGAGCGCCACCCTCAGGCCTCTCTACATGATCAACTACTAGCCAAGGGCTCCTAGACATGTCTCTCTGTGCATCACATCTTGATATATGAGCTCTTGAGGAGGTGTCTCATGTCTAATTGAGTCCGTGTGGAGTTCTCATCCTGTCCTACTGCGCTAGGTCACCCTCCTATCATCTTCGACACATCTTTGCATCCGGTCATGTTTCGCACTCTATTCATATACTTGGTTACATGTAGTCTTTTGTAAGGAGTAAGTTTATCTAAGTTCACCTTGTAACCTTCTGGAGTTGTTTCTACTACCCCTTGTTGCAACTGAATTGATTTTCCTTCTTCCTTTGTTGCAATGACTATTTGATTCAATCCGGTGAATCTCTTAGTATTGGTACTAGTACCATGTCTAAAGATGTTTCTTTTTGTTAGAAGATGGTATTGTATTTTGCTATTGAATCTCTATTTCTTTCTTCTTATCTTCTTCCTCCTTTTCCTTCTTTTCTTGTTCTTGTTTCTCTTTCCTTGTGTTTTCTCCTTGTTCTTTTCTTCCTTTTCCCTTTTCTTATTTTCTATTTTAAACTCTTGTTCTTCCTTTTTCCTTTTGAATTTTCTCCTCTTGTGCTCTACTTTCATCCTCTTTCCTTTCCTTCTTCAATTTTTGTTTTATGTCCTCCTCGTCTGTTATTTCTCTCTCTTCTTTTTCCATATTATACATATTGTCCTACTCTTCTTTCTATTTTTTATTAATTGCTCTTTCTCCTTCCTCTCCAAATCCTCGTTTTCTTGTTTTTATTTTTGTTCTTTCTATTTCTTCTTCTTTTATCTTTTATTTCTCTTTCTTACTACTTTCAAATTCTTTGTGTTGTTTTCTTTTTGTTTCTTTTTTTTCTTTCCCCTTCTTCTATTCTTCTCTCTCATTTATTTGTTTAATCAACAATCCAATCAATTCATCCGCTTATTTTATCCTTTACAACTTGCTTTTAGTTTGAAGTTTATTTTTTTCAAAGTATTCCATTCTTGTTGAAGTGCAACCAAATGATGTGTGTGTTCTACATCTATCATTCCTAAACTTATTATGCTAATTTCTATGTGAGAAAATGTTGTATATCCTCTAATACAAAGGCATACTTGTCCAGTAGTGTATTATGGCTTCTACTATAGCCATTTTTCAGCTTGTACTTGTGGGGTACTCTTGTGAGAGTTGTGAAATGGCACTTTGGTAGTTAAAGATTTTTATACTAATTGTATGCTTGTTTATTAAGTCTTGTATCTTCCAATGGCTCCACTTCTTCGTAATTCAAGGGTTCTAATTGCTTATGAGGATATAACAATGATGGAGTATATGGTTTTCTTCTACTTCTAATTCAAAAGTCTCTTTTGTTTCCTGAGATTTTGTTTCCTCTTTTTATTTATTGGCCACGACTTCTTTCAACTTTGATTTTCTACTAGACCCTTTTATAATTTGGTAATTAGTTTTCCAATGCTCATGATTTTGTTTCATTTGTATGTTTTAGGAAGGTATATTTTTTTTTCTCGCTTTGTTATTACGTGGAGAATTTCTATATATATTCCTCAAATGTCTCTTCAATTAATTCATCAAAAATTGGTAGTTTATATTTGCTAGAATTGAAAGGAAGACTTATAATTGCTTCAACAAAAGTAACCACAAGATCATCTAAAGACTCGTAACATAACGAAGGTATGTATTATAGCGTGGAAGCGTGGGAAAAATGAAAGTGTAATCGATATATGAAATAAAATATAGTTCCAATTCATATTTTTCAACAATCTTCTCTCGATACCCTAACTTTATTGCAAATGATTTTCTTAATTCTTTTAATCCATGCTAATAGTTATGTAATTTGGGTGTTTGCATTGGTACAAGTCATATGTTCCCAAATTTGTTCTCGTATTTTTATTTTCCCGCCATCTACTTCTTACGTATTATCGGTATGGTTTTGTAAAGTACATAAGAAAACATATCTACAATGAGCCAAAATAAAAGTGTTCTTTCCTCTTTGATCTTCCTTCTATTTTCAAAGAATTCGCATCACGATTTATCATCATTCGTGTACGTTGTTTTCTTCCTTTGATTATAAAACACTTCCTTTAACTTTTGCTCACTTTGTTTAGATACCTTGAACTATGTACTTGAGTTGTTTATTTCATTGTACAATATATACATGTCATAAAGTTGAAAGTAGAAATACGTATACAACTCAAGTGCATAAATTAAATGTTATTTATTCATGAAGAAGTAAAATGTTTTCCACACAAGCTGTGGGATGTAACTCATAACTACATAAGAAAGAAGTACATGTGCATGAATTTAAAATTAAAAGAGTATAGAAGAAACCCATAATTTCCTTGGGCTTTTCTTCTAAGTCTTCTTCGCTTCAACTCCAGCTCCATCTTTCATCCTGCTCTCTACTTGAGTCATAGTGTACCTAAAAATTAAAAGAAAACACATCAATATTGATCTCAAGGTTTGATCTATACTCATGTACTATCAAACTACATGTGAATGGATTTCTTTATATCAAAAGCATAAGGTACATTAGAGATAGATATACAACTAATAAAGCAATATTCTATAGCAGTAGATATGATTCCCATAATCATTTAAGAAAATAAAGACAAAAGCAAAACTTTGGAACATAAGAGAGGCCAAAATGCCTATATATTTTCTAACTATTATCTTATGTGTGTAGGTACAAGTTGTAGTAAAGGAGAAAATAAAAGCATGTCTTAAAGTCCTCCTTTTGTTAGATAAAGATTGCATAAAAAAAGAGTTCAATGATTTCCATCCTATGGTACATCAAATTGGAATAACTCACAAGTACATAATGGTATGAAAGAAGAATGTAACTCAGAGTTCAATAGCTATTCTAGAAATAGAAAGAGTCACATTGCATATCAGAAGAGAAACTTGCATCATTACTTCCATTCAAATAATCAAGAAGTCATTTAAAACATTCAAAGATAACAAGACATGTTTCAAATTTTCAAAGAAGTGAAGCGGAAGAATCAGAATATAAAGGCTGAGATAGGAAAGGTAAAGAGTGTAGGTTTTAATCAACTCCAGAACAACTATGATAAAAAAACAATTCCCTAAAGTGATGATAAAGTAACATTCAGGAAAGATCCAACATATTACTGCTTGACTTATACAAGGAAGGAGTTGTTGTTTCTAAATATCTTTCATATAAAAGGAGAGTACATTCTAAAAAATTTATAAGTGCAGAATTTTTAGTTAATAAAAATAAGTGCACATGGAAAATTCTAGTTTCAACTTTTTTATCAAAAGGATTAAATTTACAAGAAATTGAGGATATAGTAAACAAGTCAACATAGCCATACAAGGAAGTTTTGTATCAACTATAAAAAACATATCAACTTGAAAAGTTGGACACAACAAATTTTTTTTAAAAAGCCATAAGGTTTAGATGTTTCATCAAGTAACTTGAAAGAGAATATAACACTAAAAAGCATATACAATTATAAAATACCTTAAAAGACAAGGTTATTTATTCAAGGTACAAGATTCAGGATACATCAAAACTGATATATCAAAACAAAGTACAATTAAGTATTATGATTGAATGGGATAACAAAGTATTGATAATAGAAAAGCCTTAAGCTTTAAGAAGAAGACATTTCTTCCATTGCAATTATAGTAAAAGATTTCAACACTTCAATATAATTAAATACATTGCATCTATAATGATAAAGAAATTTCATGGAAAACTTCGTAGAAAGAGTGTATCATATTGAGGACTTATAGAACAAGAAAAGATACAAGTATCATGGTTAAATGAGTAAGATGCAAAGCAAGTTACACAACACTAATGAGGAGAACCAGCTTCTAGGATTAGAGAAGTACAAAATAAGCAAAAGAAATGACAGAGTAGAGCTCGCCCATATAAGGGAATACAAAGGATGTTTTAATGAAAATAAAAAGTCTTTTGATATAGTTCATGATTAGATCTAGAAGCTACAACCTAAATGCAAATCTTTTAGTCTATTAAACACAAGATACAACTAGCACAAAATGAAAAAAATTCATATCACATTGGCAAAATAGTTTCAGCCTCATTAAGTCAAACTAAGATTAATAATAGTGAGAGAACTATACATGCGGGAAGAAACTTATCCATTAAGTAATTGCGATCAATGTTTGAGTCATTTAGCTCGAGTTTGAAACCAGTGTGAACATGAAATACCCATTTTGGAAAATACAAACAAGTCAAGTAAAATCCTACAAATTATAGTTGCTAAGTGTTGGAACATAAAAATAAAGAAGAAGAAAATCATGCAGGTTCACAAGTGGAAGACATAGAAACAAAGTATGCCAAGCTCAAATCAAGCTGTGAGTAACCTTTTAATGGAATGATGAATCGAGTTAATTTATTGCTAATTTTTAGTTACATCATTCTATCAAGAGGATAACACCAATCCATAGCAAAAAGTAGAAATCAAATAGGAAAAGCCCATCATTTCAAGTAAAATGGATTTTCAAGTCATGAATAAATGGGCCAAGTAGGTATAAGTGTGTTAGAAAAGAAATTACAAATGTTTTAGTATGGTTATAAAAAAAGTATATACGTATCAATCAAACAGGGCACATTCTAAAAACTGATCAATTGGAGACCAAGCTAATAGAGACATAGAGCTTTCTTAAGAAATTATACATGATTGGACAAACGGAAAAACCCAATTCGACTACGAATTCAATGAACCACATAGGAAAATACAACCTAAACCATTGAAAGTTTGAAAAAGGTAGACCATTACGAATAGCTTGGTGCTTTAATATAGAACTTGAATATATCCCAACAATAACGACCAAGAACAGATCCATTAACATCTAGGAAAACCCACGAAATAAAAAGCTCCGTCATAGAGTGAAAATATTATCGAGCCAATATTAAAGAGAATTAGAGTTATAGAGAAATATCTAGAAGATGAAAATACAGAGTAACATTCTTGAAAGTTGGGTACCTGAATAAAGTCTCAATGTAATGGAATGAACAAGCAAGCTAAGAAACATGGATACCAGAAACCTTAAATATGCAAATATGGAGTTATAGATAGAAAATACCCTAAAATCCGCAAAGCAGAGAATATGCTTAGCTAGAAATGAAAGGAAATGAGATTGAGTGCATCGAAAATGGTGGTCATCCTTGAAATATATGCCAACAGTTCTTAAAGAGACTAATCACAAACCAGAAATCCCAAAATGCACAGTCAAAGAAAAACTTACAAGGTCTTCAGTTATTATAGGCCATTAATACTTATAGCCAGAGCTCTAAAGACACTCATCAATGATGGCCACAATTTCAAATCAACAGCTTCAACAAAAAAAATGGTGACCCTCCTTTCATATTACATAGTTCTAAAAGCTTGAATAACTCATTACAGTGGAGGTGATGGTTGAGGAATAACAAAACAGAGCTCTGCAGAATGCACTTTGCAAATATCAAATTCCTAACTTACACAAAAATTGCTTCAAATAGAGCTTCTTCGCATCAATGGTGGCACACGAGCTCAAACTCAGGAGACCAAAACCCCAAAACAAAAAAAATCGACATATCATAACTCAGAGACAACAGTGATAACCGCTGAAAAATTTCATCATAGCTTCACCCAAATCATAAGGATCTTAAATGTAAATGAAAAAATGAATAGGTTTTTCCCCTTTTGCCTACTAACTTAACATGGATTAGATGATAGGCGGTCAAGATTGCATAGTATAGAATTGAAATATGACAAGGATAACTCAAGCCAACCACCAAAGTTAGAGCATAGTTTTCAATCAACGGTTAGAGATCTGTATGTATAGGAAGATCAATGGCCACATCGCATTCACCAATTTCATAGTGAACTCAAACCCTAAAATTCAACTATTGTTCATATCAATGTCAGTGATTGAATGGTACACAAATCGACCTGTGAGTGAAAACTGACCGCATTAATTCTAAATTCACAACCTTAACCAAGACTATAACAAGATCTATGGTGTAAATAAAACATAGCAAGATAAACATTCCCCATCAAGAGAAGATAAATAAACAATGATTCAGAAATTACCACAGTTAAGCAAAGTCACCGACAAAACATGCTAAGGGGTGAGTCATAACGTTATAGAGGATAGCCCCATTTTCAAACAAAATCATTTCCATTTACCTAATTAAGGTCTTAAAGATCAAATGCCAACCATAATTATCAAAAAGGTAAAGTTTACCTTGTTATGCATTATTTTATTTCAAAAGCCGAAATAATTATAATTTTGTAATGACCGATCAAATGATTAACAAAAAGGTGATCCAAAACCTTAATATAATGATTATTCAAAAGGATCAAAGTTATATTATATTTCATGGTGGGATAAACAATGTTTATAAAAAAGGTAGGGTTTACCTTTTGAGTTATGCAAGGGGTCTAGTCAAAAGGGACCAAGAATAATACAAGGATCAAGTCAAATAAAGGTGGTCAATGCATATAAAGAATGATCAAGATTATGGATTACAAGGAGAGAAATAAATAGCTTTTGCACATGGACAGGTGGTCATTCCATATGAAGACCAAGTGTGCACATCAAAGGTGGTCCCCACATGGGAGTTGGTGGATATTTTGCTAAGGTATTGCAAATAAAAGAATTATTTTTTCTCACACAGGGAGATTGAGTTTTGCATGTGCATCCAAGGGGAAAAATTATATAGTTCATAAAATATCATTGCAACTGGATCAAGTTGTAAGTTTCATATCAAGAAGAAGAAGACAAAGACTGCATGCACATTGGAGAAGTTTTACATAACAAGCAAAGGGCTATTATTAGCCAAACTATTCATCCTATTTTAATAAAAATATATCGGTGAAGTGTAGTTGGGCATAATTTTATTTTTAACTAAGACTATTAATGTGTCATTGTAATCATCATATCTATTTTTATTCCTTTATTTATTCATTATAAAGGGTTAAAATTAACATGCAAGCGATATACAAATTTTATCCTATTTTTAGGATTGGATGGATGAATAATCTTACTATATATTGTGTGCAATTGCAAGGCAAAAGGAGGAATTTTTGGAGATAGGAGTGCTAAAGTAAGTTTTCCCAGTTTTCCACTTGAATAAGAACTGATTTCTACCTTTCCAATTATTTGTAGTGGTGTGTGTATCTCATTAATTCTTGTGAATGTCAAATTCCTGATTAATTATCTTACCTTGCTGCAAATTTAGTAATTTCCACATTATATTAGTATGCATGTTTATCTTATTGTGTTATTGTTACTCTTTCCCTCAATACACAAATTTTTTGCGCGTTAATATTATCTTTGAAAACTATTTTTTGTACCCAAAATTTATTCTCAATTTCAGTTTTCATGTACTCGGTCAAAGCCCTCAACAAGTTTGGTTTAACACCCAATTTACAATTCATTTACGAGTCATCATTTTACCAGTCAAAACCATAAACATTAGTGTAGCATACATAAAAAGGAACCGGTCTTAATACAAAACACATGCCTCAAAAATAGGTTTACCCACATACCCGAGGTGTTTCCATTGTATCTAAAAAAGTGAGAGATTCAAAGAAATTTTGGAACCCCCTACTTGGCATCTTTAAACAATGGTGCATTTTCAAGAAATTATATTTTTGGCACGCCCGAAGTGGGACTACGAATCAGATCTATAGTACATTATAGCAATCTACAACATATTTACAGAGAAATAAATTCACTTTTTGTAGCAACAAAGCTGCATCAATTTATTCTAACTATCAAAATATTTTATTGGCGACTCTGTAAGGCTGATTTTAGACCAGTTTTTGTAGCATGTTCCATCCCTAAATTTACTACAAGATCATCGGTAAGAGTTTTGTAGGAACTATTGCCGAGTTTATTTATTTACCTTTGAATTTTACAAGAAGAAAAAGAGTTGAAATACCCCACCTTATAATAGGCCATGTTTTTACAACCCTCCTCCTAATCTTCCTTCACCACGTATTAATGTTGTTTTTCAAATTCTAGTTATTCAAATGACTATTCAACCACCTATGAATTTTTTGACCTTTCCTAATGGCATCCCTTTAGTAATTATATTTTATCATGATATTTCCAATGCTTTCATAAAATTTTTACCTTCATTATTTGGTGAAAATCACATTACTCCTATAGAGAACATTAAAGATGTTGCAGCCCTTGGTGTTGTCCATAATATAACTCATGAGGATATAGCCTTAAGACTTCTAGATACATCATTTAAAAGAAAATCCTTACAATGGTATAGCACCTTAGAAATTGGGAGCATAATAACTTGGGATGAATTAGGAGAGAAATTAATTAAGAAATTTCAAGACCATTCTGATCATTTATCCCTCAAAGAATAACTGTCTACAATTAAACGAGCCCCTCATGAATTTATGGCTAGTTTCAACACCATTTTTCTAGAAGTTGGGAAAGAATTCCAACTAGTATCAAGCCTAAAACTAATCATGCTTTTCAATATTATCTCAAATACTTAAATAGTGATATTTCAACTATGATCCAATCTATGAGATGAGAGACTCTCCAAAAAGCTTATGACATTTCCATCAGGGCTGAAAACAACCTTATTCAAGTTGGGAAATTGGCACCAAGGCCTTGATGCCTCTTATTATAGTTTTGTCACCTATTTCGCAGCCTATTACCTTTACGGAGCCTACTATTTTGGCTCCATCGATGATGTATTGAAGGCTTTACAGGACTATGGGTAATAAATTGAATTCAGATGCGAACAAATTAGCTCATCCTAACAGGCCTTATCAAGCTCCTTATCAGCAAAATTAAGAGCAAAATCAACAAAATAGGTAGCCTTATCAAGAAAATAAGAACTATACACAACCATATCAGCCAAGGAAATTTGACCCAAAGGATCCTATTTAATCTAGCACTCTTGTTCCAGTTAAAATGGTTTCAGAAGAATGGTGTCAACCTTGTAATCAACCTAATTCATTTGCCAATTGTCAAATGCATTCTGAATATAAGCCTTGTTGTACAACCTCAACCTAAAGCATTACGCATGCCACAAATGAAGGGTGGGCAACAAGAAGCTCATAGTCAGAAAATTACTAGAACAAATTCTAGTCATCTTTGGAGAGGAAGATTTTATTGCATAAATCACAACTAGGTCTCGGGATAGAGAAAAACAACAAAACATACCCTCTTTTCCTATAATTCTTGATAAAAAAACAAGAACAGTTCGAAAAAAACAACAAAAAATCCTATTGTTCCTAAAAAATAGAAAAGGATTTAAGCTAACAAAGAGCAGCAAAAACAATTGCGCCCCGATCCTAGAAGACTCTTAATAGTAGATTTCAAAATTTCTGAAGTAGAGTTAGTTTTTTCTAAATCTTATACTAAAACATTAAACATTGTTTCAAAAATTGTTGCTTCATTTAATATTGTTCGAGTAATGAAAATCATATGACTAATATTGCACTATGGGATGCTCTAAGTATTCCATTACAAAAAGAGTTACTTTCTCTTGAGCTAGGTAACGTCTGATTTCATCAAATCTAGTAGAAAAGGAAGCTTGGAAAGTAGACATGGTCCTTAGAACAATGGAGCAAGACCATATGAAAGAGGTTAAATGGAATGTTCAAAATGTCTTAAAAATCATGATATCAAAAAGCCACCACAATTCTATCTATTCTGATTATTCGAGATCATTTACTTAATTAGTGCATGGTTGAAAGTGCGCAACTAACACTGATTACGCCGAAAGCAATTGCAAAAACTTGGGCCTATAGTATGAGCCTACGAAAAGAGTTTGTTATTCTGACTAGACGGAATAGCAACCAGCATAGTTGGCATTATCGAAATCTTGAGGTAACCTTAAATACTTTCCCTAACTTTATTATCTTACAAGATGTTACTATTATAGATTTACCTCCTATTTCGCATTGTGTTTATCAATAAATTTTACAAGTAAAAATAGGAGGTTATGTTTCTTTAGATTGGTCATTTTTTTCTTTACTACGAGATATGGGTCTAAGGTTATAGTAAATTTAGAACCTATAGCTAGGTTTCATATAGAACCTCATGTTGCAAATGCTGCTGCAAATTATGAAACTTTAGATCAATTTGATTTTGATGTTACAACACATATTTCTGCACTAAACAATGTTTATAATCTGGTTAGGGATGAAAAGAGTCAAGAATAACATGCTTATGATCCTTTCAAAGAAGCAGAAGAAGATTTGTTTGGTGTCTATTGCTTGTATGAAGAAAATGCACCAATTCCCTTCTTTGTCCAAAACAAACAAAAAAACAATAAAATGGATATGGAAGCTTCACTTGATGAAACTAAAAACAAGAAAGCGATAAGGTGCAAGTTTGATGCTTACTTCCCCTTCAAACAAAAGGTACTTTTCAACTTTAATTTTGCAGTTCTCTTGTACTTGTAATGTAGTTGAATATGAACAATTAATTCATGGCTTGTAATGGTCCAAAAAAGTAGTACTAGTACTTTGCAAGTTTTTGGTGATTCATAATTAGTTATTAATCAAGTGAAAAACTTTAATGTGTGTAAGATTTCATTTCTGAAATATTACAAAAATAGAGTTTTAGACTTAATGGATGATTTTGATGCTATCAACATATAATCGATCTAAGAGCTAAAAATAAACATGCAGAACCGACTTCACGGCCGTTGGTCCTAGCTTTGATGTGTTAGAAAAAATTGAAAATAAAAAGGTACAAAAAAATATAAAATTTATTATTAGACCTTGATTGTACACGATAATGAGGAAAATTGGCAAGTCTTTGAAGATGATGAACAAATATGCAGCTTTTTGCAGCAAGAAGCTAAATTTTCTACAATAAATCGGGAAAACTGCAAACACATCTATGGTGACCATATTGTTTAGTTGAAGACAAACAAGTTACCTCAAGGATTTTTAACACTAAGAGATAATTTTAGTTCTGATGATCAATTAAGAAAAGACAAAGGCAATATTTCATCTCACGTCAGATAACTATGAGGAGATCTTGGTGGATGATGAAAAGAAACTATTTATCGGAAAGGTATGTTCCTCAACTAAAAAATAGTCATTTATTAGTTTATGTAAAGAATTCAGAGATGTTTTTGCTTGGAAATACAAATATCTGAGAGGTTTTGATCCCACTTTAGCTCAGTATACAATAGAGTTAAAGCCAAATTCTAAGCCACTAAGGCAAAGTAAAAGGCCCTGTAAATCTGAAAATTGAACTATTGATAAGAAAAGAGCTATCCAAACTAATCGAATTAGGTATTATCTTTCCGAGTTAAGCATTCATGTTTGGTAGGTAATCTTGTTCTTATTCGAAAAAATAATGGAGATATCGAGTTATGTGTGGATTCGGAGATCGTAATAAAGCTTCATTAAAATATCATTATCCGCTACCCAATATGGATCAGATTTTAAGAACAATTTTAGGTTTAGAAAAATTGTCTCTTTTAGATGGTTATAGTGGATACAATCAGATCCTTGTGTGTGAAGAAGATATATACAAAACAACCTTCACCACAAAGTGGGGTACTTATGCTTACAAAAGAATGTCTTTTGGACTTTCAAATGCCGGTGCAATGTTTCAACATGCAATGGAAATGGCTTTTCACTGACTTATTAAATAAATGCATATTAGTTTACTTAGATGATGTCACCATATTTTCAAAAAATTTTGATGAACATATTATATATTTACGACATACTTTTAATCTTTAGACAGGTTTGGAATATCTTTAAATCCCAAAAAGTCCAAAATTTTAGTACATCAAGGTAAATTTCTTGGTTATATTGTTTCTAGATAAGGTTTAGCTATTGATCCTTTCAAAATTGAAGCTATTTCACAGTTATCCTTTCCTCATCATAAGAAATCACTACAAAGTTTTCTTGGAAAAATAAACTTTGTTAGAAGATTTGTTCCAGATTTTATAGTGTTAGTCAAGCCATTAAAAACCATGTTAATGAAAGATAATACCTTCTCTTGGACCAACGAAGGGAGAAAAGGATTTGAGGCCATCAAGTCAGCTATTTCACAAGCTCCTACTCTTGTAAATCCAAATTTTGATAAAGATTTTATAATGTATGCACTTTCAGGAGTTGAGACTATTTCAGCCATATTAACTTTGGTTAATGATGAAAACAATGAGCAGCCAATTACTTTCTTTAGAAAAAGTTTACATGACTACAAGACAAAGTACACATTTTTTGAAAAACATGTACTCTCGGTAGTTAGAGGATTGAAGAACTTCTAGTACATGATTTCCATTAACACGATACATGTCTTAGTCTCTCATCCAAATGTTAAAGCATTCTTATTGAACAAAGAACTAAATGAGAAGAGAGCAGGCTGGATTATGAAGGTTATGGAGTATGATGTTGACATTTGTGTTGCAAAATAGTTCGAGGAAAAGGTTTGTGTGAACATCTAATTGCTGATATGGAAAAATAGCATGTTGCATAATCATAAGATCGAACAAAATGCTAAAATTACGTATCAGCAATCAGATATCCTTGTACAATTAGAAAATTGGCAACCCGAACTTATTCAATTAGTTTAGGAATCAAGATGGATGACTGATTTGGTTAACTACTTATAGCACGGTACTTATCCGGAAGATATGGACAAGAATAAGTGAAGATACTTCAGGTTACAAGTTATACCTTATGTTTTCATTGATGGTGTGTTGTTTAAAAGAGATATAAATGGAATTTTACCGTGATGTATTGATTATGATAGAATTCAACAACTATTATCCAAATTTCATGATGGACCTGTAGGGTGTCACTTTTAGGATGTAATATAACCTTAAAAATAATAAAATCTGGTTACTATTGTCTGGCATCATCAAGGACTTCTTGAATGGATTAGAAAGTGTAAGAAATTTGCTTTCTTTGTTAGAAAAGAACTTTTATCTTTACTACCCTGCAACTTATTTCAATGGAGAAGTCATTCATGAAGTTGGGTTTTGCTTTCATTGGTATGATAAATCCACCTTTTCACAAGGACACAAGTGGATCTTGATCTGCTAAAGATTACTTTAAATCTTGAATCTGAAACAATATTCTTAAAATAAGCTAACAAGACTTCATTCCTATCATTTTTAAAGGTATAGTTTACACATTTGCATTCTTACTAGCTGTTGGTATCCAAATTGATTCTCCTTTAGGCGAGCAACATCACATATTTAACAAGATAATGAGAGACAAAGAAATCACATTATGAGTCATTTTTGTAGTGGGAGGGGATTCATCGACTCTTTATCACTCGGAGCATTGGGAAATGGATATCACCTTCATTAAGGATTTGATCTATCCTCACTACCTTAGGTTGTGCCTTCAACCAGGGTGAGAGGACCCATTTTGTAACCTCTCTTAGTGAAGGAGAATGAAGATATCCTTCTTTGCACAAATTTGATAGGAAACCTTGAGAAAATATGATCAATGAACCACAATTTAACTCTCACAAGTTGTCACTTCTAAAGAATGGTGATATTTCCTAAATGAGGTTTAAGGTTACTAAAGACATAATGGAATCTTCATTGTTCTGCATATTTTGGTAGTGGAATTTATTCATTTGTGGACATAAAGGAAAACATGCATAGTTCGGAGTAGGATTCATTGTTTTTGAAAATGTTTTGTGGGAGATTAAGTAGGATAAACTTGGTTTTTCCAAATCTTTGAGAACCTTCACAACATTTAGAAAACTAAATGATAGAATGCTTCAAAATAACTAAAATATTCCTTCAACTAGAAGGTGTGCATCAATAGAGGCCCAGATTTTCACGATTTCACACAATCTCCAAGAATTTAACACGAAGGCTCAAGCTAAAGACTCAATTAAACATTAAATACCCTTGGTTCCTCATGCCTAAGATACACTCAAAGGATTACAGACAATCTTTATGAACAAAATGATAGTAAAGTGATTTTATATTACTTATTTCATTATAGGATGAAGGCTCTTCTCGTAATGAAATTACAAATTCCACTAAACTATCACAGGGATGATATCCCATGTGATTCGAGAAGGATTTTAACACAAGACTACAATAGGAACAAGAAAAACTTCTTGCGAGACATTCTGAAATGAAGCAGACACAATTTTTCCCAAGATTAACACAGATTAATTCGAAGTTGGTTAGATTCATCAACAGGGGAAAGTTTATTTGAATAGTCTCGAGCTTGTCAATGGTTGTACACTCACAACCAACTAGACATGATAAAATCTAAAACATAAAAGATTAACAAGTTTCTCATATGGTCTCTCAGGAAGATGGGCTTTCTCAAATTTTCTCATAAAAATTAACACCCGACCATTTATAATAGTATTCTCATTGCATTTAGTCATCCCAATTTTCCCCCAAAAGAAGAATGTTTGAGGAATCCTTTGCTTGTTACCAATTTGTCTTAGACAGTGATGTTTAACAAATTTGTAACATAAAGTTGCTATTTGTTCAAAAAGGTGAATTATTGCAAATATTTCCATTATTTTTTTAAGCCAGGGCACCGGTCATCTACTCTAGCAACATATTTTTAATCTGTTTGCACTAACTTCTGCTCTGCATCCATCTTCTCGATAATTCACGTTTTTTCAAGTGCCCGAGAAATTCTAACTTCAAAATATCAACCACTATAATTCTTGGACTCACAAATTAATGTCTAAATCCATTCAATTACACTTTGCGAGACAAAAATGACAAGAATTTCATTAAAAAATGATGAAAAACAATGCTTATTCGCATCTTGTTTTCCTCTCAAAATTTCCCCTCTTTTGAAAGTCGAACATTGAAAATTTTGAGTTGACACTCTTTCTCGATGTTCTAGTGAAGTGAAAAGTTGAGGAGATAGTAAAAATTCACGTTTTTGGAGTTATTTTGGTGAATTATGGGTGCATCGGACATTTTTGTCCCTCATGTCCTAAGTTCTACCAAGCCTCTGTTTCCCGATTTGCATTCCCTAAAGTTCTTTAATTTTGAGTCATGTCGAAATTTTTGGCCCATTTCTCCCAAGTTCTCTCGGGCTCTGTTCTCGATCACTCGCATCGTCCACATCGGATCCTTCGCGTACTTTTGTCCCATCTATCCCAAAATCATCGTGCCTTCAATCCCCACTTTTCTGCATTGTGCACATCGGGTAAATCACATCTTCACGTTCCTCGCATCCCTCATGTTTCAAGTTTTAGACCACCCGTGCTCATTTTGCTTGCATTGGTCAAATCACGTCTTCATGTCCCTCATTTCCAAAATGTACCAAAGACCATTCGGGCCATTTTTTCTACTCTTCTTGATTCTTATCTTTTGAGTCGATGCAATATGAATTTAATGTGTATTTATGACCTTATTTCTCCTAAACGACTATTTAATGGGACTATCCTCTATGCATTTGACACATTGTTCACTTGCCATCATTTGTTTGAATCCCTACAATTAAGGTCATTTGCTCGTGCTCCTACTCCCTTTGCATTTCTCATTACGAATTCAATCCTTGAATGTTTTCCTAGGTGCATTGCAAATATGAAGATCAAATTCCAAGGCCAAAAACATGTATCACCCCTTGAGACCTCTCGTTCCCGATATCGGGGGATAGTGAGTTTGACACCTAGATTTTGGGGATTTTGAAGCAGATTGACTTGCCTTAATCCTTCCCCATGCCACAAATGATTAACAACAATGAACTTGCTTATGCGGCTGGTTTCCCTATCTATGTATATTGTGCCGACACCGTGCTTACTGTGGAGCTCATTTTAACTCAGACACTAAATAATTGACTAATGTGTATGGGGAACTAATTGCCAAACTAGATGTTGCTGCCATTAATGCTGCCCTACACATTCTAGAGACTGAAGAATCCATTTTTATTACTCAAGCTCAAGCTCGGACCTTGTTCGAGTAGGATAGTGAAAAATATAAGGCAAGAATTAACAAATCAAGGTTGAAGAACCCTAAGAAGGGAGCATCCCAACTTTCCAAGGTGCTATTTAGGGTTGATTTCAATGAAGAGCTATCTGATTTCATCATTTTTCTAGCTTGTGTCATGGGATTTCCCTCTACCAATGAATTTCACTTCTGGATGTGCCCTTTTATCAACATCATTTGTGAAGGTAATCAGAACATAAATTGGGTAGAAATCATTTGCATGAATTTGACCGAGCAATTGTCTAATGTGTAGCAGACTAAGAATTTCTATATGACTTCTTATCTCATGTATTCCCTAGCAACATCCGGTAGTGGTTCGGATTCACATACATGGAGGGTCAGAAGGATGAGCCCATTTATGCATACTTCCCTCAATTTACCCTTAAAACTAACAACCACAATTTCAGAAGAGTTAATGATGCCTTTACCATGTATATTGTAAGGATTTTAGAAGGTGATACTGCCAAGAGGTTTTCTGATGAATCCATGAACATGATAGCTAAGTATGGATCTTTCTTAATTCAATTTAGGAGGTTTTCATATATCAGGTTAGCTGGTTATGAAAACACACCTCTCAAGCTCCCCATGTTTTGTAATGACAAGATGGCTCTAATTGAAGTGTGTAGGCAATTGGATAAATTTCATAGGACCAGTAGGGAAAAGAAAATCTACATTACTGCACTTCCCTATTTCTTTGGGAAGCGTACATGTAAAACAACCTTGGATGCCCAAAATTTAGAAAGGGATATTGCTCCCATCACTTTGTCCACTTGCTTTGATTTAAATAAGTTCATTGATCGAGAATCTCGGGATAAACTATCATCATAGGCCAAATCTGCGGACTCTTGGGCCATTTGTGTAAATGATTTTGAAGTAAGGTGGAGGCACTATGGCAGACTCTCTCTTCAATGTGATTAGAGAGATCAATCTCTATCAAATTCTTGAGGGGTTCCAGGGATGATGATGAAGACTTTTAGTCTTTTAAATATGAAACATTAATCAAACATACTCCTTTGGAAGATCTAGATTGGTACAAGAAGGAGAAGGATGACTTGGTTGAGATTTTGACCCTATCCTTGTAAGAACCAAATTTTGGTTTGACAGAAAAGTTTGAGAGCTTAAGAATAATTAGAGCAGATCTTCTTCCATGGAAACTTCAACACCTAGGAAGGAAACACATACACCCAAAGATAGAGGTACCTGTACAAACCCCTCCTTCTTCCTCAATTAAAAAATCTGAATCATCTACTCCCTCTTCTTCTACTCAAGTGTACCAAAATAAGATAAAATAGGTTAAACAAGAGCCAATTGAGGAAGAACCCCTTCTAAAGCATTTAGGATTTCCTTCGGAGGCTAGAGAACATTCTTTTTCTCAATGGAAGCAATGTGGTGAATACGTTAATTGCCATGGGTTCACTTACTCTTGGACGTCTTGTCCCTTCTTCTTCTTCTTCTACTTTTGCATGGGTGCAACCCTTGGTTAATAGTAGGAAGAGAAAACCTTCTTTCCATTTGACAGGAAAAATTTTGATGTTTTGATAGTTTTGTTAGGTACTTGTACTCCTCTAGCAAAGAGAGATAAAACAACTTCAATAGTAGTGACAGATGGTCAAGCCCAACAATTTATAGAGGTTGCAAAGCCTAAGGTTGATAAGGCAGAGCAAGATCTATTAGCCTCGAACCTGGAACTTTCTAGAATTCTAATGGGAGAATCTACTCCTGAGAGTGAGGTACATAACCTCCAAGAAACAGTAACCAAGGTTATTGAGAGAGTGGAAAAGGGTAAATAAACTATAGAACAGTTGGAAGAACAAAATCAAGTTCTTTCTAGCTTCATCAAGTCATTATTAGCTAAAGATAAGGTTTTGGATCTTGCTCCACTAGCTGCCCTTCCACCTCCTATGATTCTCAGTCAGGATGAGGTTTAGAGTATCAAGGATATACACAAATATTCCACTTATGGAAGGGCTATGGAAGCCATGGTTGATGACATGACCATTGTAGGCTTGAACTTCATTGTAGAGGCCTTTAAAATCAATGAGAAGGTGGTCAACCTGCAACAAAAATCTCCTCCTATATTAGAACTATGGACAAAGAACTGAAGCTTTAGAATAGTTGCATCATAGATGTTCGCCTAATTGGGACGGGATGATGAAAATATATTATTGGCAGATAAAGTTTTTGACGATGCCAAGGACAACTTGTCGGGTCATGGGTGTTTAGTGTTGATGGAAAATAAAAGTTCTAGAAGAAGCCTTAGGAGAATTGAGAAACAGGTGGCATAAAGGAGAATCTTTCAAGACTTGTGTTGCATCTACCTTTAAGGATATTCATTGTCATCTTCATGATGAAATTTCAGGTGTTCCTTTCTCTCTTCAAGAGATTAAAAATCAGTTCTAGACATTTTTAAAGAAGACCCGTTCAAAGAAGAATTGATTACCAAAGAGAAGATAAAGGATATTTTCTCTCTTCAATCTGCCATTTAAGAGGCTAATAAAGAATACATGGAACATACCGAGTTTGATAAGGACATGGAGAAATTTCTAGGCACTTGGTCTCACGCCACTACCAACACATCAATCCCACAAGGTAGGGAGATAGTTGAGGCATTAAAAATATTTAGGCAATGGATTCTCAAGTCAGTGGGCCCTCCTTAGCAATAAGTGGATGTTTTCTCTCCTAGTTTCTCCTTTTCTCCTTCTTTTCCTAGAATTGAGCTCATTGTAAACTAATTAAGGACATTGTGTCGAGCACTTCCTTAATTAATATTTTAGTTAAAAGAAATGGTTACCAAGTGTAACCAATTTTTAAGCTATATAATGGGCTCTCTATGCCATTTTCAGGGGCTGGAACTCTGGTTATTTTTGAAAGTGTAAAGGAGTAAAAAACTATCAATACAAGAAGATCTCTCTTTCTGTTTCTATTTGTTCTTGTTCTTTCCTTTCTATCTGTTAAAATTTATTGAATCATTAATCTATTTTACTCAAGAAGATTTGTATTCTTGTGGATGTCATCTCTAGAACTTTGTGTCAATGAAATAACATCTTGTGGTTTTAATGCAAATGATTATGTTCTATATGATTCCATTCTGGCATGTGTAAGGAATTATTTTGTTATCTATATTTCCTGAGAGTGCTATTCTACCTTTTCCCATTCCTTAATTCTTCTATCCTTTTGTATTGATGATCTGTTATATCAAACACTTTCATGATATCAAAGTTCCTCTTTAAAACTAAACGTTGTACATTTGTAAATAGGTTTTTCCTTTAAATAAGGGAACCTCTCCCATTAAAGAGGAGGGACTTTCTGTCCCTTGACTGTTGTTTTCAATAAAGTCCTTATTTGACAACCAACAGTTTTGGCGACTCCACTGGGATTCATTTTGGACGGATTCCAGTTTTATGAACAATTTCTTGATCATTTTTTGATCTGGCGACTCTAAGATTTACTCACGGTAGGAGAGCCCTTGGTATTGAAGATTCTCAGTTTCATCTCCTAGAGCAACAAGGTTTTCCTCTTCCTTCAATAGGGAGAAATAGAAGAGCTCATTCTACAAGCACACCTCCTGTTGAAAATAGAACCCTTGTGAGTGGTATCCCTCAGAGCAACTCAGCCCTAATCTCCATGCTTTGATTCTTGTTGGTGTTTCAGTTCCTCTTCAAGTAGTGTTTCCAAGGATGGTAGTTCCATTACCTTGGGGCCATCGTGTTGGGCCTCTTGCCCTTCCTCAACCTTTGCATGAGTTACCCAGGGGTAACAGAAAGAACTTCCCCAAGTTCAGAGGTGATGGTAAGGTGCACCCTGATGAACATATTGCAGCCTTCATAGTTACATGTGGAGTCCTCAGAGTTGAGCATGAAGATGTCTCAGTGAGGCTTTTTGTAGAGAATTTGCAAGATAATGCAACAGATTGGTTCTATCATCTTCTTGTTGGGGCCATTACCAATTGGACCATGATGAGAACAAGATTTGAGAACCATTTCAAACCTACAGAGGATGTGCATGCTTTGCTAGCCCAGATTTCTCAAATAAAGAAAGAATCACAAGAGCCCATGAGGGAATTTGTGGCCAGGTTCAACAAGTTGATTAACAAAATTCCACTAGATACTCAAATTTGTAGATAAAATTCAAAAATGTTTCTTCTTGAATGCTCAATTGCTTAAAGTTAGCTACGCATTGAGGAGAGCCAACCTTGCAACATTAGCTGAGGATCAGAGATTAGTTGTTAGCATTGAAGATGACTTGATCATGTTTGGTAAGTTGAAAAGAGATCCTTCCAAATCTAGAGCTTCTTCTTCCTCTTCTTCTACTCCTGGAGCTAATACAGATCCATTAGTACAAAATCTTGCTAATGACCTCATTTCCATCAAGAAACAATTGGCTCAACATGCTCCTTATGCAGATGTTCCAAGGAGGAATTTTCAGCCTAGAAATCATTTGCCTTCCTCTCAGACAAGGCTGGAAATTGAGGGACCACCCATCAAGGTCCCTGTTAATGCAACTTGTGAGGTTGAAGAACCTGAAGATGAAGAGATTAATGAATATTTTGAAGAACCTGAAGAAGAGGTTAATGAAGAACTGGAGGAACTTGAGGGATCTCAAGTTAATTTCTTCACCATTGAAGGTGTTGATGAAGAGGATGATTATGATGAAGTAGTATCAGATATGAATAGCAAATCATATGCTTTCATGACTCAAGAATAGACAAATAAGAAGGAGAAAGTGATGTAGCCCACTAAGAGGTCAAAGGAGCATCCCACAACTATCCCCATTGTTGCAAAAAGAGGATCTCCTATTCCCACTACATCCACATAGAAGGTGAGTTCTGCTAATTCTTCTTTTCCTAATTCTACTACTAAAACTCCTTCTCTAGCTCCTAAAAATGATAAGCCTAATATTCCTAGTGATTGTATCCCATCCACCTCCGGATATTTTGATATCATTGATCGCCCTTAAGAAAACAAAAGTTCAAATTTCAGAGGCTAAGTATTATCAAACCCACGCTAAAGCCTTTGCTAAAATGGTCCACTTTGTCAATTCCCATTCCAAAACTACCTCCAAATGCCTCTTACCTACTCCAACATTTGCACCCCAACCCAACCTTGTAGTTGCAAAGTCACCACACATAATGAGAAAATCAAACCATTTTATGTAACCCTTCTTATAGCTGGCCATAAACTTAGCAACTGTTTCATAGACTCAGGATCATCAGATAATGTCATGCATGCCAAAGTGGCTCATGCTTTAGGTCTTACTCTCACACACACTTATGGGTCTTGCTATTCTATGGAGAGTAAGAAGGTGCCTTTGGTTGGAAGGATTAAAGATGCACAGGTGAGTTTTTTTTTCCTTACGAGAAAAAGGTATTGGTTATTATTCTGCAGTGAGATATCCCTCCTTCATATGGTATCTTTGTTAAGTAGGATTTTTTTGAAAAGATGTGGGAGGAGAGATTCAAATGGATTGGTCACATGCCCTTATACCAGTCAATGGAAAAATGAAGAAGTTGTTGCTTGAGAAGCAATCTGAGTATATTGTGCAAAAAATAGATGATCCCAAAGCAAAAATACTCTATGAAGATATTGGACATGGTAACTATATGATTATGTCTCTAGAGGAAACTAAACTTCCCAAAGAAGTACTTCATGATCCTAATGGTGTTTGGAATCTAGAATTTGATGGAAGCTACTCCTCAGCTGGTTCTGGAGCTAGCGTGGTGTTGATGTCTCTAGAAGGAAAGTTTTACCCTTTCTCTTTCAAACTTCAGTTTGAGAATACCAATAATACAAAGAGTATGAAGCCCTCATCCTTGGACTTAATGTGGAAAAATAAAAAGGTGTGAAGAATCTTTTGGCTTGTGGAGATGCAGAACTAGTTGTTAAACAAGTCAGAGACCTTTTTCAAGTAAAGAATAGAAGGTTGAAGCATTACAGAAATCTAGTTTGGGATTCTATTGAATTTCTTGATGCCTTCTCCATTGAAGCAGTGCCAAGAGAAAAGAACACTAGGGCTGATTCACTAGCTGTTTTAGGATCATTTCGATACCTCACCCTAATTTCTCTCAAGATAAATTCACCATTGAAATGATCCATAGGCCAAGTGTGCCTGATAATGCAAGTAACTAGAAAGTTTTCAATGATGATCAACATTTTCTTTCTTTCTTGGAGCTCAAGGGATAACTTTGAACAATTGTACTTTGAAGGAAGTGACAATTTTCCTTGTGAGAGTGTATCTTCCAATGAGGAGGGTGTCAAAGAAGAGACAGATCAAGATGGGTGCATCAAAATCAAAGGTAACAAGATTCCTAAAGGGCTGGTGAGTTTGGAGGAATTTTTTGATAAACATGATAGGTATGTTAAGTCTAAAGCTCCTACAGGAGTGTGGCAATCTGCTGAGTATGAAAAGATTAACATCGGGAGCTCTGCTGACCCCAAAATGGTGAACGTTGGAAAGTGTTGTACTCAAGAAGAAAAGAAGAAGGTAGTAAATCTTTTGAAGAGGTACAATGATGTACTTGCTTATTCTTATGATGATCTAAAATCTTTCATCCAAAGAAATGAAGCATTTCATTCCTCTCAAACCTAGGATTAAACCTTTCAAGAAAAAGCAAAGGCAATACAATCCAAAGATTGTTGATACCATTTTTCAGGAAATACAAAAATTATTGAAAGCCAAAATTATCTTCCCCATTAACCATTCAACATGGATTGCTAACATTGTACCTGTCAAAAAGAAAAATTGTGAGATTTGTATCTGTGTTGACTTCAGAATCAATCGGGATTCTTTAGAGGACAACTATACTCTACCCATGATGGATCAATTTTTGCAAGATGTTACAGGGTTTGAAATGTTTTCCATGCTTGATGGCTTCTTAGGGTATAATCAAGTGGAAGTTAATACCACAGATCAACATAAGACTGTCTTCACCACCCCCTGGGGTACTTTTTCCTACAAGAGGATGCTTTTAGACTCATTAATGCTAGTGCCACTTTTCAAAGGGCTATGGACTTGGCTTTTGGAATCTTGAAAGGAAAATGTATTGTTGTGTATCTAGATGACCTGACTGTGTTTTCCAAAACTAGAGCAGATCATTTTCAGCATCTGGAAATAGTTCTCTTGAAGTGCAGAGAACATGGGGTCTCTTTGAATCCCAAGAAATCTATCTTTTGTGTCACAGAGGGAAAATTGTTGGGGCATGTTGTCTCTAAAGATGGAATCAAAATCGATCCTGAATGAGTTCAAGCTATTCAGTAGATTCCTCTTCCCACAAGTAAGAAGGGAGTGCATTCTTTCTTTGGTAAGATCAACTTCTTGAGAAGATTCATTCCTAATTTTGCAGAGCTAACTTTGAATATCTCCCAAATGATGAAAGGGAAACAAACGTTTGGTTGGTCCTCTAAAGGGAAAGAAGCATTTGAAGGTATTAAAAAGGCTATTGCTAGGACTCCTATCTTAGCATGTCTAGATTTTAGTAAAGATTTTATTATTTATTGCTATGCCACAGAAAGCACCCTAGTTGTTGTATTGACCCAGAAAGATTCTGATGATCATGAGCTCCCAATTGCATTCATGAGTTACATTCTTAAAAATCATGAGTTGAAATACACCATGATGGAGAAACATGCTTTTGCAAAGTGGTTAAAGTTGTTAAGTAGTTTCGATTTTATATTGTTAACTCTTACTTTGTGGTGCTTGTGCCTGATACAACCATCAAGTCTATCCTTACATAGCAAGAATTTGGAACTAAGAGAGGAAACTAGGTAGCAAAGGTTCAATAATATGATATTGACATCAGACCAACCAAACTAGTTTGGGGTAAAGGCTTGTGTGAACTCATTACTGAAGGAGCTGGTCATGAATTACCTAAGGATGAGGTTGACGTTCCTATTGTTCTATTTCTCAGATCAACTGATGAATGGTATTCTGATATCACTCATTTTATCACCTATGGGGAGTGTCCCTCTCACTTGACTGGCAAAGAGAAGAGAGCTATCAAGCTAAGATCAACAGAATACATGTTGTGGGAGAATGCTTTCTTCAAACATGGAGTGGATGGAAGATTTCTGAAATGCATTGACAAAGAACAACAAAAGAATCTTTTCTCATCTTTCCATGATCAAGCATTTGGAGGTCATTACTCATCTATTGTTACTACTCATAAGATTCTTCATGCTGGATACTATTGGCCTACTTTGTTTAAGGATGCATCAAAATGGGTTGATAAATGTGAAGCTTGTCAAAATTTTGTGGGAAGACCCAAGTTGGTTGCCTTGCCACTTAAACTAGTTGTGATTGAAGAACCCTTTCAACAGTGGGGTTTAGATTTTATTGGAACACTCAACCCATCCTCAAGTGTAGGGAATACTCATGTATTGACTGCCACATATTATTTCACTAAATGGGTAGAAGCTATCCCAGTTAAAAGTACTACTTCAGAGGTAGTATGTAATTTCATCAAAGAGAACATCTTGGTAAGGTTTGGAGTGCCAAACAAGATTGTGACTGATAATGCTTCAAATTTTTCTTCTACTGAGATGATGGATTTCTGTTATGGTCATGGCATTTCCCTTACTCACTCTTGATTATTATCCTCAAGGGAATGGACAGGTAGAATCAATAAACAATAACGGTGGCTATAGTAAGGAAACTAGTTAATGAATCTCAGAGGAACTAGCACAAGAAACTCTATGATGCTCTTTGGGTAGATAGGATTACACCTAAAAGAGCTATTGGGATGTCCCCTTTTCAAGTGGTGTACGGTGTGGAAGCCCAATTACCAGTGACAAGTGGAGCTACCAGCTTTGTACTTAATGAAGGCCATTGAAGACACTAGTTTCAATGATTCTTTAGACAAAAGGATCATGTATCTTCATAAGTTGAATGAAGACAGGCTACAAGTTGTTGATAGAATATCTTCCCACCAGTAGAAGGTAAAATATTTGTTTGACAAGAAGGCTAGGTCTAGAAATTTCCAAGTTGGAGACATTGTTTTGCTGTGGGATAAAAGACATGAGCCTCGAGGAAGCCATGGTAAGTTTGATTCTCTTTGGCTCGGTCCTTTCAAAATCAGGCATTTTTCTGGTGAAAATTCTTTCTATCTTGATTACATGGTTCCTCTCTCCCACTTCCTTATAGTGGGCAGTACCTAAAATTGTTCAAGTCCTAGGTGAATAGGAAGTCTCTTTGTATATTATGTATAGTGTGTGTTTGCTTCTCCCTGTTTCTGTTTGTGGTGTGTTTTTCCTTATTTGTGTGTTGTCTTCTGTATTGGTTTTCCTTTTGACTCTGTGGCCCAATGGATTACGCACTGGTCTTCTTCCCTAGGTTTTCTAGAGTTCTTGTCTTGTCTCGTTCTTCTAATCTAGCCAAGTCATCCCCAGAAAGAGCTAGTTGTTGTCCTCTACAAATTTCCCCTCGTTTGAAAGTCAGAAAATTGAAAAATTTTAGGTGACACTCTTTAGTGATGTTCTAGTGAAGTGAAAAGTTGAGGAGATAGTAAAAATTCACGTTTTTGGAGTTATTTTGGAGATTTGTGGGTCCGTCAGACATTTTTGTCCCTCATGTCCCAAGTTCTGTTGGACCTTCTATTCCCAAATCGGCCGCATTCCCGAAATTCTTTAATTTTTGGTTATGTCAAAACGTTTTGGCCCATTTTCCCAAGTTCACTGGGCTCTTTTGTTCCTCGATCACCCGCATCACCCGCGCCGGGTCCTTCGCGTAATTTTTCCCATCTATCCCAAAAGCATCTGTGCCTTCTATCCCCACTTTTCCTACATCACGCACATCATCCGAATCGTGTCTTCACATCCCTCACGCCCCTCATGTTTCCAAGTTTCTGGACCACTCGTGCTCATTTGGCTCGCATTAATCGCATTTCCCGCATTGGCCGGATCACGTCTTCATGTCCCTCATGTCTCAAATGTACCAAAGACCATATGGGCCAGTATTTTCTGCTCTTCCCAATTCTTATCCTTTTGAGTCGGTGCAATACGAATTTAATGCACATTTAATGACCTTCTCTCTCCTAAATGGATATTTAATGGGACTATCCTCTTTTGCAATTGACACATTGCTCACTTGCCACCATTTGCTCAAATCCCTACAATTAAGGTAATTTTCTTGTGCTCCTGCTCCCATTGCATTTCTCATTGTGAATTCGATCCTTGAAGGTTTTCATCTATGCATTGTAAATATGAAGATCAAATTCAAGGCCAAGAACATGTATCACCCGTGAGACCTCATTCCCGATATCGGGATAGTGAGGTTTGCTTTGGATTTTGGGGATTTTTGGAACAGATTGACTTGCCCTAATCCTTCCCCCATGGCATAAATGATCAATGACAATGGACTTGCTTATGCAGCTGGTTTCCCTATCTTTGTATAATGTGTCGACACCGTGCTCACCTGTGGATCCCATTTTAACTCGGACACCAAAGAATTGACTAATATGCATGGGGAGTTGATTTCCGGCTGGATGCAACTACCATTACTTCTATCCTATGCATTCACGAGACTTAAGAATCCATCATTCTAACTCAAGCAAAATCTAGGACCTGTTCGAGTAAAACAATGAAAAATATAATGCAAGAATATAAAAATCATGGTTGAAGAACCGTAAGAAAGTAGCGTCCCGACTTTCCAAGGTGCTATTTAGGGTTTATTTCAATGAAGAGTTGTCTGATTTCATCATTTTACTAGCTCGAGTCATGGGATTGCCCTCTACCAATGAATTTCACTTCTAGATGTTCCCTTTTATCAACATCATCTGCGAAGGTAATCAGAACATAAATTGGGCAGAAATCATTTACATGAATTTGACCAAGTAATTGTCTAATGTGTAGTAGACTAAGAAGTTCTATATGACTTCTTATCTCATGTATTCCATAGAAACATCCCAGCAGTGGTTCGGATTTACATACATGGAGGTTCGAAGGATGAGCCCATTTATGCATACTACCCTCAATTTACTCTTGAAACTAGCAACCACAATTTTAGAAGAGTTAATGATGCCTTTACCATGTATATTGTAAGGCTTTTAGAAGGTGATATTGCTAGGAGGTTTTTGATGAAGCCATGAACCTGATAGCTAAGTATGGAGCTTTCTTCATTCAATTCAAGAGGTTTTCATATATTAGGTTGGCTGGTTATGAAAACACACCTCTCAAGCTCCCCATGTTTTGTAATGACAAGATGGCTCTAATTGAAGTGTGCAGGAAATTGGATAAATTACATAGGACCTGCAGGGACAAGAAAATCTCTGGTCTGCACTTCCCTATTTCTTTGGGAAACTATACATGTAAAACAACCTTGGATGCCCAAAATGTAGAAAGGGCTATTGCTCCCCTCACTGTCCACTTCCTCAGACCTAGGACTTGCTTTGATTTGAAGAATTTCATTGATCAGAACCTCAGGATAAACTATCATCATAGGCCAGATACTGAGGACTACTGGGCTGATTGTGCAGATGATTTTGAAGCAAGGCGGAGGCATTATGGTAGACTCTCTCTTCAACAAATTAAAGAGATCAATCTCTATCATATTCCTGAAGGGTTCCGGGACGATGATCATGGCTTGCAGTCTTTTGGATATGAGACACTAATAAAACATACTCCTTTGGAAGATGCGGATTGGTACAAGAAGGAGAAGGATGACTTGGCTGAGATTTTGACCCCTGTCCTTGTAAGAACCAAAGTTTGGTTTGACAGAAAGGTTTGAGAGCTTAAGGATAATTAGAGTGGATCTTCTTCCAGAGATACTTCAACACCTAGGAAGGAAACACATACACCCATAACAGAGGTACCTGTCACAAACCCCTCCTCCTTCCTCAATTAAATAACTTGAATCCTCTACTTCCTCTTCTTCTACTCAAGTGTCTTGAAAGAAGGTAAAAGAGGTTAAACAAGATCCAATTGAGGAAGAACCCCTTCTAGAGCATTTAGGATTTCCTTCAGGGCTAGAGAACATTATTGTTCTTAGTGAAAGTGATGATGGTGAAGTACCAAACCCTACAGGAACTTCAGAAGTTACAGTAGAAGATGAGAAGGAGGTGCCTAGCACTAAACCTCCTAGTACCACAGATTCCTCTGCACAAGAAGCTCCAGATGCCTCACTCACCTCTTTACTAGAAGCAACAATGGTGAATACCTTAAGTGCCATGGGTTCACTTTCTCTTGGACCTCTTGTCCCTTCTTCTTCTTCTTCTAATTTTGCATGGGTGCAACCCTTGGTTGATAGCAGGAAGAGAAAACCTTCTTCCCATTTGATAGGGCCAAAATTTTTGATGTTGTGGCAGCTTTGTTAGGTACTACTCCTCCTCCAGCAAAGAGAGCTAAAAAAACTTCAAGAATAGTGACAGATGCTCAAGGCCAACAATTTCTAGAGGTTGCAAAGCCTAAGGTTGATAAGGCAGAGCAAGATCTATTAGCCTCTAACCTGGAACTTTCTAGAATTCCAATGGGAGAATCTACTCCTGAGAGTGAGGTACATAACCTCCAAGAAATAGTAACCAAGGTTATTGAGAGAGTGGAAAAGGGTAAAAAAACTATAGAATAGTTAGAAGAACAAAATCAAGTTCTTTCCAGCTTCATCAAGTCATTATTGGCTAAAGATATGTTTTTGGATCCTACTCCATCGGCTTCCCTTCCACCTCGTATGATTCTTAGTGGGATGAGGTTCGGAGTATCAAGGATATACACAAGTATTCCACTTATGGAAGGGATATGGAAGCCATGGTTGATGAAATTACCATTGCAGGCTTGAAGTTCATTTTAGAGGCCTTGAAAATCGATGAGAAGGTGGCTAATTTGCATCAAAACTCTCCTCCTCTATTAGAACTATGGACAAAGAACTTAAGCTTTAGAGTAGTTGCATCATAGATCTTTGCCTAATGGGACAAGCTGATGAAAAGATATTGTTGGACGGTAAAGTTTTTGTTGATGCCAAGGACAAGTTGTCAGGGTCATGGGTGTTCAGTGTTGAATGGAAAATAAAATTTTTGGAAGAAGCCTTGGAAGAAATTAGAAACAGTTGAGTTAATGAACGAAGAATCTTTCAAGACTTGTGTTGCATCTTCCTTTAAGGATATTCATTGTCATCTTCATGATGAAATTTCAGGTGTTCCTTTCTCTCTTCAAGAGATTAAAACTTAGTTTAGGACATTTTTCGAGAGAAGACCTGTTCAAAGAAGAATTTATTACAAAGAGAAGATAAAGGATATTTGCTCTCTTGATACTGCCATTAAAGAGGCTAATAAAGAATACCTAGACATACCGAGTTTTATAAGGACATGGAGAAATGTCTAGGCACTTGGTCTCGTGGCACTTCCAACACATAAATCTCATGAAGAAGGGAGATAACTGAGGCATTAAAAAGATTCGGGCAATAGATTCTCAATTCGGTGGGCCCTCCTTAGCAATAAGCATATTTTTATCTCCTAGTTTCTCCTTTTCTCCTTCTTTTCCTAGAATCGAGCTTATTGTAAAATAATTATGGACATTGTGTCAAGCACTTCCTTAATTAATATTTTATTTAAAATAAATGGTTACCAAGTGTAATCAATTTTTAATCTATATAATGGGCTCTCTACGCCATTTTCGGGGCTGGAACTCGGTTATTTTTGAAAGTGTAAATGACTTAAAAAAGCTATCAATATAAGAAAATATCTATTTTTGTTTATATCATTCTTGTTCTTTCCTTTCTATCTATTAAAATTTATTGAATCATTAATCTATTTTACTTCAAGAAGGTTTGTATTCTTGTGGATGTCATCTATGGAACTTTGTGTCTTTGAAATAACATCTCGTGGTTTTAATGCAAATGATTATGTTCTATAAGATTCCATTTTGGCATATGTAAGGAATTATTTTGTTATCTATATTTCCTAATAGTGTTATTTTGTCTTTTCCCATTCCTTAATTCTTCTATCCTTTTGTATTGATGATCTGTTAAATCAAACACTTTCATGATATCGAGTTCCTCTTTAAAAACTAAACGTTGTACATTAGTAAATAGGTTTTCACGTAAATAAGGGAAACTCTCCCATTAAAGAGGAGGGACTTTCTATCCCCGAATGTTGTTTTCATTCAAGTCCTTTTTGACAACCAACACATCTCCAAGAGTTTTGAGAGAAAATGGTGATAAAATCGGATGCAATAATCAGCAACTATTGATTCTCCCCTTTCTCAACTTTAGATTAGATCCATCCAAATGTTTCCTGGTGCACAGCTGCAAACGTGAAGTACGAGAGGCAAGTTTCCAAATAAGTGCGGGACTTCCTCGTGCCTTGGGCCCAAGAAAATTTCCTTTTGGCCTTTGAAAAGTCTCGTATAAAAGGAGCTAGTAGAAGCCTCCACGTGTCTCAATGGCGCACTTTTGATATGGTGCCCAAAAGTGGAGACACTAAACAAGCACGATCTCACCACGTGTCTCACCTCAAAGCCACAGATTTTGAAATAATTTTAGGGACCAGTGGAAGGTGTTGTGTGCCTTGGGTGTGAGAAAGTTTCTTTGGTTGTTAAAAATGTCTAAGTATGGGTAGGATCCAGTGGAAACCTCCAATTGTCCCTTCAGCACTTCTTCAAAAGTAAAGTACATAGGAAAGTCCCTAAATATGTGGGGGCCTCCACATGTCCTAGGCCTTAGAAGTTTCTTGAAAATTTTAAGTATAGAGAGGAGCTAGCGGAAGCCTCCACGTGTCTCCCTGGCACAACTACTAAGGTAGGACTCAGAGGTAGATCCTCAAATGAGTGCCGGCCCTCCATGTGTCCACGGTCGACAAAGCTACATTGACCACATGAAAATCTCTAAGTGCAAGCGCGGGGCCAGCGGAAACCTCCACGTGTCTCCTTGGTGCAACTCCAAAGGTCAAACCAAGAGGTGAAATTTTAGATGAGCACATGACCTCAATGTGGACAATACTGAGTTGAAGAGGGGCCTTAGAGTTTCAAAATGCCCCACCGAGTTGCATCCAATAAAAAATGACCACATGTCCATAGATGTTGAGATATAAATTGATGGGGAAAACACACTCGTTAAAACCAGTAAAATGCGGGAAATCACCATCTGCGCCCAAAATTTATTTTTCCTTCAAGGAAAAAGAATTTACAAATAATTCATGGATCGACTTGACAATCCATGACCATAGAGAAGGATTTACAATAACACACTGGTAAAGATAAAACATGTACACATCCATTCGTGGGAGACAACAAATACGACGAACTAGGTAGATTGGGAAATTTTTAGAACAAATGGGACGAGATCAAAATAAGCACCCACATCGGCTCTGACTCGGGGATGGGCACTCTAGCGAGTGCCGCAAGGAAAATAAAATACTAAGTGGAAAAAATAAACCATTGGGAAACGGAGTCAAGAACAAGATTGCAAAGCAAAAAGACAATAATTAACTCCTCCAAGACAAACCGAGAAACCAAAAAAACTTGTCACGAGGAGTGGACGAACCAAAATAGAAAAACACGAAAGCAGAATGAAACCAAAATACTATACCTTTGTATAATGGTGTGCACCTTGATTATGGGAAATTCATCAAGGAAATGTTTCAAATGCCTACCATTAATAGGCAATTCAAGTAATTCCCCATCTACATCTTTTAAGAAGAAGGTATGTTCACCAATTCAAATGTCAATTGAATAAGAGCCCATCCACAATGCATCAAACTTTCCATGTTTTCCCTTATCCTCGTTCCTACTATCCCACAATAGCACAAGATCTCCCACACTTTGAAAGCACTTGGAGTCACCTTCTTATCAAAAAAATTATTTAATTTCTCTCTCAATTTTAAATGGCTTTGATGGGATGCTTTTCTTTCTTCATCTAACTCAACAATCGATTGATGAGAGCATCCTAGAGGACTAACCTCTTGATCTTTCGGTTGTTGAAGAAATTGAAATGATGATAATTGCATATACTGGGGGCATCATGGCTTGAGTTCCATACACCAACTAAAATGGGAATTTTCCAGTAGCTCGTTTAATAGTGATTCAATCAGCCCAAACAAAAAACTTCAAGTACTCACCCCACTTCCTTTTTTTCAACTCCAAATTTATTCTAATTATCTTCAATAAATATTTATTACTAGACTTTTCTTTTCCATTTCCTTAGGGATTATAATTGGAAGCATATGTAAAATTGATCCCATATTCATAACACATAGCCACCAAAGGTTTATCTTGAAAGCTCATGACATTATCAACAACTATTTTGGCAGGTACCCCAAATCTACAAATGATATAACTTAGGATAAAATCCATGACAATTTGGTGAGTTTCCTTCTTGGTGGGGATTGCCTCCACCCACTTGGTGAAGTAATTTGTGGCCACTAGTATCCACTTATGGCCTACACTTGAAGGATTAGAAATCTCCCCAATGAAGTCAATCCCCCACTACTTAAAAGGGGCTTCAATTGATATAGGCTGCAATGGGAGGGATCCTGAAGCTTTTAATCTCCCTGAAAAGTGTTGACAACTCTCACACTTCCTAACCAACAAAGTTGTATCTTTGAAAAGAGTTGGCCACCAATAACTAGCCCTTAAGATCTTATGGGCTGTTACTCTCCCTACAAAATTCCCCCAAAACTCCTCCATGGAAATCATCAATTATTTTTGGGGCTTCATCTTCAGTAATACATCTTAAGAGAACTCCCTCACAAGCTAACCCAAAATCAATAATGACATATTTTTGGGAAGCTAACTTAAGTGCTCTTTTCTGATTCTTGCTCAAATGTTCAGGGAATTGTAGATGTTTGAGATAAAAAATGATGTCCTTGTACCATTAAGAATTTATCAATTTTTCAAGGACATTCAACCTTTCTTCTTCAAATTAATTTAACTCAATTGTGTGAAGATTTCTCTTTACCATAAGTTTTGTCATTGCCCAAACCTTTGACCACTTTTGTTGTTTGGATGTCCATATCATACTCTTGAAATTTTTTTATCAATCGGCATCTCTTGCTTTAAACCTCCATTTCGATAGGATATCTTTCACCATAGTGTGGGGAACATAAGCAATGACTTTGGAACTCATAATATATGTCCTAAAGACCTTTTTTATTTTACCAAAGCAAATGTCCGCTTCTCCATGATACTATACTTTATCTCAGCTCCTTGTAATTCCTTCTTGAAAAGGCAATTGGTCTTTTAGCTCCCTCATCATCCTTTTGTAACAACACAGATGCAATAGTACTTTCTAAAGAAAAAGAAAACATTTGGAAAGCCTTCTTATAATCTGGAGATGCTAAAACAGGGGCATTATTTAATGCTTCTTTGATCCCAACAAAATCTTGAATAGCTACTTCTTCCCATTTGATACTTTGATCTTTCTTCAACATGCTAGTGATTGGGATAGTTAGTTCAACAAATTTGGAGATAAATCTCCTAAAAAATTAATCTTCCCAAAAAGCGGATTGAACTCCCTTATTGTTTGTTGGAATAGGTACTTTATTGATGGCTTCTACCCTTCCGGGATCAATCATGACCCCTTCCTTTTACATAATGTGTCCAAACAACTTTGTTTTCGGAACTCTAAAATGACACTTCTTGGGATTTAGTGAAATACCATATTCCCGCATCTTAGCAACATTTTTTCTAAGCATTGCAGTGGTCACTCCTTTTCCTAGAGAAAAAGTCACATCATCTTGATATACAACAATGACATCATTAATATAGCCAAAAAAACTACATCCATTTCTCTTTAGAAAGTGGCTCCAACATTCATTAGACAGAATGCATTCGACATATACATATGTTCCCAAGGAGTGGTAAAGGCTGTCTTAATTCACTCGATTCCTTCAAAACTACTGGTTATATCTATAAAAACCATCTAAGGTGCATAAAAATTCAGAACCAATAACCAATTGTAACATATTGTCCATATTTGGTAGAGGGTAGTTATCCTTCATTGATGATCTATTCAAGTTTCTAAAGTCTACACACAACCTTATGTCTCCATTCTTATTTTTGACAGGTACCAAGTTTACAACCCATGATGAGTACCTTGTGGGCTGTATGATTCCTCCACCCCTCAACTTTTTCAATTCTTCTTGCATCTTTAGGGAATGGATTGGATTGATCGACCTCTATTTTACGCCTAAACGGTTTGGCGAGAATCTTCTAAGGAATTTTGTGTTGTAAAAGATCCTCTTTGTATGCTTTCGATTAAGAATAAGACCATGCTAAATAGTCCTAGTATTTCTTCAACAATTGGACATATGATTTTTTTTTTTCCTTTCTCATATTTCTACCTAGCGGATCTTACGTGGTTTATCCTTCGTGCCCAGTGTCATGATCTTTAACATCCCTCAAGGTGACATATGCATCGTGACAATGCAATCAACATTATCAAAGTTTGATTCAAGTGCTACCAAACCTCTAGAAAATAATATTAGTCTTCAACTTGAATGATGTATTTTCCAAATAAAGTATCCTTTCCATCAACTACACAAACCATTGGTTCCCAATCTATACATAGATCAAAAATTTTCCTTGGTTCTACAAAAACCTTTGCACTTGGGCATCATCTTCAAACACTTTCAGGTGTTTGACATTGTCGAGAATAGATGGCCTGGTTAATATCTCAATATTATACTCACAATAGGGGGATATAGTACAATTTTCAAATCTAGACCCCAATGCAGCCAATTTATCTGCTCAAGTATTGTACTTCCTATCGTGATGTATTTTGTTGAAGGAGTCAAACATTTTAATGAAATCCCAGATTGCATGCTTATACTACTTCATTCTCTGATTTTTTGTTGCATACAATTTTCTAACTGCTTGAAAATTAGCTCTAAATTTTCTTTAACAATGATGTCTCTAACACCATATTTCAAGAAATTTATAAATCCAATAATAGTGCTTCATATTTTGCAATATTGTTAGTGCACTCAAAGTTGACTTTAAAATAAAAAACAAACTCTTCCTAGCACGGAGATGTCGAACAATACCAACACCATTTCTAAATTTAGAGCAAGCCCCATGAAATAAAAAAGTGCAAGGAGAACCTACTTGATTAAGAGACTTGCATTGATCAATTTTGTGCTCTTTACCATCAGAAAATCCAACAAAGTTATCAGCATCAATGTCGAGTGTATAACACTTCATAGGATGCATTATTGGGATCCTCAATGAGATGTAGCATCTTATTTTCACCATACAAATTTACAAGGCTGACCTCAATAGGTATATTGGAAAGAGACATATCCATTTGCACACTCCCACCCATAATAACAACCCATTTTCTTGATAAAAACATTCCCCATTAGGCAGGGAAATCAACAATAACAACATCTAGTTTTAAGTTCTTGCTTGGGTATGCTGCAAGTTGCACTATCAAACCCTTGACACATCTAACCACTGACACCTCTTTGGAATCCATGGCAGTGCAATTACCATAAGCTGTTGTCACTTTGATATCTAATTCATTCATGACCTCAAGAGGCATAACATTGCATGATGCTCCAGAATCAAACATACAATTGTGTAATAGCCTATCCCTAATAATCAGAGTAGTGAAAAATGGATCTACATTCAGCTGGGACTCAACCAAGGATGTTCCCAAATATACTTTAGGTGGCTCACCTAGTTCTTCCAAAGATTGGGGGTTCTTATAACTCTATCTTGGTAGGAGGAGTTTCAACATTGTTTACATTTACGCCTTGGGTAATCTTTTCTTCTTCTAATCCTAAATACTTAAAGGCTCTTTTCTTGTGTGCGGGAATCCTAAGGAGCTCAAAAATTGGAATGGAAATCTTGATCGACTCAAGACTTGAGCAATGTCATAAGGAACGTATTTGGGAAAGGAAGCATTTGGAAGAAGACTGAAAAATCATCGATAGAAAAGGATTTTTCATGGTGCGAGCATGGGTAGGAATATCGATTCTGTTTGGGAAATAAGGCCTTTGCCAAATGTATCTTTCTTAGGGGTTTCTTTTGGGATATTTGTGAGAACTAGAGTTTTTGGTTTGGCACGAGGCCCTTACCCTTTGATAACTTTAATCCTCTTTGTTAAATTATTTTTCTTAGGCAACCACAACATTCATTAACAACTTCCTAATCTCCTTCGACAGGATTCCTCCATCATACTTTTTAATCATTAATGCCCTTAAGTATTCAAAATCATTATTAGGAAGTTCAAAAGATTTTACCATATCTATTTCAAAAGTATGTGAGGGAGGAAGGGGGTAGTACCAGATGAATGCAATCCCAAAATCTATAGCAGTTTTGGCATGATTAATTGAATCAAATTTACTCCCTCCTATGAACTTCAGATCAAGCAGTCCATCATGCAGGTATCATCATCTGTCTCATCATCATCAACTTCCTCAACTTATTTTTCTTCATCGCATGGGGAATGGGGAAAGAAACATCTGTCACACCACTCCATATCATGGATCTCTTCCTGATAGCAACTTTGGCAAGAAAAGGATCGAGGCACTAATCTATTTTCCCGGGGTTGGGGTTGTTTATTACCTGATCCCACAAGCCTTTACCCTTGTCATCTGATTTATGATCACCTCCTGGGATGATTTACAAATTTTCTTGACCTTGTGGCTTGTGTTAGCCTTGGAAATATTGTCAATCCCGTTCTCTTCTCTTTCCAATTTATAGGATATTTCCTTAATGACTCCGGCTACTTTTTTACAACCTCTTCTAGATCCACAGACTTACTTGATTTAGGCTTCTCTAGATTGACCAGCTTGATACTTTCCTCTTAGGAGGCTTACCAACTACTGCGATACTTTTTTCAATTTGCAAAGCCATGGTGAAAGGCCTGTCTCAAAGTTGTTGGGTTTTTATCCCTCAAATAATAGGTAGATTTCTTATAAAAAGAATTAGAGTATTTTATTAAAAAGAAACATCACTTGGCTTCACGATAACAGGTAGCCTATTTAAGGTCTTATTGGACCTTGTATTGAAGTCATGAATAGATTCATTAGGATTCTTTTTAATATTTTCAAATTCGATAAAAGAAACCTAGGGTCTGTTTTATCTCCATCTCGCAATCTAAAAGCATTATTCATTTTTTCCATGATTTAATGGATTTATCAGTAAAATATTTATACCAATCCCGTGCATTCTCCTCTAGAGTATGACTAAACAAATTTATGTACACATCCTCAAATTTGATCTCAAATTCTTCCATCATGTTGACAAAAATCTTTAAGTGTTGATCACCGATAATAACATTATTTCCTTGAAATTTTGGTAGTCTATTTCTAACAACTTGGGGCACAACATTTGGATATCCATCCATACCACTTTGAAATCTATAGGACCAAAAGTGTTCATAGCAAATGGAGTCTGGATGGGGGCCGAGCCATTTTTGGGGATGTGGTATTACGGGAGAAACAAGATGATGAGGAGTGAGGGGTATGTGGGGCACATGAATGTAATTATCGGAATGAATATTCTCTAAAAATTTGTATCTTAGAAGATCTTATCAACTTTGGAGAACACAGGACAAAATGAGACACAATTTTTTAAATACAAAAGAAGGAGCCTATCCGGTTGGAGAATTTAGATCTACAAAAAGACTACACGATTCGAGGAAGAACTTGAGGATGTATGGAAATCTTCAATGACAAGTTGATCGGTTCCACAATTCATAACTCTTTTCTTGATTTCTAATCTCCAACAACTTTCCAGATTCTTCTTGTTTCTAAATTCATCTTTCCTAGCTCTAGAAACCACTTTTTGGTAGGGTCTCTAGTGAAGAAATATATTCTTCCTTATAGCTTTGCAAATATTAGTGATAAATTTCAATTGAAAGAGGTTAAGACACTAGCATTTATCAAAAATTCATTCAACATGGAGTTGTCACTAAGTATTTTCACTTTAGTTGTGAAAATGTACTAAAATTTATCTGTCAAATGTCTTTCAATACTAAATTCATGCAAAGCTTCATATATCGACCTTCCTTTACCCATATTTAAAATTGATGATGCAAACTTAGTGCAAAAAAATAAAATTTAAATATTACATGCGGAACTTGTGACTTTGCTCGATTGTTACAAATCACGGACACTAGGGGATGACATTTTAACAACGTATTTACACTTTAAAATTTATAAGAAGCATTTACCAGGGTCTATATGCATTTTTTATGGTGTTCAAACTTTTCACACACCTTCATGTCCCCAGTAATGTAACCAATCTAGTGTTGGTATCCAAATTGATTCTCCCTTGGAAATCGAGCAACATCATGATTTAGCAAGACACTGAGAGACAAAAATATCATATTATGAGTCATTTTATAGTTGGGGATGAGATTCATCTGACTCTTTATCACTCGGGCATCGGAGAAATGGATAGCAACTTCATTAAGGATTTGATCTATCCTCACTACTTTAGGCCATGCCTTTTGACTAGGGTGAGAGGACCCATTTTGTAACCTCTGTTGGTAAAGGAGAATGAAGATATCCTTCTTTGCACAAATTTGACAAGAAACCTTGAGAAAATATGATCAATGCACCATAATTTAACTCTCACGAGTTGTCACTTCTAAAGAATGGTGATATTTCCTAAACAAGGTTTAAGGTTACTAAAGACATTATGGAATCCTAATTGATTATGCATATTTTGGCAAAGTGGAATTTATTCATTTGTGGACATAAAGGGAAAATATGGGTAGTTAGGGTAGGATTCATTGTTTTTGAATAATGTTTGGTGGGAGATTAACAAGAATATACTTGGTTTTTCAAAATCTTTGAGAACCTTCACAACATTTGGAAAACTAAATGATGAGAATGCTTGAGAATAGCTAAAATTTTCCTTCAACCGGAAGATGTGCATCAAAAGAGGCCCAAATTTTCAAGGTTTGACACAATCTCCAAGAATTTAGCATGAAGGCTCGAGCTAAAGACTCAATTAAACATTAAGTACCCCTGGTTCCTCATGCCTAAGATACACTCAAAGGCTTATAGACAATCTTTATCAACACAATGACAAAGTAAAGTGATTTTAAATTGTTTTTATTTCATTACAAGATGAAGGTTCTTCTTGTAATGAAATTAAAAATGCCACTAAACTATCACGGGGGACAAGATCCTGTGTTATTCATAGGAATTTTAACACAAGATTGCTATAGGAAGAAGAAAAACTACTTGAAGACATTTTGAAATGAAGCGGACACAAATTTTCCCAAGATTAACACAGTATTAATTCGAAGTTTATTAGATTCATCAGTAGGGGAAAATTTATTTGAATAGTCTTTGAGCTTGCCAATGGCTATACTGCAACTAACTTAACATGATCAATTCTAAAACATAAGAGATTAATGGGTTTCTCAAATGGTCTCTGGGAAGATGGGCTTTCTCAAATTTTCTCATAAAAATTAACTTTGACCATTTGCAAGAGTATTTCTTTGCATTTATACATTTCACTTACTCACTAACCCTAATTTCCCCAAAAGAAGAATATTCGAGGAATCCTTTGCTTGTTACCAATTTGTCTCGAGAAAGTGATGTTTAACAAATTTGTAACATAAAGTTTCTAGTTGTTCAAAAAGGTGAATTATTGCAAATATTTCCATCATTTTTTTATTTAAGGGCACCAGTCATCTACTTTGAAACATGTTTTCATCCTTTGCTCTGTGGAAACCTCCAAGTGTCCCTTCAATGCTTCTTCAAAAGTAAAGTATAGGGCGGGACCCAAAATAGGCGCGGGCCCTCCACATGTCCTAGGCCTTAGAAAGTTTCTTGAAAAGTTTAAGTATAGAGAGGAGCCAACAAAAGCCTCCATGTGTCTCCCTGGCACAACTGCTAAGGTGGGACTCAGAGTCGGATCCTCAAATGAGCACCAGCCCTCCATGTGTCCATGGTCTGACAAAGTTGTACTATCTGCATGAAAAAATTTCAATGTCTTGGCAGGCTAGCGGAAACCTCCACGTGTCTCCTTGGCACAACTCCAAAGGTAAAACCAAGAGGAAAATTTTTAGATGAGCGCAGACCCTCCATGTGGACAAGACTTGAGTTGAAGTGGGCCTTAGAGTTTTAAAATGCCCTGCCAAACCGCATCCAATCAAAAGGACCATGTTTCCATAGATGTTGAGATATAAATTGACAGGAAAACACACCCATCAAAACGTAAAATGTAGGAAATCACCATTTTCTCCTGAATTGAATTTTCTTAAGGAAAAATAATTTGCAAATAATTCATGGCTCAAACAATGACAATCCATGACCATAGAGAAGGATTTACAATAACACCTGTTAAAGATAAAACTTTTACGCATCCATTCGGGAGGCAGAAAATACGACGAACCGGGTAGATTGGAAAATTTTAGATCAAATGAGGCAAGATCAAATTGAGCACCAACATTAGCAAATATCAATTCAAATAATTCCTTAGCATACGGGTTCAAAGGTAAGAGATTGGGCTATTAAGCATGGAATTTATTTAAGTACCTCATGTATTTATTACCCACAAGGTAATATATTAGTTGAAAGTACTAACAAAAATATTTTAAGGATCATCATAAGAACATTCAAGGACAACCAAAGAGCTTGGAATCTTATGTTAAATTCATCACTTTGAGATGATAGAGTGACTCCTAAATGATCAAAGTGGGAAATTCACCGTACAATTGTTTTTATGGAAGAGAGGCAAGAATGCCCATTCCAGTTGAGTTGTCTGCATTCAATTTGTTGCACTAGATGGAATTACTTGAGAATGAACCATTGCAGGTTCGTTATGCAGAAATTAATGGAGTTGTAGGAGTTAAGAGATCAAGCTCATCTGAACATGGAAAAGAATAAAAAATAGATCAAGAAAACATTTGATAAGAAGGCTAAGTTCAAAGTATTTAATAAAGGAGACATTGTGTTAAAATGGGATGTTGATTGTGCAAAGCTAGGAAACCACCACGAAGTTTGGTATAATCTAGAGTGGTCCCTACATTATTTCATCATGCGAAAAGAACACAATGTGTTTCAACTTTCAAGAATTAATGGAGAGGAACTTCCCATTACTACGAATGGTATGTTTCTTAAACACATTTATTGAAAATCCTACAATTTTTGTTAGATTAGGATTTCCCTTTCAATAAGTGTAGTTCATGCGAATTGCAATGTTTTCAATTCAATAAAGTACATTCATGCACTTGATCTCGGTTTATAGATCATTTCCCATATTTAGTTTTTTTGGAAAAATAGTTTTGTTATATGATTTAACTTCACGCACAATGGACAAGAGCAAGGAAATGGTCTATAAGCTAGCACGTAGCTTTCCCCACAGGATCACCAAAAATGTTGACAATTTTTACAATCCCAAAAAAATGGGAAACTCAAAACTTTGTTAGATGGATGGCATTGATGAGATGGACCTATCTAGGGATGCATTATAGTTCTATTATATTTTTAGTTACAACAACTAATTGAATACATGTAATCTATAGCTATGTGTGTTGTTATAATATGTAACACCTTACATACACTACCATTCCATTTTGCCTTCAAAGAAAGAAACAAAAAAGTCCCGAAGGACCAATGCATTTCCTTGATGAAGGTGAGAATCGTAGTTTATGTGAGAGATTAAACTTAGTAATAGAAAACAAAGTTGTAGTTTTCATGCAACAGATTCATTTTAAGTTACAGGTACATTAAATCTCATTATCCCTTCATGTTTAGATACACTTAACTATGTAGTTGAGTTGTTTATTTCATTATACAATCAATACATGTCATAAAGCTGAAAGCAGAAAGAAGTATACAACTCAAGTACATAAATTAAATGTTATTTATTCATGAAGAAGTACAATGTTTCCCACACAAGCCATGGGATGTAACTCAAAATAAATAAAGAAATAAGTACATGTGCATGAAGTTAAAAGTAAAAGAGTATAGAAGAAACCCATCATTACCTTGGGATTTTCTTCTAAGTCTTCTTCACTTCAGCTCCATCTCCATCTTTCATCTAGCTCTCCCAGCAGTCATAGTGTACCTAAAAATGAAAAGAAAAGGCATCAATATTGAGCTCAGGGTTTGATCTGTACTCATGTACTATCTAACTACATGCAAATGGATTTCTAAATATCATAAGCATAAGGTACATCTAGAGACATATATACATTTGATAAAGTAGTATTCTATATAGCAGTACATATGATTCCTAGAATCATTTTAGAAAAGAAAGAGAAAAGAAAAACTATGAAACATAAGAGAGGCCAAAAATCCTAAATATTTTCTAACTATTTTCTTAAGTTTGCAAGTACAGGTTGTGGAAAAGGAGAAAATAAAAGCATGTCTTACAATCCTCACTTTTAGATAAAGATTTCATATAAATAGACTTTAATGAATTGCATCTATGCTACATCAAATTGGAATAACTCAAAAGTACATAATAGTATGAAAAAATAATGTAACTCAGACTTCAATAGCTATTCTAAAAATAGAAAGCATTGTAGTGTAGATTAGAAGAGAAACTTGCATGATTACTTCCATTCAAATAATAAAGAAGTCATTTCAAACATTCAAAGATAACAATACATGTTTCAAATTTTCAAATAAGTGAATCGGAAGAATCATAATATAAACGATGAGATAGGAAAGGTAAAGAGTGCAGGTCTTAATCAACTCTGAACAACTATGATAAAATTAGTTGCCCAAAAAGGAATAATAAAGAAAAATTCAATCAAGCTTCAACATACTAGTGATTGAATTATACAAGTAATGATTTTTATTTCTAAACATCTTACATATAAAAGGAGAGTACATTCTTCAAAAGTTACAAGTGCATAATTTTCAGTTATTAAAAATAAGTGCACATGGAAAATTCTAGTTTCAACATGTTTATCAAAAGCCTTCAAGTGACAAGCACTCAAGGATATAGTAAACTAGTCAACACATCCATGCAAGGAAGTTAAGTATAACCTATCAAGCACATATCAACTTGAAAATATGGACACAACACAAAATTTAATAAATCCATAGGGTTTAGATGTTTGATCAATGTAACTTGAAAAGAGAATATGCAACTGAAAAGCATATGGAGTTACAAAATTCCATAAAATACTAGGTTATCTATTCAAGGTACAATATTAGGATACATCAAAATTGATATATCAAAGCAGTACAATTAAGTATCATGACTAAATGGGAAATAAAATTTTCATAACAAAAAAGCCTCAAAATTTCAAAAAATACATTTAGTCCAATGCAAGTATAGTAAAATATTGCAACACTTCAATAGAATAAAATACATTGCATCAATAAGGATAAATAAATTTTAAGGAAAACTTCTATACAAAGAGTGTATCATATTCAAAACTTATGAGAACAAGAAAAGATACAAGTATCATGGTTAGATGAGTAAGATGTAAAGAAAGTTATAACACACTAATGAAGAGAACCAAACTACAAGATTAGAGAAGTTCAAAAGAAGCAAAAAAATGACAAAGAGCTCGATTGGCTAAGGGAATCCAAAGGCAGTTTTAATGCAAATACAAAGTCTTTTGATATACTTCACAATCAGATCTAGAAGCTACAACCTAAATACAAAGCTTTTAGTCTATTAAACACAAGCTACAATGGCTAAAAATGCAATTTTTTTCATATCACATCGAGTAAAGAGTTTCAACCTCATTAAGTCAAACTCAGATTCATAACAATGAGAGAACTATAGATGTCAGGAAGAAGCTTATCCATTAAGTAATTGCAGTCAAGGTTTGAGTCATTTAGCTCAAGTTTGGAAACCCAGTTTAAACTAGAAATACCCATATTAGAAAATACAAACAGATCAACTACAAACCTATAGATTATAGTTTTTAAGTGTTGGACCAAAAATAAAGAAGAAGAAAATAATGTAGGTTCACAACTCGAGAAGAGCTAGAAATAAGGTATGCCAAGCTCGAATAGAGTTGGGAGTAACCTTTCAATAGAATGATGAATCGAGTTAATTCGGTTGTAATTTTAATTTAATTCATTCTATCAAGAGGAGAACACCTATACATAGGAAAAGTATCAATCAAATAGGAAAATCTCATATTTTCAAGAAAAAAAAAAATTTCAAGTCATGAACAAATGGGTCGAGGAGGTAAAAGTGTGTTTAGAAAAAAATTACAAATGTTTTACTCAAGTTGTAAACATAAGTATATACGTATCAATAAAACATGAGCACATTCAAAAAACTTATGAATTTAATACTAACCTTATAGAGACACAAATCTTTCTTAATAAAATAAGCATGACAAGACGATGCACACATAGCCAAGTTGAGTCAACTGCAAATTCAAAGTGAACCACTTTGAAAAATAGAACACAGAACCCTTGAGAGTTTGAAAAAGTAAAACATTATGAATATGGATACATAGCTCGATGCTTCAAGAGAAAAAATTGAATATATTCCAACAATAAATACCAAGAACAACTCCATTAACATCCAAGAAAACCCATGAAATACAAAACTCCCTCATAGATTGAAAATATTATCAAGCCAACATTAAAGAGAATTAGAGTTACAGAGAAATACCTAGAAGAATAAAAACAATAGAGTAACATTATTGAAAGTTGGGTAACTTAATAAAGTCTCAATGCAAGGAATCAAAAAAATGCTAAAAAATATGGATGCCACAGAACCTTAAATGTACAGATTTGGAGTTCTAGATAGCAAATAACCCCAAAACCCATAGAGAATAGAATATGCTCAGCTAGAAATAAAAGGAAACAAGCTTGAGAGCATCGAAAATAGCGTTCATCATCAAATATATGCCAAAATTTTATAAAGAGACTAAACAAAAACCAGTAAAGCCCAAAATGCACAATCAAAAACAAAACTTTCCATGTCTTTAGTTTTGAAGCCATTAATACATAAAGCAAGAGCTCGAGGAAATACTCATTGATGGAGGAAAACATTTCAAATCAGAAGCTTTAGCAAAAAAATGGTGATCCTCCTTCCATATTACAGTGTTCTAAAATCTTGAAAAACTCATTACAGTGGAGGTGATGGTGAGGAATAACAAAACAGAGCTCTGCAGAATGCACTTTGCAAACATTGAAGACCCAAATTACGCAAAAATTGATTTAAACAGAGCTTCATCACATCACTTTGAAAGCACAAGAGCTCAAACTCATGAGACCAAAACCCCAAAAGAGAGAAAAATTGACATCTCGAACTAAAAAAACCGGTCATGGCCACGAAAAAAATTCATCATCGCGTCACTTGACTCGTAAAGAGCTTGAATGCAAATGAAAGAATGACTAGGTTTTTTCCCTTTTTCCTACTAACTCAACATGCATTAGATGATCAACGATCAAGATTGAATAGTACAAAATCAAATGATGTCAAAGATAACTCAAGCCAACCGCCATAGTCGAGCATAGTTTGCAATCAACGGTTAGAGATCCGGATGTACATGAAGATCAATGGCCACAACACATTCACCAATTTCAAAGTGAAATCAAACCCTCAACTTCAAGCATGGTTCAAATAGATGGTAGAAATTGAACGATACATAGATCGACGGGTGAGTGAACACTTTGATGATTTAATTCAAAATTCAAAACCTTAACCAAGAGTACAACAAGATCTATGGTGTATATAAAACATTGCAAGTTCAATGTTCCCCATCAAGAGAAAATAACTCAACCATGATTTTGAACTTACCAAAGTTAAGAAAATCCACTAAAAAAACATTGAAGGGTGAGTCTTCGTTAGAGGGGGCCAGCCCCATGTTCAAACAAAATCATTTCCATTGATCGATTAAGGTCTAAAAGATCAAATGCCGGCCATACTTATCAAAAATGTAAAGTTTACGTTGTTACGCATTATTTTCTTTCCAAAAGCTGAAAAATATAAGTTTGCAATGAGCGATCAAATGATTAACCAAAAGGTGATCCAAAATCATAATACAATGATTATTCAAAAGGACCAAAGTTATATTATATGCCATGGTGAGATAAACAATGTTTATAAATAAAAGTAGGGTTTACCTTTTTATTTATGCAAGGGGTCTAGTCAAAAGGGACCAAGAATAATACAAGGATCAAGTCAAATAAATATGGTTGATGCATATAGATAATGATCAAAATTATGGATTACAAGGAAAAGAATAATAGCTTTTTTACATAGTGAGGTTGTCATTCCATATGAAGACCAAGTGTGCACACTACAGGTGGTCCCTACATGGGACTTGAAGACAAATCATTATGTTTTACTTGCAGGAGAATAATATATTACATGTGATAAAAATGGTGATAAAGAGGATTATTTCACCATTCAAATAAACAAACATAGATGTCAACATCAGATTTTGTAGGTGGTCCCCACACATTGGATGAATATTTTGCTAATATATTGCAAATAAAATAAATATTTTTACTCATAGAGGAGATTAATTTTTGAATGTGCATCCAAGGGGACAAATTGAAGAGCGCCTAAAATATCACTGCAAGTGGAGCAAGTTGCAAGTGTCACATGGAAAAAAAATACAAAGATTACATACACATCATAGAAGACTTACACAACAAGCAAGGGCTATTATTAGCCAAATTATTCATCATATTTTATTAAAAATAGATCAGTCAACGGCACTTGGACTGAATTTTATTTTTAACTAAGTCTATTAATGCCTCATTGTAATTAGCATGTTTATTTTTATTCCTTTATTTATTCATGATAAAGGGGTAAAATTAGTATGCATGCGTAAGAGTACAAATTTTAGCCTATTTTTAGGATGAGATAGGTGAATTATCTTGCTATATTTTGTGTGCAATTACAATGCACAAGGGAGGACTTTTTGGAGATAGGATTTATGAAGAAACTTTTGCCAGCTTTTCCCTTTGAATGAGAACTGATTTCTACCTTTCTATTTCTTTTGCAGTGGTGTATGTATCTCATTAATTCTTGTGAATGTAAAATTACCTCATTAATCATCTTACCTTGCTGAAAATTTAGTAATTTCTGCATTATATGTGTGTGCATGTTTATATTTTTGTGTTGTTGTGTCTCTTCCCCTCAATACACAAAGTGTTTTACCTTAATATTTTGCTGAAAACTATTGGTTTGTGCATCTAAAATTCATTCTCAATTTGATTGTGCATATACTAAGTCAAGTACCTCAACAAGTTTGGTGTATCACCCCATTTTCAATTCATTTGCATTTATCATTTTATCCTCAAAACCCTAAAAATTAGTTTAGGATACATAAAAAGGAATCAACATTTATACTAAAGACTCACCTCAATAAGAGGTATACCCACAGATGTGAGGTGCTTCCATTGTATCTATGAAATTGAGAGACTTATAGAAAGCTTATAACCCCGCTTTCATCTCTCAACAAGGGTGCACTTTCGAGAGATAACACGTCCTCAAGACAACAATAAATGAAGACTACGGTTGTATCCTCCGAAAGGTGTCTTCAAAATCCTCTTAATTGGGAATTAACCACCAAATATTAGATGTATGGCATAGGGAAGGATTCCCTTACTCAAATCACCTGACTAGATTTATGAGATGCCAAATTCTAGAGCCATTAACCTCCCCAGAAACTTAGACGTCTAGCATAAGGAAAGTTTCATTCGCTTTACTCACCCAAATGGGTTTGTGGGATGCCTCGTTCTTTCCTTTATGGTGGTCCTTGAGGAATATAATTTGTAATTTGAGGAGTTATAATTTTCTCAAAATTATACCATAAATCAAGATGAATGTTGATTTTGTTTACCCATTCTTGTAGTTGTGCATTCTCTTTGATCAAGGGAAGGATTTGTGATTGTGGTGGCTTTAGTTGACTTGGATGCCATCTCTAATGCGTGGTTGCAACCTATTATTGCATTCAAATGATAGCTCTATCCATCATATGGTTGCATTCTTTCATCTTGATGATCTTTTCTGTCTACATCTTCTACTTGTTTTGATATGTTTTTTTGAGTTACGTAACCTTTGTTTTTGTGCTCCATATTTATCTTTGCTGATATAATATGTAACAAATTTGATGTTCATTTGTTGTTCCAATTGATTAAGTTATATTTTATCCTATTTTGTTTCACTATGCCAACCTATGGTATAGGTGTAAGAGGTAGCCACATTTTGTAGTTCGATTCTAACTTAGTAAGCTGCGACTTGTATTTCCATACTTAGTTGTCGATTCTCCCCTTGTTGTCCATAGGATCCATGCATATATTCTTCTTTTTTATTTCTTATAAAACTCTATATTATATTAGTATTTCTTCAACTTCTTTCTGTGTTTCTACTTCTATTTGTAGACTCGAGGGAATGTGGATATGGTGATTTACAACTTTGATGCATGAAAGCATCTTTTGCATTGCTTCTTCTATTTCCACACATCTTTGCATCCAATCATGTTTAACACTTTGTTCCAAGACTTGGCTACATGTAGTCTTTTTAGGGGAGTAAGTTTATCTAAGTTCACTTTGTAACTTATGCAGAGTTGTTTCTACTACCCCTTGTAGCAATTGAATTGATTATTGATTCTTTCGTTGTTGCTAAGCTTGTTTGATTTGAGTCGGTGAATCTCTTGGTACTTGTCTTGGTACCATGCTTGAAGATATTTCTTCTCTTTGGAGTAGATGGTATTGTATTTTTTTGTTGAAACTCTATTTCTTTCTTCTTATTTTCTACCTCCTTTTCCTTCTTCTGTTATTCTTGTTTCTCTTTCCTTACTTTTTCTCATTGTTATTTTTTCTTCATGCTACTTTATCTCGTTTTATTTTTTCAACTCTTGTTCTTCCTTTTCCTTCTATTATTTTTCTTATTTTTCCATCTCCTCCTTCTCTTTTAGTTCTTCTTTCCCTGTCTTCTTCTTGTTTGATTTTATTTTATTTTTCCTCCTTTTCCTTTTGAATTTTCTCGCTCCTATTCTTTGTTTTCATTCTCTTTCCATTCCTTCTCCACTTTTTGTTTTTTGTCCTCGTATTTTCTTTCCCTATCTAGTTTTTCTATTTTCTTCCTCTTTTCCTCCTCTTCTTTCTATTTTATTATTAATTCCTCTTTTTCTTGTTTTTATTTTTGTTATTTCGAGTTTCTTATGTTCTTCTATCTCGTTATTTCTCTTTCTTACTCCTTTCAAGTTCTTCTTGTTCTTTTCTTTTCGGTTTTTTCCTTCCCCTTATTCTATTCTTCTCTCTCATTTATTGGTTTAATCATCAATCCAATCAATTCATCCACTTCTTTTATAGTGTGAAACTCCTTTTAGTTTGAATTTTCTAACCTTCCAAAGTATTCCTTTCTGTTGAAGTGCGACCAAGTGGTATGTGTGTTCTACATCTATCATGCTCTGAAATTATTATGCTAATTATGATATGAGAAAATGGATTATTTCTTCCAATCGAAAGGCGATGGTCCATGTAGTGTACTATGGATTCTGCTATACCCATTAGTTCACCTCCTTTACTTGTGGTGTACTCTTGTGATACTTGTGAAATTTCATTGGTAGTTAACCACTTATGATAATAAATGTATGCTTTTTTTCTAAGTCTCATGTCTTCTAATGGCTCATCTTCTTACAGAAATCAAGGTTTATGATTGCTCTTGCAGATGTGGTGGTGATGGAGTATATGGTTTTTCTTCTTCTTCTGATTCACAAGTCTCTTCTGTTCCCTCAGATTTTGTTTCTTGTTTTAATTTATTATCCATGATTCTTTTAACTCTATTTTTTATGTTAGACCCTTTTTCGTTTGGTGATTGGTTGTCCAATGATAGGGGATTTATTCCATTTGTATGTTTGAGGAAGGAATTTTGTTTATTCTCTATGTCATATTACGTAAAATATTTTTGTCTATATTCCTCAAATGTCTCTTCAATTACTTCATCAAAATTTGGCAGTTTAGCTTTGGTAGAATTGATAGGACGACTTCTAATTGCTTCAACAGAAGTAACCACAAGTTCATCTGAAGCCTCATAAGGTAATGGAGGTATGTATTGTGTGCGTGGAACTATGGGCCAAATGAAAGTGTAATCGATATCTGTGATAAAATATACCTCCTTTTCATATTTTTCAACAATCTTCTTCGATACCCTAGCTTTATTGCCAATGATTTTCCTAATTCTTTTAATCCATCCTAACAGTGATGTGATTTGGGTTACTGCATCGAGACTAGTCATATGTTCCCAAATTTTTTCTACTATTGGTTTATCTTCCTATCATTCTACTTCTTTTGTCTTGTGAGGTAGGGTTTTGAAAATTACATATCAACAATGAGCCATATATAAAAGTTTTCTTTCCCTCTTTCATCTTCCTTAAATTTTCATGGAATTCCATAGCTAATAATTCAACAAGGTTGTACTCCTAATGGAAATCAACCATACCTAGGGAAAATTTTGCACTAAGACCATAGGCACCATCCTCTCTATTGGTATGATAAATTCTTAAACATATGGATTTGGGAGCATACCTTAATGTATGATTAGAGATATCTATTATCCATAATTTGTGTTTTTATTTGTTTTCTCCCATTTCTCGGGCCGTTTATTTTAGTGCTATGTTCATTTTTGAGATTATTGAGTTCCCTTTTTCCCATAATCCAGATAGAAAATGTTGACCTAAACCCTCGATAGGATTGTGAGGATTAGGAAAATTGATCTTTGTTAATGTGCTCTGAAATACACCACTTGTACTCTAAGAATAGAAATGTAAATAAAATCACATAACATATTTTACTCCAAACTTCATTCTTTATTTATTCATCAATAATGATTACATCATTCCTCATTACATGCATGTTCTTGTCATTCTATCTTAACTCTACTCTCATACATAGTCTATCAAAATGGCACTCACACATAGACTTCTTGTGATGCACCCTTATATAAAATGTTAATTACAATAAATATACAAAATTCAATCCATTAAAAAGTCTCTTCCTTTAAATTGTGCTTATGTCGGATTTTGTCATGATCTCGCTTGGTTTGTCTTTGTTACGCCACACCTTGTTGTCATCCGTGACTTCTTTTAGTGTTATGTGGCTCCCTCAAGTATTTCACATCTTTCTCCTTATCTCGCGGCTTTACTCAGTTTAATGAGGTCTCCTTAGTTTATTGTGGATTCTTTCTTTATCCCATAGCTTTCCTCTACCCCATGGATTTCGTTTCCCTTCATAGATACCTTTATCTCTTTGTGGTTATCTCCTTAACTTTACTGACTTAAACAAAAATTTGATGAATACTCTTGTCAATAGTTTCATTGATGTTGCATGCACTTAGAAGTTAGTTTTATAAGCTCTTATCTTGATGTTTTTGTTTAATTAGCTTTTTTACATCTAGTAGGTGTTAGTTTCATTTCATATGAATTAGTTAGCTTACATGCATACATTTGGCATCCCGATGTGAATACTCGCATTATCCATTGATTTCAAGCTTTATTTTGAAGTTGTTTAAACTAACCCACTTTTAAATTTTTGGTTAAACATACACTTTCTTAACTAGTTTAGTTTGAATTGGTTAGGTTTTATGCTCATTACAGCATCAAAGGAGCTAAAGTGTCTTTGTAATTTGAACTAAAACTACCAAGTATTGATATTTTTATGAATTTTTGTTCAAAAATCTCATATTTTGGTGATCTACAAGAAGGGGGAGTGCATATTACTGTTAGAAGCGCATATATGCTTTAGGAGGTGCGCATGTAATTTCTTGGACACACATATGTCATGATGTTTTTACCATAGGTTTTATTTTGGCTTAGGGGCATGCATACGATCTAGGGAGCACATATGCTTCACTACTTCATGTTCTCTGTGAATCATTACTAGGGGTGGGTGCATATATGCTTTATCGGGTCGTGCATACACACCACCTGCTCTCCCCCTCTCTGTCCACCTTTGAGGGGCATCCATATGATTTTAGAGGCATGCATGTGTCATTAAGGGTGCATATAAACTTCACTAGTCATGCATACACTACAGATTTCCTATTCTCTTTATTGTTTTTCCTGGGAATGCATACGCTCTAAGGGCGCGCATACGCCTTGATGGCCGTACATATGCTACATTATTTTTCCACTATCAATTTTCTATTGCTGGGGTGTCATACACAAATAGTGGTGTGTGTACACCATTAGGGGTGTACACGTGCTAGCGGGCGCATGAGATACGGAGGTGCGCTTATGCTACCAAGGGTGCACATGCATGATCAAATAAATTTTTCTCTATTTTCTAAGTTTGCATGACTTAATCTTGAATATTTCTAACATCTTGCAGGGTTTCTTAAAATCTAATTATTGGTTTGTAGGGTATATGATATCATACTTTATACTAATTTTTTGGATAAATTAATCGAGTGTCACATTTAACTTTTTAAGGATAAGATCACGTATGCTCTTACCTCCCACCTTTTAGGTGATCTTGGGAATAAAAAATGATTCTAAACCTTTGTCATGCTTTCAAAACATTTCATTAAATATTAAAGGAACAAAAACCTTGTTAAACATAAATTTCTTAGGCGGTTAGATTACGAAGTATTTGATTTTACAAAATAGTATGATTCCTCATTGCGTATTCTCTTCCTATGCATTTTAGGACAATCTCGAGAATCATAAAAATCTTTTATACTCTTTTTATGATGTTTTGATCATTTGGAGAGTAACAAATATTTTCATGAAGGACCAAGAATACGCTTACAAAGGAACTTGTATCTAAACAAAAAATTAACATGTTTGTTATAGGTTGCTAAATGGTGTTTAAAACCCCATTTCATAATCCAAAAATTAAAAACACACCACATTCATCAATAAACACAATGTATATGACGGTTTTGAGTAAGAGCTATGAATCGTTTGCTTTGAAAGACAAGAATCTCCCTTTGGCATAAGCCCTAAGATGTAGTTCACGTAAGAGGAAACTGTGTGGATGAAATGGAAAGATCCTCACTTACCTACTTTATTAGTACACACTTGTGAGAATAGTATCAAAAATTTCTTTACATGACTTTAGTGAAAATACAACTAAACAAATTTATTTCTCATTGTATTGAAGGGGATAATGTAAAGTTGGGATACTCCAAGGTTTAGTCAGTTCGAATTCCTTGGAAAACCAAGCTCGCAGAGATTTTTTGTGATAACCAAGTTAAGAGAAACAAAAAGGAAGCCAGTTTTCTTTAGGCCAACTTGAATGACTAAAAACATCGTGTTCTAAACAACCATCGTGAAGTACTATCCTCTTTTGAAGTCAAAACCTTGTTATTCGAACAAGGAGACTACATGAAGTTGGTCCTTAGTGATATTCATCATGAAACTTACGACATGTTACTTTGTCTTAGTTTTTCACTTGCCTTAAGGCAAGGTGAAACTTTGCCAAAGTTATACTTAGTTTATTTCATCACCACTTGGTTTTACTCCTTTGTATTCTTGTTTCCCATTTTGGGACAAAAGAAAACAAAAGCATAGATACTTAGAAATAATCATGTCCACCACTTTTGTAGTCTACTTGCATGACTAGGTTGCAATGCTAGAATGCAAGTGTTAAAAGTGTGAATGGTACATCTTCATGTTCTAGTAGGCCCTTTGTCTCAAACCCATATTGAGACACATTATCATTGTAGTTAGGTAGTCTCATCATCGACTCACTTTGAATTGTTGAATTTTCATGTATCTTATCATTACAATTTGGATGCTTACATCTTGTTTTCTTGGGCAAACTTGATTTAAATATCAAAGTTGTATTGTTATGCTACATGCATAAATAACAAATTTTTAGTATACTTGACTTAGTTTTTGATCCCCAAAATTTTCTTGGGTCTTGAGAAGCACCATTATGTTGTTAGCATTATGGTAAAATATTTTGATACTAAAAATCTTTCCTTTTTCTATGAAGCTTGATTTACATATCCAAATAGTGTTGTTACGCTACTTGCTCACATTGGTAGACTCCTTTTTCATAATTCAGAATTTGTTTGTTTCTAGAAACTTTTTTTAGTATACCTTTTCGAGGATCGCGTCAACACCTTCTTAGTACTTAGGCCTTGTTTATATCAAACTTGACCTAAGTGGTGATATCGTGTTGTCACTATTTGTGCCTAGCCTACCATTTGATAATGTATTTTACATGAGGAGTAGTTCCTTTAGGTTGGATTGGTTTACCAAACTTGCGTGATTATGTGTTTTTTTTCATCATATTGATCTATTTTTCTAGGGAAATCCTTGTTAGATCCTTGGATTATTTTCACTTGGCATTCTTTAACCAATTGTCAAGCATTCTTTAGCAAACATTACGACAGTCACGTTATAAGGTTATGGCCTAGGTTTATTGTATCATTGATCACATTCAACAAAAACCTTTGTAGACACCTTAGTATGCCCCCTATCATGAGGATTTTATCTAAGAGATAGGAATCTAATCCTTTCATTTATTTTTATTTAAGACCCTCTTTTCATGGTAAAAGATACAGGTGACTTAATCGATCATAGTGATGATGAGGAAGAATCACCTCGGGATGATTTTGAGTTTGATCCTTCACATTTAGATGAATTCCTTTATCATAATTAGGATAGGGTGCTAACACGGGTGGTAGATTTTGTCTCAAGATGACACTCGAATATGAATTTGTTCCACCTATGCGCATATAACATAAAAATAAGAAGAAGGAAAATGTTCATTTATTCACTTCCATGATGAATTAAAACAAGTACATGCCTCAATGTCATATCACCAAAATGACAATGAAAAAACCGAGGTACCCAAACAAACGAGTGGTCATAAATTATTACACCTTAAGATACCTCCCAAAGTTTAGATAGAACGTAAGCATAAAGAGCCACCTCCGATGCATGAAAATTAATAAGAACCTAATGATGATGAAGTTACTATGAAACAAAAAATAGAAACCTTTAGAATATAATTATCTAGTGTAGCTTCCCATGTGTAAAAGGATACATATAAACATACACATCAAGAAAAACCTAGGGTTAAACATAATGAGCTTCAAACTAAGGAACAATAGGGTGAAGTGTAAATATATAACATGGTGTAGATGTTGTCTTCACCTACCAAAGAGTAAATTCTCATAAAGCAGTTGTAATCCATGAAGATTATACTTACGAGCCTTCAAGAAAGTAATGTGGGACATAGAAAAAAGTATCAATTCGAATAACTATGTCCTTATCCCTTTGACAAGGCTATGCTACATACACCATTCCCTAAGAATTTTGATTTCCCAAAATTGAAAAGTACAAAGGGAAAGGTGACCTACGTGATCACATCAAGGACTTCTACATGGCATGCAAGGAAGTGGCTTATAGTGACAATTACCTCATATGCCTATTCCCACATAGTTTAGGAGGTCAATCTTTGGAGTGGTTTCTCCACATCCCTAAGGGGTCTGTCTTTACATGGCCTAAGTTAAAAAAAGATATTTGTGAATCATTTCTCATTCAATGTCGAAAAGCGATGTCATATATGTTATTCTTATGTATCGCGAAGAATAGAGCTAATAAAATTTTTGGTAGTTTCTTAAAAATATGGTGGGGGTAGCTAGTCGCTTCCCTTGTTCAATCCCCCAAAAGTAATTAGTTAGAATTTTGTACCCAATGTAAACCCATATATCAAATTTCATTTACAAATGCATTATGTTAGTAACTTCAAAGAAGTTATAGAAAAGGGTACCCAAATTGAGAATTATTTGATCATAAAAGGGAAATTCGAATCCCTTTTCAAAAGACAACCAAACCTCCAAACCTATGGACAAGTGAAAATTCTTCAACAAGAACAAAATCTTGTAAGAGATGGTACCAAAAATTCTAAATGTGTCCAGGAAGTATAATTGGTCCTCTTTTAAAACTCACTAAAGGGCTGATTCAACATACCGTCAAACGTCAGTACTCACTCCTATCATGGAGCCTCTTTTCCACGATCTTGAAATAGTTAGAAATAGTGAACATGGTCTACTACCCCGCAACAGTATCATATGTTGATGATTCACCTAAACCTTCATGGTATAATTTTGATGAATATTGTGAGTATCATCATGTCAAGGGATACAAAATCGACAAGTTCCTCAAGCTAAGATAATTTTTCCAAGAGATTATTGAAAGCAAATAGATTGAAGTCAATTCAAAAGAGCTCAATCAAAAACCCAATCAAAAGATGGGTATTCAAAGAACCATTTCCTAAACATAACAAACAGAAAAAAAAATTTGGATCAAGGCCAATCTTCCAATGATTACAAAGCCACCAATTATGTTTATGGTCAAACTAGTAACCCATTTGATTCACTTATCAGTTGTATTCATTCTTTCAATGAGCATGTGAATGCCATAAGAATAACAAGACATATTGTGCATTGGTAACACGGTGCAATCATCTCACGATTCACTAATCTCCTCTTCCTACCCCTCAAGATAGTCAATATGACCTTTTAGAACAACTTGAGAAGACCACTGCTAAGATTTTGATCTTAGATCTTCTCAAGATATCAAACATTCATAAAGAAATCCTCTAAAAAACACTTCATGGGTCAAGATTGTCAATTTATATCGATCCTATGCACCTCCAAGAGGTTGTTGCAAACCTTTCTTGTATAGAACACCTTTCCTTCAACCAAAGTGAAATTCCACATGAAAACAAATGCATAACCTACCCCTATACCTAGAGGCATTTTTTACTCAAAGAAAGATAAAGAGAGTGCTTGTGGACAATGGGTCTAGTTTGAACATTTGCACCTTGAAGTTGGTTAGACAAGTTGGGATGAACAAAGGTAGATTTAGATTCTCATATCATCACCATCACAACATATGACAATGCATAACATGAATCATTTAGTAAAATAGTATTACCTATGGAATTAGGGTGACATATCATGACACTAAGTTCCATGTCCTTAACTTGGATCTTCCTTACAATATGCTCCTAGGCCACCCATGGATACATGACCTTCTAGGTTGTACCCTTGACCTTTCATCAGTGCATTAAGTTATATCATAATGGGAATTTTTTTTTTGGGAGATCCACAACCATTCATGCACTGCAGGGCATTACATATTTTTTCTCATGTGCATTATATGAAAGTCCATCTCCATAGATATAGTTTTCGCCACTACAAATAAAATCTCTAAAAGATCATATTGACCAAGACATGCTAAGTGTTAGTATTGAAAATTCTCCCACTTTTGTTTCTCCCTTTGCTACATGGGAGATGAAATTCCTATCAAATGGAAAAATTGAAGATTATAACCTCCAACAGTGCTTTTGGTCTTTGACCTTTCATTATCACCAAAAACGTGGGGTAGACCAAATTTCCAATTTAAGAGCTCTTGGGATAGCTATGTTAGTCCTTTTGAAAAAATTCTCGCAACCTCTTATCAGATGAGAAAATGTTGGATTCACCTACAAAATGGATCCCTGAAGGTACAAAAGCTTCATTTCACCAAGCTCTAGAATATACCAAAGCTCACAGGATGATGTATGTCATGGGTTATAAAGGATACATGTGTGCAACATAAAGGGACAAGGTAGACAAGAGCTTGTCCCGATTCCCCATTATAAACTAGATAAACATGTCCTTGGTATTATTACTCATGGAATTCCACCTCATAAATCAATACTTTCTCTTTAGAACATGAGGATACTTCATCTCATTCGGATAGTGAAGGAGATTCATGTCACAGGGATATACAAAGATCTTTCCTCCACAAACCTTTTTCTGGATACAACCATCTTAACCTTATCCCCTTTTACTTCCCAAATAAACCTTGTATATCCCTAATCTCATTGAATTAGACCAAAAAATTCATGTATTGATCAATCTCTTTGAAAATGATGAGGTAATTACAAAATTCATGGGTATTCATGACAACATTCCAATCGACGACCAAAAAAAGGGTTTCTCCATCAATTTGGATGCATGTGTGTACTTTGGGGAGGAGGATGAGATGTGTGGTCAACAAAACATAAATGAAAGTGAGGGAAAAAGTTCTTCCAAAAAGCCTCGGAAAAAAAACAAAAGTCCAAAACGCATAGTGAAATCCTCTTTGAGGTGAGAGAAAAACAAATGCAAACATAAAAGGACATAGAAAGTGACGACACCTATGGTAAAAACATTAATAAAATGCATTTACAAGAAGACCTCAATCTCCTTCCTAATCCTACATGTATGGAGGAAACATCTAAAAATATTTACAGGAGACCGTAAACGTAAATTTCAGGATAAAAGATAACCCTTTAATGATAAATATGGGAGCCTCACTCTAACACAAGAGATACAAACTTTGTGGTACTACTATGAGATTTTCAGACATATTTGCATGGTCATATGTAGATATGCTAGGTTTGGACCCATCTTTAGTCATGCATAACCTTTTGGTGCATCCAGATACCAAACCTATCAAACAGAAGCTGAGGAAGATGCACCCATGTGTGAAACTTTTAGTTAGAGAAGAGATGGATAAATTAGTAGTGGTTGTAGACACTATAATTACGCCCGAGAAATTTAAATACTTAAATTGTGCTAATTATCTCCTTTCCCACAAATTGGTGACATATTGTCAATAAGCACTCATCTTCTCTTCCATTGTCATTAATTGATTACATTACACTAATTAATTAAGTCTCCTATCAACATATACCCTAATTAATGACCTTCGTTAATCAACACTTCCTTCTATCTAGTCTAATTAATTATTATTAATTAATTAGACTCCCTTCTCATTAAATCAATAAATCACTATTTAATTGGTTTAATTCCCTCTTAATGGTTCAAATCATACTAAAATCCATCTAAAAGCTTATAAAAGTTTGCACATGTATTAATTAATCATCTTGATTAATTAATGCACCCCCTTTATCCACATGAGCCACTAAGGGACAAACTAAACCCTCCTAAAGTTAACTCAACCCCAACTAAACCCCCTCCTATCCATAAATAACTCGCATCTCCATTAGAAAAAATAAATTATTTGAAAAATAATTATTTACTATAGTGGAGAAGAATAAAAATCACTAAGGAGCAATAAAATTGTCCGAGGGAGAAGAAAGGTATCGGACAACAAAAAATGCCCCAATACGGTGAAAAATAAGAGAAAAATAATTATTTAATAAAAATAATTATTCCATAGTGAAAGGGAGAGGAGAAAATGGCGATTCAAATGGGCCTCCACCCTCCTAATGGTAAAAATGGGTTAATATACCTTGTGGGGGTAAAAACATCGCGACCAATTCATTTTAACCGAAATGTTTAAAAAATTACCTAAAAGGCTTTGATACGAGGAGAACCATGGTGATCGCATGAGACCGGATTGAGGTGTGCGAGATAAAGTCTAGGGGTACCAATGCGGTATATGCGACAGGACGATGGCCCTTTTTGAGTATTAACCCTAGCCTAGTGATTTTGGTCATTAATGCATGAAATTAGGCATTTGCACGTAGGTGCGGGTGGCGGATGGGGGCATAGGTGCCTTTTTCTGGGCATAGGCATCCTTTTGGGGGCACATGCACCAAAACACATATGTGCACACGCAAAGCATACGTAAAAACACACACCCACACATGTGCACACACATAAACACATGTGCACACACGCACACACATAGGGAATAGGAACACACGTGAAAATCATGGCACAGGCATGAAAAGGTGGGCACACACACTCATACATTGGAGCATACACGCACAAGCGCAAGCACCAAATGTGTGGTGCACATGCCAAAAAGGGTACATATAAGCAATGAAAAGGGAATGCAAGTGCCAAATGACACACACGCGCAAGTGTAGGCACCAAAAATGTGGCACAACACCCAAAAGGGCATGTAGGTGCCCTAGATAGGTGGAGAAAAGATGGGAAAGTGTCAAAAACATGACACTTAGAAGAATTTTTAGGATTTTTGGGTTAACCCTAAAAGGGGAGATAGATTTTTAGAAGAAATGTTAGGAACTGACTAGCACCATGTTATTTTATAGAGACAATTACCAGTGTTTCAGATGTGGGAGCGCATCATACCCGGATAGCTGAGCTAGAGATTAGAATGCGTCAAGACGACTCAAAGAAGCCATGGCGATATTTCTCACAGCATTCACCCACTATAGAGATATGGCATGCGGCAGAGTGCGGGGTGAGAGAAGTTCACAAGGGCTAGACCCAAAGTATCATTTTGATGGTATTCCACATGATGGGCAAGGTGCCTCGCAGAACAAGGACCGAGGCCACAGATGGCCCAATACAAGTAAAAGCAGCCATCTAGAGGTAGGGTCCCAGAGCAAATACGAGTCCTCTAGAGCACCTCAAGGACCAGTCCCTGTGGCACACACAACCTCCGGCAAAGGTGGCACAAATAATATCACAGATAGCTACGGGCTGCACTGGGTGAGAGAGATGCGGCAGAGAGAGAGAGATGACGCCCGAGGCTGGGGCATGACTACCACAGTAGAGTGTGATGAGGCCCGAGCTCACATTGTTACCTTACTTTTAGAGCAAGATCAAGCTCAGGCCCAAGCTGGCCCAGGAGATGATAGAGTGGCATGGCGGAGCCAGATTCAGGAGACAACGGCACAGGGGGCTTAGATATTGAGCCTTCTTCATCAGTCCCAGTCATAGGTGTGGATGGTTGTCACGTAGAGAGATCATGTATATGCATAATCATAGGAACTCTTTACACAGAGGGACTAGGCCCGCACCGAGCTATAGTGATCGTTACTATAGAGAGAGACCGAGAGGATGCTTCCTCTAGATAGGCTGAGGTAGACTTGGGCCGAGTGATAGGTAAGTGAGATACTACCCTTTAGGTAGCACTCACTGCAGAGATGTTGACTCGATACGCGACGCCACTAGGCTTGGTTGTAGGCCTTATTTTACAAAGATGTGCTTATTATAGGGTGTTCTCTCAGAGTAGTGAGTAGCACATGCCACAACAAAGTAGTGGTCGAGTGCATCAGGATCTCGATCACAGAGATTGGGCCATTCTACCTTTAGATCGGTGGAGATAAACCCATACCAGAGAAAGGCCAGGTTGGGCTAAGGGCCATCTCAGCCTCTAGTGTTCCGTCAACTAGAGGACAGATCTGGGAGCCCCAGTGAGGGCGAGAGTTGTGGTTGAGATCCAAATTTTTTTTTGTACAGATTCTTTATATGTATGCCTCTTATAAAGGACAATTTTTTATGTACAGCCTTGTATACATGTATTTTGATGATGCCTCATGATGAAGGCTTGATTCTTTCTGACACATGCCCTTTTTGATGGCATTGTGTATCGATGATGTATTATATTGAGTACCGATCTGGACATTGTATGTATGTGTGCGGACATTGTTTGATGTACCGATCTGGAATTTTTATATAGATCATTGATGTGTATCTATTTTGTTGATATAGATGTATATGACACACATGTATATATATGAGGATTACTTTTTGGGCTCAAATAAACATGTTTATGAGATGATGTACTTTATTGTTTTTATGTCCCGATGCATGTGACATGAGCGGGCATAATTCTATGAAGTGGCATCACTTCGCCACCCCAAAAGAGGGGCAAATGTAGACACCTATAATTACACCCGAGTAATTTAAATACTTAAATTGTGCTAATTATCTCCTTTCCCACAAATTGATGACATATTGTCAATAGCGCTCATCTTCTCTTCCATTTTCATTAATCGATTACATTACGCTAATTAAATAAGTCACCTATCCAACACATACCTAATTAATGACCCTTCATTAATCAACACTTTTCTATCTATTCTAATTAATTATTATTAATTAATTAGTCTCCTTCTCATTAAATCAAAAAATAACTATTTAATTGGTTTAATTCCCTCCTAATGGTCCAAATCATACTAAAATCATCTAAAAGCTTATTAAAGCTTGCACATGTATTAATTAATCATCTTGATTAATTAATACACCCCCTTTATCCACATGAGCCACTAAGGGACAAACTAAACCCTCCTAAAGTTAACTCAACCCCATCTAAACCCCCCTTATCCATAACTAACTCTACATCTCCATTAGTCCCACATTCATGAGGATGTGTTGAATCCTTTATCCTTTGGGCTATATAAACAACCCTCCCTCTACTTCTACACCTACACCTAAATCTCTCAAGAGACAAAAGAAAGCACATAGTTTCATACTAATAGCCTTTTTTCATTCTTGAGCCCTCCATCCTCCATTCTTGAAGAGATAAGCCTCACACCCAAGCATCCATTAAAGGATCAAAGCAAGCAAATATAATTTGATTGCCATTGAACTACTTAGGTTCATTTTAATGTTAAATTAGGCAATTAAGGAGAATAAAGTTCATTAATTTACATTATGTTTTGATCATTTCAAAGTTATAATGTTGAGGGTAGGACTTGCTTATTTCTTCATCATGATGGTGCACATTTCTCATTTCTAGCTAGGTTAGGAAGCTATTTCTAGGTGGTAGTTTCTTGCTTTAAATTTAGCTAAATTGTAGAAATACTTGTACACAGTGGTAGGTTTTATCACACCGATTGATTATTAAGAGTGGATATACAACGTATTGCTGATCTGAAGAGGAAACCGTTTTTATCAGGATATGCCCCGATTTTAGAGATATCAATAAGGCATGTCCTAAAATTATTTTCGCTTACCTAACATCAACATGATTTTCAATTTAATTGCAAGTACAAAAATGGTGTCCCTCGAGGATGGATTTTCGGTTATAAACAAAACAATACTACAAGGAGGATCTACACAAAAATTCATTTACAACCCCTTGGAGATTGTTCCCGCTACTAAATGTAATGCCTTTCGATCTCAAAAATGCCGAGTGGCAATATATCAAAGAGAAATGATTGTAATCTTCCATGACATGATGAAAAAAATCATGGAAGACTATGTTGCTGATATCCTAGGAAAGTCAAAGACTAAATAAGAACACCCAAAAGTTTTGAAGGATATCTTTCAATTCCTTCGAGACTACAAAGTTAGACTAAATCCAAGGAAGTGTGTATTTGGTTTTCAATCAGGACAATTATTTGGATTCATTGTCTCTAGAAGAGGTGTTGAAGTGGATTGGCTAAGGTTACAACTATTAATGAGATGCCTCCACAAAAGAACATTAAGAAACTACGCAAAATACAGGGAAAAATTCACTCAATTTGTCATTTCATCTCTCAGCTCATAGATAAGTGCCATCCTTTCACCCATCTACTCAAGAAAAATGTTACATTCCATTGGGGCCCTGAATGCCAACAAGCCTTTGAGTTACTCAAGCAATATCTGACTAGTCCTCGGTCCTCATGTTGCCTACTATGAGAAATCCTTTGTTATTATACATCTCATCCACCCAATGTGCTATTGGTGCACTGCTAGCCCAATATGATCTAAGCCAAAAATAAAGAGCGGTCTATTACCTTAGCCACACTTTAATTACTTATGAGATGAATTATCCCCAAATTGAAAAGGCTTTTTTAGTTGTGGTTTTTCCTTTCAAAAATTTATCATTACCTATTGAATAACAAGACCAAGCTTATCTCTAAATTTGATCCATTAAAGTACCTTTTTTCTAAACCTGTGCTTACTGGGAGGATGGCTAATTGGATCATCCTGCTAAGTGAGTTCGATGTTGAATTTTTCAACCAAAATTCAAATAAAGGACAGTACTTTCTAATCAAATAGCTTAAGATCCCCTATAAGGAACATAATTTTTTTTGTCTAGATCTACCAGATGCCTCCCTAATTTATATTGATGAATCCTTTGTATAGAAAGTACACTTGACGAGTCATTGAATTTCCACGATTTAGGAGCTAATTCGGTACTTATCACCTCAACATGAGACTTCATTCCAAATTATTTTTGTTTGATTTTCCCATGTACCAATAACATAATAGAGTATGGGTCACTCATTGCTAGGTTGAAACTTGCTATCAACTGAAATATCATAAAACTAAGGGTCATTGGAGATTCACAATTTATCATTAAACAAGTCAATGACAAGTATAAATTCAAGGATGACAAGATCATCCCATACAAGAAGATGGTTGAGACTCTAAAAGAGTATTTTATGTGTGTTACTTTTAGAAAAACAACAAGGGCAAAGAATTGGTCGAGTAAACATCATGGCCACAATCGGATCCTTTCTTCACATTCCACCATGGGTGAGTAAAATACCTCTCTTTGTTGAATATTTGTAAGTACTGCATTTGACATGCCGTAATCATGTCTGATATGTGAAGTTGTTGGTCCTTTTCCCCCGGTATGAGCCCATTTACAATTACCTATAAGATGATACCTTTCCCCCAGACATTTCCCACCTTGAGAAAAGAAACCTTATCTAACGCATAGCTTGTTATACCCTCCTAGGAGGAACCCTTTATCGTCATGGCTATGATGGTAATTTAAAACATTTTCTTAATTTGGCCTAGTCAATTAAAATGATTAAAGAGGTACATGAAGTTGTTTCGGAGAACACACGAGCGAGATGGTGCTCACTAATTTTTTTACGATTAGGTTACTATTGGCCTACCATGGAATCATATTGTTGCAACTATGTTACCAAGTGTGCATTATGTTAGAAGTATGGAAATATTATTCATGCGCCAACACAAGCCTTACAACCAATAACAACATAATGAATGTTTTCAAAATGGGCATTCTATCTCGTAGAATGAAGGTGACACTCACTTCCTCATATGGTCAAACCCATATCATCACCATCACTGAGTATTTTTCTAAATGGGTAGAGGATGTGCATCTCACATATGTTACCGTGCACAAATTTCCAAGTTCATCTTGAATCACTTTATCTACCATTATGACATCCCTTACTGCCATTATATCTGACAATGGTAGATTATTTAAGATCAAGACCATGAAGGAATTATGCCAACGCTTCTAGATACATCTAAAGTTGTATACTCTCTATTACCCTCAATGTAATGGAAAAGTAGAGGCTTTCAACAAAACCATTGTTTGGATTATGGAAATTATTGATAAGGCCAAAATATGCCTCATCAATCTGTAATAAATGATCATATTTCACTCTCCTTTTTATCAAGTTTGACTAAATTTTGTGGATTTTGTTTGATCTAGTATAAGGTAGGATGTAATGGTCCATCTTTTTTTATTTATTAATAACGTTTAAAAATATGTAATTCCTAACAAAGTGTGTGGAAATTCAGTTTTGTAATAAAACAGGTCACATTCAGTCAAAAGAACAAAGTATGAAGCAACCAACACCTTTTTGGGAACATTGGATTCAATATGGCTTAGCTCTCAGACTCTCCGGGATTAGTTCGGAACTTCATCACCTGAAGAAAGGAAATCTATCACTTAGTTCTAGAACCTTTAGACTTAGTTCTAAAACTCCAACACTTAGTTCCGGAACTCCTGCGCTTAGCTCTGGAACTTTTGCAGTTAGTTCCAAAATAGTTCCCTTTGGTTCCAGAACTTCTCCAAAGTTCTGGAATCAATGGGAATCTATTTATTTTGACAACATCGGTGATAGAGCAATTAATGGGCCTTCCAATCAGGAGAATATCAATAGATTGTTGATTCTTCATACTCCAAAAATACTTATGTAGGATCGAATAAATTGTATGTCCAACAAGGTTTCTAAATTCCACATCTACTTTGAGCACTATTTTGTTTCACTAGAACCTATAGATGGATGGAAAAATATTAAGCACTTGTGATTGTAAATTCATCTTTAGATGATGAAATATATATAAGGACCTGTAGATAGATGATAGATATATATGATATAGATATACAATGAAGTTTGTAAGACAGAACATTTTAGTAATAAGATAGCCATTTCGTTTTGAGAGAATCATACTTTTTCAACTCCTAATTCAAGGTTAAACAAGGGCCCACTCCTCTAAGAAGCAGAATTATTTTTTTATTGGTATTTATATTTTTAAGCAATTTGTGTAAATCTCTTAAGTGTTAATTCTGCAAATGTTTTTGATTCTTGATTAAATTTTGGTACGTACTTCTCCTTGCAAGAATTTTTAACAACATTTTCAAATGTCTGATTTATTTCAAGAAACTATGTTTACTTTTGATATGTGTGTTTATTTCCAGCAATTTGTTTCATTCTGCAAGAGTGTGTTTATTTCCAGTAACATGTTTAATTCTGAAGATTTAATTATTTCGAAATGAGTGTCTATTTCTGCAAGTTTCTTATAGATTAGCTTTAATAATGTTTTAGCCAAGAAATCCTTAAGAAAATACAAAACCCCTGGAAAATATAGAAAATAATAAATACCTATAATCAATTACTAGATCACTAAGATTATTCTTCTTGCATATAGCTTGAAACACACCCCTGGTTTGAATATGGCATCAACTAAGAGTTGATTAAATGAAGGAATAATGAAACCCATAATTTTTAGCACTATTGCTAGGGACACACTAGTTAGAATTGTCTAATTAGGTTTCAACAAGAGAAACAATCATACATCTAGTAATTTAAAACTCTTTCCTTCGTTATCATAAAATTTATGAGTAGACCAAGAGAATCAAAGGGTATATTTCTCCAAGAAATATCTCAAAACTAATTATCAACATCCTTTGGTTCAAATAAGGAGGTTGAGAAAGAATTAAAAGCACCATTATCTCATGTTAGACAAGAATTAGAACTTCCACCTTTGGATTTTTTAGATCGATCACCGGAAGGAAGTGGAACTTTTAGGAGAAGGATTACATCCCAAGACTGTGTAGACAAGTTTTGATTCTCAATTGAGTACTCAACCTCCTACTCCTAACTTTTCACCTTCCCAAAGAGGATCACATACCACATTGATTGGGAAAAAGATAGAGAAGATAATGTAGATATGACATGAGAAGTGAAAGAGAAGTTGATAGGACCTTACCTATCCAATTTAGTTGGAGGATGACGATACACCTATGAATAATATTTCACCTACACACTTGCCTACATTTAGAGGGATGTCATCTTAGGACCCTTACAAATTCTTATTTGAATTTAAAGTATTGTGTGAAACCTAAATTACTACAAAAAAAAACTCAAAAACTCAATTTGTTCCCATCCACTCTAAAAGATGCACCAATGAGGAGGTTTATGGGATTAACATCCAATTCTATTACTACTTGGGAAAAATGGAAACTGCCTTCCGAGCACAAATACCAAGACTACTGGGTCGAGGAGAAATAGGAGGGAAGATTTTTTTATGATCAAATAGGAAGAGGATGAAAATATGGAAGATTATTTAGATAGATTAATCCTTTCAAGTAAAAGGTGTGGATTTGTACTTCAAGAAGAGATAAGAAAAACCATTTTTCTTAAAGGTCTAGATGATGAATCTAGGGAAGAACTTAACTTAATGGGAGGCGAAACATCAATTAATTGAGAATGGATGATATTAAAAACCTTTGTAGAAGTTTCTCAAGAACAAGCGGTGGACCTAGGAAAGGAAAAATTGTGAAAAGTGCAAATCAAGACATGAAAAAACTAATAGATGAACTATAAAAATTTAAAAAAGACATCCTAGTTCAATTAACTTCCACCAAAGGATGGATTGCAATCCAAAGAAAATGCTAATAGTGAACCATTAGATGTGTATTGTCCTAGATGTACAAAGAAACATTCAATAAGGGATTGTCCTTTGGATAAAACAGAAATGTGGCTTATTTGTGAATCTAGGGAATATGAAGCTAATGTTTGTTATCTTCTTCCATTCATAACTAATCATCTTAAACAAACCAACACTTCATCCACTACAGAACAATTAAACTTTGTCTAGAGAAAACCTACCCAAGGGCGAGTTCATGCCAAGAATGCTTTCTAATCCTGGATGATTCCATAGGTAACTCAAATAGTACAATTTTTTGGGAAAACCACCTTAGACCCCTCAACCAACATGGAATCCCTAGGATTGGGAAGGACAAGCTTGGTATACTCAAGGACACCAACAACCATGGTCCGGCCAGTCGAGTAACCCTTATACTCGGTCACAACCTAGGTGGAATCCTAATAACTACGCTTAAGGAATAACATATCCCAACCAACATCAACATACCATAATGGGTTCTCTAGTACAAGGCTCACAAACTTGAAATGTGATTTAAACAAAAATGTCAAAGACAACATTGCTAATCCCAAAAACAAACAAAAACCTATGTCTATGGAATAGAACACAAAAACCTAATTGATCTTAATGCCATAGAATGTAAGGATATTCAAACAAGATCTAGAAAAATAATTAATAGTCCACCTATTATAATTACCGAGATGATTGGAGAAACCGAGGACCCCTAGTTCGTTTGTTCCTAAGGAGGGATGAAAAGAAAAAAAGAAGGATCTAGATAACAAATCTCTGAAACTCCATTTCTAGAAATATTTAAAGAAGTTATTGAGACCAAAGAATCTTAATCAGTGTAGGAATTAAGAAAATTAAATATTGAAATACCATTTTTGCAAGCAATCAAGGACTTAGCTCTAGAACCTTCGAGACTTAGTTCAGAACATGTATACTTATCTAGGAACAACAACAATTCTAGGAAGATGTAAATAATTTCTCTACGGAGGACCGAGATTTATCTTGGGAAGGGGAGGACCAAGATTTATCTTGGGAAGGGGATGACCGAGATTATTTATAGATATAACCAATGATTGTGTGGAAGTATACATGGATGATTTTCATGTGAATGCGAGGAAACATTTGATGTTTCCTTGAAAAATTTGGGTAGAATATTAACAAGATGTTAGCAACACCATTTATCTCTTAGTCATGAGAAATTTTTGATGATGTTTGATGAGGTTATTGTACTAGGACACCACATTTCAAAAAGAGGAACTCAAGTTGAACAAACAAAATCAGGATTATTTCAAAATTACATGTTCCTCAAACACTCATAGATATCAAGTCATTCTTAGGGCATCTTGGATACTATAAGATTTTTATCAAATATTTTAGTAAAATTGTTTCCCCGTGTTTGGTTTTGAAAAATTAAAGAAAAATTAATCACTTCCCCAATATTGAGAGTACCTAATTGGGACAAAACTTTTAACATCCAAACAGATGCCTCAAATAACTCAATTGGTTCAGATTACTGCGACACAAACATTAAGAAGGAAAATGTATGTTATTTACTACCTTAGTAAATATCTCACTCCCCCGAAATAAATTACACATGCACCTTTGAAACAAAATTTATCGTTATGATTTATGCAATTAATAAGTTCAGAAATTATATTACGGTACAAAATATTTGTACATACGAGATCACTCAAAGAATTAGATACTTAATGAAAAAGCAAGGTGGTTGGAGGTAGGATAATTATATGGTTATTAATTTTACAAGAATTTAATATTACCATTGTGGATAATCCCATAAAATCTAATGTGGTAGCTGATTTCTTGTCAAGATTATCCACTACAAGGAGCAAGATCCAATTAAGGACAACTTTCCATATGAACAATTATTTGCTATTTCAACTGATACACCATTGTTTGATGATATGGCTAATTATCTTGCAATAGGGAAGTTTCCCTCTTCTTTTACTAAGAAACAAATGAAAAGATTAATCAAAACTTGTGCACAATTTAAATGGTTAAAAGTAATGTTATTTAAATGTTGTCCTAATTTGGTTTTGCACAAGTGTTTGAGAGAAGATGAAATTGTTGACATACTCGGGCATGTCATGATGAACCAAGTGGAGGACACTTTGGGTGAAAATAACAACACACAAAATACTTGGTACTAGCTATTATGTGGCCATCTCTTTCCAAAGATGTGAAGAAATGCATCAAGCAAAGGTGTGACCATTTTCAAAGGATGGGATAACCAAATTTCACTAGTGAAATGCCTCTACAACCTCAAGTAGTGATTGAACCATTTGAAAGGTGGGGGCTGGATTTTGTTGGCCCTTTTAGTCCTCATTCAAAAGGAAAAGAGAATACTATCGTATGTACTAAGTATGTTACAAAGTGGGAAGAGGTGCAGGAATTAACAAAAGCACTTGAAGATACGATTACTGATTTCCTTTAACACAAAATTATGATGAATTTTGGTGCACCAAGTAAAGTATAGTTACAAACCAAGGTCCATAGTTCATGTCCAATATGATCCAGATTTCACAATGTACTATCGGATCTATCATAGGAAGTCATCTCCTATCACCCATAATCAAATGGGCAAGTAGAAATGATCACGTAAACTCTTCAACTTTGGAATTATCCACAGAAACATAAATAAATCTTGTTGTTCTACTTTCTATTATAAAAAGACAAAGATAGCTAATGAATGAGTTATGATTATGCTTATAATTCACAATTGCATGAAACGAAAGAATTTAAGCACATAAAAACCAACAATTTTTTATCTGGAAACCTCGAGAAGAGGAAAAACCAGTCAAGAAGGGAAATTTCTCTTTCTTCCCACTTCTATTGGCTAATTTAAAATACCAAGTATAGAAATTACAATAAGTATGAAAGAGAAGTAGATAATATCTCACACTTCACCCCAAATACTTGCTTTCTCTGTCACAACACTCCTTTCTTCTACAAAACATAATTCTAGGACTAAGAACTTCTTGCTCACTTGATTTCATGCTTCGATGATCCTATTATCTTCTACAAAAATGTATTTATAGCTTCTCTCATTTCTTCCCCGTGCACTTTAGAGAATGGGAAAGGTCATGGAGGAGAAGAGATATGAACAACGGTCAAATTGCTCGGGCTGTTCATTTCATATTTTTGTTTTCTATCGTAAAGAGCGAGGATTGCCACCCTATGAAGAGCGATGGTCCCGGGACCGCCACCCTAGTTGGGTAGCAGTTCTATAACCGCAACTCTACATAGAGCGGAGGTCCTGTTACTAAAAAGACATAACCTCCATGTTTTCATTTCTCCTTCTTTGTCTTTGACAATTTTGTGAAGTAGATTAATTTTGGATCCCTGTGGATCACACCTCCCTTACTTAGGAGACTTTTAGTCCCACAAATTATTAGTGGTGGAGTAGATGAGGAAATAATTCCCTCACTTGCTCCTTTGATTACCACCAGGCCTGCCTTGGTTTCCTCCCTCAGTCCAATTTTCCAAGACTTTTGAGGGCCTCTCCTAGTGTCTCTATCCTTATGTTGCAGCACTACATCCTCCTCTCGATTAACCTCATGAGTCCAAGACACAATCCTCAATGGAAGGTAGCAACTATAGTCCTTCATCTTCATCTAGCATGGATGACTCTTATAGGTGCAAGTTCTCATAGTTTACTACAAGGTACATCCTCATAAATGGTGGAAAGTCAAGTCGAAAATAATTTTCTCCAACCTACTCCAATATGGTGAAGGGCCCATATCATAGTGTCTTGACATTCCGTGCTTGACCTTGTAATCTCTCATTGCTCAAGTAAAGGAAAACTCTATCTCCAATATGTAACTTATGTTCTCTCATATGCTGATCATGCCTAGCTTTGTACTTGGCTTGAGATTTCTCTATCTCTGCTCTTTGACTTTGAGATGGATTTGTCAAATCCTCTCAATGAATTTTTTTTTCTACAGTCACCTCTATGTCTCATGTCTCCTCCTCATCCTGCTACCCAACTGTTATGTCCAGTGGATTTGTAGGTAGATATCCCAAGTATGCTTCGAATGGTGACTTCATAGTGGATGTGTGTACTACCTGGCTATAAGAATGATGAATGTAGGCTAACGAATCATCCCATGTCCTTGGATATTTGTTGTTATACCCTTTGATCAACTGTACCAAAGTCTTGTTACCACCTCTATTTGTCCATCTGTCGTAGATGTAAAGTTGTGCTCCTTTGTAACTTTGATATCCATCTTGTCCCACAAAGTAGTCCAAAACTTCCCAAGAACCTAGAATCCTGTAAAAATAATAGAATTTGGTAAACCAAAATGCACCCATACATTAACAAAGAAAATATCTTCTCCCTCATGTGCTTTTACCGTCTTTTTACATGCCATTAGAATACACATCTTATTGAATCTATCAACAACAACATATAGATAGTCATGGCCATGTTTAGACATAGGAAATACTCCTACAAAATCCATAGAAATTTTCTCCCACGGATGATTAGGTATTGGTAAAGGCATATACAAAACCTCCTTCCTAGTATTAGGCTTGTTAGTACAACAAATTTTACATCCACATATAAATTTTACTACTTCTTCCTACATATTGGGCCAATACATGTACCTTTGCAAGTGGGCTAGGGTCTTACCAACACCGAAATGTCCCGCTACTTTTGAGGTATGTGCTTCCCTCATAAATAGAATTATTTCTTCTTTTGGCACACAAAGCTTCCCACATCGAGTGAGAAGCCCATCTTTAAGATAAAAAATTTCAATCCCTATCCTTTCAGCCCCTTGGGAATGCAACTACTGAAATGTCACCCCAAAGTATTTGTCCTGGGCATATGCCTCTCGTAAGCTTCCTTTGTGAAGGGCTCAATCTGAGAGATAGTGGCCAAACAGGAAAAATTCTCCTATGTGGGTGGCCTAGACAACATATGCGCCACTAAGTTTCTACTACCCTTCTTATATTTGATCACCAGATGGAACTAATGAAGGAACCCCATCCATTTGTAGTGCCTTGCCTCTTGCAATTTAGACTATGCTTGTAAATACTAGAGAGGTTTGTGGTCAGTGTGCACAATAGTTTCTTTACCCAACAAATAATGCTTCCATTTTTAATTTCTGAACTAGTGCATACATTTCCTTATCATATACTAAATATCCTTTAACTTCTATGAGTGAAAGTTTCAAAATGATAACATACGAGTTTACCTCCATGTTAGGAATTAATAATATCTAATGTGGAATAATTCCTTAGAATCGCAATAATAAGAAGTATGAATAGAATTACAGAAATGAAATATGCACAACATGAAGACAATATTTAACGTGGCTCACCAAATGTGGGTTACATCCACTAAGAACACTTGCTCAAATTTTATTACAAGCCAACAATCTTCACAGTTACAATAATCAGATATTGTTTGGATTTGCGCTCAACAAACCCTCCCGAATTCACACTTGAATTCACAAAAACTATTCACCTTCACAAAACACACTCATATAAATCATATTGTATGTCCATCTATTTATAATTACATCAATAGGTAGTCGAAGATGCAATGGATACCAAAAAACCATGGGCCGAAAAACAGCCCATAACGGTTACCCATTACCCATGGGTTAATAAACCACCCATGAAAATTTTCTTCAGGGGCTTTGCCCCCAAACCCCCTTGACCCGCTCACCGGTGAGCGGGACCTCCGTAAAAATATCTGAGTTTAACACATGGAAGGTGTATGAAACTCTAACATGAAAACAAGCTCCACAAACATAACACTCCATGAAGCAACACTGCGCCCATGGTGTAATCACTTACATCTGTCACTACTTCAAAAGGATGCTGCAAATTAGGAATAACAAGCAATAGAGCATGACTAATCTTGTATTTTAATAACTCAAAGGATTTTTTTTGTTCCTTACCCAAGTCAATACCCTTGCTCTTTATGGCCACCATGTGTAGAGGTGTTGCAATCACGGAGAATCTCGGAATGAAATTCCACATGTACTATACTAGTCCCACAAAAATCCTAGTCTTTGTGGCTCCTATTGGTGTTGACCGATTAGTGATGGCTTCCACTTTCTTTAAATACACTTGTAGCTCTCCTCCTTGAACCATGTGCTCAAGATAATCAAGTGAGTGTTTGGAAAATTCACATTTCTTCATATTACAAAGCAGTTGTTTCTCCCTAAGAACTTGCAAGACTTACTATAAATGGATTAGATGTTCTTCCCATGTGGCACTAAACATCAGAATATCATCTAGATATACAATGACACATGAATCTATGAAATACCACAATACATCATTCATCAATTTCATAAATGTAGCGGGTGCATTGCATAACCCAAAAGGAAGTACTAACCATTCATACAAACCCTGTTTTGTTTTGAAGGTAGTCTTCCATATATTCTCCTCCTTCATTCTAACTTGGTGATAACCGGACTTAAGATCCAACTTTGTGAAGAATTTGGCATGTTGAAGCTGGTCCAAGAGATCATCTATGTGGGGAAGTGGATATCTATTGTTTATCGTGATCTTGTTCAAATCGTGGTAGTCGATGCACCTTCTCCAAGAACCATCATTCTTTGGCACCATCACAATAGGTGAGCCACATGGTGAGGTTCTCGGACATATCACCCCTTGGTCTAGTAGTTCCTAAAGTTGTTTCTTTACTTCAGTACTCTAAAGTAAGGATTTCCTATACAACCTCATGTTCGGTGGAGGGGACTGGCAATAGTTGAATCTCATGCTCTACTTCCCTTTTTGGTGGTAATCCACTTGGGATCTGAAAAATTCTAAAGGGCTGAATAATACTATCCAAATCATGATTTTCCGTGGTTAGAAATCTCTAAAACTTCTACCCCATCTTGTTTATCCTTTAAAAAAGTAAACAAAACTGATTATGATTTTCCTGAATAAGTCATTTTGCTTGGTTAACACTCACCATAGTAACCCATGTCTTACACTAGTGTGCCCAGATGTTGTAGTTGATCCCTTCCTTGACCCATCTATACCAGTTTTCCCTTCTCATAAATATAGCATCCCTGATATACAAGTAAGGACTCCAAGTCTACAACATCAAAAGCATCAGTGGAATAGTGTCAACTTCCAAAACATTAATAAAGCGGGAATTTATCCCAAACTTGACCTTACATCTTCTTGTTACCTGAATTTCAACACCCTTCTTCACCCAACCCAAAGGATAAGGGTGTGGATGCTCGTAAGTCTCAAGACCAAGCTTCTTTACAACTACTTCAGAAATCAAGTTAGATTGAGAACCGGTATCAACCAAAGCATTTACCTTAGTTCTATTGATTTGGATTTTGATCTGGAATATTCTACTCATCTCCTCTTCTCACCTTTCCATGTTGGTGGTCGTGCATCCAAGCCTTTCATCTACATCAGAGTCATCTTTGATTTCCACCTCCCCTTCTATTTTTACAACTGTCATGGACTTCTTTGAGTCCTTCGTTTAGTTCTTCGGATGTAACTCGGATGTAACTTCCAACATGTAGCATCAAGTATGACCATTGATATCACAATTCTTGCAAAAATTCTTAGGATCTTTACAAGTATTCAAAGCAGTGGAATCTTGTTTACCTTTCCCTTTCCACTTACCCTTGTTACTGGTTTGCTCATACTCTTTCTTCTGCTGATTTTTTGACTTCTTTTCCCTTGGCTCTGCTTCCCCTTGCTTATTTTCATCATCTATGTAGTATGCTTGCACACACACCTCGTTGAGAACTTTGGGTTTCGTGGAGATGAATTTTCTTCGAAGGTGAGTGTGAAGTCCTCCCAAGTACTTATTAGAATATCCTCATCCTCCAATTCCATGTTTAGCAACATGGCCTACCTCCAAAACTCCGTAGTATAGTCATGCACACTTTCACCACTGCCTTGTCTAAAATACTGCCATTTAATCATTTGGTCATTCTTATGGCCAATAGGATAGAAGTTAGCTCTAAGTAATTATTTAAATTCTTGCCAAGATTTCACAATAGGATGCTTCTTCTTTTCACAAGTGGTTAGATGGGTTTCCCACCAAACCAAAGTGTGTCCCTCCATTTTGAGATGTGTAAAGGTGATCCTCTATGCCTCAGTGACATTATGGATGCTAAAGAAGACTTATAACTATTTTAACCATTTATCAAGCAACTCTGCATCTACTTGTCCTGCAAAGCTTTTAATATCAACTTTTGTCTCAACTTTAAAAGGAGTATGATTAGATTTTACCTTTTCTCTTGCATTTGAAGTCTCTTCTTCATTCTATTCCCCATAACTTTCCTCATGGTGGCTCCTTCCTATGCCAAACTTTTCAGCTAAGTCCCAAACCATTGATTCCATGGAAGTCTTTCTTGACATAAGCTATATTTTGCAAATCGGCAAGCTCTTCTTGCCTTCTAAACATCATATTATCATGGTCTCCAACATCTCGATTCTACGGACCAAGTTCACTTCCTCCATTTGTCCCCGAATTCTCTATTTCCACTTCTTTGTAGAAATATTTGGATCGCAAGGTAAAGCCTCTTTGCCTTTAAATCTTGTCAGTGTCATACAAATCCAAGAATGAATACCACAGTCCTGATACTTGTTAGCTCTGATACCAAAATGATCTGTAAACTCTTCAACTTTGGAATTATCCATAGAATCACAAAATAAACACTTATATTCTACTTTCTATTAGAAAATGAAAGAGATACCTAGTGAATGAATTATGCTTATGCTTAGAATCCACAATTACAGGAAAGGAAAGAATTTAAGCTCACAAACACCAACAAATTTTATCCTGGAAACCTCAGAGGAGGAAAAACTAGTCGGGAAGGGAAATTCTCTTTCTTCCCACTTTTATTGGCCAATTCAAAATAACAAGTATAGAATTTACAATAAGTATGAAAGAGAAGTAGATAATATCTCACACTTCCTCCCAAATACTTGCTTGCTCTATCTCAACACTCCTTTCTTCTACAAAACATAATTCTAGCACTAATAACTTCTTGCTCACTTGCTTTCATGCTTCGATGATCCTATTCTTTTCTAAAACATGTATTTATAGCCTTTTTCATGTCCTCTCGTGCATTAGAGAATGGGAAAGGTCATGGAGGAGAAGAGACACAAAAACCTTCCAAATTCTGGGTTGTTTGTTTCATATTTTTGTTTTCTGTTTGGAAGACTAGGACCGCGCCCCAAAGCGGACTAGAGGTCCCATAACCGCCACCTTGGCTCTAGTTCGGCGGCGGTAGTTGTGTAACCACCGCTCACATAGAGCGGCGATCCTGTTACTAAAAAGACAGAACCTCCGTGTATTATTTTTCCTTCTTCATACTAACTGATTTGATGAAGTAGAGTCATTTTGGATCCCTATAGATCAATGAAGAAATCAGTCACCATTGATATCAACAATGGAACCAGATCCCTATTGTAATAATGCTTATCATTGTAGTAATTTATGTACTTACAACAATCTAAAGGTTAAGTGTACATATATATTTGTATTATTTGATTTTTATAAGCTATGGATAAGTTTCAAGGTTCTTCAATTTATTTAATAATTTTTGATAAGAAACCCCAAGATATTAAGGATAGAGGACGTATGTAATAAGAAAAATTCGATTGTAATATATGTGTGTGTGTGTGTGTTCGTGGGATAGGGTGGACTAAGTGAGATGAAGAGATATGTTAGTCGGAACTCGGGTGTAGAAAAGATAGGGATTGATTGCTAAGACGACTGATTTTCCATATGAAAGATAAGTTTCTAATTAGCAAGGAAATTTGAAAGGCTTCGGTTTTGTGGCAACTTGCTTTCATATGCCACGTTTGGCTTCAAACTAGACGTTCTTTATTTTTGTCTTTGTGAATGGCAGGTTGTGCGAGAGGAGGTTGTATGTACCAAGAAATTTTATCTTTCATGATGATCTGGTCCAAGAAAACTAACACACACGTATCTTGTTTGTTTGAATCATATAAATGTCTTTATCGAAATGTGCTAAATATTGAAAAGAGTTACTCGAAAAGAGAAGTTTATGCGTGATTGACGGGGCTAGAAATGGAGAAACAGTGAATATAGAAAACTGAATGGCGGGACTACGTGTTCGATCTGAACACAGCTTACTCAGTGGGCCTCTATAAATATGGCGAAAGGGAGACAAGGCTCTCACAAATACGAATTATTATTACTTCAACTTGAAATATTAGAGATGGAAAACAGAAACGTTGTAACACTGTCACTCCTAATCTTGGCCATGGCAGTGCCCCATTCTCAAGCACAGAATGTTGCATCCATTATAAGCAAGGATTTCTTTGATGCCATTCTCGGCACTGCAGACGGCGGGTGCGCGGGAAAGAATTTCTACACTTACGATGGGTTTATCAACGCCGCAAACGCTTACTCCGGCTTCGGCACCACTGGATCCTCCGACGACGCCAAGAGAGAGCTCGCCGCCTTCTTCGCTCACGTCACCCACGAAACTGGATGTATGAAATTTATTCTATAATTTCAGCCATTCATTTTTATTACCAATAATTTGTAGATGCATTACATTATTTATATGATTATGATATTTGCAGCCTTCTGCTACATCGAAGAGATTGACGGGGCACAGAAAGACTACTGTGATGAAACGAATACTCAATATCCATGTGTTGCAGGCAAAGGCTATTTTGGCAGAGGACCCATACAGCTAACCTGGTATTTAATTTATCATTTGCTGTGTTGCTTTTTCATATCGAAGTTTTGTTTTCTTGATACGATACTTATTCCGTTGGTCTAATATTACAGGAACTTCAACTACGGTCCGGCTGGACAAGACATTGGATTCGACGGACTGGGCGAGCCCGAGAAGGTAGGGCAAGACTCCACTATTTCGTTTAAAACGGCGGTGTGGTTTTGGATGAAACAGAGCAACTGCCATACAGCCATCACCTCTGGACAGGGATTCGGAGCAACCATCCAAGCTGTGAATGGTGCAGTCGAGTGTAATGGCGGTAACCCTGATGCCGTCAACAAGCGCATCTCTTATTACCAAAACTACTGCCAACAGTTGGGAGTGGATCCTGGCTCCAACCTCTCCTGCTAAACTGGATACTTACTATTTCCTATGACAAAAGGAAAATAATATAAATAAGGCTGATATTCTGCTCACTTGCAGCATATTCTAGAATAACACACCACTCATATGTTGACGACGTCCCTAGTATTTACTGAAACAAAGAATTCAAATAACTTGCTCTTTCCTTGGTGCTTTGAAGCTTTTTATTTAAGATATACAGATAAATACTAGATGTCCATCTGCTCGTAAAATATGCGTCTCTCTCTCTTTTCAATGAAATTCCATTAAGACAATAATAGAAATGTAACGCACTTATTATTTACATCACACCTCTATTATGTCATTATATGGATGATTTCTAAGCAAGAAAACTAGATATTCACAACATTTATTTTCCTTTGTATTTACATTGTTTTATATTTTTGTACACTTGTCATTCCTTGACTCTTAAGTAAAGCATGGTCTATTGATGGTCCGCGTTCTTAAGCATCCTAATTATGATTCGGTCAAAGTTCATTGGTATGATGTATCCAAAAGTGGTGGAATGTACAGATAAAACAACTAAACGGTGAAAACTACGAATAAACATGATGCTGCTAGATGCTAGCTAGTATACTGGCCCGATTCAAGGCAATTTCATTAAAGAGAGCACATCTATTTGCAATGATTCTTGCCAATCTAAATGATGGCCTCACCAAAGGAAGCACAAAGGACTTGTCACAACCCAACAAGAGATGCATATGATGAGGAAACTTACCATAAGAGATAATTGTGGCACCCATCAAAATGTTGTTCTTGTCTCCCAAACCTTGCAGCCATCGTCAAATGTTTCGTTGATTGAATCTTGTGCCAACAATTATATGAAGGGTGATAGCTAGGAATCTCATTAACTCACTAAATGATCAACTCACTAGAGATCATTTTCGGATTATAGACAATAAGGCATATGTTGCGAAGGATTTGGAAAAGTCACTACTCCACTTGAGAGGAGAAGTTGTAGCCTCACGAAGGTGGTCTATGTCCCTAACTTGACAAAAAATCTCATGTGTATAAATTGGATGTTGAATCACAAGCTCAAGGTGGGATTCCTGGTCAAGAAAGGCATCAAATATTTTTTGATCTCATGAGAAGATATGATAATAGCTAGAGATTTTCTAAAGGATCGTTTATTTGCACTAGATGCAATTTCATCCTCCATAGTTTCTCATTCTGCATCGACGGAAAAATCTACTGCTCTTTGGCATTATAAATATCAGAACCCTTTCTCAGAGCTCCCTATAGTAGCACTGCTCTAAGGAGATTGTAATACGAGGTCTCAATTTCCCAATCATTTCCTATAGTATCTAGATGTAGATGCAAGAAAAAAAACATGGATCAATTTCAGCCAGTACCGTCTGTGCCAAAGATCATCTTGAGGTTGTGTATATTGATCCATGTGTACCCCTTCTTGCTTCCTTTTAGGGATTCTTGTACTTTAAGTTCTTAGTGGATGAATAATCTCACAAAAAATGGGTGTTCGTTTTCTAGAAGAAGAGTAAACCCTTTGAAAATGCTAATATATATTACCATCCAGTTCTACAACTAGATCGAGAATCCTCTTCTTCTCCTCTACTTAGATCGAGGGGTTAATTCATCTCAAATAAGTTCTTATAATTATTCAAGAAGAACGTAACCAAATAATTTTTGACCGCCCTTACATGCCCCAGAAGAATGAAATTGCAATTGTTGCAATTAGACTATCATGGAGGTGGATTGTTACATGTTTTGCATAGCTATGTTGGAGAATATAATTTGGGCAGAAAAAGTCTAGACATATGTGTATCTTTTCAACATGGCACCTACAAAAATATTGACACAGAATACACCAAAAGTGTTATGAAATTGTCATAAGACTTCGATCTCATATCTTATACTCTTTTGATGTACAATATATATGCACGTCCTAGCTAAAAAGAGGAAAAAGGTCAATCCCAAAACACTCTAGTGTATTTGTTTGGGGTATAATACTACCTCATAAATCATAATGTCTCATGGATTTTAAGACCAAAAATAATTATGAGAGTCGAGACATGGTTTATGATGAGTCTACATTAGACTCATTTCTACATAGAGGAGATTCAATAATGACCACGTCTCATATATTACACTCATAGTCAGAATATGAACATGAAGAATATTCTCACATTTTCCCCTTTTGCTTCAGTTTCCAATGTGTTTCCAAAGTGGAATCACTCTTCCTTTTTACTTTTAACTCTTTTTCCCACAAAGGAAATTTTTTCCAAATTTCCTCCAAGGCCTCGCACCTCCGCCATTGACTGGAGCAAGCTTTGACCTTTCTTCCATCAGGCTTGCGGGCCATTTTTGATATCTTAACCCTTTTGAGCATAAGAGGAAAAATTCTAAGTTTCTCCGATGGTCCACTTCCCCACTCCTTTTGACTTGTCAAATTACCATGTGTCACTATGGCGCACCTTGAGATGGTCCCCAAAATTGAGACCTTGAATGAGCGTGGGCTCGCCATGTGTCCGGCCTCGGAAAAATTTGTTTGAAGGCTCGAATCTCAGCGGAAGATGCCAAGTGTCATGCTCCAGGCGTCTCTTTTTCTCGTTGAAAAGTCCAAGCAAAATGCAAAGTGAGCGAAGGCCTCCAAGTGTCCTCCTAGCACTTCTTTAAAAGACTATGAGTGAGTGTGGGCTCGCCACATGTCCCTATTCTCCGCCAAACTATTTTAGCTACATAAAATTTATCTAAGTCTGGGAAAAGTAGTGGAAACCTCCACGTGTCCTCCTAGCACTACTCCAAGGCCAAACCAAAATTATATCTTCAAACGAGCATCGTTTCCTCCACGTGGACACATTTTTAAGTTGAGGTGATTCATAGAAATTTTGAAGTACCCAACTGAGCCACGTCCAACCAAAAGGTGCCATGTCCCCTGTCGATGCAAGGATGTAAATTTGATAGGGAGAAACACTCATCAAACTGTAAAATACAGAAAAATTATCATTTAAGCCTGAAAATGAAAATTTCTCCAAGGACAGAGAATTTAGAAATGTTACAAGGCTCAAATACATCCATCAGAGACACATCCATTCATTTTTCTTCAATTATTTAGGGAAGAAACAATGAGGAAGACAAATCTCGGCTATGGAGAATGGAAAATATGGGAGAACTTGAGTTTTTAGATGAACAGAGAATGGGAGACCCAAATTATAGACCTTTTCGGAGGAACAAAGAAACAAGGAGAAAACCATGGAGCCAGAAGTGATCTATGACCCATGAATAGATTAAAAATGGCAACAAAGATTAACCAGAAAAAAAGGGGGAAAAATAAAGTGACAGAGACTGTAAATTGATAGATTTTCAAAGGCAAACTGGGGCGACAATATTTTTAGCACGAACATCGGCTCCGACTTGGGGATGGGCACTTCTCGTGAGTTCCATAAGAACAAAGGTAGACCAAGTGCCAAAATATCCATTGGGCAACAAAGTCAATTTACAGAGTAGAGAAACAGAGCCATCTCCAAAAATGAAATAGAGAAACCAAAAAATAGGTCACCGAGGACCAAAACAAACAAAAACACAAAAGACAAGAGACAAACAACAAACTATACACTGTACACAATATTTTTGCCTTGATTTCAGGGGAATCAATCCAAGAAATGCTTCAAATGCCTACCATTAATAGGAAATTCAAGCAGTTCACCATCTAAGTCCTTGAGGAAGAAGGTATGCTCACCAATCCTGATATCAATGGAGTTAGGGCCCATCCATAATGAGTCAAAATTGTCGTGCTTTCCCTTATCCTCATGTCTACTATCCAATAGAAGCACAATATCTCCAACATTAAAATCCCTAGGAGTGACCTTCTTGTCAAATAACTTCTTCATTTTCTCTCTATACTTTACATGCCTTTTCGGGATGCCCTCCTCTCTTCATCAATCTCAACAATCTGGTTAATGCAAGCATCATAAGGACATACCTCTTGATCTTCCACCGATGCATAAACCGATATTAAGATAGTTGAATATGAAGAGGCGGAGGGCTCGAGTCCCATATAGAAACTCAAATGGACTCTTTCCAGTGACCCTCTTGACAGTGATCCTATCTACCCAAACAACAAACTTCAACTGTTCACCCCACTTTCTCTTGTTTAGATCCAAGGTTCTTCTAATAATCTTCAACAATTTTTGTTACTAGACTCATCTTGTCCATTTCCTTGGGGATTGTAATTAGAGGCATATGTCAAGTTGATCCCATACTCCTTGCACATTGCCATCAAAGGTTTAGCTCTAAAGCTCATGGCATTGTCAGCAACAATCTTGACTGGCACCCCAAACCTACAGATGATATGGTTCAATAGAAAATCCATGACAATTTGGTGTGTTGCTCTTTTGGTGGGGATTGCCTCCACCCACTTGGTGAAATAATCAGTGGCTACAAGAATCCACTTATGGCCAACACTTGAAGGGTCTGAAATATCACCAATGAAATCCATTCCCCATTGCTTGAATGGAGCTTCAATTGATACAAGATGCAAAGGAAGGGAGCTTGAAGCTTTCAGTCTTCCAGAGAGAAGCATTGGTAACTCTCACATCTTATAACCAAATGAGTTGTATCCTGGAGAGTTGGACACCAATAACCATCCCTCAGAATCTTGTGTGTTGTGACTCTTGCAACAAAATGTCCCCCACATACTCCTCCATGGAGATCAGAAATTATCTTAGGGGCTTCTTCTTTAGTAATGCATCTTAAGAGGACTCCCTTTAGGTTCTTCCAAGCCAACCCATAATCAGTAATGACATATTTCTAGGAGGCCAACTTAAGAGCCCTTTTCTAGTTCTTACTTAAATGATCAGGGTAGTATAAGTGTCTGAGATAGAAAATCACATCCTTGTACCACCTCGGAACCATCAACCTTTCAAAAACACCTGTCCTTTCTTCTTCTATCTCATTTACCTCAATAGTTTACAAGTTTCTCTCAACCATAAGTGTAGCCAAGCCCAAACCTCTCCCCAACTTCGTGGTTTGGATATCCATATCATATTCTTGCAACTTGTTCACCCACCTACATATTTTGCTTGAGACCTCCATCTCTGACAAGATGTCCTTCACCATGGTGTGGGGAGCATAAGCAACCACTTTAGAACTTAGAATGTAAGGTCTAAAAACCTTTGTTGCTTTAACCAAGAAAAATTCTTTCTTTTCCATGATAGTGTACTTTATCTTATCCCCTCGCGACACCTTACAAAAAAAGGCTATTGGCCTCTCAGCCCCTTCATCATCCTTCTATAGTAGAACAAAATAAATAATGTTCTCTGGAAAAAAGGAAAATAGTTGGAAAGGCTTCTTATAATTTGGAGCTGCCAAAATAGGGGCATGTTTTAGTGCCTCCTTGATTCCACTGAAATATTGGATGGAAAACTCCTCCCATTTGATGACCTGGTCTTTCTTCACCATGGAAGTGATTGGAATGGTCAACTCAAAAAAATTTGGTATGAATCTTCTAATGAAGTTTATCTACCCAAAGAAGGACTGAATTCCCTTATTGGTTCTTGGGATTGGGACCTTGTTGATGGCCTCTACTCTTTCTAGATCAATCATCACTCCTTGTGACACAATGTGACCAAGAAACTTTTCCTTCTACACTCTGAAATGGCACTTGTTTGGATTGAGTGAAATGCCATATTCTCTACATCTTATCAGCATCTTCTCCAAGTGCAGCAAGTGGTCACTTCTCTTTCTAGAAAACATAGTCACATCATCCTGGTAGACAACAATAAACTCATTGATGTAACCAAAAAAAGCAACATTCATTTCTCTTTGGAAGGTGGCTCCAGCATTCATTAGACCAAAGGGCATCCTGAGATACACATATTTTCACCAAGGAATAGTAAAGGATTTCTTGATCCTTTCTAATTCCTTCACCACAAATTAGTTATAACCGGAGAAACCGCCCAAGGTAGAGAGCAATTCAGGCCCAGACCACCGATCGCAGCATGTTCTCCATATTTGGTAAAGGATAATTATCCTTCATTGATGCTCTATTCAAATTCCAGAATTCCACACATAACCTGATATAACCATTCTTCGTTCTTACTGGTACTAGGTTTGCAACGCAAGAAGAATACCTAGTGGGCTGAATAATCCCTCCATCTCTCAGCTTCTTTAGTTCCTCTTGCATCTTGAGAGATAAGAGTGGGTTGATTGGCCTCTATTTCTACCTGAATGGCTTTGCATTAGACTCCAAGGGAATCTCATGCTGAAACAGGTCCTCTTTGTATGCTTTTAGTTCAGAATAGGTCCAAGCCATACAATCTTGGTATTTCTTCAACAATTGGATGTATGACTACTTCTCCTCCTTGCTGAGATTGCTGCCTAACCAAATTTTCCTTGGCTTCTCCTTTGTGCCAAGGTCATCCTCCTCAATATCCCTTAAGGCTTCCACACATCTGTTAAGAATACAATCAACATTATCAAAATTGGACTCAAGAGAAACCAATCCTCTAGGAATGGTATTGGTGTTTAGCTGGATGATTCCCTTACCAAAAAGGTTTCTTTTCCTTCTGTTGTACATACCATTGGCTCCAAATCAATGCATTGGTTAGCAAACTCTCCTTTCTCTGCAGAAATCTTCTTATCTGAGCATCATCAACAAAAACCCGCCAATGTTTAATGTTGTCAAGGACAGAAGGTCTTGTCAATACCTCAACATCATATTCACTATATGGGGACATTGTACAGTTGTCAAACCGAGACCCCAACACTGCAAGCTTTTCTACCAAGTCATTGAATTTCCTATCATGGTGCACTATGTTGAATGAATCAAACATCTCAATAAGATCCCAAATTACATGTTTATACTATTTCATTCACTGATTCTTTGTGGCATACACTTTTCGACTTGTTTTACAATTAATTCTGAGTATCCTTTGACAATGATGTCCCTGATACCATATTTCCAAGCAATTCTTAAACCCAACAATAGTGCCTCATACTCAACAATGTTGTTGGTGCACTCAAAGTTGAGTTTGAAGGAAAAAACAAATTTTTCCTGACTAGGAGAAAGTAGAACAATACCAGCACCATTCCTAAACATCGAGAAAGCCCCATCAAACAATAGATTCCAAGGAGATCCCACTTGTTCAAGACACCTGCATTCCTCAATATTGTGCTCCTTTCAATCAACAAATGCTACAAAGTTTTCAACATCAACATTTATGTAAAATATGTCATAGGATGCATTATAGGGATCCTCAATAAGATGCAACATTTTCTTTTCTCCATACAACCTAACAAGGATGCCTTCAATTGGAATGGTGGCATAGGAAATATCCATTTGGACACTCCCACCAACACTAGCAGCCCATTTTCTTGACAGTAGCATGCCCCACTTGGCTGGGAAGTCAACGATGACAACATCAAGTTTTAAATTTTTACCTGGGTAAGCTGCAAATCTACACCACCAAACCCTTCACACATCCCACTACCGGCACTTCTTTGAATCCATGGCAAGTGCACTTCCGATATTCTTTTGTCACTTTGATATCTATCTCATTCATGAATTCCAAAGGCATCACATTGCATGATGCCCCGAGTCAAACATGCAACAGGCAATCTGTCCTTAATGATCAAACTAGTGAAGAATGGATACACATTCATCTAAGAGTCCACCAAGGATGTCCCCAAATAGACCTCAGGTGGTTCATCTACCTCCTCCAATGTTGGTGGTGTCTCTAATTCTTGAATGATTGGAGGAGTCTCCACAATATTTACATTTCTGCCTAAGGTAGTCTTCTCTTCTTTCAATCACAAGTATTCAAATGCTCTCTTTTTGTGCTCGGGAATCCTAAGAAACTCAACAATTGGAATAGAGACTTTGATTTGACTTAAAACTTGGGCAATATCATATGGGACATTCCTTGGCAAGGAAGTATTGGAAGGAAATCCAACACACTCATTAGGTGGTACAGGATTTTTGATAGCTTGGGCATGAGTAGGGGTATGATTTTTGTTTGGAACTACAGTGGCTCTTGGGAGATGCATATTTCTTAGGAGTATCTTTAGGAATGTTTGAAAGTAAGGGAGCTTTTGGCTTGGCTTGAGGCCATGTCCTTTTGATAGCCTTACTTCTGTGTTATATTCCTTTTCTTGAAAAATAACAAGCAATATAACCTCATCACCTAAACCTTACACAATTATTTATTAATTGCCTTCTAATTGATAAATCCACATCACCTACCTACCACCTCACTTTGCCACTTCATCATGACCTAGCCCTAACCCTAAACTAACCTAATTAAGACCCATGACTTGTCTCCAGACTCACATCCATAACTAATGCCTCCTTACTCGCACCCAAAGCCGACCTTCTAGCCACTTGACCAAGCCCGCAATCGATCTCTGGGAGAAAAGTAGGAAGGTGGGCTATTTTACTAAAAATAGCCTACTTTTTCCTTACCGATGCCGGTTCCTACTCGACCGCCGCTTCTACTACGCAACCGCCATCGATTCCTCGTAATGGGCTCCCAAACCAAAACAACGGATCGGAATTTCATTTTGGAGATCACCAAAGGATTTTTGATCAACAGAGAGTATCATGGAGCGAGGAACAGAGTCCCGATCTTCATTTAATCAAGCAGAGACGAGTAAAGAAACCAAGTGCTTGCAGAGAGGAGATCAACTTGCATCTTCACAAAACCAAGTAAGTCACATCTCGCATGTCCTCTCGTTATAACATTTCTTATGCTCTTTGAATCACAATCCTCCTAAATCCGCTTTCAATCCACTACCCAACGTGCCATTGATCTAATCTGCTCATTCTTTTACCCTCATCATCTCATTTCCTAATATCATCCATAAACCAGCCTTTACAAACACCATAGCTACTAAGAAGATCTTAACCCACCAGATGCGGTTATCGAATCGCATCGCTATCATAACCGCATCGCTATCAAGAATCGCCATCGGTTCCTCTCGATCAAAACTAGTAAAACCAGCCTTTCCCTACCAGCTTCAACGAAACAATTTAATTGATACTTTTACAGCTTTTGTGTTAATTCATATTAAGCAGGGAACTCACCACCTTCGAAAGGAAGTTTTATATTTCCGGCCCAAGGCGCTTCTCATTTATTGTTTAATCAAATCTTGTGGTCTTGTGTTCTTATTTGCAGGTAGTCCTTCCAAGACAAAAAGGAGTTCTTCGCAGTCAACCTGATCTTTCTCTACGGCACGCGCACACCATCTCGACATTCTACAGGTATTCCTCCTAACCCTAACCTTATCTGTTTCTAAAAGGAACGAGTCTTTCCGAGTGAAACATTTTGGCACGCCCGGTGGGACCCATTTTGGGTTTCTTTCTTTTGCTTATTTTCATTTTAGGAAGCATATTTGCTGTTGCTGCTTTTGTTATATATTTCGTAAAGTATTTGTCTTGCTTTTCTAGTTTCGCATTAGTGAAAGTCATCTCTCTTGCTTCATCGAACATAATTTTCGATTTGGGTTTAAAACACATGCATTGCATTCCTGCTTGTTGTTCTTCAATTCTAGTGAACATAGATTAAGTAACAGGTCGTACACGTGGGGGTGATATCCACGGTATTGACAGGAAATTAACCCTAGTTTCACTGCACAACACATACCGAATCACTTCACAATTAACACAACAGCTCAAACATCCCCCCTTTTCCGCGGTATTCCTCCGCCCGATTGAGGTAACCTTATAAGCCAAAACAAACTTGACATTTCCCCTAGGTCTTGTTGTTTAGGATTCTGACATCATCTTACGTCTAAAGGCATAAGCCCACGATAACTAAAATTAACCCTACGATTAGTCTCTCGGATTTGCGTGTGCATCTTCGCTTGTTTTCAAATTCTCGTTTTTCTCGTCATACTTTGTCTTCTCGTGATCAATAAGTTGATAAATATACTCAACGCTGCTAAAAATCAAATTAGCAGCCTTTTTATATCTTCTTATCCTAGACTTTTGACACCGCATCGGCTAAGGGACCGGACGCTGCTTGCTCTCAGGACCGACACCGGTTAGTAAACCGATATCGTTGCCATCGCTTCATCAGCCCCCGACAAACCAAAGAACTTGCCAAATTCATCATTCCGAGGTTGTTTTTGTTCTTGATAGATTGAAACTTTCCCGTGTGTTCTTGTCCATGGTTGTCATCACTGAAGCAAGCCGCCGCCATGGTTTCACATGCCTCGCTCGTGTCTTCGCTCGAATCACCCCCTTCACATTCTATAGGAACCCTACTGACACCTGAGATCCCCAAATTCCTCGTAGGAGACAAGGACTTTGCCAAATTTCTGGATGCTAATCCCAGCGCTGTACAATACTATTTGTCTCATGCCCCTGACCGTACGCCTGATGGTCAGCTCCTTGTTGGCATGCCTATTAGTATAGCTGCTCATTTAGCTCCCACTCCTCCTAATAACACTGCCTTACTTCCTGCATCTCTAGCCCCGTCTCCCAATCCGACGGCTTCAGAGGTTCATACGACCCCGATTAGCTTTCCTTTGGTTAATCTTGGACCCCACGTATCGCTACCACCAACCGCCCCTACCTCATCTCTCTTTCTGCACCACTCCATTCATGACTTACTCTCGCCACCTATTCACACGAGCTTTCCTTCTCAAGCTCCGCCTACCTTTTCATTCCCATACACGTATCCAAAGAACCTCAACACCTTATATGGGACATCCCTATTCTGCTGCACCATCATCTCATCCAACCAGCCCTTGGTCCAATTTCATCAAACAAATGATGGACAAAATGCAAAACCTGGAGGCTTTGCTTCGGGAAGTCGTAGCGCTGACATACGAGCAAGTTTGTCGGGAGCCCATTCACCCTTCTCGTCTCCCCTTCATTCATATCCTCCTCAATGGGAGTTGCCAAAATTTACTCGCTTTTAACAAGAAAGAGGATCCTCAACAACACTTGCGATCATTTAGACATGCTTGTTATTTGATTGCCCATGATGACGCTTGTTACTCCGCACCTTCCCCATGTCCTTATCAGACCCGCCTTGAGTGGTACAAAGGCTTTAACCCAAGACTCGATCTTCTCTTTTAACCAACTAGCCCAATCTTTCTTGGATCATTTCTCCATTAACATTGCCAAGAAAGTATCTATCACCGACCTTTATGCCATCCGACAATTGAAGACGAATCTATCGCAGATTTCGTGGGACGATGGCGGGCCTTATCAACCAACTTACATATGCCTTCGCCTCAAACCGAACTTATCGAACTTTTCACGCGGCATGTGCTAAGCACATTTCTCCTACTCTTCAAATTCAAACTTTCCGCACATTCGACGATTTTTACTATGGCTCTAAACTAGAAATTCGAGCTTAGAAGAAGAGAAATTGCGGTCACAGAACAAAACCCCATTTCCGAACTCCGATTCTACCAACAAGCCAAATACCGCCACTCCTCACGCGTCCACTTCTTCTAAATCAAAAGGAGCTGTCCACGCGGTAATGGTCAAATCTCAAACACCGTCCAATACTCCGCCGAAAACCACCTATAAGTACAAAGCCGAGCCCATCAATTACACTCCTCGGGAGAAACTTATGGCGTCATCCTCGAGAAATTGCTCAAAGTCGGGCTATCACCTTGCCCCTCGTTAAACCTCACTGGGTTTGACTCCACCCGCGCAATACCTTCCCCGGTACAAAGAAAATGACTTTTGTAACTTTCACCGCGTAAAAGGACATAGTCATGAAAACCGCAAGATGTTGAAAAACATAGTGCAGAAATGGTCGACGCAGGGATATAACCTCGATAATCCTAACGCCCCGCTAACCGAAATCTGAAAATTTTCAACAAGCCATTCCCGAATCACTCATCCAACAAGAACGTAAACCAAGATATCTTAGCCGAGGAGAGTGTTCATGAGATCCATGCATTTTCGATTCTCACCAAAAGCCTCTATTGAAAAATTTTTTTGAATCAAGCCTCTCCACCAACACAGAGTCTCGAACCTCCTTCACCACCATCAAGCCAAAGTGAAATCATTCCTTTACCCATAAAAGAGTTAACTCGCCTGACTTCTCTTCTCATCGATGAGTCTTCTTACACCACATCCCTACAAGATCGTGAGCGGATGTTATCTAATTTATCTATTTCCCAAACGTCCCTTCTACCGCTCTTGCGCACAAGAGGAAGGCTCGCCACTCCTTTTGACATCCTTAGATGAGAAATCTCTTACACCGACATCACCACATTCTTTAAACATGACAGATCCCCTCAAACACGCCTCCTACCTATTAGTCCTCATCGCCTAAATCTTTTCAACGACCGGTTGACCTCTTAACATCTATTGATACAAAGGCCTCATCTACCTCCCCGTGTCACACCCACAAAGGACTCGGAATCACAACCCGTCGCTCTTCCGTACAAAAATTACAAATCACACTGAGACTGCTCATTCCACGTAAGATAGACAGCCCTATGGGAACGCTTGAGTACGCCTTTTTCTACTCAAATGCAAATGACCGATCCCGATGTCTCCACCATATACCCGAAGTGTTTGCGTGCTTAAAATGCCCATGTTCTCACCTTCACCCCCTCACCTCTACCAAATGCCCCGTCCACTTCTATCAACTTAACCAGATCTTCCCCTACGCTGGGACCTCACCAATGCCTGGGCCTAACGCACCCGCCTAAGCGACTCGATCTATCCAAAATAAATCCGTCCCGCCACCTAGAGACAAACTCAATCCGTGCCCCTATCACAATCAAAACCATCATCGTCATACCTACCTTCCATATTGGGACCCCATCCTCTACCTTACATCAATATATCATACCTCCCGTTTTCTTCAAAACAACCTACGCCTTCCGCACCCATACAGTAAATTGTGGTATAAGAACACCGCTCACTCCGCGTATCCCGTCCACCTATCAACCCTAAACAAATTCCATCATCAAAAGATTTGTTTTCGGTCACTCCTATTTCCCGTGGTTGTTTTTTTCGATACCACATCATCTCGCGCCTCATCATCCAACATAGCTTTCGCACAAAGAAATCACGTTTAGTGAAAACCACGTATCAACACCCCTCGGCTAAACCACCACCCGTGCGAACCAACCACGCCCAAACATTACCAAAACCCGCACAACCAATACCCTCATCCTCTTCCGATTTTGACCCACTCAAAGGATCTTACGCCAAAATCCTTGCTATGTTGGTGGAGAATGCGACCATTTCCCTACCTCCACTTAGACCTTATGATCCGTCTAAACCCCGACCTATGGGTTACGATGAGTCTAAAATCTGTGCTTATCACCGCACACCAGGACATGATGTGGAGGGATGCAAAGCTCTAAAAACCATCCTTCGTCACCACCTCTCCTGATAGAAAGATTAAGAAAGACAACTTACGAAGGGAGAGACCTTTAGTTTCCATTCCTCTCCTATACCATCCGTCCCCGCCTCACCAAGATCTATCATTATTACAACCCCACCTCAAGACCATGAGTTATCCCAACCATCTTCCTCATCTCAGTCTACGAGATTAATATGATTAGTGTCGCTACTCGAGGCGTAAAAACAATGGGAAAGCAAAAGAAAACACACTCGCATGCATCTCTTTCTCCGTCAAACATCCCGATTGCACCACCACCTAAAGTGGTCATTCATGACCCGCCTATCCCGCCTCTAATGGCATTGCCCACCGAAATATGATTAAACAGCCTTCACCAATCGCCCGTAAAATGACACCGTATGATCTCATTCGACTTCAATCTCATCGACAAGCTCTCGTTGAGATCCTTCAAGGGATAGAGGTTTTACCTAATGAAACCCCGCCTGCCGCTCCATTCTAACACCCAATCACGTTGCTTCTCTCACCAAACAACCCATCGCCCCAACCACTTCGCCTCTCGTACAACAAGCCGCAGCAGCTGGCCCGAAGACGAAATTGTTGACTTTGGTATGTAAGATCCCGACTCGCTTCTTTTCATCTCGCTACACATCCGTCGAGACATTCGGTACGTCGTGTTATGATTGACGGGGTGCTAGCCTAAACATCATCTCTTCAAAAGCCTTCCAACAAATGAATATCCCTTCTAGTTGCATGTGTGCCAACCCCATCATGTCATGCGGTCATTCAATGACGCTATTACTTCTACCTTAGGCACCGTGATCCTCAACATTCGGTAGGACCACGACTTTACCCGAACTCTTCTATGTCTTGAGGGAGAGTTCCAATATAATATATCATTGGTCGCCCTCGATCCGAGCCATGGGATGCGTTCCTCAACATTACATGATGCATAAAATTTGAGTATGAGGGGAAGTCCTACACCGTAAAAGCGACCTCCCCTTTAAAACCTCGCAATATGTTATACCGCCCTAACGATGTGCTTATACCAATCAAGACACCCATACATTCAACCCAACCATCCTCTTCAAATGTACCTCAACCATCCACCTCAACCGCGCCTACACCTTCAATCGATGAAACCACCATCGCAAAACCACTTCCTTCCCGCAGCCTAACATTCCAACCTCCGACCCCTTAGTAGATGTTTTTCAGCCGCCTTACGCGGGGAGTACCGCCTATATAACGTTAGTTCTTTCCCTACCCCGCAGAGTACGGACAATTACATGCACATCCCACCTACGACCGTCGCGTGGGGAGGTAATCTCTTACGACCACCCCATCGCCGCACTAACCTAACGTATGGGGGTGTTGACGCATCCTCCATTACCCCCGAACCTCCTCTTGGTGTGGTTCCTTCCAATCCGATTTTCAATACTTGACAAATCGTCGTTTCGCCCTCACCTTCTTGACTCTGCGGCGTGGAAAGGCTTTGGTTTTGGCCTTTACGAACAAGGCCGACATACACTCATTCCCGTGACTACCCGTAAACATAATGATCGCAGTGGTCTCGGTTTTCCCAATACACCTACACAGAGACACCTCCCGTCACCGTATCCGGAAGAAGAAGACGCCGCCCTACCAAACCATCATCACCCACTTCGCCATCATCACCCACACAATCTATAGACTCGAATCCATCCTCCTAACTTTTTTTTTTTTCATAAATGCTATCTTCATAGGTCCTCTCACTTATCAACGCGATAATGAGGACCCATCTTCTCTCCCCTTCGTATCCGCACATGATCAAGAGGATTCGCTTTGATTAATGTTGTTGAATGCCAGATGACGACTCCATCCTCACTTACCTCGCGCGATGATTCTTATATTCAACGAGCCTTACCATCTCAAACCCAAACCATGCCGAACGAATCTACCATAGAAATCAACATCCACACGAGGAGGATCCTCACATTGTGAAGATTGACAATCCCTTAACACATCGTAACAAGCCGCCTTTACTACCTTTCTCCGTGCTCGCAACCAAGCTTTCGCATGGTCTTACGCCGACATGCCAGAATTGATCCTACCATCGCCATCCATAACATCACCCTAAACCCCGATTCCAAACCAACCAAACAGTAAATTGAGAAAATGCATCCACGCATTGCTCTCTTGGTCAAAGAGGAGCTCCAACGACTCCTTTTCTGCTTCCTTCATCTTGCCTATCGACTATCCTCAATGGATTTCTAACATCGCACTCGCCACTAAAGCGACAGGGGACTTTGATATGCATGATTTCCGGATCTTAACCTCGCTTGCCCTAAGGATGACTTCCCTTACCTAGCATTGACCAACTTGTTGATCTAATCGCAGGTCATGAGATGCTCTCTCATGGATGGCTTTTCAGATACAACCAAATTTTGGTCGCCTCGCCGATCAACACAAAACGCCTTCATAACTCCTCGGGAACCTTCGTTATCGTGTCATGCGCATTTGGCCTTAAGAATGCCGGGTGCAACCTATCAGCGGGCTATGACCTACATTTTTCATGACATTATGCACACTATCCTTGAAGATTACGTCGACGATCTTCTTGGCAAGTCTAAACATCGTAGTGAACATCTTGATGTTTTAACCATTATTTTTGATCGCCTGTTACAATATTCTGTCCGCCTTCAACCAAAGAAATGTGTCTTTGGTGTTCTTTCGGGAAAACTTCTTGGCTTTATCGTCTCTTTGCGTGGCATTGAGGTCGATCCATCTAAAGTCAAAGCTATCCTAGAAATGCCCCCACCCAAAAATCTCAAACAATTGCGTAGTTTACAAGGTAAGCTCCAATCTATCCGACGTTTCATCTCCCAACTCTCGGATCGGTGTCAACCTTTTCATCACCTTCTTAAAAAGGACATTGCCTTTCAATGGAGTGAGGAGTGTCACCAAGCCTTCGAAGCTCTCAAATCCTATCTCTTGCAGCCACCCGTGCTTATCCCACCCCAGGACGACCGCCCTTTCTACCTTTATCTTTCCGCCACTGACCATGCTATAGGTGCTATGCTCGCACATCGGATTCGAGACGACGAGAACAAAGCCGTTTATTATATAAGTCGACTCGTGGATTATGAGACTAGGTATACACATGTAGAAAAATTGTGCCTTGCCCTATCATTTGTAGCCACCAAACTCCGACATTACCTCCCGAATCACAAAACTTTTGTCATCACCAACATGACTCCCATTCATTATATGTACGCCAAACCGCATCTAAACCAACGATCGCTCGATGGCTTATGCTCCTCGCCGACCTTGACCTTGAATTGCATAACGTAAGTCAATCAAAGGACAAACTTCGCAGCACCAACTCATGGAGGCCCCTTTACCTCGGGGAACAATTTACCAATTTTACCTTCCCGACGAACTCATCGCCACTCTTTCACTCCGGGAAGAGTCAGATCAAATGACCCTCTTCTTCGATGGATCTAAATGCCGCGGCGGAGGAGAGCCGTTGTTCTCATTCCTCTCGACGCTGAGCCTATGCCTCTTTCATTTCGGCTTGATTTCCCTTGCACTAATAATACAAATGGAATACGAGGCCCTTGTCTCGGTCTCCAAGTGCGTTACACTTAGGCATCAAATCTATCAACATTTTTGGCGACTCTCAATGGTAGTCAATCAAGTTATGGGCGTCTACCAATGCAAAAATGAGGAACTTCAAAATACAAACACTACGTGGATTCACTTCTAGCCTTATTTACTCACTATTCTATACAAACCATTCCACGCTCCACTAACAAATTTGCGGACACTATGGCTTGCTTAGCCTCGCAAATTCCCGCCGCACCAACTGACTCTGAATTATTCGTCGTGGTCCAACAACTTTTTGTCCCATCCTATTCAACCCCGGTAGTTTGTACGATAAATACTGTGTCTACTAGTTCGCAGGATACCTGGTACCACCAATTTCACGACTACCTTACAATCTCTGTCCTCCCACCTGACCTTACTAGTAACGGCAAACGTGCTTTTCTTAAAAGTGTTTCACGTTATGTTGTCATGGGGGGACTCCTCTATAAACGTGGCTTTGATGGCATCCTCCTTCGCTGTCTAACTGGCGCGGAGGCCACTCATACCATCCAACAGGTCCATGACGGTATTTGTGGTGGACATTTTAGCTGCCCTGCTGCTGGGCCAAACGAATCCTTCGCCTTGGTTATTATTGGCCTACTCAATAACGATCGCTACTTAATATGTTCAAGCGTTGTGTTATGTGTCAACAACATGCCAACCTTCAACATACTCCTAGCCACCCGCTTCCAGTGTCGCCGAGATCTTTGGCCCTTCTCACAATGGGGTTTAGACCTTATTGGTGAGATTCACCCGACCTCTTCACAACGCCACCGCTGGATAATCACAATGACCGAATATTACACAAAATGGGTGGAGGCTATTCCACTCATTTCAATCAAAAAGAAAAAAATTGTCGAATTCATTAACCATCACATTATCTCGTCGCTTTGGTATTCCTCATCGCCTAATAATGTATAATGGTAAATCTTTTAAAAACAAGTTGTCATTGCAAGACCTCATGACAACTTTGGTATCAAACTTAGCTTCTCATCACCCTACTATCCACAAGCCAATGGGCAAGCCGAGTCCTCTAATAAAACACTAACCAAAATCCTCATGAAAGTGTCAATGAATCCGAAGAAATTGGCACGATCACATCCCCTTTGCCCTTTGGGCTTATCGCACTAGTATTCGCACTCCACTAATGCCACACCTTTTCTTTTAGTATACTGCACCGAGGCTGTTTTGCCTCTCGAAATACAAATACCTCCCTTAGAATATCTCTTCAGATATTCTCACCAACGATGATTTCCGCCAAGAGCGGTTAGCCCAATGGAGCTTCTTGACGAACGCCGTCTTACAGCCTCTTGATCACCTTCAAATCTATCAAAAACGCATTAAACGTGCTTATGATAAGCGACTTCATGAGCGTATTTTAAGGTTGGTGATCTTGTCCTCAAAGAGAATCAACATGTAACCAAACTAGAAAAGAGCAAACGTGGAAAATTTGCTCCCAATCGATTGGGCCTTATATAATCACTCACACCTATGGATCGTACTTATCGCTTAGCTTCGCTTAATGGTAAACCCGAGCCTCGAGCCCCTTAATGCCTTACATCTTCGACTATTCTATTGTTGAAATTAGTGTTATATCACTTATCCGCCTACCGCTCGTCCCTTCGAGCTCCCATACCACTACATACACTTGTTTCCTACATCTCATAATAAAATCAAGCTCACATAGTTTGATTCTCACCTCCCCTTGACGATGCCTTTCCCTTTTTAGTCTAGTCCATGACTTCAAAGTATTAAAATAAGCCGTATTCTTATGGGATTTTCTTGAGTCAAACTTCCTACTAAACTAGATGCTTCACGCCAAAAGAACATCTAGCTATCTAAATTATATATAGACTGTTCCCTCGAAGGACAGCTATATGCCAAAAACTATTGATGCTATTATATATATAGACTGCTCCCTCGAAGGACAGCTATGCATTTAAATCATATCTGCTACTATAAATAGATCGCTTCCTCGAAGGACAGCTATACATGGGCCAATTTTTTTCTCGAAGCTTCTCGCATCGATCGCCTTCGTGAAGACCTCAAGAATAATACAATCAATATCCTCTTGAGACTTCCCGCATCGATCACCTACATTCAATAAAATAAAAGCCTCATTCAAAAGAACTTTTGAGTCATGGACTTGTCTATTTAGGGTAGGTTCTCTTCCGGCAGAACACTCACTTTGTAATAAGTTCTCCGTATCTCAACTATATCATCCACCTCACCTCACCATTTGTTTCAACTCAAGGGACGTAATGTACGCTCGATATATTGTGATCACACAACTCTTTTCACCGATTGACTTCTCGTCTATGCACGGTACCTAGGGCTCCAAGCTCGTTCTACGTTGTGTGGTTTGTTTAGCTCTTTTCACCTACTGAGCACTCTTTTCGCTTTGCCTCGCATCTAGGATTGTGTGTTGACCTTAATCAGACATGGTTCCCTTCTACTTGGGTAGGCTAACTTTCGCTTCCTTATACCTTTTACAACATCACCAATTCATTACCAACACCATCAACCTTACCTTTACCAATCTTAATATTTTTACCAACCAACCAATTGCCTAAACCGTACTAAATTGCTCCGAATTCACGCTCTCCCCGATCCTAAGGGAGAACTACATCGGCCCGAGGCCCTCCTGCTTTGTGCAATGGGCTATGTAGGCAAAGACTTGGAGACATGGGGTCTCCCAAGGTTAGCTCGACCATCCCCTACCATAACCTATCATGTGTGGTAAATATAAATATTTTTGTGTATTTCTATTTAATCACATTCCTCTTTATCCTTTTTCAAAACACCGAAAATCAAAACACAAACATTCTTATTATTATCATAACTCAAATCAACATACATATCCAATTTTATTTAGATGTTAAACAAATACATCTTCTCTATCATCGACACGCAGTCAAGCATCCTTATTTATTCTTATACCTTGCTAACATTTACTGCACCTCACGCCTCATCCCGAACTAGGTGATGATCGTGATCGCCGACCCTCTCGCCGGCCTCTCGTCCTCAAAGGTACCACGGCTATTGGTACCGCCACCGATCCGCCAATCTCTCCCCGTAACATATGAATACGCCTCTCGCATGGAGGACTCCAGCCTCTAGTCTCTCCGCCCGTGACTCGCAACCACTAACAATCCTCTTGTCTCATTCACTCTCGCGCATTTGAGCGCCGAACCAAACGCCGCAGACGATCCTCTCTCGCTGTAATCACGCTATGTCAGCAATCACGTATACCTCGCAGCTCGCTACCCACCATAATCTATAGGCCTCTCGCATTCCTCGCATCCATTACCCTCGCGAATCGCTACCTCTTCGTGACCTTCCTCGGAGGTGTTGGCCGGGAGGTGAGAAGAATACCGCTCGCCGATCCTCATATATGGTCTATAAGCCATGGGTATATCCCGCACAAACCAAGGCCTCACCGCACGCGATCTATAGGAATCCTCTCATATTCACCTCACCAATAAGGCCCCACCTCCACCAATCTCGCCCACCCTCGCCCAAGGCCTGCCTCTGCTACCATTTGGCCCGACCAAGGCCTCAACCATTTCCTATACCGCCCTCGTATCACTCAATCATTGCTCTCGACTCCATCAACCTACCTACCATATTTCGGCCTCTACAACCAACCTCGACCTATTCGGCCACACCCAAGGCCCGACCCAAGGCCTCAACTACCCTGCCAACCCCATTCGGCCCGACCTAAGGCCTCAACCTACCTATTTGCCCGACCAAGGCCTCAACCTCCAAGGCCTCAACCTATTCTATTTGGCCCGACCAAGGCCTCAACCTACCATTCGGCCCGACCCAAGGCCTCAACCTACCTATTCGGCCCGACCCAAGGCCTCAACCTACCTATTGGCCCGACCTAAGGCCGGCCTACCTACCTATTTGGCCCGACCTAAGGCCTCAACCTACCATTTGGCCCGACCCAAGGCCTCAACCTACCTATTGGCCCGACCAAGGCCTCAACAACCTACCCATTTGGCCCGACCCAAGGCCTCAACCTACCATTCGGCCCGACCCAAGGCCTCAACCTACCTATTTGGCCCGACCCAAGGCCTCAACCTACCTATTTGGCCCGACCCAAGGCCTCAACCTACCTATTCGGCCCGACCAAGGCCTCACCAACCTATTCGGCCCGACCCAAGGCCTCAACCTACCATTTGGCCCGACCCAAGGCCTCAACCTACCTACCCATTGGCCCGACCCAAGGCCTCAACCTACCATTTGGCCCGACCCAAGGCCTCAACCTACCCATTTGGCCCGACCCAAGGCCTCAACCTACCTATTTGGCCCGACCCAAGGCCTCAACCTACCCATTTGGCCCGACCCAAGGCCGCCCTACCCATTTGCCCGACCCAAGGCCTCACTCTACCCTTATGGCCCGACCCTCACCCACCCTTTTGGCCCGACCAAGGCCGCAACCCAACAACTTGGCCCGACCCAGGCCGTATCACTTCCAATACCATACCCACAATCAACATTTTATTTTATCCATCCATCATGTAGTTTTTTGTTCAATCGAGCTCACTGTTTCGTGTTTTAGCATGATTAGGGTCCTCGACTTGATCTCTGTCGACCAACTTTGCCTGACTAGACCGTGACGTTTATCTCAACCAAACCAACCATTTCGTACCGCCAACATGCCTAAACGCTCCTCGTACCTTACCCGTTATATACCCGGAGCTACTTCCTATGCCTCGATACCAGGATTATATCACCCTTGTTTGGATAAACTATCGACCTTTGCCTATGCACCGCTGGTTTGCTCACAAATCATGTACCCTAGTCGCATACTATTGCATTTCAACATGCGTCTCGCTTCCTCGACCTACCCCACCACCTTACCATCCTCTCTACAACATTCACCCTTTATCAACCCTATCCCCGATTTCCCGCTCACTCAATCTATGATAGATTTGAGGGGGATTACCTATATCCTTAACAGGAGAAACCACTTCATATTATTGTCCGCGCAGCTTTACAAAACAAGCTACACGACAATAAGGGGCTAATGTAGACACCAAATTCGTGTCTTACGACCCCTTGTGACCCGCATCTCATCTCGCAATATAACCTCATCACCTAAACCTTACACAATTATTTATTAATTGCCTTCTAATTGATAAATCCACATCACCTTACCCGCCACCTCACTTTGCCACCTCATCATGACCTAGCCCTAACCCTAAACTAACCTAATTAAGACCCATGACTTGGTCTAGACTCACATCCATAACTAATGCCTCCTTACTCGCACCCAAAGCCGACCTTCTAGCCACTTGACCAAGCCCGCAATCGATCTCTCGAGAGAAAAGTTAGGAAGGTGGGCTATTTTACTAAAAATAGCCTACTTTTTCCTTACCGATGCCGGTTCCTACTCGACCGCCGCCGTGCTACGCAACCGCCATCGCTCCTCGTAAATGGGCTCCCAAACCAAAACAACGGATCGGAATTTCATTTTTGGAGATCACCAAAGGATTTCGGATCAACAGAGAGCATCATGCGAGCGAGGAACAGAGTCCCGATCTTCATTTAATCAAGCAGAGACGAGTAAAGAAACTGTAAGTGCTTGCAAGAGAGGAGATCAACTTGCATCTTCACAAAACCAGTAAGTCACATCTTGCATGTCCTCTCGTTATAACATTTTCTTATGCTCTTGAATCAGTCCTCCTAAATCCGCTTCAATCCACTACCCAACGTGCATCAGATCTAACTCTGTATTCTTTTACCCTCATCATCTCATTTCCTAATATCATCCATAAACCAGCCTTACAAACACCATAGCTACTAAGAAGATCTTAGAACCCACCAGATCGTTATCGGTTATCAGAATCGCATCGCTATCATAACTGCATCGCTATCAAGAACCGCCATCGGTTCCTCGATCAAAACCAAAACCAGCCTTTCCCTACCCACTTCAACGAAACAATTTAATTGATACTTTACGCCTTTTGTGTTAATTCATATTAGCAGGGGAACCACCACCTTCGAAAGGAAGTTTTATATTTCCTGGGCCCAAGGCAGTTTCTCATTTATTGTTTAATCAAACACCATCTCGATTTATTTGTGTATTCCTCCTAACCCTAACCAAGATAACGAATCAATTTCCGAGGTGAAACACTGTAAATAGATTGAGTCAGTCGGGGCAAAGGTCATGTTTCTAGGGTCCCCTCATTTTTTCTAACTCCTCTGTCTAAGTAGAAGAGAACAAGTTCGAGAAAATGTAAAAATTTGTAAAAAACAAGCTCGGGCCAGAAAAGTCACAAAAATGGCTAAGTCCTAACAGGCGGTCCTTGGGGATGCTTGGGACATCTCGGGCGTGAACCAACCGAAAGGCCGCCACGCACTCTACGCAGCATTTGGGACATTCGGGCCAAAGGGACGCGTGGACGCAAAATCCGTAAGGCTAGAAAAGTTGAAAAAAAATTGACTAATCTTGCTTTGGGACATCTCTGGGCAATTAGTATTGACCGGCCGGATCGGGCTAAAATGAGTCAAGGCAGCCCGAAATCAGTCTGGGGACGCATGGGCCAAAAGTACGTGAACCGGCCGGATCAGCCCAGAAATGAGAACTTTTGTCCGGAACGAAGAAATGGGCCAAGGTACGCAAAGTGACGCAACCGCCGGATCGGCCGAAATGAGAACTTTTGTCCCCGGAGCATTTTGGGCCGAAGGTACATGAAGATGCGAACCATGGCCGGATCGGCCGAAATGAGAACTTTCTAAGAAGGGACACGTGGGACAAAAGTACGCGAACAACCGGCCAAACCGGCGAATCGGGAAAATTTGTCCCGACGGTCCGAAAGCAAATGGGACACCTAGGAACGCGAGTACGCGAACGGCCGGTTCGGCCAAACAGAACCGCAGCATTGGGACAAATGGTAAAAAGGGACGCGTGGGACGTGAAAAGCCGAAGCGGCCGAAGGCAGAGAAGAAAAGTCAACGTTTGACCCGTGGAACTTCAAACGGCCATAACTTTTGACTCGAGCTCCGATTTTTACAAAATTGGACTTTCACGGAATGAGCACGAAGTCCTCTACTCCAGTCGGTCAATGCTCATCCCTGTTAGTCAATATATTTAATTAAAAGAAACATATTCGGCTCGGTCATAGGTACCAATGCTCATCCCCGTCAAATGACAGAAAACGCCTGCCAGACCCCAAAATAGCTGCCCGCACTCAGAAGGCCATAACTTTTGCATTTCTCAACGAAATCACACAAAATTGGTACCATTGGAATTGTGGTTCCGATCCCAATGCACAGCAATCAAGAAATTCCAGATTTGATCAGAAATTGATTGAGATTTTTAAGAAAACGTGGCCGGGTTCAGAATAGTGTTTTATTTGGTAGCTGGGAGTGCAATTAAGAGGCATGGTCATCATTCTTTCTCTGCTGCAGCACATGGGACAGTATGGGGAGCCTTTTACAAGCAATATACAATCATTTCACTCAATTTAATGCCTCTTACAGGTGGTTGAAGGACAGATTTCGGGATTTCCATTTTCCCTTCTCTTTTCCTTCTCATTTTTCTATAAAATGGAGTGTTGGACTCATTGTAAAGGGAGAGAGTTTTGGGTAGCAAAGCTCTACCAAAATTGCTTTGTGAAGCCAGTGTGTTGCAAGCCCTTGTAGTGGACTCCTTGCATGGTGATCCAGGCCCTTATCTTGTAATAGACTGAACTGTGCATACCAGGAAGCAATAAAATACAAGTTTGTGGATGTATCTTCCCCTGCTATGTTTTCTTGCATTCTTCTTGCCCCTTTTATCTTTCTACAAGAATATTGTGTCTATTATTATGTTCTTGCAGGAATTCATTATCATTGTGTGTGCTTGGAATATTGCTGTGAATGCATTTTGCTAGATTATGGAGAACTGTCATCACCTCTTCTAGTGTGCACTTTGCCTCTGTATTTCACACATTTGGAGACTACTCTCACATCCTCCTTTTCTGGTGTATCACCACTTTAGTGTAGGCTTTCATTTTATGCATTCTCTTTCCCTGGTCCCTTGGAAATTTAGATTAGAACAGTTAGCTTATCCTGCATTAGGGTAGATTGTGGCGAGGTAGTTTAGGAGCAAGAACCAGCTTTTCTCGGAGGTCTATCTCAAGTAGCAAGTCCACAACTTGGAGATAGTACCCATGTTATCCAATCACACCGTGAGTTCAGTATATGCACAGGGGTGCTGTGATTCGGTGATAATAATCACCTCGATTGAAGTTGCCCCTTGTTGTAAGCTTATGGAACAACCCATCATGCAGACATCATCATCATTATCATCAACTTCTTCTTCTTTTACTGATCTTCTTCACAAGGAGCATGAGGCATGAAATATTTGTCACATCAATCAATGACATTTTCCTCCTTTACAACATCAACTATGGCAGCCAAAGGATCAGGTACCATTAAGTTATCCCTTGATTAGGACTGTCTATTTCCAAATCCAACTGGTCCCTTACCTCTATCATCATATCTTTGGTGATTTGTGAACCTCTCTTAGCCTTATTACGTGTGTTGACCTTGTGAGTTTTTTCCAATTCCCTTCTCCTCTGGGCTAGTTTGTAGGAAATTTCCTTAACAACCCTTGCCAAAGTTTTCACAACCTCCTCAAAATCACCAGCCTTACTTGTTTGAGGATTTTCTAGGTTAACCAACTTCACACCCTCCCTTTTTGGAGGCTTTCAAATTTTCTCGATGTTTTTATCTATTTTCAAAGCCATGGTGAAGGCCTACCTCAAATTTGTGGGGTTCTTGTCTCTTAAGTAATATGTAGCCTTTTTATCAAATGCATCAGAATATTTGATCAAAAATGACTCATCACAAGGCCTTATCCTAGCAAGAAATATCCTCAAGGTCTTATTAAACCTTGTGTTAAAATCATGTACTAACTCATTAGGATTCTTTTTGATGTTTTCAAATTCTCAAAAGAAACCTAGGGTCAATTCTACTATCGACATATTACAATATAAATGCATTGATCATCTTAGTCCAAGAATCAATAGAGTTATACGGAAATTCTTTATACCGAGTCCCCGACATCCTCTCTCCCAAGGTATGGATAAACAACTTGATATATACATCTTCATGTTTAATCTCAAAATATTCCATCATATTGATAAAAGCTTTAGATGCCGATCATCACTAATAGCATTGTTTCCTTGGAACTTTTTATTCTATTCCTTACATATTGAGGCTTTCGCATTTGGATAACCAACCATTCCCACAAAATTTATAGGCCCAAGGTGTTTACAAAAAAAAGAAGTGCAGGTGGAGGTGAGCCATGTTGATTTGAGAAGGTGACCGAGAGGGTGACAAATTGATAAGGGGCTAAGGGTCCTTGCAACACAGAGTATAATTTTCAAAATGAATACCCCAAGGGCCTTTTCTCTTGTAAATCCCTAGATCAACCTCGGAAAAGACAGTGCATAATGTAAAGCAAACCATTCAAAATCAAATGAAGGCCCTTCTCCAGCTAGAGAATTCAATTCCATGAAGAGGTTTCGATTCAGAGTCACTTGAATGGTGGTCTTCAATGATAGGCTGATCACTTTCATCAATGGAGATCCCTCTTCTTGTCCGTTGTTCTCCCACAACTCTCCAAGATTTTCTTCCTTCTGATTTTCCTTTTCTAGCACTAGAAACAATGTCCTAGCAAGATCCCTAAGCAAAGAAATATCTTCTTGCTTCAGCTTTACCAATATTAGTAACAAATATGACGTTGACAAAGTTTTAAGGCCTTTGGTACTTATTAAATATTTAGATCAATAGGGATTCGCCACTAAGGATTTCCACCCTAGTTGTGCAAATGCACTAAATGTGATATGTCAAATGTCTGTTAATGCTAGAAACTGGAAATGGAAATATTTTAACCTTTATTTACCCAAATTTATCAAATGAAAGCTAGTGTAAAAACTTGTAGAGACTAGAAAAGTTGCACACAACACCGAGGTTTGAGTATAAACTATATTCCCATAAATGGTGCTAGAAGTGTGTTGTTGATGGGCTAGATGGATATGAAATAGAAACAAATCAACAAATTGGTCTCAGTAACTTAAATAATCCCCGACAACGGCGCCACTCAAGTGTTGGTATCCAAATTGATTCTCCCTACAAATTATGAGCAGCATCATTGGTTTGACAAGAAGCTTAGAGATAAATTAGATCATGATGAGTCATTTTGTAGCCGGGGATGAGATCTAACTAGGCCCTCTATCACTCAAATGTGGAGAAATGGATAGCACCCTCAAGAGGATTTGATCTATCCTCACTATTTTAGGTTTTTCCTTTCAACCAGGGTAAGAGGACCCTTTTGTATCCTGTTGTTTATGGAGGAGATGGAGATATCCTTCCTAATTAAGAGGTTAAGGAGACCTTAGAGAAAATATTATCAATGCAACAAAATCTAACTCTCACGAGTTTTCACTCTAGATAGTGGAGATATCTTTGTGTAAGGTTCAGGCTACTAAAGACATTTAAAATCATGATTTGTTTCTACATGCTTTGGTAATGGAAACTGTGCATTTGTGTATACAAAGGAAAAATAGGGGTAGTACAAGTACGATTGGTTGTTTTAAATGAATTTTGGTGGGAGGTGGGGCAGGATGAACTTGACTCCCCAGATCCTTGAGGAATATTACAAAATGGAAGGTTGAACTAATAGAATGCCACATAACAACTATGATGTTTCTTTAACATGAATATGTGCTTCGGTGGATGCCCATATTAGCACTTTTTCACACAATCTTTGAGATTCTATCGTGAAGGATCGAGTTAGGAAATCCAACAAAGAACCAAGATCTAAGATAAATCACGCCTAAGGTACACCCAAAGGCTTACAAACATTCTCTGTCAATGATGAAAGAAAAGTGATTTTAAATCGCTTATTTCAATCCCAAATGAAATCTCTTCGAGGAATGAAATTAAAGATGCCACTAATCTGTCACAAGGATTGAGCCTTGTGTGATTGAATCATATTTTAATACAAGATTGTAACAGAGACAAGAAAAACTACTCGCATAAATTAAGAAATAAAACAAACACATTTTGCTTAAGACAACACAGAATAACTCAAATTTGATTAAATCTATTAGTAGGGAAAAGTTTCTAGAATAGTCTTAAAGATTTTCAATGGTTGTACACTTGCAACCACCTTGACATGATCAAATTTAACACAAAAGAGATATACAAGCTTCTCAAACATTTCTCAAAAATATGGGCTTTATCAAGCTTTCTATTAGAAAAATCAGTCCCGACCCCTAACACTCCAACCATTTACATGAAAAATTCATGCCATTTATAACATTTACAACAGGGACCCCTTTTCCCCTCCAAAATCCTAGACCTTGAGTGCTACCAGTGCTTGCCATGATCACGATCACAATTCTCAAAATCAGATCTACAAAAATCGTTAAGTGCTCGATGGGGCAGATCTCATCGAAAATCTTCCGCATTCAACCCCTTTCTACGTAGATCACTCTTTCTTCAACTTTCCAACCACTTCTGCCCCTAATTTGTCAAATTTGGCTCCTTGTGTGCTCGAGAGAAGAAAAATAGAAAATCCGATCGAGCATGATAGTCAGACCATTTTAATGGCGAAAGATGTCTTCCAAATCTTCCACCAAACTCAGATATCAACATTAACTCCCCTCTTTGCTTGGTGTGTAGGAAATACCAATAAATCATGAAGACTCACACTTTAGGCATGTTTCGCATAAAATAGGGGAAAATAAGATTCATACTCTCATTACTATTGATTTTTACTTTGAATTTGGGCCATCCACATGGAAGATTCAAACTTAAAAATAGACCCGAGGGCTTCCTCTGACTTTTTACAAATTTTGGAAAAATGGAAATATTTCACATTTTGTTTTACATCTCACCCTTAAGAAATGAGCGACATGTGTCTGAGGTGGGTCCCAAAGGAACTATAGATAAAAGTCGCCATTTGACCCTCTTTTGGAAAAATGAAAATTTTCCGTGTTTTCCCCATGACTCTATCCTTCCCTTCAAGTTTCAATGTGGGTCCCAGTGAACCACACTTCTTTTTTACTTTTAACTGTTTTTCCCACGAAGGTAAAATTTTCCAAATTTCCTTTAAAGGCTTACACCTCTACGGTTGACTAGAGAAAGCTTTGACCTTTCTTCCATCGGGCTTGCGGGCATTTTTATATCTTAACCCTTTTGAGCATAAGAGGAAAAAACTCTAAGTTTCCTCCGATGGTCCGCTTCCCCACTCCTTTTGACTTGTAAAACTACCACGTGTCACTATGGTGCACCTTGAGATGGTACCCAAAAATTGAGACCTTGAATGAGCGCGGGCTCACCACGTGTCTTGGCCTAGAAAAATTTGTTTGAAGGCTCGAAGCTCAACGAAAGGAGCCAAATGTCATGCTCCGGAGTAGTCTCCTTTGGCCATTGAAAATTCCAAGAAAAATTTAAAGTGAGCGGAGGCCTCCAAGTGTCCTCCTAATTCTTCTTTAAAAGACTCTGAACGAGCACGGGCTCACAACGTGACCCTGTTCTCTACCAAACTATTTTAGCTACATAAAATTTATCTAAGTCTAGGAAAAGTAGTGGAAACCTTCACATGTCCTCCCAAAGCTACTCCAAGGACAAAACAAAAGTAGATCTTTAAATGAGCATTGTTCCTCCACGTGGACACATTTTTAAGTTGAGGTGATTCATAGAAATTTTGAAGTACCCAGCTAATCCGCGTCCAACCAAAAGGTGCCACGTTCCCTGTTGATGCAAGGATTTAAATTTGACCGAGAGAAACACCCGTCAAACCGTAAAATATATAAAAATAATCATTTGAGCCTAAAATGAAAATTTCTCCAAGGATAGAGAATTTATAAATGTTACAAGGTTCAAATAAGTCTATCAGAGACACATCAATTCATTTTTCTTCAAGTATTTAGGACAGAAATGATGAGGAAGAAAAATCCCAACCGTGGAGATTAGAAAATATGGGAGAACCCGAGTTTTTAGATGAATAGAGAACGAGATACCCAAATTACTAACCTTTTCCGGAGGAACAAAGAAACAAAGAGAAAACCATGGACCCATAAGTGATCTATGACCCATGAACAGACTAAAAATGGTAACAAAGATTAACTAGGCACAACACGGGGAAAATAAAAGTGATGGAGGCTATAAATTGATAGATTTTCAAAGGAAAATCGGGCAAGACTATTTTAAGCACCAACGGTGCCCATTTCTTTGAAATTCAACTCCAAAAATGGATTTTTCTTGTTGACCTTCTTGAGTGGATGGTGTGAGGGAGATGTTGACATCCGATTGCCTTTTCTCTTCCTCCTCCTTTGAAGAACATGGAAGATTAAGATCTTCCAACCTTGGTTCAGAGGGTCGTTGTGAGATACGAGGTTGTTGTCCTTAGATGTTCCCTTTCATGAAAGTAGGTTCGTGTCCTTGGAAGGATGAAGATGGAGGAAAAAATGATGTTATCTCCTCAGGCTCATCTTCATTAAAGAAATCTTCCAAGTCTGACAGGAATTCTTCCTCCTTGTTGTCCTGTTGCATGTGCTCTACCTCCTCCATGGTTCCTTCCTGATCTACAACTTGATCACCATAGTTCCCTTAACTTTCAAACATGAACTTTGAAAGATCAAACTCTTCTTCAACATCAGAGCTTGAAGGGGATGAAGTGGGAGGAAGAACTGAAGGTTCTTTTGTAGCCTGGTCCACACTCGAGGCCTTTGAAACTATATGGTCCTCCTGCTCTACTACAAATTCAAACTCAGCCACCACTGGCTCTTCAACCTTGACCTCCTCTATTTTCTTGACCATCAAGGGGATCTTTGTAAACCCAAATTTAGCAGCCCAACTCATCATATTTTATGTTATTTCTTTTCTGTTGGGCTCCTCTTCTTGTTGTTCTTGATTGGATTCTTGAGTATCTTCCCAACATGGACTTGGGAAAGTAAGAGGAGTGGCGGAGTCGAGTTCAACCAGCTTTGTAATTGTTTATGGCGGGAGGAGGTGGGACTTCTTGTTTGTTCAAAGGTGATGAATATTTGGAAGGGAAAAGGGTAGAAGAACTAAAATGGGATGGAAGACTACGGGATGGAGAAATGGATTTCACACTTAGGGTAGCATACAATGGGAAGCTTGGAAATTGAAGCTGAAATTGAGATGGTGTTGCTTAAGGAGTGGAGACAAACTTACAAGATAATGGTGTAGGATTTACCCACCGACAAGGCTTCTTGGCACTAAATTCATAGGCCCCGATCTCCTCTGTCCATTGTGCAAGTTGGGTTAGAATTTCAACCATGAAGTCTACCTTCTCTCGACGGCTATAATGTCTTGGAAAAGGGAATTCCCATGGACAAGGGGCCCTACAACCAATCTCAAATGCCTTCATTTGTGCTATACCCCTTGTGAACCATGCCAACCTTCATTTTTGAATCTTTTCTATTAGACTAGCATCCTATGCATAACTATCGCCATCATATGCGTCCCTTGTCCTTGACAAGCTTCCTAATCAAACTAGTTTTGACACTTTGCTCATATGGGTAAGCATAATGATCTTGGATCTAATTATAATGTTGATCTGGAGGAGTTGGGAAATACATTAGAGGTGGACTGTATTGATGTAAGTGTGAGTTCCATGAAGAGAATGAAGTCATGATTACACAACCTCATGGAATGGGAGAAAATGAAAGAGATGGAAAAATAAAATGGATGATACAAGTGAAAATGGATGGAAAAGGTTTGTAACTCGGAGAATGGGTTTTGACTAGATGGAGTCGCCAGACATGGCTGAAAGTGCCTCCAAAGGCTGAAATCTTCACCAAGAGCACATCTAACCTAATTAAGTAAAGTGGTAAGGTGCTTCAGACCTGTCCCACTGGGCATGCCAAAATTGTTAGTGTGAAATAACAACACCCGCAAATGAGTTATGTATCTTCGTTTCTAAGGTAGGGTCATTTGGTGTGATTTGCATAACATTAGATAATTCCCCAAGATGTGGGACTTGTAAATGGGAATAATCCTCTAGAGAAGGTTGGTTCCTCTTCCTAAACTACCTGCCATAAGCTACTCCGTGTAAGGCAAGCTAATATAGTCATAATCTAACTTCCGAGGAGACAAGGAGAGAAAGAAAATTGAAAAAATAGAGCCTACACTAAAACGGTGATACACCAGCAAAGGAAGCAAGATATTCTTAGGGGATAAAGAAATAGAGAAAATGGAGATGAGGGAGGTCAGAAAGAAGTGACATGACCCGGATCTCAAAATTCACCATTAAACTCCATAACACACAACATCTTGCACTGAAATGTGAAATACATGCATAATAGGGCAGAGGAAAACAAATCTAGAAGCGAGAGGCACGAAGAAATAACTAAAACAATGAAAAGGGTTACAATATATATAGAAATAGAAGAACACCACAAAACAAATTTTTATTGCTCTAGAAGGTGCATGAGACCATTAAATTTCTATAATAGAGGCACAAATACATTTTACAGTGTGGGAGAATGTTCGCTACTCGAAATGGCATCGAGAAACAAATTTGACGGAGTTTTTCTATCACTTCGAGAATGTCTCTACTTCTCAAACGAGAAGTGTTACAATGGGACAACATAGACTAGATTAGAGCAAAAATAGCCTTGCGGGTCCATAATTTACCTTTTCCCCCTTTTCGCGATACATAAAAATAAGAAAACCCTGGTGGCCCCCTTTGACCTAGGACACGTGGAGATGTGGGGATTTTTTAAGCCTCCTTTATGGATTCATCTTGGATAATCTTTGTTAGGAAACATTTCTCTCTCTGCTTGCTCTTCCATACTTTGTCGATTCTTGATTCTTTCCTTAAGGATTTTGAGCCCGAAGACCTTGAAACTTCTTGCTTCTTTTCCTTCTTTCTCCTTGCTTCTCAAGTGACACTTTGCTCCTTCATTTTCAAGCCCACCTGTAACCTTTTTGTCATCTTGGAATGTGAGCTCTGAGGGTCTGAGTCATTTCCTTCATAATTTCCTTATGTGTAGGATTTATCTTGACCAAATTTGCCAAGGGGTGAATTTGGGATAATAATCATGACTTTCAAACTTCTAGAATTCGGCTTTTGGACTTCTTAAAGGATTGTAATCCTATAAATAGAGGTGTTAGGGTATCTTGAATATATCTTGTGTGTTCAATAGGTCTTGAGTCTTAGTGATCAAGAGGTGATCAAGAGTGATCAAGGTTAAGTAATTTGGTGTCAATTTTGGTTTATATGTGGTTTAACATCTTTGGAATTATGTTGTGAGTTCAAAACTAAGAGAAGATTGTGAGAGTTCTTTTACTCTTGTTGATAATAAAATATGAGCAAGTTCTTGGTGGGACGTAACCCAAATTGGGTGAACCATGTTAAATCTTTTCTTGTCTTCTTTTGTGCATTATTCATTTATGCTATTATATTTCTACATGTATACTTTTTATATATAGTTTCCTCTGCTTTATGATTTTAGGAATTGTTTACGCATATTTGTTCTCTAATTCCTAACAACTACTAGAAGATCTTTGGTTGGTTTTTTCTGAAGTGGTAAATCACAAGAAAATTTTAGCTTCATTGGGAGGTATAGTGGATGAGGTTAGATCAAGGGTTGAGAATTTTAATGGGAAGAACTTTGGTTTATGGAAGATGTAAATGGAGGATTACATATATCAAATGGACCTTCATGTTCCTTTGGCTAGAAAAGCAAAGAAACCTATAGCCATGTCGAATGAGGATTGGGAGTTGCTAGATAGAAATGCACTCACGGAAATTTTGGTATGCCTTGCATCTTCGGTTGCTTTTAGCATATCATAGGAGAATACCATGAAAGGTCTCATGAGTGCATTGGGCAAGTTATATGAAAAGCCCTCTGTGTCTAATAAAATACTTTTGATGAATATTTTTTTAATATGAAGATGTCTGAGAATGGTTCTATTGCTTTTCATTTGAATGAATTTAATACGGTTGTAAGTATGTTAAACTTGGTAAAAATTAACTTTGATGATGAGGTCGGGCTTTGTTGATTTTTCTCCTTACTAGAATAGTTGCGATAACTTGGTTATGGCTATAAGTAATTCAGTCTCTAATAATTCAAAGTTGAAGTTTGAGGATGTAATAGGTGTGATCCTAAGTGAGGAAATGTGAAGGAAGAGCACCAGAGATTCTTCTACTTCTAGAAATTATTTGAAAGTGGAGAGCATAGGGAGACAAAAGAAAAGAGGAAAAGGTAACTGTGGGAAGTCAAATGATCGTGGAAGGTCAAACTCCAAGAGTAAGTTAGAATGTTGGCATTGTGGGAAGGTTGGTCATGCTAAGAAATATTGTTGAGATCTTCGGGATAAGAAGAACAAGAAGGAGGAAACTAAAGAGGTAAATGTGGAAGCAGGTGATGTTTGTCGGGATGCCGTAATTCTTTCTTTCAATAAGATATTTGAGTCTTGGGTGTTAGATTCATGGGCTTCTTCCCATGCCACCCCACATAGAAATTACTTTACTAATTTTTTCAAGGAGATTTTGGTCATGTATATCTTGGTGATGATGAACTATATGAGAATAGTAGGGAAAGGTTGGGTTTGGGTGAAAATGTAGAATGGGAACACATGTCTACTTAAGGATGTCGGGACATGTGCCTAAGTTGAGGCGGAACTTGATATCGGTAGGTCGGTTGGGTAGTGATGGTTGTACGATCAGTTTTATAGCGGATTCTTGGAAGGTTACCAAGGGAGATATTGTGGCTATAATAGGTAATAAAACTTATTCTTTGTATTCAACCAAGTGGTGCTGATTATTGTAATTTAGTTCTTTGCGAGATGGAGATGTAACTTTGTGGCACGAGAGACTCATTCATATGAGTCAAAAGGGCATGCGATTATAAAGCACGAGTTTCCCAGATTAAAAGAGTTAGATTTTGACTTCTATGAGGATTGTGCTTATGGAAAATAGAAGTGGGTAAGATTCCTCAAGGTTGGACCTACCAAGACGGAGGTTAAGTATGATATAGTGCATACGAGACTTATGGGGGCCAACTAAGGTAAACTCTATTGGTGGTTCATGTTATTATGTCACTTTCATTGATGATGTAACTAGAAAATTTTGGTTATATTGCATTAGAAATAAATCGATGTGTTTGAAACTCTCAAAGATGGAAATACTTGGTTGAGAATGAAACAGTCTCAAGTTGAAATGTCTCGAGTCGGATAATGGAGGGAGTATTGCAACAATGGAATTCTTGATTACTATTCAAGTAAATGGGATCCACATGCAAAGAACATTTCCAAATAATCCATAATAAAATGGAGTGTCGAGAGAGAATGAAGCAGGACAATCATGGAGTGTGCTAGGTGCATGAGGTTACATGTGGAGCTACCACTCATGTTTTGGGTAGAATAAGTAAGCACAACTATTTATATGATTAATAGAGGACCCTCATGGATTTGGATGGAGGTATACCTAAGGAGGCTTGATGCAGTAAGAAAATTTATTACTCATTTCTTAGAGTATTTGGATGTGAGGTATTTGTTCACATTGATAAAGATGATAGGACTAAGTTAGAGGCTAATTCCGAGAAATGCACCTTTGTTGAATATGATGAGGATGAATTCTATTTCCGTGTTTGGAGTGTTAAGGACAAGAAAATATTTTGGTCTAAAGATATTGTCTTTAATGAAAAATAATGTATAAAGATCGGTTGCAGGAATGAAAAGAGGAATCAAAGAAAGAATACATGCGGTGTTAGAGGACATTATGGACAACAAGGTGTCTAAGGGGTTGGTTCAGTGCGGCATGTTTCGACACAACCTAGATTCAAGAACCTACTAAATAGGAACCACAAACTCCCGAGGTGAGAAGGTATTGTAGGGTGAGAAGGGAAGCTAAATGATTTACTCCATCTTTGAATTATTTATTTCTCATTGGTGGAGAGCCGAGTGCTTTGAGGAAGCAATGCAAGTGGATTCCGGGAAGAAGTGGGAGCAAAGCCATGGATGAAGAGCATATATATCTTATGTGAAACAAGACTTGGGATCTGGTGGAGCTACCCAAGGGAAAGAGAGCATTACAGATCAAGTGGGTGTATAGAATAAAAGAGGAAGATGGAGGAAAGAGATGATACAAGGCCTAGTTGGTTGTCAAAGGATTTGCACAAAAGAAAGGTATAGACTTTAATGAAATTTTTTCTCTTGTTTTTAAAATGACTTCGATTAGAGCTGTTCTTGGTTTAAGTGAGTAGAAGACTTGCACTTAAAGAAGTTGTATGTGAAGAATGCATTCCTCCATGGTGAGTTGGAGGAGAAATTTAATATGCATAAGAGACATGGTTATGAGGTCAAAGGGAAGGAGAGGTTAGTGTGCAAATTGAAGAAGAGCTTGTATGGCCTAAAACAAGCTCCACGAAAGTGGTACATGAAGTTTGACATTTTTATGTAGGATCAAGGTTACTCCAAGTGTCACTCAAACCATTACATGTACATAAAGAAGTTTGTTTATGGTATTTATATTATTATGTGCCTGTATGTGGATGATATGCTTATTGCAAGGAAGAACATGCAGGAAATAAAGGTACTCAAGAAGTAGCTAGGTGACTCCTTTGCTATGAAGGATTTGGGGGTAGAAAAAAAAATCCTTGGTATGAGAATAAATCAGATCAGGAAATAAAGGAAGCTATTGTTATCTAAAGAAGATTACATAAAGAAGGTCTTGGAGAGGTTTAGTATGCATGATGCTAAACCGGTTAAAGTACGCCTACGGTAGGTCACTTTAAATTGTAAAAGGAGTAGAGTCCCAAGACTAAGGAGGATAAAATATAGATGTCCAGGTACCATACTCATCAGTGGTTGGTAGCTTGATGTATGCTATGGTATGCACTAGGCCGACATTTCCCATGTGGTGGGAGCAAAGAATCGAGGTTTATGTGTCATCTAGGTAGAAACACTGCGACATCCAGTGAAGTGCATCCTTGATATTTGAGAGGGACCATGGGAGCAACATTGTGTTTCAAAGTGGATTGGACACTACATTATGTGGTTATGAAGATTCGGACATGGCGGGGAGATTTGGATAGCAGGATGAGCACAACAAGTTATGTATTTATGGTTGGTGATACAATGGTTAGTTGGATTTCATGGTTACAAAATTTTGTGGATTTTTCAACCACATAGGCTAAGTATGTTACTTCCATAGAGGAAAGAAAGGGGATGATTTGGCTACAAAAGTTTCTTCATGAGTTGGGTCATAATAAGAAAGTTGGGAGACTACACAAAGTGATAGTCGAGCATTACTCATTTAGTAGAGAACTCGCTTTTTACTCTAGGATGAAGCACATTCATTCAACTATCATTTCATCAGGAAGCTTTGGAAGAAGATAAGTTGAAGCTAGAAAAGATTCATACTAGTCGAATGCATCGTAGATATGATGACCAAGGTGGTCACAATGGAGAAGTTGCGATTGTGTTCAACTTTGATTGGCCTTCATGGTTGATAATGAAGGGTTGAGAAATTTTCTCAGTAGGAACAGTCTCCAAGTGGGAGATTGTTGGGGTGTGGAGCTTGTTTTTGGTCTTCTTAAATCAGTATTGAAGTGTAGAGTTTGAATTGGGAAGATGAAAGGTCATGACCATTTCTTTTCCAGCCATGAGAAGATGAAATGTCATGATAGTTTCTTTTCCAGCCGTGGGAAGATGAAAGGTTTTGAATTTAAAACTTCTAGGGTTATCTTTTCAACTCTATAAGAGATTGTAATCCTATAAATAGAGGTGTTAGGGTATCTTGAATATATCTTTTTGTTCAATAGGTCTTGATTCTTAGTGATCAAGAGGTGATCAAGAGCGATCAAGGTTAAGCAATTGCATGTCAATTACGGTTTACCATTTTTGAATTTTTGTTGTGAGTTCATAACCGAGAGAAGACTGTGAGAGTTATTTTACTCTTGTTGATAGTAAAATCTGATCAAGTTCTTAGCGAATGTAGCCCGAGATAGTGTCAACCATGTTAAATATTGTCTTATCTTCTTTTGTGCATTATTTATTTATGCTATTATATTTCTTCATGTATACTACCATTATATAGTTTCCTACTAATGTGATTTGAGGAATTGCTTCCACATATTTGTTCTCTAATTCCTAATATTGGTAGGGTAATTTGTTGTAAATTTATAACAATCCAAAATTAAGGTTCAAAGAATTGTAATTCTCTTTAATGTAAATACAATGAGCAATTTATTTGGGTTACTAATTGTACATGTCCCAAATCCTGTCAATGGGAACTTAAAATAATTGGTGGAAACCTTGACACAAGAGGTGGAATTTGAACCCCAATATATTTATAATACTAATAAAATCATCAAGGGGTTAGAAGATCCATCCTTCCCAAACCCTTTGATAGGGTAGCATTTTGGGTAGTTAAGTACCTAACTTGTGATGGCCAATTTGGGACTGTGGGAAGAGAGGTCCTTAAGATGCTAATATATCATAGCTATGGGGCTGTGAAACAAGAGAATATAGTAAACCTTCCATGGTTTCTTTGGGGAGTTAGGACAATTAGACGTCATGGATCATTAGTTCATCCGGTCTATCGGCATTGTTTTCTCTCAAAGAAAAATGGAGAAGAAGCATGAGAAATATTCCTTAACAAATTCAAACAAATCCCTCATATTATCGGAGGGGAATGACAGCCCCTTTCTCCCTAAATTTAATTTCGAGATTGATCCCCTTATAGATGAAAAAAAGGAAATAAGTTGGGTTAATGTGCCAAAGAGGAGGAGATCTGAAAGGATGATCAAAGTTGTAAAAAGTACTATCATAAAAAAGAAAATCCTTCCTCTACAACAATACCAGAAGAACTAATATATGTCTCTGACAGTGACATTTCACCTAAGCCAGATCATGAATTAAAAATTAGAATAAGCTCAAGGAGGAAGCCCACTACAGGACATTTTGAAGCTCCTTAAAGAAGAAGAGTTCATAAGAGGTCAAGGGAAACTCAGTGGATATTGAAGAACATAATGGTTTGGAGAAATAAGTTGTTGATATTCTAGGCAGCATGACAATGTCTCCTCCTTAACCAAGTCAAACTAAGGTGGAGAAAGAAGATGAAATATTTGAAGAACATGCTTTTCAAGAGATGGGTGACTCAACAACACTATCACATGAGGAAGAGGAATTGGCATCTTGGAAAAGAAAAGGAAATCCCCTTTGGTGGAAGAGAAATGCTCATTCCCTAAGGAAATTTCAGAAAAAGAGGAGAAACAACAAGTTAGACATGATCTATTTTTGTCTAGAGAAGAAATTATCATTAGGGAGAAGGATGAGGAATTAAACTTCCTCAAGAAAAAATTGGAGCATAGGGAAATGCTCATTGAGAAACTAAAAACTCAGCTCATAGATAGGACTGAAGAATTGACATTGGTCAAATAACAAATGGTAGAAAAAGAAAAAGAATGTCAATTGGGTAGTAAACAGAGCGCCATGTCAAAGATGTCTTCAATGAATCAGGTTGTATAAACTATATTAACTTATTGGCCATAGCGGTTGTGGGATGATACCTATAGAAAGCTTAATGAATTTAAAACATCAAATGAGGAACTAAGAAGAAAGATGGAAGAGGAGAAGAAGGAAAGGAAAGAGTGGGAAGGAAATTTTAACAAAATGGAAGAAGACAAACTTAAATGTTTGGTAAAGATACAATTGGTTTGTATAATGACTACAAGATTACTCACATCCAAGAGACCTTCTCCTGCATCTGTGTCTTTATGGAAGAGAAATTTATTCACTAGAAACTATCAAGGATTTCATGTGGCCTTCCACATGAAATAAAAGATGAATCAGATTTCATGACAACATATTCCTTAACTACGTAGAGAAGAAAAATCTTCTCTGTGAATTCTATCTCTGCAACTTTATCTTTGGAAAATAATAGATGCTTAATGATCAATTTGTGTGTGTAGGGGAAATCAACTGAATGCATTTGTTTTTGTACTTCAAAATTAGATAGCATGGAAAGAGAGGGATTTTGAACATTTATTAAAGGCTAGTTCATCTGGCCTCTATATGAGAGCTCACTATGGAAAACCATTTGCCTTTTCTATACATTTCAGATCCCATGCCTTTGACAGTCGATTCAAGGCACATTATATTGCCAGTCTACAGAAAAGTATTGATGCCTTCACCTCTTATGAGGAGATTTTTTTGAAGATATTTATGATGGATGCTTGAAGAGATGGGAGTTTCTCACAGTTGCATTAAGAAGAAGAGAAGTGATATCTCCCACAAACTTAATATGGAGTCTAGAAAGAGCTAGATATTTGTGTACACTAATCCCTCATGTCAATGAAAAATGCAGGGGCATATGGATGGGAATGAGAACAAGGACTCCTCTCCTTATCACTCCCATGTCTCCATGGAAAAATAGAGAGCCACAACATCCCACTCACTTTAAGGAGTGGTAGAGAAATATAGAAGAAGGATCGAGTGGTACAATACTTGTGAATCAACGAAGCCTTTGAGATATTCAATTCCGACCATTTGACCTTAGTAGTCAATTGGAATGCAAAATTCACAACCCAAGTTTTGAAGAATAAAGTTTTTAAGAGTATTTACAAACAAGTAAGTGTGGGGGAGATGATAAGGCCAAAATAAGCCTCATCAATGTGCAATAAATGATCTTATTTTACTCTCATTTTTTTATCAAGTTTGATTGCATTTTGTGATTTTTTAATCTAGTATAAGTTAGGATGTAAATTTACATATTTTGTTTGATTTAGTTCTAACATCTAAAAACTCTGTAATTCCTAACAAAGTGTGTGGAAATTCAGTTTTTGTAATAAAACAGGTCACATTCAGTCAGAAGAACAAAGTATGAAGCAACCAACACCTTTTTGGGAACATTGGCTTCAATACGGCTTAGCTCCGGAACCTCCAGGCTTAGTTCTAGAACTCTGTTACTCAACAAAGGAACTCCATCGCTTAATTCGGAACCTTGGACTTAGTTCGGAACTCCGAAATTAAGTTCTAGAACTCTTATGCTTAGCTTGAACTTTCGCAATTAGTTTTGGAACTTCTCCAAATTTCAGAATCAATGGGAATCTATTTATTTTGAAAACATCCAATGATAGAGAAATTAATGGGCCTTCCAATTAGGAGCAGATCAACAGATTGTTGATTCTTCATACTCCAGAAATACTTATGTAGGATCAAATAGTTGTATGTCCAACAAGGTTTCTAAATTCCACATCTACTTTGAGCACTATTTTTTTACTAGAACCTATAGATGGATGGACAAATATTGAGAACTTATGATTGTAAATACATCTTTAGATAATGAAATATATATATAAGGAGCTATATATATATATATATATATATATATATATATATATATATATATGATATAGATATATAATGAAGTTTGTAAGACATAACATTTCAGTAATAAGATAGCCATTTCATTTTGAGAGAATCATACTTTGTCAACTCTTGATTCAAGGTGGAGCAAGGGCCCACTCCTCAAAGTAGGAATCTTTTTTATTGGTATTTATATTTTAAAGCAATTCATGTAAATCATTAAGTGGTAATTTGCAAATGATTTTGATTCTTGATTGAATTTTGTTATGTGTAGTTGTCCCCGCAGTGTTATAGATTAGACTCTTATTTCCTTGTAAACATTTTCAACTCGTGTGTTTATTTCCAAGAAAGTGTGTTTACTTCTGCAATGTGTGTTTATTTCCAAGAAAGTGTGTTTACTTCTAAAACATGTGTTTATTTCCAATAATTTGTTTCATTCTACAAGAGTGTGTTTATTTCTAGTAACATGTTTAATTATACATATTTTTTATTTCAACAATGAGTGTTTATTTCAGCAAGTTTCTTATAGTTTAGCTTTAATAAGGCTTTGGCTAGGAAATCCTAAAGACACTGCAAAAACCCCCTAGAAAATATAAAAATAATAAATACCTACAATCAATTACTAGATCACTAAGATTCTTCTTGTTGCATATAGCTTTAGACACACCCCTGGTTTGAATATGACATCAACTAAGAGTTTATTAAATGAAGGGAATAACGACACCCAAATATGGTAGGAAAAATAGGTTGAAACTAGCACTTGCAGATTCATCCTGCTCTATGGGCCTATAAAACTTCAATTCGGACTTCTACCGGTGCAACACCCTACTCTTCTATTCTTTTTAACTAAGGACGTCATCCCCTTGGAAACTAAACTTCCTTCCCTAAGAATATCTCTCAGATATTATCTAGATAAAGATGAAGACTACATGTGGCTAGATTGGAAGAGTTGAAACTTCTAGATGAAAGACTCATAGGTGCACTCAACAAGCTGAAATTTTATCAGAATCGAGTGTCTCATGGATATAAAAAAAATTCATACCTCGCCAATTTGAGACCTAGGAGACTTACTGCTAAAGGAAAATCAGTTCAACACATCCAAATACTTTGGAAAAAAGACAAGTTCTATCCAAATTGGCTAGGACCATATATAGTGGTCGTTAAGTATGGTTCAGGGGGCTACAAACTTTCTCATTAAGATGGTGAGGAACTAAAGGAACCCATGAAATTAATGCATCTCAATCGATTCTATGTTTGAGGTGTTTTAAGTTCCTTGAAAATTGAAAGAACAAGCCAAAACATCAAAAAAATAAAGAAAAAGTAAAGAGAAAACAGGTCATCCAAATGTGAAAACCACAATATTGTCGTACTTTGGACAATTCCATGTGTGAAATCCATTTTTCAACACCTTGGGAGGATTCTTTGTTCACAAGAATTCTCATATCTATAGGGAATTTTTTTTTGTATCCTCAGCTAGTTTTGGCCTATGATTGAGTTTCGGTTGGACATATCAAATTTCACCTTGATGTGACAGATTCTACTCTTGTATATATGTGAAGGGTCCATCTTTGTATATTTCCATCTAACACTAGGGCCATATTCATTTCTTCACTATCTTGAAAATACGCATGGAAATCTTCCCTTGTACATCCCATCTATCATTGGGGGCATCCATGTTTCTTCATTTTCCTATACATAATTTTGTCTTTTACTTTCAAAAATACCAAAAACATTCAAATATGTTTAGAAAATCACAAAAAAATTGTATAAATTTTTAAAATCCCAAAACATTCAAATATGTTACTTGGGAAAATAATAAAATTCAAATACATTTCCATCAAAAACTCAAAAAAGTTGTCTAAAATTTGAAAACATCACATAAATAAAAAAATCAGTAACAAGCATGCACGCAACTAAATCCTGTATCACATGCATCGTACTCAAACATCGAAAAATCATCCTAAAAAACATCTCTCTTTTGTTCTCACTTGTTCATGTGCTCAACTCACCAGATCATTTGGATCTACCTTCCATTAACAAAAGTTGGTTTTCTTACTCTGTTTGTCTTCCCTTGCATGAACGTGTTACTTGGGAAAGTATCATAGTACATGATTTCATTTCCCATGGCACCCATGCATCCTCTTTATATTCCCCTTACATTTATCCCTATTTAGGGGCACCATTTTCAACCTTTGTTGTTAAACACAAACATTCGGGAAGTGAAGCTTGATAAGAGAAACATTGGTGTAACTATACGGCACATTGTTTGTTTGAGTATGTGTGTGTGTACTTGTTTTCCCTGTTAGTTTAGCTTTTTTTCTTTCTCATATTGCATTGCATTATGTATGTTGCATTGAGTTAGACATTTTGGAAATGAAAAAATGTTCGTATTATGGATTTTCATGTCATCTTACACTTTTGTTGTATGCGTGCATTATAATAAAGGACCGATGATGTAAATCAATAGAAATATGATGAAATAGAGTTGTTTACATTAGTTGAATGCAAGATATTACCATTTTTTCATTTTCATTTTCCTCCCATATAATTCTTTTCTATCCTATGATATTCTTCCACCTCACTTGGGGTATTTGGGATCACCTACTACAAATCATTTCCAATAGGTTTGTTAAAAAAGCACATCTTGCTCTTCAAAACAATACCCACATGAATTTTTCAAGAAAAGAGTTCATACTGGTATTATGTGGGAACAAGGCCCATACCTCTACTCTATATTGATAATCACTATATCCCAAGTTTTCTCCCATTGTAATGGGATTTTCCTTCACTTTGGCATTTCCTCTTCATCTTATTGATCATTGATGAACCTCTTACATCACCCCATCGACACTTAAGAGGGCATCCTTCATTCTACTAATTTTATTTCTACCCCTTCAAAAATTATATTTGGCTATACTTGTCTACTATCTTTGAAGTGGCATCACTTACGCCACCCTAATGAGGGGAAAATTTAGACACATAAAATCCACTTACGTATTTTAATACTTAAATTCCACTAACGATCTTCACTCCCTCTCACTTTGGTCAAATAATGACATTTTGTTATCTAACGATGATTCTAATTCACTCAGGATTCCAATTAATGACATTTTGATTAGTGATAATCCTTTTAATTATCTAATCATATGTTATTTAAGCCTTTAATCTTGTATTTAAGCAATAAACCATCTTATTGGCTAAATCTCACTTCCAGAACTTCCAAAATTTATGCACAACCCTTCGAGATGCTCTCAAAAATCTTCCTTAGCCTACCTAAAATATTTAATTAATCCTAAAGATTGATTATTTGCTAATATAACCAAAAAAGTGCATTAAATTATAAACATTTATTTTGGCTTTAGCTTTTGTCCCACATGCACTAGGATTATAAACTTCCCAAATAGAAACCTATAAGTACAAGCCTAGTGCACCTCTTCTAAGTTTATACCTCATTTGTATTAGCCAAAGCTATAGACATCTGATCTTGAGCCTTACTTCCATTGTCTAAATAAATTTCTCACTTTGTATTCATTCTTCATGTTTCGTTAGTAGAGTAATATCTAATATGGCCTTGTAGCAATTTTTTAGAGAGATCCTTTCACCATATTGAAGCAAAACAATAAACAACTTTGATTACTTTAGGATATAAATAGGCTCACATGTAGACTAGAAATATAAAGTGTAAAATGACCTAGCATGTTTGTTTGTTTCATTCATGTTGCATGCACTTAGAAGTTATTTTTATAAGCTCTTATCTTGATGTTCTTGTTTAGTTATCTTTGTTTTGGAACTACTAGGTGTTAGTTTCAATTCATTTGACTTAGTTAGCATTACATGCATACAAATAGAGATTGTTTAGAAAATAATGTGACTGATTTGTTTGGATTAAACAATTTATGGATTAAATTCCATTTCTATAATTGAAGTAAACCTAGAAAAACTCATCTTTCTTGTGTAAGAGTTATAAAATAGTTTTATTAAGGTAAGGTTTTATCTTTAATACCGAGAAATGAAATAGTGCTTTACTAGACATACATTTATTAAGGTTGTATGATCATGAGTCACGGTTTTCTTAAATGGTTGTCAGAAACATTGATTACACAATGATTTTATGAGATCGTTGATATGCTTATTTATTTAATTACTTATGAAAATAAAAGGTTAGATATCCAACATATATATCTTTATTTCAAATTAAAGCATTAAGATTAGAGTGGATAAACCATGCCAGTTTGATGAATTGACCATGTATACAATTTGATCTTTCCTACAACATGCAGGATGGAGTAAACATTATTAAGTGAATTAAAGGATTAGATGAAGATGAGTTTTCATGTGGTGTTTGTTGTTATTGAGCTTCAAATAATTATAGTTTTGAAATCACATTTTAATAAAATTTAAAGTGATATTTTGTTGTTGAATGAAGGATAAAATACCTATTTTACTTCTTAGATTATCTACTGATAATCATTACAAACACATGTATTATCTTTAAAATGTATTAAACAATGTACTTGTAATATCTGGCCTTAGTTTTCTTGTCAAAACTCTTTTTGACCAATGCTTTATCCTTTTCTATGGTCTGCATTGCATGCTCTCTTGTCTCTTCTAATTCCATCAGCTCTGCATACCTGATTTCCATAGGTTCAAACTCAGCCAGCTCCAACTGTTTCATGAGTTCCAGTGCTGGCAACTCAAGTGATATAGGTAGAACTGCTTCTTTCCCGTACACAAGCTTGTATGGAGAGCTTCCTGTAGATCTCTTGGGCGTGATCCTATCAGCCCATAGAGCTGATTTGAGCTTTGCATGCCAAGTTCTTTGATTTTCATCTAGAGTCCTTCTGATGATTCTTAGTAGGTTCTTGTTCGTAGACTCGGCTTGGCCATTACCTTGAGGGTAATAGTTCGATGAAGTGCTGAGATACACATAATTCTTGACAGCCCATTCAGTGATCTTTGTGCCAAGGAATTCCAATGCATTATCTGATATGATAGTGGTAGGGGCACCAAACCTCGTGACTATCCCTTCATAGAAATCTAAGATATTAGATTCATTTACCTCCTTGAGTGCCACTGCTTCAGTCCACTTTGTGAAATAATCTGTTGTTGTTAGTATCCACTTGTGGCCCTGACTTGAATTGGGATTGATAACCCCGATGAAGTCCAATCCCCATTGTATGAATGGCTGATCCGCTGAAATTGGACGAAGGGGCAGCGCTGCTAACCTTTCTTTCCCTGTGAAGAATGCACATCTCTTGCATTTCTTGACCCATGAGTAGCAATCATTGAACATAGTAGGCCAATAGTAACCAGCCTTCATGATTTTGAGAGCTGTCACTCGTGGAGCAAAGTGGCCTCCTGCTTCCCCGTCATGGAACTAGTGTAAGATCTTCTCAACTTGACCTGTTCCAATGCATCTTAATAGAACACCATTGATGTCCCTTTTAAACAAAACTCCATCAACAAGCGCATATGGAATGGCTTGTAATCTAAAGTATCTCCTTTTTGCTTTGCTCACTTCTAGAGGGCACAAGCCTATTTGGAGGTAACGCACCAAGTTTTGAGTCCAACATGGGATAGGTGCATCATCAGCTGGTTGTTCTTGATCATTCTGTAGTAGCAAAGACAAAGATCTTCTTCACCTTTTGACTCGTCCCGGTTGTTTGGAAGCGAGCTGCTCACCTGCCTTTGCCATGAACTAGCTTGGTCACTTTGATTTCAATATCATATTCCATCACTCGAGTGATCAACCTGCTCTCTTCTCATTTAAATCCTTGTTTAGGAGGAAGTCTTTAACACCAGCAGTTGAATTTTATTGTTTGAGACCAAATGTCTGAACTTCTTCAAGCTCCTGATGACAGCAAGGACATGCTTTTCGATGAAAGAATACTTTATTTCGTAATCTTCCAAGGTTTGACTGAAGAATGCTATGGGCTGTTCTGAACCTTCTCTATTCAGCTGTGTCAAGATAGCTAAGATTGTATCTGATCCTCCAAATGCATACAACATGAAGTCCTTTGAAAATCTGGGTTGATAAGAGTTGGAGCTTGTGATATTGCATGCTTGATGTTTTCAAAACTCTCTTTGCCTTCTGCTTTGTCCATTTGAATGCTAGATTCTTCTTCAACATCATTGTTAGAGGCTTCACAAGAGTGGCAAAATTAGGCACAAATCTACGGACAAAGTTTATCCTTCCTAAGAAGCTTTGGAGAGATTTCTTGTAGTGTGGCAATGGAAGCGTTCGGATGGCTTCAACCCTTTCAGGATCAATTGTTAGCCCTTCCCTAGAGACGATGTGGCCCAACAGTTTGCCTTCGTGTGCCAAGAATACACACTTCTTTGGATTCAATGACACTGAACCTTCTACACCTGCACGAAATACTTGTTATCGAGGTGAAGAGATGGTCTCTTTGCATTCTTTGAGAAGACGGTGATATCATCTAGGTATACCAGCACTATATTGTTGATTAATCCTTTGAATGCCATATCCATAGCTCGCTGAAATGTCGCTCGGCATTTGACAGTCCAAATGGCATCTTCTTGTAAGCATATGTGCCCCATTTTGTAGTGAAGGCCGTTTTGAATTGATCTTCTTCTTTCACCAATATCTGATTATAGCCTGAATATCCATCTAGCAATGAAAACCTTTTTGAACCAGCTACAACCTGCAATATTTGTTCCATTGATGGAAGCGGATAATGATCTTTGAGTGACGCTCTATTTAGATCGCGAAAGTCCACACACAATCTTATTTCTCCGTTTCTCTTTCTTACCGGCACCAAGTTTGCAACCCAACTTGATTGTTTGATGGGGAAGATGATCTTGGCCTTAATGAGCTTGCCTAACTCTTTTCTCATGAGAGGCTCGATATGAGGATTTTCGGCCTTTGCTTTTCCTCAGCGTGAGGCTTGGATTCCGGATCCAACTCAATAGTATGTTGTGCCAACTTTGGATTGAAACCTCTTAAATCTTTGTAAGTCCAAGTGAAGACATTTGGGAATTCTTGACAAAGCTGAACAAAATCAGATTTCTCTTGTGGAGTACTTACTTTGCCAATTTGCAATGTCTTGCCTTCTTCCACTAAAATAGGCTCTGAATCTTCACCCTTTACTTGAATGTTCGTTTTCTCCTTTCGGAACTGATCATTTGGGTTGAAGATTGACTCAAGGTTATGAGGCCTTTTGGCAATTTTTTAGTCCTCAGCTGCACCACTTGGTCACCATACTGCTGCTCCAACTTGTCTTGATTTCTCATGGAGAACTCAACTTCTTCTTGCAAGAAATTAACAATCTGCTGATCATTCTCGAAGACTTGCCAACTTGTGTTGTTATCGGAACAGCTGGTCTCACTACCACTTTGATATGAGGCTGAGTTTTCTCACTTTTGATACTTTCTACAACATCAAACACAACCCCAATTGATGCCAGTCTGTCAGCGGCTTCATTCTTTTTTCTTAGGATGGAAATGATGCTGAAAGCTTCAAAATCTTCAATAAGATCCCATACCTGATTTTTGTAGTTCTTCAACAGATCATTTTTGGCAGCATTTTTTCCTTTGACTTGGTTTACGATCAGCTCACTATCACCAAACACTTGTAAATTTCGATGCCTTTCTTCTTTGCCCAGTGCAATCCATGAATTAAGGCTTCATACTCAGCTGTGTTGTTTGAACAGGAAAACTGGAAACGGAAGGCTGAGTAATACCTTATACCTTGTGGTGAAATGAGCATAGCTCCTCCTCCTGCACCTTGTCTACTCCTTGACCCATCAAAGAACAATTGCCATACTTCATTCTTGTCTTTATGATCTGGCTTGGTGATGCTAGGAAGAGGTTGATTCTCTTCATGTAAACAATAAACTCCTAGCTCGGATTCTTCTATTTCTTGGTAAGGATCAAAAGCATGCACCTTGCTTGCCCATTCATCAAGAGTCAAATCTGGGATGCTTCCAACCTTGGTGTCAGCTTCATCAGTGCTTGGATAATCTTCTTGATCAAATGCTGAACAGTTGGTATTGATTTGGCTTGGAGTGTAAGGCTCAATATGAAAGTTTGCAATAGGTTCAGATCTGATTGTGGCTTTGGTTCCATATCTTGTTCTGAACAACATGTGTGACCAATCCGCCGAAAGATAGCCTCCAATTTTAGCAGTGAAGTCTCTTGACAAGCATAATGCAAAGAGTGGTGGCAGGTCTATGACTGACACATCTTGTAACACTATTACGTTGGGACATGCGTGCAGTGTGAGGCTCAGACCTTTGATTACTCCAACCATTGTCACTGTTGTCCCATCTAATTGCACTACACCCTTGGAGATGACTTCATATTGGAGTCCTAGCTGATCAGCTATTTGCTTGGGCATTATTGAACTACTTGCCCCGGAATCAATCATGCAATTGTGGACCAATTTGTCTCCTATGATCAATGAAACATAAAATGGAGGGGGCTTCAACATTTTACCTTGCTGTCCTCCATGATTTCCTTCAGGCTGGGCAGCATTTGTGAGTACCTTCTCTTACATCTGGACCTGTTGATTTGAAGTTGACTAGTCTTTCATGGCAGCTTGTAGCAAATCTCTTTGTCCTGGGATAGATAGTGATTCCCACATGGATATGTTTACATTTGTATTCTTTATCTGATCAATGATCTTTTGAATGGAGCGAAGTATCCCTCTGCTTTCCCTTGGCCTGCACGTTCATTCCTTGCAAATGAGCGGCAACAGCTGGCATCTGAGTTGGTTTAGGAGCTGGTATGGATGCTCCTTGCATGTTTGGATCTACAGTTTGTTTGCCAGCGGCTTGTGGAGTGGTAGAAGGTTGTGGATCGCTCGAAGCCAATGGATGTTCTTCACCCAAATTTCTCCTCTTTGACCTTGTGTTGGCTGCAACACTTTGAGAGGGTATTTGATTCATACCACAAAAATCTTCAGCCTGCCAATTGACAAGAGTAGTTTCGTTCGGAGATGTTCCTTGCTTTGAGATGCTTCCCGCTTGATCTCCTTCATGCATTTGGACTCTTGCGACCCACCAATGGTTTGCACCATCGGGCCTGATTTAATGCACCGTTAAAGCACATTGATTGGTTATGTGGCTGACTGCACGGGAAACACCAATCATATTCTTGGGCCATATTATTTTGGACTGGCACCAAAGCTCTGGATGCAGATGTAGCATTGGGATTATAGGGCTGAAATGGTCTATTGGTAGGAGGCCTTGCTTGATTCTGATTTGTAAGCTGGATTGGGTGGTCTTTGAGGTTGATATGGCTGCCTGTTAGGCTGAGCTTGAGGCTGATACGGTCTAGCACTTTGAGCTTGCTGTCTTTTGATAGTAACCAGCTCATTTCCCAAATTTTGCAATTGTTTCATGACCTCTTGGAGTTCGTTTGAAGCATTAGAGGATGAGGTAGAAGTTTCATTTGAACTTTGATTTCTAGGAGTGGGAATAGGAGCTAAGACAGGTGCTTGACTAGTACTTGGGCTCTCTAAACTTGGATATAATGGCATTGGAGGCCTAGGAGCCAGTTTACCAGCTTGAATAAGACAATTTTCGGCTCTAATGGCAATGCTATAAGCAGCAGGTAAGGTTGTGCCTCCCATAGATTGAATTAACATAGAAATATCAGAATTCAAATCTTTAAGATAGTATAGAAAACACCTTTTGCTTTGTTGGCACGACCCACTTTGGAATCCTATCCCAAGACCTTTGAAATCTGAAGTTGAAGTCAGTCAGCTGCTCATTGGGAGATCTCTTGATAGTTGTTAATTGTTCTAGAAGAGACAAGTTGTCTCCTAATCTCCAAACTACTCATGGAGAACTATGCATAACTGATTCCAATTCATGATAGAACCAGCTTAAAGGCTCTGAACCATTGCAATGCCTTCCGTTTGAACGAAGACGCCAACAATTTGATAGCCACATCCATTTCATTTATCTCATGGATAGCACTGACAGACGTTAGCAATGTCTTTGACATGATCACCGAGGAGTGGTATGATTTTCTCCGGTGAAAAGTGGAATGTTCTTCAACGCTGCAATTGGGAACCGGATTTTGTGCATTGAGGGCAAGTGGGGCTGCTTGCCGGTGAAATTGACAAAGGGATTTAGTGGTTGTGCCATTTGATTGGCTTGAGAACCCTTGTTGATGAGAAAAGGTCTACGGTGGAGGTGTAGACAAAGTTACGGTAGGTGGACACGCAAATCTTTAAGCTCTTCTTCCCCTTCTTTCTCTGCCTGGAGATAGATGCAGATAAACAAACAATCCTTCCTCCCTAGTTCTTGACCTAGTCTGTATTCTTCTCATAAATTTTTCAGGCTTGGACTGCAGAAACCAGTGGATTATGCCTCTTTTGGAGTCACCAGATGTGCGATTTTAAAGCTCCTTCAAAGATGGAACTTACAACAAGTGCACATCAATCTTGTTGCAATGAAAGTAAAGACCTCTAAGGTCCCACCGGGTGTGCCAGAACTATTATCACTGAATCACAACACCCCTGGAGATATACTTGAACTCACGGTGTGATTGGATAACATGGGTACTATCTCCAAGTTGTGGGACTTGCTACTTGAGATAGACCTCCAGAGAAAGCTGGTTCTTGCTCCTAAACTACCTGCCACAATCTACTCTAATGCAGGGGAAACTAGCTATTCTAATCTAAAATTCCAAGGGACCAGAGAGAGAGAATGCATAAAATGAAAGCCTACACTAAAGCGGTGATACACCAGAAAAGGAGGGTGTGAGAGTAATCTCCAAATGTGTGAAATACAGAGGCAAAGTGCACACTAGAAGAGGTGATGACAGTTCTCCATAATCTAGCAAAAATGCATCCACAACAATATTTCAAGCATACACAATGATGATAGATCCCTGCAAGAACACAATAATAGACACAATATTCTTGTAGAAAGATTAAAGGGGCAAGAAGAATGCAAGAAAACACAGCAGGGGAAGATACATCCACAAACTGATATTTTATTGCTTCATGGTATGTACTGATTGAGTCTATTACAAGATAAGGGCTGGATCACCATGCAAGGAGTCCACTACAAGGGCCTACAACACACTGGCTTCATAAAGCAATTTTGGCAGAGCTTTTCTACCCAAAAACTCTCCCTTTTCTGATGAGCCCAACACTCCAATTTATAGAAAAAGAGAAGGAAAGAGAAGGAAAATGGAAATCCCGAAATCTGTCCTTCAACCACTGTAAGAGGCATTAAATTGAGTGAAATGATTATACATTACTTTCAAAAGGCTCCCCATACTGTCCCATGTGCTGCAGCAGAGAAAGAAGGATGACCATGCCTCTTAAATGCACTCTCGGCTAAGAAATAAAACAACATTACGAACCCGGCCACGTTTTCTTAAAAACTCAATCAACTTCTGATCAAATCTAGAATTTCTTGATTTTTTGCATCGGTCTCAGAACCATGATTCCAACGGTACCAATTTTGTGTGATTTCGTTGAGAAATGCAAAAGTTATGGCCTTCTGAGTGCGGGCAGCTATTTTGGGTCTGGCAGGCGTTTTCTGTCATTTGACGGGAATGAGCATTGACTGACTGGAGCTGAATATGTTTCTTTTATTTAAATATATCTACCCTCATTTAAATATGTTTTTGTGGCGTAGAGGACGTCGTGCTCGTTCCAGAAAGTCCAATTTTATGAAAATCAGAGCTCGGAGTCAAAAGTTATGGCCGTTTGAAGTTTCGGACCAAACGTTGACTTTTCTCCTCTGTCTTCGGCCATTTCGGCTTTTCGCGTCCCATGCGTCCCTTTGTCCCAAATTTGCCCCAGTGCTGCATGGGACAAATTCTTCCGAACCGCCCGAAATGGGCTTCCATGTCCCTTTTCTGCCGGTGACACGTGGCGTGATCTGATTGGCCTTCGGCTCCTTCGGCTATCCACGTCCCGCGCGTCCCTTTGTCCCATTTGGCCCAGTGCTGAAGTTCCCTATTTCAGCCGAACCGGCTGGTTCGCGTACTCGCGGCCCAGATGTCCCATTTTCTTTCGGACCATTCGGGACAAATTTTCCCGATTCGCGGTTCGGCCGGTTCGCGTACTTTTGTCCCATGCGTCCCAGACTTTAAGTTCTCATTTCGGCCGATCCAGCTGGTTCGCATACTTCACGTACTTTTGGCCCAACTGTTCCGGGCTGCCTTGACTCATTTCGCCGGTTGGCTGGTTCGCGTACTTTTGTCCCGCGCGTCTCAAACTTTAAGTTCTCATTTCGGCCGATCCGGCCGGTTCGCGTACTTCGTGTACTTTCGGCCCAACTGTTCCGGCTGCCTTGACTCATTTCACCCGGTTCGGCCGGTTCGCGTACTTTTGTCCCGCGCGTCCCAAACTATTTCGGGCTGCCTTGACTCATTTCGGCCGGTTCGGGTCCAGATGTCCCAACTGTCCCGACTATTGCAAGGACTAGGACTTAGCCATTTTTTATGATTTTTTCTGGCCCGAGCTTGTTTTTTGCAATTTTTTACATTTTCTCAGAACTTGCTCTCTTCTTCTTGGACAGGGGAGTTAGAAAAATATGAGGGGACCCTAGAAATATGACTTTTCACCTGGACTCAATATAATTGCTTGGGACAAAAGAATTTGATGCATGTTATCAAAATTACCTTGAGGGGTGAATTTTGGATAACATATAGTTACTAGCCCAATCAACCTTCAAAAGGGTTTACCGCCAAACGGGGCATTACATTCTCCTCCCCTTAAGAAAGCATCGTCCTCGATGTGACATAACACAGAGGAAAATAAAAGGCACGTAACCAACAACATGCAAAGGAGAAGTACACTTTATGGTTTAAAATTTTAGTTAATTAAAGCAGGGTCACAAGGTAGCCTTAGAAACATTTGGTAGAAATTTTAACTTTCAAGGTTCTATGAAGATTGGTAGTTCTTTCTTGTTCATCATTTCATTAGTCTCTTTCCATTATCATTATTTCTAGTTTAATTTCTTTTAAAAATTCATCATTGAAGAGTTTTGGTTTATTGCTTATTGTGGGTGCCCAACATGGCGCTAATACAACACCCTATCGAGTTCAAAAGACACTACAGATTCACAAGCACACAAGTATATTCTTCATGTCTGTATTACACCACAAAAAGGGTTACTCAAATACGGAATGGTATAGGCACAGTCCACATAACATAGTACTCGACACACATCAATGACTGACATACCAAATACTCAAACAAAAGAGTACTACAATTCACGAGACATTTCCTCAAATCCACAGATGAAAATTTCACATACTCCAAACAAAAGCTACAGGTACATAGTGTCCACAAGGGAATCAATGACATGTCCATAACATCACAACACATATCCATCTGACATGAGAAACACATACATCAAAAGACCACTACCAAACATCATAATAACTCAACATATATCTTGAAACATCAACCATACAGGACAAATATCATAAGCCTCCCTCAAACTCTTATGCCTCCCTCAAGTCTCTTATGCCTCCTCAAGTCTCTTATGCCTCCCTCAAGTCTCTTATGCCTCCTCAAACTCTTATGCCTCCTCAAGGAGGCCGGTTGACCCTATGGTCCAAGACACATAGAGTTCGAACACTCCTAACCCAAGTGACATAATAACACGTGGTTCAACAACCCGCTAGTTATCTCATGACTCCCTCGGGGCGTACCCCTATACAACGAAGCGGGTCCATAGGTCCAACCATTCCATGGTGCATCCCATGACCCTATTCCACACATCACGACAATAGAACCAGCACAACAATCCAATCAAAGTGCCAAGTGGCAAAGTACAAGCCTTGGGAAGGCGGTAAAAATTCCAAATTTAAAAGAAGACCCAAAATCAAGCAAAATAAATGGCCAAATAGCCAATGTTAGTACCAAAATCCCCATGTTAGTGCCACAAACCAAGGAAATGCCCAAAATTATAAAGCATGGCAATCAAGAAAAGCTACTTTGGTCCTTACAAATAAAGTAAAAAAGAAATATCAATTATGATTAAAATCAACTCATAATAATGTCACATTATGATAACTGTGTGGCCTTATCTGGCCACCAAGGGGTACTCAACGAGTTGCTAGCACTCGGAACATCGAGCCTCAGCTCGTAAAATACATATCAATAATACAACTGTCATCATCTCAATCAAAATCATCTCGCCACAACTTCAACAAGGCTCAACATAGTCAAAGTCACATAGGTTAAATCCATACGACAACCATATCGGGAGAGAGAAAAGAGTACAAGTCACCATCTACTGAGCCTGAGGTGTCCGCGAAACACAATATGCATGACACCCGTTGAACAAGTGTCACACATACCAAACAAACGAAAGTGGGTTTTCAGCCTATGTAAGGCTCCACTTCCTATCTCGTACTCGGCTTGAGTGACTGGTCAACGGTACACATTTTCTCACTCCATACATACACAGTCTACTGATTTCCCTCAGGTTCGGTTAGTGTAAGGCTCACAACATAACATATAACTACATCACTAACACCATGGTGGTACACACATAGCTACCATAACGTCTCACGTATGGTATGTATACGGGGTAGATCACAATCATACATTCACAGGGTGCAATACATCACTTTACCACATTCTGCACCCAAAGTGCAATCACAATACGATAGGGTTCATACACTCACCGTATGACCCTAAATCACGACATGAATCATTACATATCACACAACTCATATATATGATGGACATAATAACATCACAACATAACATTAATTGCTTCATAACAAGGTGATACACGCATTTCTTTATAACATGGTAAAACATCATGATACAAATTAATTCACTTTACATAAATCCGGTCATACAAACACATTGATACACCTACCTATCACAATATGCCACAATGCTCCAACACTATGTCATCCACATTATAATTCTTTTCACACATCTCAAACAATAATTCACACGTGAAATCTTCATAGAATCCACAAGAAGGAGAGAGAATACTCCCATCCCCAACACATCAACATGATCACAAACACGCACAAGGTGACATACCCATCATGTGCGTTCACAATATCAAAATTACGACATGGATCACATCACGCTTAAAGCACATTACTCTTCCAATATCTACCACCATCATGCAACATCATCATCATCATGTAGTATCATCATGTAACACCACCACCACCATGTAACATCACCATACAACACCAATCCGGCCCATAGGTTCGAGAGCATGAACCTACGCTCTGATACCAAGTGTAACGACCCGAAAAACCAACACACACATGACACAAAAAAGGCAAGATATTTCTTTTTTTTTTTTTTTTGACTTGCTTCGACACAACATGTCGTCACAAAGTTACAACCAACTCTGGGAACCACTTGTTACGGGGATGACCACAAGGTTAGCATGGAAACGTTCACACCCAAAAGGATAATATACTTTTTCTTTATTTTTGACAGAATAACATAGAAGCCCAACCACAAGACACTCTCACAGCTAGGGCAAGCCACAGTCAGAAATGATTAGTGGTTATTTATTTTGATAAGACACCCTTTAACTCATGACTTAAGTTTTCAGAAGGATTCAATATATGATTCGCATAAAACATCTTACCAACTGAGTTATGTTCTTATACACTGTAGAGTAGTTCACTTAAAGTCTTCTCCTTTATAACAATTATTTGTTTTATATATTTATTTGATAAAGATGGTAATTTAATTCCACAGGGCCATCTACTCACACTTACGTTACTAGAACTCGTTCATGCCCTTATGACCACATCGGTTCACGTTCAACAAACTTAAGAGAAAATTACAAGGTACCCTGGATAAAGTTAAAGGAAGAAGGTCAAATGAGTTCACCCTTAAGACGTCATTAGTTCTTTAATTGAAGCTTGAGGTTTTATACGTGATTATTAGCGCTCTTACTTAGGCTCCACCGAAAGGGCTTATCAAGAGGAAGCTACTTACTTATAAATAGTCTTAGAGATAAATTGAGTGGTTTCAAAATTTTCTTCTCTTACTTGTTAAATCTTATTAGAAACTAACCATTGTTTTCCTTTAAGCTTGTTTTAAGCGTTCACCAAAAGAGTAGTGTTTACTAGTTCAGTTAGGGATAACACGTTATATAAAATCACTTTGCAAGGATAGTCTCACTCTTGATTACTTAAGGTATTGTTTGTTTTCGAGTGGATCTCCTCTACAATGATTTATTTGAATAAAACTTTTAGGTAACTTCTGTAAGGAAAATCCACCCCATTAAAACTTACATATAACCCATCAATACAAAGTCTTAGAAAGATTTAATTTAACACTTAATTCTCAAGATCAAAGTTTTACAATGTTTATGCCAGTGAAAGGATTGAATAACATTTTTCACTAAGAAGAGTTACTAGCCAAATTACAAAAAAGGACAAAACTACTACTTCACGTAATTCTCCGAACAATTCCAGGCAAGAGGTCATATAAACTCTCTTTACAAGCAATGCTACACAATTTACAATGCATTGGACATTTTTACAAGGAACTTCATAAATGGTACAGATGAAACTTTTACACTCTTTTCTTCTAGTCTACTCGCGCATAATCCATCTGCGCACAAATATTAACTAGAGTTAGTTCGCTAGGCCGAGCATGTTAAGACTACCCATTGCAACTGTGATAAGCTAACATTTTCTAATATCATGAAAGTAAAATTCTAAACTCAAGAATGGATCAAATCACAACCACTAATCAATATGTTTCACAAGATGAAGAGATTTATACCAGCCAATAAGGAGGAATCCTAATATTCAAGTGAGAGAGATATTCCAAAGACAAACAAGGTGAGACCTTATTGGTGAAGACGACCAGGCTGAGAGTATTGAGATTTCAGTCATGTAATCCTATGGGTTACGTGATTGAAATCTAACACCCAAACATCATTCTAATATTATTAGCCAAAAAGGATAAGGATCAGTCAAATGACTTAACATATTCAAAATTGCTGGTTAACAAGACTGCATTAACGCACATCCATGTTTTAAGAAGAATATTAGCCCCAACCATATATGAACACAAATCAGTCAAAGATTAAAGTTAACTCCACTCGGCTGAATAAACCAACATACATATAATACTCACAACACTATAACTAAATCTGAGGATTCAATATACCAAGCAATTCTCACCGAACCTAATTATTTTTCATCAAGAAGTTAAATAAATTAGATTCTATCCAACTAAAATTACATACAACAACTATAGTTGGATTACACAGGCAAGGATCAAGAAGAAGTCTTTTCACCAAAGGTTGTTATTATCTTACATCACATAATCAGTAATAAACCCGTAATCCACCCCTCGTATGATCATTGTAAGAGTTAAGGACTTAGCTCACTAAAGTATGTAACTGAGTCGATTCCTAACTTTTCCATTTTCATACAAGTCTAACCCAATTCGAAGAAAGATAACCATTCTATTTTCATACATGCCTCAGTCAACACTTACTCATAAAATCCCTACCTGAATTATTGAAGGTTTGCTAAGCTACATACTGGATTTAATCGAAACCCAATTCATTCGATACTTGAATTTAAACAAGCAAGGGATAGTCTGTTGAAAACATAAGTGAATCGACACAAGATCCTCTACCGTGACCCAACTCGAGTCACAAATCACAAGGTTTACAGTCAGTGAAGGAGGAATACAAGGCAAAATACTCTTCCTGCGAACTAAGCCTTCTCTTCCATCTCTAAACCAACATATGAATAGCTTGGGCACACCCATCTATTTCACGACAGTCTACTCGACCTATCCTCATAGTCACTCCAAAGAAAGCATCTGCCACTACAGAGTTCGATTGAACTCTTTTATCTTATGATACAGTGACTCACATCAGGATCGTATTGAGTACTCAATATTTCACTCACGTAGGCCTCTAAGAAAACATCATGCTCACTATGCGAGGTCTACACACAGATTCAGCCCAAGAAAAGATTTTTACCAAGACAAAAAAACAAACATTTAGCCTAAAACTGGCCATGAGTCGACAAATCTACAAATATCCACTAATGTTATTCATGGCTCAAGTTTATATCTGCTACTGCTGGTTTAGAAATCGAACTCAACGGCCATTGTTCACTATTGTCTCTAAATGTCACCCGAATTTTAAGAATTAAGCAAGAAAGTACCCAGGTTAAAGATCTAACACCCACAGTATAAAACTTCAACCATTATTTTGCTATCACATGACAGATACTCTTTTATTTCGAAAAGAAAAAATGAGGCAGAAAGGAATGTATACGGTCATCACGATTCTTTATCGTGGTATGAAAAACAAACAACTTCCAATAGTCCTTCCTTTCCTTCAATCAGGGTCGATTCACAAGGAAAAGGAAGCCCATTCTAAATGCCATAACAGATAAAAGAAATAAAATGACATTTGATTCATGACATAATAAAAGGGTAGCAGAAGATTGCAAGGGAAGGTTTAACATGCCTGGTTTAAAATGCCATTTCCATATGCATATGATTGATTCAATGCCACTGCTTGCCCTTAAGCCAAAGTGCTCTGCGAGCTGACTCGTGCTAGCGCCACATTCACGTGGTGAAAAAAGCTACAAACCAACCCCATGATTTGAAGCTTGGACACGAGACATTCTGATTACATCACGCTCCTGGCTCTGGTAGGAATCTACCGTGATGATCAATAAACCTTTTCCTTCATCAGATTGAGGACAACATCAAACACTCGGTGCAAACATTTCAGCTGTAGCCTGTAAGGTGTGATTAGTCCAACATAAAACTTTATGCCTGCCAACTTGGTGACACGTTGAAGAAGCTCATATACTAGCAAAGCAAATTTTGTTTCATGAATATTCTGATAGGAAACAGATTGGCCTCTATGAGGTTCTCTTCCATGAGTTACATCGTACAACAAGTAAGATCTCAATAGAGACTCTTTGTAAATAAATTTCATCAGGTCTCTTTCGTAACACCCTCATTGTCCAAAGTCAATTTTGAAGAAACAACTCAGTACGAGATCTGGATCTGAAAAATATCCTGCTACCTTCATCTCCCAAGACATTTTCTCCAACATTGCATAGATCTCCTGTGCCCGTGGGTGTGATCTGTCACCTTGAAGGAGAATCCCGAATTTGAGGATGTAGTCGATGCTGAACAGATAACAACAAAGTTGGACAACCTGCTTGTTGGAGGCGCTCACGAAGGCTTCCACTATACTGAAACGTGCCTGCAGCCTGGCTGGAAGTGACTTTCCAAAATGAAAAGGAAAGACAGCTCAACTAAAACTTTATCTCGTTCTTCTACTACAGCTGCAAGATTTTGCAACAGCCCGATCACGGCGTGGTCGCGTGTGCAACCGAGAAGCAGCGGGATCAACACCAGCGGCTCCACAGGATCGCCCCTACGGCAGTGTCGCACTTAACTCACTCTGAACTTCACGAGCAGGGAGGAAGGAACAAGCGGCTGCAACCATGCGAAAGCATTTAACTTCAAAACATTAATCTAAACACGACCCGACAGGTGGAAAGCGTTGCAAAAAAAGCCTATGCGGCCATGGCAAGGAGAGAATAGCAAGCTGAAGAGCTCCTAAAACACTGCGACTCCATTGGGACTGGTCTTTCCATGCCATTGCATCTCAAATCCCAACGAAAACACTCCTCCTGCTCACGCGGCGAAGAGTCAAAGAAAGCGGTTAGCACAGGGCGCAAGAAATTTGCAAATCAAAGGAATTAAAGAAGGTGGGGTGGCTGGCAGAGGTAAGGCCAGTGGGGATGGCCACGTACCAGGTCTAGATGGTAGGAAGGGGGGGTGAGGGACAGTAGGGCCTTAGGCACAAGCAGATAAAATTTGATTTTAAAACAGTCCCCTCCAACCTGCACCACTCACCAATATTTTGCTTCTTAATGCATCATGGACCAAGCACATGGCCATTAAACAACTATTTCACAAGGGCGAGTCAACATTCACCATGCAACAACTAACTCGTACACCATGATTATCATTTAGACCAATGCTGATTGGGTGCATGCCACACAAAAATTGCATAATGCGAAGCTGAAGCCACGCACTCGAATATAAGGATTCGATTTACTAGTGTATAAATACATATATCATTCTACACCCATGTCTTCTAGGTATTTTATTTTAAAATATAATCCCATGTAAATGAAGTACTGCACAATGAGATACTTAAAAAGGAGTGTAAATAATCCAAATTTACCAGAGTCACCAGAACATCTCCAACAGTAACTCAGTAACAAGTTTATTCATTGGGCTAAAGCAAGACGAAAAACCTTAGTCTTTTAATTCTCTACAACTAACAGTGGGTTCTATCCCAACTCATAACAAAAACCGAACCCCAAGCGATAATAAACCAAACGTCCGAACTCATCAACCCTTGTCGATGGGTTAAAGTCCTTGGCTCGACAACGAATAGGAGCAGGATGGAAATGGCTTCAAGGAAAGTTACTAGCCCAATCAACCTTCGAAAAGGGTTTACCGCCAAACGGGGCATTACACAAAATATAGAGCTTTTTAGGGGAACAAAGGAACCAAGAGATAATTAAGGACCCACACATGATCCTCGACCCAGGAGCAGATTAAAATGGTAACAAAGATCGGCCAAACACAATATAGGGAAGGATAAAATGACAGAGGCCATTAATCACTAAATATTTTAAGGGCAAAGATGGGGCGAGACATTTCTGAGCACCAACATGTGCATTTATGTTGAAAGGGATACAAGGTCAAACATGGCATTACACAAGGACAAGTTACCAAATTTTAGTGTTTATAGATATAAGACTCCAATAGTGATTAAGATAGTAACCTTGACAAATTGCAAGGAAAACACTTGATAACCAATCTAAGATTTGTATTGTAAGTAGAGGGAAAGCTGCAGTCGGTGCATATCTCTCCACTATGGCACACCATAGAAAATAAAAATTTTGTATACGTCTTGATTAGGTTTAAAGGTGTGAATTTTATAGAAAGAAATTTTATGGTCAGTTTAAAGCTCAAATTTTGATTTAAGCATATTCCATGGAAACCAAGTATAACAAGGTTTAAAGAATAAGTCAACAACTTTGATACCCGATTTAATTAAAATTTATATGGGGAGACCACTATATAAAATAATTTATGATGCCTTCCAATTGTTTTAACAAGAAAATTACCAATAATCATCACACGAATGGTTGAAAGAAGGAAACTCTAAAACCCCAATCTATTCGATAAGGAAATAGATGCATTTGACTAAGCCTTGGGAAGAAAAGAAGCGAACAAAAAGAAGCTGAAACATTCTATTACTAACACAAATAGAGAGGGGTTTAGAGGACATCCTTTTATTGTGGATCCGAATAACCAACAAGCTCCAAAATTTTTAAAGTAACATGTCGATGAGGTGTGTACAAAGCAAGTACCAAGTCACAAAGCTTAAAACATACAAATTATAAAAGGCCATTCAATCCTATCAAAGACTTCTTAAGAATAAATTTATAGAAGATTACAAGCTGTACATAATATGAGGAGTAATATACAATGGTGGCCATAATATTTGAACCTGCATAATTAAATACATTAATGCTTTCAACTATGTAACATTTTCCACTATGTAATCAATAGTATATGTATCAACCGTAATCAATATAAATTAATGAACGTGATCAATTATTTAGATTTTGTGTTTTCGTACTTATCGGATAGACTCCATAAAAATGCTCTTAAAAATACCTTTACAAATCTGCAACTCTGTCCCTCCCACCGCATTCACTTGCTATATGGACCTTGCTTTGGTAGAAAATGGAGCCCTATAGAGTTTCACACAAACATTGCAAGTGTTTTGGCGCTTAACATTATTGACCTTTGAGTGAATAATCAAAATGGCAAGTCGGGTAGTTGCGTAAGGCAACAAAAAACCAAACCGATGCAAAACACTTCTAAAATGCACGCCACCATTTGAAATCTATTTTGATCTCTTTTCTCTTCCTTGGGATCCACCTTGTCTTGGTGGGTGGGTTCTTGAGTGGGTGTGACTCGGTTGTAATGACTCGATGCCACATCTGCACAACCGGGGGCCACACATGGGCATTGCATGTATGAAATCTTATGATCTATCTTATGAGGGTCATGTGATCCTATCCCTATAATAGATGAGTCCCTTTATTTTCATTTACCCTCACATATATTAGTCCATGCTCAAAGATTGACTCATCTCCCTTTTCAGTTGAAACATTTTGCAGTTAACAGTATGATAAATTAGCTATTAAAATTAATGAACGGGCATGAATGTAATAGTGCAAATTGCAATCATATAAAAAATTGACACATATATAAACCCTAAACGATATAAAATAACGAACGTGATAAATAAATTAAGGAACGTGATAATGCAAACATATAAAAAAATTGCATAGGCGAAATGGGAACGTGATTAAGCAAGTGAACACTCTTGCAAACAGCATTCATCGCATATTCTACTTTTTGGACAATTGTGTTTTCCGCAGTCCTTTTAAACGCTTAGTGTGCCTTCGTCGAGATATCATTTAATTTTCTAAATGATGGAGAAGTTAAATGTATGGTGTTATGGTGTCGTGGGAATTTTAATTCTGTTTACTCAGCATGCTGTGGCTGAAACTAGAAGCGGCAGTTACCAACAAGATATTATAGTGAAGGGCACGGTATTCTGTGACAAGCGTATGGAGAACACATTTTCTGACTCCGCCTATTTCTTAGCAGGTGATTTAAATAATATGATCGGTCCTAACTAATGTTCAAATTGTCTACTATGATTTGAAGCTATCAAGATAGTGATGAAAATGAATGTCGTGCAGGTGTCTTGGTCTCAGTCGAGTGTAAAATCAACAGCAACAGGAAATGGAAGAATAGCGATGTAATAGTTTCCATTGAAGGAGAAACAGATGAAAATGGAGAATTCAAGGTGGAGCTTCCCATTATACAGAACATTAACCCAATGAGATCATGCTCAGTTAGACTTCGGAGAAGCCCACATGAGTCCTGCAACATACCCTCCATGTCAGCCTCATCCAATCTCACCCTATCAACCTTCAATGGCATTCAGAGTTATGTGTCACCTCCATTATCCTATCGTCCATTGAGCAAACAACAACAATTAATCATTTCATCTCTCCCTCGTCGTAGTGTAGTGGAAGATTCTATTTCGAAAGCAACATCTTTTATACCTGCTCTTCGTAGCATTCCTCGGCTACTCAAGATTTAGATTCCGCCTATTCCTGCTATTCCGCCTATTCCTAGTATTCCTAGGGTACCCAAGGTCATTGTTCCGCCTATTCCTAGTATTCCTAGGGTACCCAAGGTCATTGTTCCACCTATTCCACCCACCTATTCCTGATATTCCTAGCATTTCTTCTTTTACCAAATTTACTTTTCCTCCCCTGCCCACCATACCTCATTTCAAAATTCCAAATATTGTACCCCCTCCTCTTCCTAATTAACATGGCTATCCCACCTTTAGTTGCTGTTCCTCGTTTTAACAAGTGCACCAACTCTTCCCTAGTTAATTGTTTCTCCTATTCCAAATATGCCCACTACTCGCTATTCAAATGTTGTTAGTATAAAGTGTTGTTATTCTCCGGTGTTTTTATACAAGTTTCATTTGGATCTCAACCTGTTAGTACTAAAAGTCTCATTGTAAATGATATGCCAATAAAGATGTTATTATTACTCTTGAAGGAAGCATACTCTATAGCCTTTTATATCTTTGTTTAAATAGTTGTTATTATTTGTAATTTTTAATCAATAGGACATGTTTATTATTTTTATAAACAAATATATACTTCTCACAATAATAAACCTATAAACTTTTAACCAACTAATTATAGACAATAATTTATCTTTGATAGGAAATTAAGAGTAGCGGAACAACTTCCTATGCTAATATTTGAGGAGAGATATTATGCAAAACTTTCAACATAGTAAAACGATTACGAAATATCGGCAAAATATTCATAATAAAACACAAACACCAGATATACGTGGGGAAAATCCTTTCGGATAGAAAAACCCCACACTCCAAAAGCCCACTCAATGTATTTCAAATCTAATAACAAGATTATATACATTTGCAGAGCAAATTTCTTACAGGAGTATCACTACAAACAATTCTAGGAGGATTAAAACTCACTACTTCAATTTCTTCTCCAAGCCTTCAATTTATAGACCTCCGGTTATACAAGAAACCATATATGGTTTACAAACCATGTGCCAAACCTCTCATGAGGTGGATAGCATTAAAGAGCAAGATTTTGGTCTAAAATTAGGCTTCCGCGTCCACAATATTCTCCCTATTTTTGACCCTTACAGATGTCATAAAATCTATTATAATATTCTAAAAATAGTCCTTCCATGATATACTATCATATGGGAATCTTTTGACAACTCCTATTGCTATATTTAGAGCCTAGACAATGTGAAACGGTTGTAGAAAAATCTTAAATGAATAAACCAAACAAGGTTGAGACACCTCATTTCCAACAATCTCCCACTTGTCGAATACCTTGCAAGGGCCAAGGGAAAGATACCATCATGGATCAACTTCTACGGGCCGAGAGGCCCATAGACTTGGAACACCACCTGAATTTCGTTGTGCTCACGAGTTTAGTTGATGCATCTCCAACATTCGCAACTGTCTCTACCTTTTCTAGCTTCACCCTTTCATCCTCGACCATATCTCTCATGAAGTGATACTAAACATCAATGTGTTTAGTCCTGGCATAAAAAGTCAGGTTCTTCGCAAGGTAGATTGTGCTCTGACTGTCACAGTATATTTTAACTACACCTTGTTTTAATCCAATATCTGAACACAAACGCTTCAACCAAATGGCTTCTTTACAGGCATGAGTAGCTACCATGTACTCTGCCTTAGTAGTGGACAAAGTGACCACATCCTATCGCTTTCTCATCCAACTAATTGCACCACCATTAATAGTAAACACATATGCACTAGTGGATCTTCTGCTATCGACATCACCGACCCAATCTGAATCCACAAAAGCATGAATACATAGGGAATGTTGATCTCCTCTTCCATGAAAACATATAGAGTACTCTGATGTACCCCACAAATATCTAAAGACCCTATTAACTACATCCCAATGTGCTCTTCTAGGATTAGACATAAAACGAGAAAGAACTCCCCTTTGCTTGGGCAATGTCTCGGTTTTGTACCGACCATAACATACATTAAGCTTCCAACTGCACTCTGGTAAGGCACTCTACTCATTTCTTCCATCTCAATGGGGATGATGGACATTGTGAAATGGAGAGCTTGTTCCCAAAGTAATAGGAACACAAAGTGTTTTACAATTCTACATGTTGAACCTTTGCAAAAGCAGAACAAACATACTTAATGCGGCAAGCCATAGCTTTTCTGTTCTCACTATCTCTTCTAATCTCCATCCCAAGTATGTGTTTTTCTGCACCAAGATCTTTCATTTCAAATTTCTCAGAGAGTTGAGATTTCAATTCTGCAATCAAACCTTTTCCTTTCCCAATAAACAACATATCATTAACATATAAAGTAATAACTAGGAAACAATCACCATCAGATTTAAAACAACATACGGTGATCGATTTAGACCACACAAACCCCAAACTCAACACATATGAATCAAAGTTCTAGTACCACATCCTAGGAATTTTTTTAAGGCCATATAGGGATTTCTTTAACTTACAAACCATATTGCTTTTACCTTTCACCATGTAGTGCTCTGGTTGTGTCATATAGATTTCTTCCTCCAAATCACCATGAAGGAAAACAATTTTCACATCCATTTGTTCAACCTCTAGGTCATAAGCTGCTGCAATAGATAATAAAAACCGAATGGATGTCATTTTAGCAACATGAGAGAATATCTCACCATAATCAATACCCTCAACTTGAGAGTAACCCTTCGCAACCAATCGTGCTTTATACTTTTCAACATTTCCATATGAACCAATATTTTTCTTAAACACCCATTTACATCTAACAAGTTTCCGACCTTCAGAAAATTGTACAAGGTCCCATGTATCATTATTTTAAAGGGATGTCATCTCTTCATCCATGGCTATTTGCTAGGACTTTGCATCATTCATACCCAAAGCCTCTTGTACATATCTCGGTTCATCAATGTTAGTAGTCAAAGCAAATATACACTTCCAATCATCAGGAGAATACCCATACCTTTTAGGTGGTTGCCTTTGCCTTGTAGACTTTCGAACAAGCTGAGGTGGAGATTCTTCCACTTCTTCCTCTTCTTCTTCCTATTCTGAAGATTCAGATGTTGGTGAGCTCTCCTCAACTTCTTGTCTATTTTGGGGTCTCGATTCAACTTTATCAGGTGTAGAGGGAAGTTGAACCACATCCTTTTTTTGTTCATTTTCTTTATGTTGTTCTGGCTGAAAATTAACAAGGAAAGATTTAATCTCTCTAAAAATAACACTTCTAGAGTATATTACCTTTTGTGCAACAGGATCCCAAAGCTTGTATCCTTTCACACCATAGCCATATCTGATGAAGATACATTTGACAACCTTAGAATCCAACTTTTTCTCTTCTCCTTAGGCACATGTGCATATGCCTCATAGCCAAAAACTCTCAAATGTCTAATTGAAGGCTTTTTCCACGACCATGCCTCCATTGGCATTTTATCAACAAGCACTAATGTAGGAGATCTATTTATCAAATAGCAAGTAATGGTAAAGCTTCAGCCCAAAACCTCTTTTCTAGACCAGCTCCAATAAGCATGCTCCTAGCCTTCTCCATCAACGTTCTATTCATTCTTTTTGCAACTCCATTATGCTCCAGGAGAATACGAAGTTGTCTTTTGTCTTTTAATCCCGCAATCTGTACAAAATTTGTCAAAGTCTGCAAAACAGTACTCACCGCCATTATCAGATCTCAAACACTTAATTTTCTTCCCAGTTTGAGTTTCAACCATAGCCTTAAATTCCTTGAAACAACTAAAAACTTCAGATTTACTCTTTAAAAAATATACCCATGTTCTCCTACTAAAATCATCAATGAAAGTAACATAATAAACTGATTTAGCAATAGAAGCAACCTTAACAGGACCAAATACATCCAAATGGATTAGATCCAAGATACATGAAGACTTATGAGTAGACAAGTAAAACTGAACGTGGTTCTATTTGCCATAAATACAATGTTCACAGAAATCAAACTCCATATTACAATCATTCAACCCCTCAACGAGGTTCTTATTTTTCAGGGCTTTTAAACCCTTCTCTCCAATGTGGCCAAGCCTTTGGTTCCATAACATGGTCTTCTCTGCAAGTAATTTTAATTCAGTAGACAAAGCACCCTTGGGTACCCAGAAGCCACGACCATCCGCAGAGGAGGAAACCCTCTCCTTTTTCAGCGAAATAGTTATTGGCTTAGTTTTATCCGAAGTGCTATTGCACTCAACCGTGCATGCATCAAGTTGGTACAATGTACCCAATCTACTTCCTCTTGCTATCACCATAGGATCTCTCAACATTTTCACACCTGCTTCAAAAAATTGTACATGCACACTCACATCTATTAGCTTGTTAATAGATAATAAATTTCTTGCTAGTCCTGGGATATGCAAGACACCATCAAATCTTCTAATTCTACCATCAGAAAATTTCACTTGGATACTACCACGACCAACAATTTCAAGGAAAGAATTATCACCCAAATACACCTTACCACCATCATAGTTTTCATACTTAACCAATTTTTGTTAGTAGTCATGTGGAAAGATGCACCCGAGTCTATCAACCATGCATTATCACTTGCACAAGTGGCCAAAGCTGCAATAAAGGCATCTCCATCTTATTTTTCAGAATAAAAATCAAAATCATGATTCTTCTTTTTGTTTTTGTTTTCTTCTTTGCATTCCCTTCGGAAGTGTCTAGATTTGCCACAGTTCCAGCATATCGCTTTGGACTTACCAGGGGATTTTTATCTCCCCTTGTTCATGGAATGGCCACACTTCTTATAATATTTTCCTCGTTCTTTTGTTCTTCCTCGAACACTCAAAGCCTCTTTGGTGTTCAGAGAGACCTTCCTTCTCATCTCTTTGGAGAGTAGAGAACCAACAACATCCTCCATCTTGAGTGGACCGAGGTGCTCCCAATGGCCATGACTAGGTTGTCCCATGAGTGCAGTAGTGAAACCAAAAAAATTTGGCACCTTTATTATTCATCTATTTTAACCCCAAGCAGAGCTCAATTGACTCACCAACATATTAAATGTTTCAGGATGGTCGGATATTTGTCCACCTTCTTCCATTCTCAAGAAAAACAACTTCTTCTTCAAGAAAATATTATTTACTAGAGACTTAGCTTGGTATATCTCACCCAAATTTTTCTAAAGCTTCTCTAAAGTGTATTCTTCATGGACATTTATCAGGATAGAATCTGCAAGACATAGTCTAATAAGACCTTTATCTTTTCTATCCATTACATCATATTGTGCAGCCAAAACTGGATCCGTAGGCCTATAGACCTTCTCATCCACCACATCCCATAGATCTCGATCAACCAACAAATCTTCCATCTTTAGCTTCCACATTTCAAATTTTGTGCCAGAAAAATTCTCTACGTCAATCCTCCCAGATGTGCTCGCCATATGAAAAAAATCTACAACCAGATAACAAAGTATTCTCTACACAAGCTCCCACTCAAACCTGGATTAGCACAAAAAACCCAACAACCCACAACTGAAACCAAATGTTATCGAGGCTCGATACCACTTGATAGGAAATTAAAAGTAAGCGGAACAACTTCCTACGCTAATCTTTGAGGAAAGATTTTATGCAAAACTTTCAACATAGTAAAGCGATTCTGAAATATCAAGCAACATATTCATAACAAAACACAAACACGGATATACGTGGGAAAAATCTTTTCGGATAAAAGACCCCACACTCCAAAATCCCACTCGGTGCATTTCAAATATAATAACAAGATTACATACACTTGCAGAGCAAGTTTCTTATAGGAGTATCACCAAAAACAATTCTAGTAGGATTAAAACTCACTTACTTTAATTGCTTCTCCAAGCCTTCAATTTATAGACCTCCGGTTATACAAGAAACCATCTATGGTTTACAAAACCATGTGCAAACCTCTCATGAGGTGGATAGCATTAAAGAGAAAGATTTCGAGTCTAAAATTAGGCTCCCACGTCCACAATATTTTCCCTATTTTTACCCTTACATATGTCATAAAATTTGTCATAATATCTCTAAAAATAGTCCTTCCAGGATATACTATCATATGGGAATCTTTTGTCAACTCCTATTTCTTTTTTAGAGCCTAGACAATGTGAAACGGTTGTAGGAAAATCTTAAATGAATAAACCAAACAAGATTGAGACACCTCATTTCCAACAATCTTCAATTTGTTATGTTTGTAAATGTAGATGTTATTGCAACTTTCAACACATTCAAGAAAGAGGATGTCAAAACATTTATGTTGATTTATACAAAATGAATGTCATATATATATAGATGCATACATACATATACATATAGACACACACACACACACACACACACACACACACACACACACACACACACACACACACACACACACACACACACACACACACACACACACACACACACACACACACACACACACACACACATATACGGAAAATTTAACCCTTCATTGGATAGCCCACTCAGGATTTGGTGCCCACAAAATGACGATGTTTTATTCTTGTGTTACCTTCCCTTTAAGTGTTATCAATTCGTATGTCCATCATTCTTTATTTCTATGCCATCTCATTGCTAATATGTTGATACCATTTCTTAAGGAATGTTCCTTTGAAAGAATGTGCCATCAGATCAAGAATGGATGGTTCAACCTATTCTACAAAGGAACACTCCTTGACGAGAAAAATCTCGGTGAAGAAGCTCGGTGAAGCCTTCTTGGCCAAGGCAAAAATTAATTCTAATCATAAATCACCATAATCGGAAACATGCACCATGTGAATCTTATAAATCTTTATGGCTATTGCATTGAGGGTTCGAATTTCTGCTATTCTAAAAATATATGAGTCGGGACTCCTTTGATTTGTCACTATTTGACTACCATGTTCTAGAATGGAAAGAAAACTATGATATTGCGCTTGGCACTAGCAAGTGGGTCACTTACCTCCATGATGTGTGCAGGAGAATATTGTACCTTTGTGAAATTAAACCCGAAAACAATCTTCTTGATAGTAAATCGGAAACAAAAGTTTCGACTTCGGACTCGAAAAGATTCTAAGTAGAGAAGAATTCGTAGGCCTTCACACCCATGTGTGGAACCTACAACTATACGGGCTAGAATGGTGACAAACTCCTCAATTTTTATATAACAGATTGGGCGCCTAACTTGCCGGTGCGTTCCATTATTAGGTGATGTATCACGGTGGGTTCCTCCTTATGCTAATAATGCTCCTCAACTTACTAAACATGAAGTTAACAAGGGTATACGAGAGGAGCTCACTAAGTCTTATTTGAAAGTTACATGGTTTTCTCCAAAAGAGCCTTTGAAACCAAAGCTTCTTCACTATTTTCAATTGTATTCCTGCTTCCATGAAGATCAAAACAAAATTCCAGAATACATGAAGATGTTTTTTCCTTCATGCCTAAGGATCCCTTTAGCTCAATTTCACATTTTCTCTCACCCTCTTTGGATGGAATCTGATCATAGCCTTCCACAGCATGAGCGGATTTGTCAGTTGTGTTTTCTAGAACTTGAAAGTGAAGAGCATTTTATATTCAAGTGTCCCATCTATTATGAAATCATGGGAGATATCATTGTCTTTTCAGATATTCCAATGGGTCTTTAAGGAGTCTCATTCGATATGAAGATCAGAAATGCTTAGCTTTATTTATTTGTGAAATACTTCAAATTCGGGAAATAACACTCAAATTGCAGTCCTCAAATAGAAATGACTACAGAAATATCAGTTCTTACTTCCACATTACTGATTTCGGGAATCTTAGGAGATCTCATATGTAGACAACTGGTTCGGATGTGTTAGATAACGCACTTTCTATTGGTTTCACGATCTGTGACCTTCAGTGATTGACTTTTTGTTTCTTTATTTTTGTTTTTGGAGATGTTTTGACACTCCCTTTATGTTTTGGTTCTTGTTTTATATTTTTTCTATCCCATAGGCCATTCTTGGCCTTACAGTGGACATTAATATATAATAATAATAATACGAGTAAACAAAGCTGGCTGTTAGTTTCATTTTGTCACCGTTTTCTCATTCATAGCACCAACAATTTCCGGCAATAGTGAGATTGGACAAGAATTTACACAAAACGTCACTTCCTTCATCATGGGTCAGCTTTGTGTAAGCATATCTTCATCCAAACGCGAGTTTGAGTTTATCGATTAAACACTACTACCCATTAGTGACTAAACAAATTTCCGGTAATTCATTCTATAAGGATGATCTGCTGCTAAAATAAAAAATTCCATTACACTGTTCTCCTCATATAGTCACAAATATTTCTTAACCTCGTGAGCTATTCCTTGAAATCAATTTGGATTTTTCAGACTTCGTTGTGCTCCACCCCTGGTCTGCCCCCTCCACACGCCACTCTCCCTCGCCCACTCACCATTTCTCTGTCAACTAAGAACTCACATTTGACCCGTCCCCCTTTTCATTAAAATTATTTGTTTAATTTTTATATAGTTTTATTTTTCTAATTATTATTTATTCTATTATTGCCATAATGGTATATTGATCCATTCAAGTCAATTAAAATAAAGTTCAAATTGAATATGTAAGAGTTTGATCAAAATATTCCTCTTATTATTAATTATAATTAAATGTATATATAAAATAAGTACTCCTATGATATTTTAAACATATTTATTGGGAATAAGTCTAGACATATAAATCTCAAAGTTCTTATCTTGTATTGTCAAAAACTATATTGATTTTTAATTTTATTATGTTTTTTGTAGCCAGGCCTTTAATAGAAGTGTCAAACAGAAACACCACAAAATAACTTGAAAGGTGTAATTACGAAGGAGTGGGTTCAAATCCTTGTAAAACATACACCCATACCAATACACCAAATTGGGGTGTTTGACAAAGAACTAACAATATTGATTTATCGAACTCTCTCTTGAGAAAGGTTTACGCTTGCTTTGCCTAGAAAATTCATTCTACAATTTAGATATAGAACTTGAAACAATTAACTTGTAAATGTAAGTCCACATCAAAACACCAATTTATAGTGATGATGTATAGGGTATTAAAGTATGTGTGGAGGTATGTTGGTGTTGTGTAGTTATAGAAAAGTTCGCATCTTTCGTCCAGGATTGGCCCACTTGTCTTATTTTTTGTGCCTTCATGTGTTTCTTATTGGGGAAACATCATTTTCCATTGACTTATTCTATTGATCCTCTTCACGACCAACACTTCTTCATGTGTGGTGTGAAGTTGTGTCTCTATTGTTATGCTCTAACTTTCCTTATGTTGGATGGTGTGTTGAATTTTATCAATATTTCATATGCATTCTTAGGTTTTCTTATCACTTATACGCACCTTCTTTTAGTCACTTCATATGAATTTTTGACCCATCGATGGCAAGGATGACTTGTAATGTTAGAGATAGAGGTGTTTATCTTCCATAGAATAAAACCCTTATTATTTGGTTTGATATAATCCTCCGTTGGGATGTGATGTTGTTGATGTAATTAATACCTTCTTCTTTAGATATGTATATAATTGGGTTGATGCAATATACGTGTGTGTGTGTGGCGCCGCTCAAAGCGACGCTCGCTCGGACGGCGACTACAATCGCATCCATTTCGAACATCCCGAAATGCGAAAAAAAAATAAATTTATTTTTTTATTTTTTTTTAATTCTATTATGTCGCATTGTCTCCTGATTTAATACATTATAACATATATAAATATAAATATATATATATATATGTATATATATAATTATATATAAGGGAATCACACATTACGGTATACACTCGGCACTGGTTTATTTTATTGCATTGTAAGATTCTAATATGTTTCGATATACATACTACCTAGTATGAATACTATACGAAAGTTTTGTCACAATTCATACCACATTGTTATCTTATATAGCATATAATACTTTGCTGGCCTAGCTAGATATCCTTGGAGGATTAGGTGCTTCTAATTTTAGTGATATATAAATATTTATGTATAATCAAAATTTTCACTTAATTAAATCTATATGCTTAATCATACGTTTGAAAAATGGATCCAAGAAATAAGAGCCAAAAGGGAAAGGCGTTTCAAACTAAGTTTATTTCTGTTGGTTGGGGGCGGTGGATCCCAACAACCACCTGTCCACCATTACTCCCTCATGCGTGTAGAAGCCCCCAGTCGCATCTTTCATTGAATGATTTAGATTTGCAAAATCTGCGCCTCCTCCTTGGTCTGTCCACCCTCAAAACTCGGGATTCCTTCAAGATATTTTTATCAAAACCGATTATGAGACAGCGTAGGCGTGAGAAGAAGAGATCTCATTGAAGTAAATCTGTTTCATATTAGAATATTCACGAAGCCGAATTTGCTTTGCACAAGGTGCGACGTCTCAGAAGAAGGGGGAGAAAAGGGTCTGTCCCACTACAGTCAGCGCATGAAGAAGGCGTGTTACCAGTTCCGACTGCCCTTGGCCGCGTGAGGAGGTGGAAATCCCATAGAGGTAAGTCTGTTTCATATCAGAATGGTCAAGGGACGCAGTTGCTTGCACAGTGGTGAGAAGGGAGGCTGGATACGCCATCAGTCAACTAAACACACCTCTGCTGTCCTGGCCGCGCGGGTAGGGGCGTGGAAGATAATAGATGGAGCTCCATTGCGTGGGAGAGAGCAATTTACCTCCACTTTCATTGGGTGCTGCAAGTGTGTGCTCGGCGGGGAGAACAGACTGTCCCAACTATGTTGTTATCCGTTCAGTGTTGAATGCATCTTCAAATGCGTGGTTCTCCTTCGCAGATTTATTTATTTATCAAAAATGTCAGAAACTGAAGTGTTGACAGGCAGGCTAAATTAGACGTCACTGTGCTCTAGTTAACTAATTCTCGGGGAGGCTGTCACTTGGTTCCATTTAACCAAACAATGTTGTATGTTAATGCAATGGGACGGGTGAAAATAAACTAGATAAATGGATTCCATTTTTTTGTATTGTGCGTCGATTGGATTTGATTAAGTACAAATACAGAGTTCCATTGTTTGTAACATGTAATACAAAATTCGAATGTTAAATCGTTAAAAAAAGAGTTCCATTGTTTATAATATGCACGAGTTTGACGAAAAGGTGGAGACAAATTTCAAGGGGGTGATTGACTGGTCTTGATTTTGAGACTAACTTCACATTTGTTTGGGCAGTTGCGAGACCTGCCATGTAGCTTGATATTTGTGAAGCTAGGACCATTCGCAGTGTCCTAATCTAAAAAAAAGAAACGTGCAAATCTTTGTAGCATTGCAACAATTTAAATGTTCGCTGTGACAGTCAGCGCTTTGTGTTTCAAGTTGTCTGTCAGGCATATCTACTGAAACGTATCATCTTTTTTTTTTTTAATATCAGCAGTTATTCTCTTAGACACGATTTATGGGTGATTGACTGGTCTTGATTTTTGAGACTAACTTCACATTTGTTTGGGCAGTGGCGAGGCCTGCCATGCAGCTGGATATTTGTGAAGCTAGACCACTCGCAGTGTCCTAGTCTATAAAAAAAAAACGTTCAAAGCCTTGGTAAGCATTGCAACAATTTAAATATTCGCTGTGACAGTCAGAATACTCAAGGAAAGGAGAAAAGAAGAAAAAAAAACAGTTTGCTTGCCTTTTAGAAAACAAAGGAAAAAAAGCAGTTCATACGTTAATTATATTTATTTCATTTCTTTGTTGCAGTTTATACTAATACACTATGTAATATACAAGGAAATATTGATAGCACGTTAGTACCAATATGATCTAATATTAGTATACCCATTGCTTTTAATATTGTTCCAATAAGAATATTATTTACAATATCAATTTCCTTATTAAACATTAAGGGAATATTGGATAATACATTTAATAAGTTGATAGACTTGCATTACAATTTCCTTCTACACAATTTCATAACATAGAATGGGATTACAAATAGGTTGATTTCATTCCCTTTATTAATTTGTAATGGATTCTTGTATTAGATTCATAAATGAAGAAAGCATAAAAGAACTAGATCTTACAAAGTTTCATTGTCATACTAAAAACTATTTGAAAACTTGAGTCCTTCCATCAAGTATAAAAGAAGGGATAATGCACTATTCTTTTAACCTTTCCAACATATCACTTCCAAGTACTTCAAACAAAATTTTAATATATTTTCTTTTGTAATTTCTTTCCAACATTCCACAAGAATTCAACAACATTTACAATAAATTTTTAGAGTAAGAAATACTATCATTTCAATGCAACTTTTCCTTCAAATCTTTTACAACATGTCCTACTTCATGTGAAACAATTTGCATTAATGGAAGCTAAAGAAAGCAAAGCAATATTACATTTTTCCTCCACTCAAGGTGGGTAAACACATGATGTTTTTACATTGTCAACAACAAGGTCCTTGTGCTCCAAGGTATTCTTCATCCATGCTCCAAGTTTTAAGTATTTCAAATCACAACCAAGATAGGGGGAGAGGCAACACTCTCCTCCCAACCAAAACTCAATGGAGAAGAGAAGCAATCTCCTCCATTGACCCCCGAGCCCCAAACACAACACAATGAAGAGTGGTCTCCAACTCAAGGCAACAATACTTGCTTCCACAATACAATTTTCTTCACAACATTCAAGGTAAAAAGAGGAAACAACAAGGAAACACAAATAACACAATACTTTGCACAACAAGGCTTTCATCCAAGCCAACAAGAGAAGGAACTATGGGAATGTTTTCCTTATGCCTCCCAACTGAGATGAGATGCCCATCCAAAACCCTCCACAATAAAACACAAGCCCCTATGACTCTTATGCCTCCCTCAAGTACCCCTTTTTCCTCCCATACTCTTATGCCTCCCTCCTCTTATGGCTCCCTCAAAGACAAGGTAGAATGTAAACATTCTTACCCAAGATGGGCATCCCTCTCAAACTCCCTCCACAATATCCTAATCTACTCTTATGCCTCCCTCATGAGTATTCCCATAGACCTCTCCTATACTACACAATAAGCATTCTATCCATTTTTTCACAATACACCAAAGTAAACATGCATTTTTCACAATTTTAGCATAGAAGCAACAATAATATGAAAGCAAAACAAAGGAGAGGGTCTCCTACCTCTCCATTGGAGAAGCCTAAACCAAGAAATTTGTCCAAGCTCCTTCCCAAATCAATCCAAGCATGCAAGTCCAAGCACTCTCTTTTCTCTTTCTCCCAATTCTTTTCTCTCCCCAAAATAACAAAAGAGAACTCTTCAACAAAACAAAAACAAAACTCCAAAAAAACCCCTCAACAAGAGAGGAAATTTCCCTAAATAGACAAAAGGAAGAGTGAGGGTGATGTGGCTCCTTGTAGGATGCCACATCACACATCCTCAAGACCACCTCCCTTTAGTCAACTCAAATCCCAAAACACCATAAATGGGTGGTTGGGTTGAATGACATCTCTCATCCACATCCATCCCTTCCCATGTGCCTTAAGGCACAATTAAATGCAAAAAGAAGACAAGTGCACACCAAAGTCACATTTCCCTTCCCAAAACAATAAATAACCCCCTTTTTGGCTTCCCAACCCATAGATATGGTTGGTAAGGGGTTTTGGGAAGTGTGGGACAAGTTTAACTTGTCCCACAAGTCCCCCAAAATTGCCCTCAATCTCAAATTCGAGATTCAAGGAGTTTGGAGTGGTCAACACTCAAAACCAAGCATTCAATACATGAGGAAACACAAGGCTCAAGGAGCCAACCATCAAAATTAATTGCATCCACTAGACTTCCCTCCAAAACTTAAAATTTTAAAGCAAGATGTTAATTTAATCCTAAACATACTTAACAAAAGTAATTTAACAAAAAGACAACACAAAAGAATTCACCTACTAAAGCAAGTTAAAACAAGTAATTAAAATTCTTACCCCCTTGGTCACATTAGAAAATTTCCCCCTCATGGAAATTTTCTCAACACATAAAAGAACAAAGGTAACACAATACAATTTACTAGTTGCCTTGACGACCAATTGTTGTAACCACCCGACATTCTGTTGTGTTTGGTTCCCAATCCCCCTCATGGTTGTGATCATGCTGTGTTTCCTGCAAAATGCAAAATACCTCCTTCGGCCTTGCGGCCATGTCAAAATATCCAAAATAACCATATGCATGAAATTTATTAACATCTATACGTAATTCAATCAATCATTATTTCTAGGTCTAAATCACAACTTAATTATGCATTTCATCATTATCCAAAATTACAGTAATGTAAGTTCAACAACTACATTCTACTCATCATGGCGAAGAAATCCAATGTTAGAACACATGCAATATATCCATATAAAAATAATATCGGTATCCAATAGTCTGTCCATGAGTCAGTGTAGATCATACTAAAAAATAACAAAGTCCAATCATAATCCAAATGCATCTAGTCACAAAACATCATGCTAATCAACATAAGTATAAGTCATGTCCATATCTAAAGTCTGCATAACTCAAAATGGTAATCAACTAAGTGTCGTAGGGAAGTGGGCATTCTGTGTGTGTGTGTGTGTGTGTGTGTGTGCGTGCGTGCGTGCCCCACTCTACACTTTCAACAAAAGGTGATATTTGGGATGAGTTCAGAGGAACTAAAATCAATTCTCTTCATTCTCAAAGATCATGTATCAATTTTTTAAGCACATCAAATATATTCTCAAAGCCATGATGACATACCAACAATGGTTGGGTAGTTTTCAAATTCAACAAGCTCTACAATTCAAAATCTATTGTGAAATATAATTCCATGTTTTCCAAAGTTACAATTTTAAATGTGCTAAGTGGAATATCACACATTATCATTTTGAGTTATGCGAGACTTTAGATATGGACATGGCTTATACTTATGTTGATTAGCATGATGTTTTGTGATTAGATGCATTTGGATTATGGTTGGATTTTGTTTTCGAGTATGATCTACAGTTGACTCATGGACTATTGGATATTGATATATTATTTTATATGGATATATTGCATGTGTTCTAACATTGGATTTCTTCGCCCTGATGAGTAGAATGTAGTTGTTGAATTTACATTACTATGATTTTGGATAATGATGAAATGCATAATTAAGTTGTGAATTAGACCTAGAAATAATGATTGCTTGAATTACGTATAGATGTTAATAAATTTCATGCATATGATTATTTTGGATATTTTGACATGGCCGCAAGGCCGAAGAGGGTATTTTGCATTTTGCAGGAAACACAGCATGATCACAACCATGAGGGGGATTGGGGACCAAACACAACAGAATGTCGGGTGGTTACAACATTTGGTCGTCAAGGCAACTTGTAAATTGTATTGTGTTAACTTTGTTCTTTTATGTGTTGAGAAAATTTCCATGAGGGGGAAATTTTCCTATGTGACCAAGGGGGTAAGAATGTTATTTACTTGTTTTACTTGATTTAGTAGGTGATTTCTTTTGTGAAGTCTTTTGTTAAATTACTTTTGTTAAGTGTGTTTAGATTAATGTAATATCTTGTTTTAGTTTTTAAGCTTTGGGGGAAGTCAAGTGGGTGTAATAAATTTTGATTGTTGGCTCCTTGAGCCTTGTGTGTCCTCTTGTATTGAATGCTTGGTTTTGAGTGTTGACCACTCCATACTCTTAGAATCTCGAATTTGAGATTGAGGGCAATTTTAGGGGACTTGTGGGACAAGTTAAACTTGTCCCACACTTCCCAAAACCCCTTACCAACCATATCTATGGGTTGGGAATCCAAAAAGGGGGTTATTTATTGTTTTGGGAAGGGAAATATGACTTTGGAGTGCTTTTTCCTCATTTTGCATTTAATTGTGCCTTAAGGCACATGGGAAAGGGTTGAATGTGGAAGAGGGTTGTCATTCAACCCAACCACCCATTTATGGTGTTTTGGGATTTGAGTTGACCTTGGGAGATGGTTTGAGGATGTGTGATGTGGCATCCTACATGGAGCCACATCACCCCACCCTTACCTTTGATCTATTTATTGAAACTTCCTCTCTTGTTGAGGGGGTTGGAGTTTTGTTTTTGTGTTGTTGAAGAGTTCTCCTTTGTTATTTTTGAGAGAGAAGAATTGGGAGAAAGAGATAAAGAGAGTTTTTGGACTTGCATGCTTGGATTGATTTGGGAAGGAGCTTGGACAAGTTTCTTGGTTTAGGCTTCTCAATGGAGAGGTAGGGAACCCTCTCCTTTGTTTTTTGCTTTCATATTATTATTGCTTCTATGCTAAAATTGTGAAAAAAATGCATGTTTACTTTGGTGTATTGTGAAAATGGATTGAATGCTTATTGTGTAGTATAGGAGAGGTCTATGGGAATACTCATGAGGGAGGCAAAAGAGTAGATTAGGATATTGTGGAGGGAGTTTGAGAGGGATGCCCATCTTGGGTAGGAATGTTTACATTCTACCTTGTCTTTGAGGAGCCATAAGAGGAGGGAGGCATAAGAGTATGGGAGGAAAAAGGGGTACTTGAGGGAGGCATAAGAGTCATAGGGGCTTGTGTTTTATTGTGGAGGGTTTTGGATGGGCATCTCATCTCATTTGGGAGGCATAAGGAAAACATTCCCATAGTTCCTTCTCTTGTTGGCTTGGATGCAAGCCTTGTTGTGTAATGTTTGATGTTATTGTGTGTCTCTTTGTTCTTCTATTTTAGCTTGAATGTTGTGAAGAACTTGTATTGTGGAAGCATGTATTGTTGCCTTGAGTTGGAGACCACCCTTCATTGTGTTGTGTTTGGGGCTCGGGGGTCAATGGAGGAGATTGCTTCTCTTCTCCATTGAGATTTGGTTGGGAGGAGAGTGTTGCCTCTCCCCCTATCTTGGTTGTGATTGAACTACTTGGAACTTGGAGCATGGATGAAGAACACTATGGAGCTTGTGAAGACTCTTTCCATTTCTTTACATATATTATTTTGTTGTAAAACTTGCAAGTGAAAGAAAGTTGTATCATCTTGTTTTCATTCCAAAAATAAGGGACATTGTAATCTATAGTTGCTCCAAGAGACACATGATTGAATGCAAATTTTACTTGAAAAGTGTTTACATGATTGTAAATATGTTCCACATGAAGAAAAAGGTGTTGTAACAAAATAATGGAGGAAAGTTGTATTGAAATGTTAGTTTTCTCACTCAAAATTTATTGGAAATGTTGTTGATTTCTTGTGGAATACTGTGAAGAAATTACAAAAGGAAATATATTAAGATTTTGTTTGGATACTTGAAAGTAATGTGTAGTAAAGAAAAAAAAAATAGTGCATTACTCCTTCTTGCATACTTGTTGGAAAGGCTTAAGTTTTTAATGATTTGCAATGCCAAAAAAACCTTTTCAAGCTCTAGTTCCTTCATGTTTTATTCATCTATGAATTCATTGTAAAATCCATTGCAAATAAACAAGAAAATGAAATCAAAACCTCTTAGAATACCCCTGCTATATCCATTGAATTGTGAGGAAGGAGATTGTAATACAAATTCTAAACTACCCATGTCTTGTGCAAAACAAATTGTGCTTTATTAATATTCTGGTATGAAACAGATCCACCTCTGTGAGGTTATTCTTTTTCCTTTTCGTGAACATTCGAAATGAATACAGACCCTCCTTTAAGAGATCTTTAGGTTATATGGTAAATGGTTTAAAACAAATGAGGGGTATAAACGGCCAAGGCTAAATCGGCTCGCCTCACAAGGTTTGGAAAGTTTGTTGTAAAACCAAACCATACTTAGCATCAAATCCACCATAATACCAAACCCAATAGTTAAAAAAAAAAAATACATTTATTAATAAACTACATTAAATCTCGCATCACAAGAAACTGCGGTCACTTGTGTGTTTTTCTGCTTGCTGTGTATCCTCACCCACAATGCCTTCTCTCTTTATGAGCAGACAGGACTCGCAAACTTACGGAGGTGTCACTTGTGAGGTTAATAAGCTTTCAATGAAATGTTGCTTTCTTCTTTGTACAATCCGATCGATTTTATAGGAGACTTCATCAAATCTTTCAAGCTCTCAAATGAATCTTTGTTGCCATCTTTTTTCGGTCGGTCTCGAAAATAACACTCATACTCACAACCCGTAACCAAGCATCACTCACAAACTCAAGATGTATATCAGTTTTACCTTGATTATCATCGATCGAAAAATGTCGAAAATGTTGGAGATGGGAAAGGAGCGCCCTTGCTGTAGGATTCCTTGGCTGCCCTTTTTTCATAATAATGGATTCGTTTGGAACAAATATTAGTTTAGTTGGGCAGGCCGCTGTAGCAAACGCCTCCTCGTTTGATTGACAAAATATATTGAGGGCGAAATTAATTTGAGAATGCATTCGATCATCATCTGAGATAACAACGTAGTTGGGCGGCTGTTCCTTAGCCGCCTCACGGCCCTGCCCTCCCCGCTGAGTTCGCGCATAACCTTGAGTTTTGCTCGTTCTTTTGCCTCCACGCCGCACACACTCTCACCCAATGAAAGTGGAGGTAGTTCGCCCTTTCCACGCGCACAGGGACGAAGAAAGGAGGAACACTCTCTTCTCCACGTGCCCCTGGATTTGTTCTATATTTGCCTCCATCTACCCACGTGGCCAAGACTGGTAGGAGAGTGTATTATTGTTTCAGGCAGGTAAGATTTTTTTAAAAACATAGAGTATTAGTTTGAAAGGGCGCCCTGCTGCACGCGCTGGAGTTCTAACCCGCAACCACCGTAATAACGCTCTTCTTAATGCGTGGACAGGACAGTCTATGAGAGAGACGGCGGGCTGTCTGCTCAGATGTGGGTTTCCAAATCAAATCGCATTAAGGGTGAAAACGGCCAGTGGAGTGGATCCACACGCCAGGCTGGGAGAAATTTAGTTGTGACAAATGTATGATGAGACCACCGTCCCAACTATAACATTAATAGTTACGTGGAATAAGTTCTCCCAAGTCGGTTCTTGCTGTTTGTATAAAAGGAATTTCAAATTTAGGTTTAGCGCTTATAAAGCAATAGCAACGTTAGGATGTGAACTTCCTAGATACATTATAGATATAAGAATGGTGGTAGGTATATCTTAGTATATTAACAATATACAATGAAATTAAAAATCGGTATCAAGTACATACCGAAATGGGTGGTCCTTATATAATATATGTATATATATCTATACGTATGTAAATATAATATATATATATATATATATATATATATATATATATAAACTACAATTACATATAATGTAATCATATTAATTTTGAAAGATATAATATAATAAAATGATAAAGTAAATATATATATATATATATATATATATATATATATATATATATATATATGTATATGTATATTAAAATGTATTAAATTTTGAAACAACGTAACTTGACCGAATAATAAAGTAAGAATAAAGAAATCGAAGTGGTTAATATATTCGATTCAAAGTAAAATATACCTTACTCTTGAATTACCTTTCAATTTTTATTGCTATCAACACGATATTATCCGACATCGACAAATTAACTCGCATGATGATCCTCCTTCATTCTCGTGGGCGTCGAATGAGAGAGATCAAAATCTCTTCTTGAAGCACCTTCGTGACCGAGGTGGTTTTCAAGCATTCCGAACTCGCCGGTGTAATTTACTTCGAGCAGTGGAAGCAACTCGTAGGTAAATAATTCGCCAAAAAAAAAAAAAAGTTTGTCGCATTTTCGGGACACTTGTTTGTTGCGGCGGTTGTTTTGTCGTTGTCGTCGTGCGTGTGCGTCATTTTTTTTTGGCGTTACATTTTTGGTATCGAGCCGGGGTTGAAGCTGGGACCCTTGGGCACACGCAGAAAAACAGAAACAGAACACTTAACTAGTGTAGAACATTATTTTTTTAAAATATAAACCATAATGTTGATAATTATAGTAAATGAGCAAATTTAGAAAACTGAGCACAAGACCTAGTACGGTGAACTAACTCTCGCCTTGATCCATGCGGGAGGCGCGGATTGGGCGAGGGTCTCTTCACATAGACCTAGACATACCACCGCCGAGAGAGCCGTAGCGGCCCTTTTGCCTCGATTTTGCGCAGACACTTCGGGATGTCAATGCCGCTATACGCGGAGAGCCCTTGGGAGGCGACTTGCTAGGCATAGTTTGGAGCCATCGGTAGATGCCGGGCATCCCCTCGACACGGCGAGGAGCACAGAGTAGAGAATTTCCGTGCGAGTCGGCTAGGGCTAGAGTCACCACGAGAGAGGACATGGGGACAGGATTTCGGGACATAGGGACAGTCTCGGAGCCCTAGGCGAGGGAGGAGCATACAGAGAGACCTAGGATTTCGTCATACATCAGTGCCGAGACCATATCGGGAGATCTGAAGGCTGCGACCATCTCGGTATTCGGGAGATATAGGTGGTTTCAGGCAAGAGGCACTGGTTGGTGAGCTTGAGCGGATGCTTCAAGCTCTGTCCTCTGTAGTAGCAACACGAAAGCTCGTGTGCGATCCATCTTCGAAGGATGGAGCAGGAGTCAGTGGAGGACCGAGAGAGCGAAGCTCCATGTCGACTCAGAGACGATTACCTGGGAGCTGTTTGAGGAGTGGTTCAGGAGCAGGTATTTACCCAGGAGGTTTATTCAGCAGCGGATAGATGAGTTTCATGACCTCCGTCAGGGATCGATGACTGATGCTGAGTATGAGAGTCGATTTCTGGACCTACTTCAGTACGTCGACTATATGCAGGATGAGCAGGTACGGATTCACAGGTTCATCCGGGGCCTGAACTTGGATTTAGCTGGCGCAGTGCGCATTCACTGCCCACAGACGTTAGCAGAGGCCGTGGAGAAGGCCTATATTGCAGAGGAGACACGGGGAAGACACAGCAGGCTAGAGATAGAGTTCGGAGCCGTATCCAGCAGATGCAGGATAGTAGGTCGAAGGGGTCAGTTCCTCCTCCACGGGGTGGACAGAGTTCAGGGCAGAGCTTCATTTAGGCCACCACAGCAGCAGCAGCAGCAGCAGACCCGCCCACCTTACCGACCTCCTCAGAGATTCGATGCACAGAGAGGACGTAGTATGGGGCCTCCTCCTAGGGGTCCCATCAGGACACAGGGTGCACCGAGAGCTCAGTCAGTCGGAGCTCGTCAGCAGAGACCTCAGCAGTCCATAGCCGGATCGTCAGGATCGGCATCTCAGTCATCTAGAGTACCGGTGGAGCCGCTCCCACCTTTGGAGAGGATCGGCGGTTTGTTATGGTTGCGGAGTCGTTGGGCATATTTGGAGAGATTGCCCACTTAACCCTACCAAGGGTAAGACACAGAGCTCAGAGCCCACTGTTGGAGATATGGCACGGAGTCATCGGATCTACGCAGTGGTCGAGAACCGCCAGGCTGAGCATCAGAGTACTGTGATTGAGACGACAGGTAGTATTGGTGGTATTTCCACCTCTATATTATTTGATTCTGGTTCCTCTGATTCTTTCATTGCACCATCTTTGGTAGAGCGTTGTAGGCTGGTGGCAGTTAGGCAGGGCCGTAGTTGGGACGTTGAGATGGCTTCTGGAGCCAAGATTTCTGTAGACTCCTTAGTCAAGGAGTGTGTAGTGGATTTGGGACCCTTCACCACTACTTCAGATCTTAGGATCCTTCCATTAGGATCTTATGGCATCATTTTAGGCATGGATTGGTTGTCTGCTCACAGAGCTAGAGTGGATTGTTACCACAAGACTATTGCTTGTATAGATGATCTTGGGGTAGAGTCGGTGATATCGGGGGTTAGAGACCCGTTTCTATTCGCACCATCTCCGCTATGCGGCTTAAGCGTGTGTGCGGCGGGGTTGCAGGTTGTATCTTTATTACTGATTAGTGACGAGATCGAGATCGAGGATGAGTCGGGGGACCTTCCCTCGATGATCATCCCATCTTATCGAGTTTCCGATGTGTTTCGGGGAGCTACGGGATTACCTCCCCACGTGAGATCGACTTCCATATAGATCTAGTTCCAGGTGCAGAGCCTATCTCACGAGCACCCTATCGGATGACTACACCTGAGTTATGTGAGCTCAAGTTGCAGCTTGAGGGCCTTCTGGAGAAAGGCCTAATTCGTCCTAGCGTATCCCCTTGGGGTGCACCAGTTATCTTCGTAAAGAAGAAGGATGGATCTCTTCGGTTGTGCATTGACTACCGTCAGCTGAATAAAGTAACGATCAAGAATCGTTACCCCCTTCCACGCATTGATGATTTGTTTGATCAGATGAAGGGGGCTACCATTTTCTCCAAGATAGATCTTAAGTCAGGGTACCATCAGCTCAGGATTGCGGAGACAGATATTCACAAGACAGCTTTCCGCACGAGATATGGCCACTACGAGTTCACAGTAGTACCTTTCGGTTTGACGAATGCCCCCGCAGTGTTTATGAGTTTGATGAATGGGGTATTTAGGACCTTCCTTGATCGCTTCGTGCTCATTTTTCTTGATGACATTCTGATTTACTCACGCACACGTGAGGAGCACGAGGAGCACCTTCGCCAGGTTCTTCAGTGTCTTCGCGAGCAGCGCCTTTACGGGAACTTGGAGAAGTGTGCATTCTTTCAGACTGAGGTGCAGTATTTGGGCCACGTTATTTCTGGGGAAGGTATCGCAGTCGATCCTTCCAAGATTCGAGCCATCATGGATTGGCCAGCACCCACTAGTGTGACCGAGGTGCGTAGTTTCATGGGACTAGCAGGATACTACAGGAGGTTTGTTCAGGACTTCTCTCGGATTGCGCACCCCATCACTTCTCTTCAGCGGAAAGGGAAGAAGTTTGTATGGACAGATAAATGTGAGCAGGCCTTCAGTACACTGAAGGAGTGCCTTACGAGAGCACCTATCCTTGCAGTGCCGGATCCTCATGGAGAGTTTTTCGTATGCACAGATGCTTCCTTGGCAGGACTTGGAGGAGTGCTAATGCAGGAGGGTAGAGTAGTTGCCTTTGAGTCTCGCAAACTCAAAGATTATGAGCTCAATTATCCGACCCATGACCTTGAGCTTGCAGCAGTAGTACATGCCTTAGTGCGGTGGAGACATTTTCTTCTTGGCCGGAGATTTACACTCAGGACAGATCACTTGAGTCTTCGCCACCTCTTCACGCAGCCCAATCTCAACGCTCGTCAGTGGCGTTGGATGGAGTTACTTTGTGAGTATGACATGGAGATAGAGCATGTGAAAGGGAAGGAGAATGTGGTGGCAGATGCCTTGAGTAGACGGAGACATGTGGCTATGGCCACCTCAGTGGGCACAGATTTACGGAGTAGGATCTTGCAGCAGCTTCCTCATGGATAGTTTCTACCTCGCAGCCAGAGCAGAGATTGAGTCTCAGAGACCCCTTGAGGGGAGATTTGATGGATTCTCATTAGAGGTAGATGGTCTTCTCAGACACAGAGGTCGAATATATGTTCCCAGAGATGGAAGCTTGAAACATGACATTTTGACAGAGGCTCATCGTGCACCGTATTCAGCCCATCCCGGGGTGAAGAAGATGCACGCCACCTTGAGACAGCTGTACTTTTGGAGAGGACTTCAGAGAGACATAGCTTCTTTTGTATCCCGTTGTTTAGAGTGCCAGAGGGTGAAGGCCGAGCATCAGCATCCAGCTGGCCTTCTCTATCCTCATGCCATACCAGAGTGGAAGTGGGACACCATCTCTATGGATTTTATTGTTGGGTTACCGACGTCGAGATATCACCACGACGCCATCATGGTCACGGTGGATAAATTGACGAAGGTAGCTCACTTTTCTCCAGTGAAGACTACCTACACGGCTAGTGCAGTGGCACGTGTATATCTTGATGAGATTGTCAGATTACATGGGATTCCGCGGAAGATCATTTGCGACCGCGACCCTTTGTACACCTCCCATTTCTGGACCACCATGCAGTATGCCCTCGGGACGAGGATTAATTTCAGTACAGCTTATCACCCTGAGACAGATGGACAGACAGAGAGGGTGAATCAGATTTTGGAGGACATGCTCAGGATGTACGTGATGGATCATCAGTCGAGATGGGAGGAGTATCTATATTTGGTGGAGTTCGCTATAATAATAGTTTTTGAGTTCTATAGGCATGGCTCCTTTTCAGGCATTATATGGTAGAGAGTGCAGGACACCTCTTAGTTGGGATAGGATTGAGGACAGGGTTTCTCTTGGGCCAGCATTATTACAGGACATGGAGCAGCAGGTTACCTTGATTAGACAGAGATTGCAGGAGGCTCAGGATAGACAGAAGAAGTATGCAGACCAGCATAGGACAGATCGCAGTTTTGAGGTAGGCACGAAGGTGTTTCTTCGTGTCAGGCCACATAAGAGCCCTATCCGTTATGGAAAAGGTTCTAAGCTTGCTCCTAGATTTGTGGGACCCTTTGAGATCTTGGAGCGCCTCGGCCCCTTAGCCTATCGTCTAGCACTGCCACCTAGCTTATCGCGCGTCCATGATGTATTTCACGTTTCTGTGCTTAGGAGATATGTTTCTGATCCTTCTCATGTATTAGATTGGACTGCATTGCAGGTGCAGGACCAGGGGCAGGTGATGGTGGAGCCCGTGCGCATTTTAGATCGCAGGACCCTGGGCCTTCGCGGCAGAGAGATTGATCAGGTTCGAGTCCAATGGGACAGATACGATGAGACTGCTGCTACTTGGGAGGATGCTACATCATTGCGAGCTCAGTTTCCACACTTATTTCAGTGACTTCCAGGAGGAAGTCTAGTCTAAGGGGAGGGGGATGTAATGCCCACTTCCCTACGACACTTAGTTGATTATCATTTTGAGTTATGCAGACTTTAGATATGGACATGGCTTATACTTATGTTGATTAGCATGATGTTTTGTGATTAGATGCATTTGGATTATGGTTGGATTTTGTTTTCAGTATGATCTACACTGACTCATGGACAGACTATTGGATACTGATATTATTTTTATATGGATATATTACATGTGTTCTAACATTGGATTTCTTCGCCATGATGAGTAGAATGTAGTTGTTGAATTTACATTACTATGATTTTGGATAATGATGAAATGCATAATTAAGTTGTGAATTAGACCTAGAAATAATGATAATTGAATTACGTATAGATGTTAATAAATTTCATGCATATGATTATTTTGGATATTTTGACATGGCGCAAGGCCGAAGAGGGTATTTTGCATTTTGCGGGAAACACGCATGATCACAACCATGAGGGGGATTGGGGACCAAACAATGCAGAATGTCGGGTGGTTTACACATTTGGTCGTCAAGGCAACTTGTAAATTGTATTGTGTTAACTTTGTTCTTTTTTGTGTTGAGAAAATTTCCATGGGGAAATTTTCCTATGTGACCAAGGGGGGTAAGAATTTTATTACTTGTTTTACTTGATTTAGTAGGTGATTTCTTTTGTGAAGTCTTTTTGTTAAATTACTTTTGTTAAGTGTGTTTAGATTAATGTAATATCTTGTTTTAGTTTTTAAGCTTTGGGGGAAGTCAAGTGGGTGTAATAAATTTTGATTGTTGGCTCCTTGAGCCTTGTGTGTCCTCTTGTATTGAATGCTTGGTTTTGAGTGTTGACCACTCCATGCTCTTAGAATCTCGAATTTGAGATTGAGGGCAATTTTAGGGGACTTGTGGGACAAGTTAAACTTGTCCCACACTTCCCAAAACCCCTTACCAACCATATCTATGGGTTGGGAATCCAAAAAGGGGATTATTTATTGTTTTGGGAAGGGAAATATGACTTTGGAGTGCATTTTCCTCATTTTGCATTTAATTGTGCCTTAAGGCACATGGGAAAGGGTTGAATGTGGAAGAGGGTTGTCATTCAACCCAACCACCCATTTATGGTGTTTTGGGATTTGAGTTGACCTTGGGAGATGGTTTGAGGATGTGTGATGTGGCATCCTACATGGAGCCACATCACCCTCACCCTTACCTTTGATCTATTTATTGAAACTTCCTCTCTTGTTGAGGGGGTTGGAGCTTTGTTTTTGTGTTGTTGAAGAGTTCTCCTTTGTTATTTTGAGAGAGAAGAATTGGGAGAAAGAGATAAAGAGAGTTTTTGGACTTGCATGCTTGGATTGATTTGGGAAGGAGCTTGGACAAGTTTCTTGGTTTAGGCTTCTCCAATGGAGAGGTAGGGAACCCTCTCCTTTTTTTTTGCTTTCATATTATTATTGCTTCTATGCTAAAATTGTGAAAAAAAAAAATGCATGTTTACTTTGGTGTATTGTGAAAGATGGATTGAATGCTTTTGTGTAGTATAGGAGAGGTCTATGGGAATACACATGAGGGAGGCAAAAGAGTAGATTAGGATATTGTGGAGGGAGTTTGAGAGGGATGCCCATCTTGGGTAGGAATGTTTACATTCTACCTTGTCTTTGAGGGAGCCATAAGAGGAGGGAGGCATAAGAGTATGGGAGGAAAAAGGGGTACTTGAGGGAGGCATAAGAGTCATAGGGGCTTGTGTTTTATTGTGGAGGGTTTTGGATGGGCATCTCATCTCATTTGGGAGGCATAAGAAAAACATTCCCATAGTTCCTTCTCTTGTTGGCTTGGATGCAAGCCTTGTTGTGTAATGTTTGATGTTATTGTGTGTCTCTTTGTTCTTCTATTTTAGCTTGAATGTTGTGAAGAACTTGTATTGTGGAAGCATGTATTGTTGCCTTGAGTTGGAGACCACCCCTTCATTGTGTTGTGTTTGGGGCTCGGGGGTCAATGGAGGAGATTGCTTCTCTTCTCCATTGAGATTTGGTTGGGAGGAGAGTGTTGCCTCTCCCCCTATCTTGGTTGTGATTGATCTATTTGAAACTTGGAGCATGGACGAAGAACACAATGGAGCTTGTGAAGACTCTTTCCATTTCTTCACATATATTATTTTGTTGTAAAACTTGCAAGTGAAAGAAAGTTGTATCATCTTATTTTCATTCCAAGAATAAGGGACATTGTAATCTATAGTTGCTCCAAGGGACACATGATTGAATGAAAATTTTACTTGAAAAGTGTTTATATGATTGTAATTATGTTCTCCATGAAGTAAAAGGTGTTGTAACAAAATAATGGGGGAAAATTGTATTGAAATGTTAGTTTTCTCACTCAAAATTTTTTGGAAATGTTGTTGATTTCTTGTGGAATACTGTGAAGAAATTACAAAAGGAAATTTATTAAGATTATGTTTGGATACTTGAAAGTAATGTGTAGTAAAGATTAAAAAAATAATGCATTACTCCTTCTTGCATACTTGTTGGAAAGGCTTAAGTTTTTAATGATTTGCAATGCCAAAAAAACCTTTTCAAGCTCTAGTTCCTTCATGTTTTATTCATCCATGAATTCATTGTAAAATCCATTGCAAATAAACAAGAAAATGAAATCAAAACCTCTTAGAATACCCCTGCTATATCCATTGAATTGTGAGGAAGGAGATTGTAATACAAAATTCTAAACTACCCATGTCTTGTGTAAACAAATTGTGCTTTATTAATATTCTGGTATGAAACAGATCCACCTCTGTGAGGTTATTCTTTTTCCCTTTTGTGAACATTCCGAAATGAACAGACCCTCCTTTAAGAGATCTTTAGGTTATATGGTAAATGGTTTAAAACAAACGAGGGGTATGCAAACGGCCAAGACTAAATCTGGCCTGCCTCACAAGGTTTGGAAGGCTGTTTAGAACCAAACCATACTTAGCATCAAATCCACCATAATACCAAACCCAATAAAAAAAAAAAAGAAATACATTTATTAACAAACTACATTAAATCTCGCATCACAAGAAACTCTGCAGTTACTTGGGTGTTTCTGCTGCTGTGTATCCTCACCCACAATGCCTTCTCTCTACACTGATGCAAGAATCGACTCAAACTTGGACGGAGGTGTCACTTGTGAGGTTAATAAGCTTTCAATGAAATGTTGCTTTCCTTCTGTTGTACACTGATCCAGTCGTTTTATAGGAGACTTCATCAAATCTTTCAAGCTCTCAAAGGAATCTTTGTTGCCATCCTTTGCTCGGTCTCTGAAAAATGACACTCATACTTCACAACCCGTAACCAAGCATCACTCACAAACTTAAGCTGTATATCAGTTTTACCTTGATTATCAGTCGGAAATGTCTGAAAATGTTGGAGATGGGAAAACTGCCCTTGCCTGTAGGATTCCTTGGCTGCCCTTTTCTCATAATAATGGATTCGTTTGGAACAAATATTAGTTTAGTTGGGCAGCCATTCAGAAGCAAACGCCTCCTCGATTTATTGATGAAAATATATTGAGGGCGAAATTAATTTGAGAATGCATTCGATACTGTACAGATAACAACGTAGTTGGGCGGCCTGTTCCTTAGCCGCCTCACGGCCTGCCCTCCCCGCTGAGTTCTGGCGCAATCCTTGAGTTTCCGCTCGTTTCCTTTTGCCTCCACGCCCAGTACACACCTTGCTGCACCCAATGAAAATGGAGGTAGTTTCGCCCTTTCCACGCGCACAGGGACAGAAGAAAGGAGGAACCAGTCTTCTCCACGCGCCCTGGAATGTTCTTTATTTGCCTTCATCTACCCGCGCGGCCAGGACTGTAGGGGAGTGTATTATTGACTGGGTAGGTAAGTTTTTTTAAAAAAATATAGAGTTTTAGTTTGAAAACAGCGTCCCTTCTGCTGCACGCGCCTGGACTTCTAACCCGCAACCACCGTAATAACGCTCTTCTTAATGCGTGGGACAGGATGCTTCATATAGAGAGAGCGGCGGGTGCATCCGCTCGAGATGTGGGTTTCCAAATCAAATCACATTAAGGGTGAAATCAGCCGGTTGGAGTGGATCCACACGCCGAGGGGGGAGAAATTTAGTTGTGACAAATGATGATGAGACCACCGTCCCAACTATAACATTTATAGTTATGTTGAATAAGTTCTCCCAAGTCGATTCTTCTTTGTTTGTATAAAAGGAATTTCAAATTTTGGTTAAGCGCTTATAAAATCGTTAGGATGTGAGTTTCTCTTAGATACACTAGATATAAGAATGGTGGTATGTATATCTTAGTATATTAACAATATACAATGAAATTAAAAAAACGGTATCAAGTACATACCGAAATGGGTGATATATATCCTATATATATAATATGTATACATATCTATACGTATATAAATATAAATATATATATATATATATATAAAACTACAATTACGTATAATGTATCATCTTAATTTTGAAATATCGTATATAACAAAATGATAAAGTAAGTATATATATATATATGTATATATATATATACATATGTATATTAAAAAGTATTAAATTTTGAAACAACGTAATTTAACCGAATAATAAAGTAGAATAAAGAAATCGAAGTGGTTAATATATTCGATTCAAAGTAAAATATACCTTACTCTTGAACTACCTTTGGATTTTATTGTCAACACGATATTATCCGACATCGAGACAAATTTACTCGCATGATGACCCTGCAAAGCCTCGTGGGGCGTCGAATGAGATAGATCCAAATATCTCTACGCCTTGAAGCACCTTCGTGATCGAGGTGGTTTTCAACCCTGTTCGAACTGCTTTGGTGTAATTAATACTCATCGAGCCGGTGTTCGAACTACAGCATCGCCTCAAGAAGTGTAATTAATACTCATCGAGCCGAGTGGAAGCAATATCGTAGGTAAATAATTGTTTCCATGACATTGTAAATGTAGCTTAATAGGTTGTGTTACATTACTAAAAAAAAGTTTAGTCTGAGTATTGCCTTTGAATGTAGATTTTATTAGAAATAATTTATGTATTAGAAGTGTTAGAAACATGTTTAAGCTTATACATATGTAGTGTCTTGGCTTCACATTATTTTAGTGTATGAAATAGATGATCAAATGAGGGAAAGTTCTCAAACATAAATGATTACTACAAAGGAGAAGGAATTTTTTTTGTAAATATATCTTGAAGTTCATTATTAGCTAGAATATTATTTATTTTAGTAAGCATAGTCTTGTAGCATAAAACAAAATCACTTATGTGTTCATTATACCCTCACCATATTTTAGACATTTGAAAATATGAAACTTTGTCCCTAATATCTATAGAGAATTGTGCAAGAAATTGAATTGAAAAAGTGGTAGAATATCACACAGAATGTGTGGGGAGACCATAAAACCATATTGTAAAGAAAAGTCTTTGAGATTTCTAAGGAAGAGATCACTAAGTAAGATATTGTTTGATGCATAGTTAAAGAAATCAACATGAAATAATTCAAGGTGTTATGTGGGGTGACCCTTGTGATCATAAATAATACGCTTAGGAGAAATGAAACCAAGATGCAAAGGATCGTAAGCCACTTCGGGTGTAAGTGGGTTATGAAGAAATTGAATAGATTCCACAAAATGAGAAGAAGTGACTACACATTGTTGTAATTGTAACATTTGAGTTTGTAAAGTGTGAACAAGTGTTTCAAGATCTTGTGTGCTAAAAGAAAAAATATGTTTGGAAAAAATATATGTTTATTCAAATATACCTTAATCATGTTCCCCGCATCTCATGTCAATTCGAGTCTTTGTACCAAATAGCTAGGGATTGTTGTTACAGGAACATTTGCACATATTTTGAGTGATCTCAAGTGAAAAGGGTAGAGAAGACTATGATGAAGACATTAAAACTAAAGCATAGACACATAGAGAACCTGGACAAGTTTGTGAAGAATTTGATAAGTTGTGCATGGTCAATTTTATCCTACTAGTCAATTTCCCTACACCTAGTGTGATAATTATGCAAAAATTGGGGACCGATTGGTCTATTTACACATATAGATCCATAATTATACACATATTGCAAAAACTAGATGTATATTACCTCTCACAGTATTATTTTCTCATCCTCATTAATTTTTTCCATGTTGTGTTTATTGTGCGGTCTGCACTACAAGCGTAAAACATGCATTGTTATGTTTTACCTCTCTCAAGAACTACTTTCATGAGAAAAAAACTTTGAGTGTTGTTTTACTCTTCTCTCATAATGGGCTCACATTATAATTATTCCCATCCTTTGCCACTATAATTGTGATAGTGCATCTGTCATGTTGCACATTCCTATCAACTACCAATGTATTCCAAACATGACATGACAAGAATCCGTATGCATGACATTGCACAATAATTCATAGGTCGTACCTCCTAATCTATAATTTGACCGGATATTGCTCCATCACCAATAGTTGGTTTCTTGCATGCCTTAGCTTTTCAAGGAAGTAAGATTTCCCAAGTCATCCCTATTATATTAAATTCACACAAACTTCATCTTAAAAGCTCATGCCAACTTGTGGCTTATCAAACAAAACTGTTTAAACCATCCACTCAAATATACCATGCAACCTAAATTTTCTAAACTTTCATAACCACGTAACTCACATGGTCTGGTGGGATCGAATCTCCACCTCACACAATCCAATTAACAATGCCACATAACAACCAAACCAAGATCTATAACATATAGCTTAAGTGGTCTAATGACCAATCAATATGCCAATCATGGACAAACATACACACACACACACACACACACACACACACATAATCAACAACAAACACTCATGTACTAGACAAGTAATAACAAAAACTAGATAAAACATTCATTAGCAGGGGGGTTAATATCCTTAACAATCATAGTTCATAGTGCCTAGTGAAATGTTTTGGCATATTTGAAATATAGAACTTAACCCTTGAAACCGATTCATGATACATGTTGCCTTTGTAATGGCAGTGGTTAATAAGAATCATGTTAAAGTAATTTCCATAAAATAGTTAAAATTTTAAAACAATGATCTTACTAATGAATTTAATTAAATCTGACATGTTACATGATACATTCTCAAGCCATCGTTTCCTTTGATTAGGTTTTGACCAAAAAAATCCCTTGAAAAATTATAACTCAACCAGCCACCTTGATTCATTCCCAAGAACTATTATTGACACCAAGACCTAGTGTAATTAAACCTTGGGGAGATCCTCACACACACATTCTATATTCAATAGGATTTCAAGTGATTTCTAAGTAGTTGAACTACATAAAGCATGTTATCTACGAACTTAAATTTTTAAGGCCATTTAAAATCTTGTATCCTTTATGTAACAATTTAACTTTTGTGGAAATGTGGCATGCAAGATTTCATTGAGATTGCATGTTTGAAATAAACTTGATTTTCCTTTCATTTTGTTATGAAACCCATGACACAACTTTTGAATTAGGCGCCTATAGGTGGGAGTTTTTCTAGAATGGATATACCTAGTAGTAGCCAACATTGTGTCCATGAAAGTAGCTTCCAAGGAGTTTTCATTTTTCCTTCTTAACTTACTCCTATGTGCTACAAAATATTTATATTCAACCATTCCATACATCTGATGACATCCTCCTTGATATGCCAAAATGGGAGTTTTTTAACATGACATGGACATCAATAAAAGCATATTGGAAAGTGGATTTTTTGTAGTTGTTGAGTGAACTAGGTAAGGCAACAAGCCATGTGGCATGTCATAGTGGTTGGAGGGGAATTTGAGAGAGGGCTTTGTGGTGCCATGTTTGGGAGCTATGAACAAAAATGATTTTTTTAAAATGTCCTTAAAATTAGATCTTTAAAAAGAAACATGCTTCTTGTCAGATATTTTGTAGATGCCCTTATAGATATGTATAAAAAATTATAAGTATACACAAGGCACGAGGAATGTTTGATAAAATTCCTCATAGCTATTTTCCTTCCCTCGACTATTGTCAAAAAAATTACACATCAATTAGTTACCCTAGTCCATGGTAACATATAAACCCCAAAATATCATGATCCTTATGTCACTAGGGGTGAGGCGACAATGGAAGTACCTTATCACTAACATTATGTTTGATTGGTTGTGGTATAAGTATGTTTGTTTCCTTGCTTACAAGGTCAAATATGCCTCTCAAAAAATAAATCTCAAATTGGTTGATTGTCCTGGTTTACCATAACATAAAAAATCAAATGTATCATTATCCTTATGCCAGTAGGGGTGAGGTAAAAATGCAAGTGCCATCTCACTAACATAATGGTTGATTAGTTACATGATGATTATATTTTTTCCTTACTTCTAAGGTCATATATGTCTCTCAAAAAGTAAATCCCACATTGGTTGGTTGGCCTAGTCTATAGTAGCATAGAAATTCCAATATATTAGGATTCACATGCCAATATGGGTGAGGCTGCAATACAATTGGCCCTCTCATTAATAAGGGTTGATTGCTTGTGGGATGAGTATGTTTGTTGCTTTTCTTCCCATGTTATATATGCCTCTATATTGCATCTTTGAATTTATTTAACAAATCTAAAAATATTCCCATAATTTTCCATTCGCATAACCATCATGCCTCCAAGAGGTGCAAGTGTGCTATTGATAGTGTTTATATGGTGGATATTGATTTACCTCTAGGGTTAAGAACACTTACCTGAAGCTGCAGTATCACTTAGAACCCTCAAATAACACTCCACATCTATTATTTTGGTTGGTTGGTTGGTTGAACATATAAACCTCTATGTGGAAGTGACCATCTCAAGATCCTCCACAATTGTGCCTTGATACATGCCTTATTACCCAAGTTGGATATACCTTTTTAGTATATCTTAGAATTTCTTCGACAACTCTAAAAATCCACCTATTTTACTATTGACATAACCATTACACCTCCATTTAGTGCAAGTGCTTGTAATAAGTTGATTAAAAAATTAACAAAGTTGTCATATTTTTTTCATACGTTTAATTTTATATGATAAATAATATTTTACAACAAAATAGCATGTAGCCCATTATAGCTCTATGTTATTTTCCATTCCCATGTCTTATTATTTCAATTTCGATCTATATATTGTCTTAGAATCTACATAATAGTTATTAAGCTTCAAGTATCTTGTTTTTATAATACATGGGTGATAAATATGTCATAACTTACTAGTCTATTGTGAAAGACATTTTTAATTTCATATTTAATTTTTATCAACGAAAAACGAATATACTCAACATTAAACACACTTGCTAAACCAAGATTCACGATAAAACATGTAACGTGATAATTGCAGCTAATCTTGTTGGAACAAGCATGTATATCCTAAGAATAAACTCATTTTCATACATTTCAATTTACAAGCAGCGAAATTTATTCCAAACACCAATTTCAGAGGAAAGCAACAACCTTAAAAAGGGACATTACCACTAAATACAAGGTCTCTATTGTTATACAATGAGATTGTATAAGACTAGTCCCTTTTATATACAAGAAGGGAAATCCTAATAGTAAAACAAAGATATTCTATTTGTTATGATGAGTGCTACCAAACATTCTCTAACAACCATTCCATTCTCTGCATACAAACATATTACCAAATTTGTCAAAACAAAATTCAAATTAGCACCATTGTCCATTATCTTCTTAGCGATGTATTTGCCTTGGATACCTCCATGCAATCTTTTAGATCATCCCCGCCATCCTTTTCACATTGCTGCTAAACATCCCCATTAAAACATGAATTATAAAGGGAGTTTATGAATACTATTGTTTAGAACTGTAATTTGAAATTAAATAGTATTAAATGAAGGCAATTACCTCTCGTACCAATTTGTAAGAATGATTTTGATTTGAGTACATGCAGGAAAGCATAACTAATGAGGAAAATATAGTTGACAGCCAAAAACAAAGCAGCTTGCGGTTTACTAAAGACAAGCATGTAAAGCATTTGGCTGTCTTCTCAACCTCTACTTCTCCTCTCACAGCTTGTAATGAAATATTCTGATTTGTTACAGACATGCACTTTCTCTAACAATGGAGCGATGAAAGACAATATAGAAATGAAATACCGGAGAAAATAATTAGTAATAAGTGGGTAGCAACGGTAGTTTAAAAATTTTACTCCCAAATACAATAAAATCTAACAAGTTATCAGAATTCAAAAATAGACAATTTACCAAAGGATCGATTGCGTTGTAATATCAAACTAAGATATTTGTTTTTTTGAAAGAGAATAGAATTTAAGCAAGTAATCTTTACCTGCAACTTAAGTAAAGAATAGAATGCTTTGAAGAAATTTTGCAACCAAGCTTCCAGAATCATTAAGGACTTTAAGCTTTGTGAGACGGCCCCATGAAGCAAGGTAGAGATTTAAGTTGGTTTAAATGGATGTGTACATTGTCAGATTCATCAAACTCATCATGGAATCAAGCATAGTCTGCAGCACATTTTCGAACCAAATCAAAATGAAAATATAATATGCTCTCAAATGATTTTTTTTTTCTATTTTCGCCTCCCATTCTACGATTTCAGGGTAAAAATATCTGGACAGAACAATATTTGCAAATCCTCTCTCCTCTTAAATAGTTACCTGCATGTTGTTATTAGAGAGGATAAGTTTGGAAACTGTGGACATTGAAGAGAATAAGGCCTTTGAGGTCCTGCAGAAGTTCGTTATAGTTCAGATTGAGGCTGCCGTTATTTGAAACCACTTCCGCTTGCTCTATTGTGATAGCTAAATTATTAGGCTCATATGTGAATCTCCTAGAGTTCCTAACCGAATTATCAAACATTTGGTAGAAGTCTTCCATTTGTAATTCTTCTCCTTTTCTGCAATTCTTTACGCTTCCCTGCATCGCAGCCTGCTAAAAGCCTTAAGCACCTGCTCCACTGTTGCAGGATCCGGTTGTCTTCTTTGACCGCTTCCTCCTTTGTTAACAAGCCTATAGTTTAGAAGAAGCCATTCCATCACAATCATTTTTCCTGGCTTGAATAAATTGTTTGCTACTGTCAATGCAGGCGACTCCCATAATAAAGGAATGTGCGGGATTTTTGTTATATTTGAATTTTGAATTTCCAATTCATGCGGCCCAATTTTTTGAACAGATGGAGATCACGTCATCCATCTCCCTTCTTCATTTCATGTCTTGCTTTTTAAAATTGATGTAGAATCGTCGGAAAAAATAACCGGAGATGAGAATGGCGGGCTGTGGCATTAACGGAGAAGTTTTGCAAACGACAGACTTGTAGGGTCAAAGGGCCACGCTGGCTGTTGACCCGGAACGTAACGGGAAGATACGCTCAGCGTAACGGATGTGTATGTCAGACCTCTAGGTAATTCATCTCTGTTTCCCTCATCTTCTATTTAACTCTCTAACAGGAGCTTAATTCATATTTTGTGATCGTTGAGTTTTGAATCCCTGCCAAAGACACAGGCCACATGGTGTGATTCTGACCCTCATCTTTTATTTTGGGTGATACAGACGTGAAGGTCCCAGAAGCTACAGGCGGCCGTGAGAGAGACATGTCGTTAATGCCTTTTCAGACTTGTCAGTTCCTTGCGTAATAATCCATGCACTTTATTTGAGGTTTAGAGGCATGAACCACGAGGAACCCTTAGTTAACGTTGGGAGTTTAGCATATGCTGGATGGTTGCAACGAGTAAGAGTTAGATCTCTACAGTCTAACAATTAAATACATAAAACGTTATGGGAACTGTGATAAGCAGAGGTCTAGCTAATATCCATCCTAAAATTAGTCCATCGTGGCTTGGACAAGACCTGCACACGGGATAAATCTGTATCCCAAATACCTCCTCATTTTACTTATAAAAATAAATTATTTGGATCTGTGTCTGCATCTGAAGTGGATCTCTACAAAATTAGTCTCTTTCCCTCTTTCAATTCGAAGTGGCTTTAGAGACTTTCAAGCAAAATCCAAATGGGGAATTTCTGAATGCTCATGAACTTTTCGACGGAATGCTAAAAGAGAGGTTGAACCTTGTGGAATGTGGGTGAACCCGCTGGAGCATCTCATACACTCGTAGACACTATTATTTCAGGCATGTTACTCTTACCTTCATATTTAATAATTTGGTTCTTCATTTTTGATATAACAAACATTTCAAACCATTAAATACTTAAACAATTGGTTATTTTAAATAGACTTGTATCGTAAAACAATAAAACATCACCTTGTAACTTACACGTTGCAAATAAACCTTGGTGTAAACCATAGAATTAAACTCACTTCTCAAATGTTTTTGAAACTCTATAATCGAACTAGATAGTTATAGCCCATTTAGTGGGCTAGTTGAGGTGGAGTTCTTCGTTAAACCTAGCTAACGTCGTTTAGTAAAAGTCGGTAAATTATGATTTTTGAAGACTTGCAAAACAACCTTCCGGGCCCCATAAAAGGTATGGCATGTTTCATCTATGCCCCGATTTTTGGGGAGTCGCATCAAGCTTTATATTGACCCTGATTGATCGTTTGTGATCTCTTCGCCACCTCTTAGAGCCATGTTATCCCATTTTTCAGTTTAGACATCTCTTAAAAGTGGAAAGTTGGCTTTAGTTTCGGCTCTCCTGTTTGGACCCCACAGTGAAGGAACGCTTTTCCTCTTTAGTAAACCTCTAGTATTTCTACTAGAAATATGTTTTTAAAAATAGTTTGGGAAAAATGCATTTCTAGCAAGTTTGGAGAAAAGGTTTTGTAGGCCTCGAACACTTTTTGACTAGGTCAAACTAGACCAACCATGACTAGTGGCTTAATAAAATCCATCGTGGTTTGTAATCTATTTTCTAGTTCTCAGTTTCCTCAAGCCCGATGAGTTCTCTATATATAAGAGGGAATGCGGAAATCTTTCCATGGAGAGTTCATCCATCGAAAGTCAGTTTTTAGATGAGATTTCTCATCCCTCGAACTAAACTTGGATGCTTTAACAACTAGGCCAATTATGGTGATGGCCCCAGAAAATTAGCCACAAATTATAAACCATTCACCAATTGCGAGTTACGTAAGTTCCTATGAATTCTTTGAATATAGGAGTACACGAAAGAACTCAACCATTATAGATTTTCCATTGTAAGACATTTTTCAAACGTGGTTTCTTAGCCTCCAATCCAAATATAGGGGTTTTTCGCAGCTATTAGAAAAATGTAAAAATAAGGTCGTAGGACCCTAGTCAAGACAATAAACCATCGTGAAAACTATTAAAATATATAAGTAACTATAAGAAACTATCTCTTGTGGCTTGTTGTGTGAAATGTGACTTTTGGAAAAATAATATTTTTCTCTATTCTCTCTCTTCCCTTAAATAAGAAATGAAAGGAAATAAAATGAATATATGTCTCTAACCCTCTTCTATTACATGTGAATTATTTTGATTGTGTAAATGGATAACTAAAAATGTTAATTATGTTAGATTTAGGTAGACGCCATGCCAATATTTTTGCTGACCACGCGTTGGTTATGGGTACCAAGACATGGAAAAAGAAAAGTGTACTAGCAAATTTATAAATTGTTATTTAGAAAAATTTAATTGTACAAGTTGTAGCAACAATAATGTTAAATATATTGAAAGGATTATGTTATCTTTCAAAAGTGCACCTGTAGAGAGATGGATGTAGGTGTTCTAAGCTTGAAAATTTTATCTCTCTTTCGTAGATATAATGGAAACACCTCAGGTCTATGGGTATACCTATTTTAAGGTGAGTCTCTCAGTATCAAGGTCGGTTCCTTATTGATGTATCCTAAACTGATTTTCTGGGGTTTAAGGGTAAAAGATGACTATAAAATGAAATTAAAATTGAGGTGATACACCAAAATTGTATGAGGTCTTTGACTAAGTACATGCACAATTGATATGGAATGAATTTCTGATGCATAGGCCAACATATTTTATGAAGATAATTAAGGGTAAACACTTTGATGTATTGAGGGATAGAATCACAACAATACTACTAAGTTACACATACACATTAATATCATGCAAAAATTACTGAATTTGCAACAGGGTAAGATGATTAATCAGGGAATTCAACATTCACAAGATTAATGGAAACATACACAAGACTGCAAATAATTGGAAAGGTAGAAAATACTTCACATTCAAAGGGAAAAACTAGCGTAGAAAATTGCTTGACACTCTGTATCTAAAAAGTCCCTCTTTTGTGCTTTGTGAAGGCACACAATATATAGCAAAATTGATTCACCCACCCTTCCTAAAAATAGACTGAGGCTGTACTCGCCCATGCATCCTATTTTTATCCTTTATTTAATGATAAATAAAGGAATAAAATAAAGCAAACTAGTATAAGGAGGCATTAATAGCCTTTGATTACATACAATCAAACTGAAGTTGATTGTTCTATTTTTAAGAAAAGCATGGGTGAATAATTTTCTAATAATAATTTTTTCTTGATGAACAAGTCTCCTCCTAGTGCATGAAAATTCTATCCTCTTGTTGATTTGTCCTTTGTGAAGGCATGCAAAAATACCCTTGTGCATTGAGCAAAATCAAAAATACAATATTTGCAATACTTGCAAAAATAATTCATCCAAAAATCCACTTAATGGGGACCACCTCCAAGCTCAAGTTCTGATGTTGACATTCCTTGTCCTCTAGTGATCACATGGATAACACATTGTAAATCATCTCCAACCCCTTCAATAGTGGGGACCACATTTGTAGTTCAGTAATAGTCTTACCATGGTTTGGCCACTCTTGTGGACTTAGCAAATTACTATGGTTTTAAACACATGACAAGGTGCACTTTGTAAAAGGGTCACCATATTACATTCGGCCACCTTTGAACATACATATAGCATACTATAGTCTACCACCTTTGATTAATATTGTATTGTATAGTTGGTCGGCTTTGTATTGCGAATAGAATAAGGTGGACACCTTTTGGTTTGATCATTGCACACATGATTTGGTCGACACTTTTGGAATATTTGAGCTTGGACTATTGTTGGTATGTCAAATGCAAATATTTTTGAAATAATAAGGGTTGGCCCCTCATGATGATGACTCACCCCTTCATGCACTTTTTTTTCGGTGGCATCTTAACTTAGGTTGAGTTTTTTTTGAAATTTATAATCGATCCCGAGCCATCAATTTTTGATCTTATATTTTTGATCTAAAACCGCCGATTCTTGCCTATGGTTAGGGTTTTAACCCCACAATTAATGTGGCTAGTGGCATTTGACCATGATGGTTTGCTTTTTTTTTGGAGATCGATCCCTGAGCATTGATCTTCGTACTTGTCGAATATTGATCGTTTGATCATTGACCCTTGGTTAGGGTTAGGTTAAGCCAAAGTTCAGGTGGGTGAGTCAAAACAACTCGAACCTCATCCATTTTTTTCTTTTTTTCATCTCGTTCGCGGGTGAAGCCCTTGAAATTTTTTTATTGATGCCATTTTCATCTTATCCTTGAGCTTGTCTTCCTTAACATTGACTCTCTAAGTTTGAGTGAATTTGTAAAGTATTTTGTAGTTTTCCTCTATTTTGTTTTTTTATGAGAGTAAGGTAGTTGTGAGGTATTTACCGCCATTGAGCTTGATTTTGAAGTCCTTCAAAATCTGCCCTCTCGCATTAATTGTATCCGAGCTTGGTTTAAATCTTTATCTTTATGGTTACTGCTTTGTTTGAATTTTTTTAAGGAGGTCTCATGAGTTTCATCAGTTTGTCACCGTGATCTCTAAGCTTGGCTCTTGAACTCACTAAAATATTTAATGACCACCATTTTATTTATCGAGCTTTCTTAGGGTAGGGTCTTGTAGGTTTTGATTTCTTGCTTACTTGAGCTCTGTAATGTCTTGGTGCTAATGGTGAAATCTTGGAGCTCGTCTTCTTTGTCAAGAAGGAATCTTTGAGTTTTGTGTTCTTGGATTCATTTTTCAGCTTCTGAGCTCGGATCTGTGCTATAAGCATCACTGTCTTGATGCAAGGATGGTAAGTCTTTGACTTTTGAGCATGGTAACCGCTTCATCATTATCATTTGGCTTCGAAATATTGATATATTGCTCTTTCTTTGCATATTTTGTGATCTCCTAGGACGACCTTGGTTTCTGAGCTAAAACCCGTAATGGGTCCTTCATTTTAGTCTTGAACTGATCACCGCATTCGAGGGTTTACTCAACTTTAGCTTAATTAGTAAGTCCTTGTTTCATTACTCTGATTTGGATATACCCATTAATGGGTCTGAGATGAAAACCAAGATCTGTATTTTCTTCTTCTATTCGCTACTTGAAAATGATTTTTCAATGGAAATGTTGACTTCTGAAGGAAAAATTCAAAGCTCTCTTTATCCTGGATGTGCATGTAATTTTGATTCAAGGAAGAAAATATTTTGTGAGTTCTGATCTTGCTTGACTCTGAGCTCAAATGTAACTGGGTCATCATTCTTCCTTTGATGCTTCTGAAGATGTTGATCTTTCAAGGGTTTGAAAGCTTTGATTTAATCGGTGAATTATTTCTCATTTCTCTGATTTCTTGATACCCATTAATGGGTTTTTTGATCAATGACCAGGGTCTGTACCCTTTTACTCCGATACTACAGCTTGAATCTGATTTCAATGGGAATGAAAAATTTCTAAAATACTTGAATATTTCTTTGACTTGGAAAAGCATGCATTTTCTAATTATTAGCTCTTCCACTTGAGTTTTGTATTTTGAATACTATTTCAAGCTCTATGTAATTGCTACTTGCTTTCAGTCCTTATAAAATTTCCCTTGAATCTATTTGTTATACTTTATGTTGCAGAAAACTCTCTTTCTTGATGATCTTTTGAGGGTTTATGACCATTGGCCCTAGGTATGCATATGTCTCTGATTGAAGCTTATTCTCGGTCAATCCTTGAGCCTTTTCTAGAAACCCTGGATATTCTTGGTTATGTTTTGCATTCCATTTTCTATGCACTTGCTGAAGAACTTTGAACGGCTCGGCCATGACCTGATATTTCAACCTTGCACTCTCTATTTCCTTAGTCATAAGTCGGCTATCATTCTTGTAGAACTGGTTTTCAAACTGTACTTGTTTGATTATACTTCTTAAAGCATGACTATCTAAAACTAAGGTCTCCTTCAGTTGGATTTAATGAGGTTGACCTTTATCATTCTTGATCTGATTATTTCAATGTTGAACCTAAAACTCTAGTTGTTGAACAATTTTTCTAGTTAACTTCATGTTGTAGCTGAGTCTTAATTTTCTTTTCATAGCTATACTCCATTGGTGTTGTAGCATTTGTGTATTTTGTTCTGTATTTTTTCTGATGCAAAACTGAGAGTGTGCAATTGTAATTTGATCTAGCATTGTTATGGCCTTTCTACAACTCTGTATTGGACATCATTCTTCATTTTTCAGTTGTGAATAACTTTGAATATTTGATTCTGAAAACTGAAAACTGTAGAAGTTAATCATTTACTTCTTATTTGAGAACTTGGACAGGACATGTTATTTCTGGAATTTTTATTCATAATTCCTACATGTTGAACATTGAAGTTTTGTTGAGATGTTGTAGTCCCATTTCTTTTCTGCTTAAATATTACATTTCATCATTATTACAACTTTAGTATGCATGCTGGAAAATATAAAATGTCAATTTTACATGTAGAGCCCTGTCAAAATTTTCCCATATTTCCTTCTTTTATCCCTTTTTTAGTTGTAATAGATGTATTTTTGATTTAGAATACAGAATGTATCACTTTTCTATTGAAACTGATTTGTTGTTGGAAACTGAAACATAATAACTGTTATCTTGATCATGGCATGCTTTTCTCGCTTTCTCTGTATCACTTATTTGATTTACATACAACTTCTAAAGCATGTATTAGTTAAAAACAACATGATGGAAAGTTGTAAATGTCCATTTTACATGGCAAAGCCCTGTCAAAATTTTCTCAGATTTCTTTCTCATTCTGTTTCAGCTGTAATCTTATCTTTCCAGTTAACTTCAGACCTTTAAATTTTAATTCTTCTTCTTTAGTTGCAATCTGAAACATGCACTTTTGTATGCAATTCTCTCCTTTGTCTATTCTGTGCGCAACTTATTTTATCCCTAGAATAGTTGTTGAACTTTGAGTTGCATTCTTCCTTCATTCCAGTATGTACTTGTCACTCATCTGCTTCATGTACCATAGGATAGAAGTTATTGAACTCTGCAATCTTTATCCATAGTGAAGACTGTAAGACATGATTTATTTATTCTTGGCTGCAACTGTACCTACACACTTGAGAAAACATTTAGAAAATATTTAGGCTTTTTGGCCTCTCTTATGTCCATGTTTTTTTTTTTTTCTATTCTCTTTATTTCTTTCTGAGTGAGTAAATCATGTATACTATTTGATCTTCAAGTAATATGTATCTCATGTTATTAGAGATTCATATGCATGAATTAGGACAGTATAGGAATATGGATTAACCCTAAGCTCATAAACTGATAGTTTTCTCTTTTCTATTTTTAGGTATAGTGCTCTCAAGCAATGAAGATGAAGAGGGAACAAATATGAAGATGAGGATGCATCAACCGAAGGACAAACCTCAAGGAAATGATGGGTTCACTCATACTCCTTTATTTTCTCTTTCATGCATGTGTACCTCTTATTTTAGTAGTTGTACTTTACTTTCTAGTTACATCCCATGGCTTGTGTGGGAACATTTGAAATTCCTTATGAATAAAGCATTGAATTGTGAAATTGAGTTGTGTATTTATTTCTGCATTTTTGCTTTCTGATATGGATTGTATGATGAACTAAACAACCCAATAATATAATTGAATGTCTTAATCATGAAGGAAATAACATTAAAGAATACTTGTAACACCCAGTAATGAGCTCTTATTTCTATAATCTGCAGTCTTGATTGCTGCTTCAAAACCTAACAACTTCATCTATTCTACAATTTGGTGTCTTCATCAAGACAACACAACCTGCTATTCCTTCTGGGCCTTGTGTTCATTTTTGTTGAAGATAGCATGAAATTGTAGGCTATGTGATCTGTTATGTTTTTAACAAACACACATACTCGCATATTTCATGTAATCATTAATTAATTCAACTAATAATAATATTTATCTAAAAGGTTTGTTTTGGGAATCTACCCTGCTAACTTATGTATACTTCACCAATGCTATCCATCATAACGAAGTTTCGAGTTGCCCAAATTTTGCATAATGCAAAAATTGTCAAAAATTACTATTAGAGTTTTTTAATATTTAGGAGTTACAAGTGTTTAGGTTTGTTTTGGGAAATGTGTATCTACCCATGAGTGTCATTTTGATTGAAAATTATGTATTGTAAAATTTGGATATATATGTTAAATGTAATTGAGTTTGACATCTTATAGTGCCTTTTCAAAGGTGAAATATATGACTAAATATATGTTGTGTAATGTTATTTTACTTGATAACATAAAAACAATGTCTAAATAAAACAACCAACCCCGAATAAAACTCTCGCATAACTACCTTCTTTTATGATCCTTTTTAACATGGAAACTAAAACCATAGGGTGAACCTAAATCATTAAAATTGATGGAAAATTCTAGATTAAGGAAATAAAATCCCAAGTTTGAGGTTATCATCTTATCCTGTATGTTTAGTGACATTGTCGTGAACTTGACAGTTAGGAATGACATAGTTAAATTTAGTCTTGGTATGGGGTTCCCTCCTAGGATTGGTAGTCATGTGTGTAGTAAGGAGAATGTGTTCTCTTAAGGTAGTACTCCATGGGAAACCAACCTTTAACATAATGTAAAACCCTCTTGGCCCAACACACGTGTAGAGTGAAGGATGTTAGGTAGAAAAGATTGCCAACTACTATTGAAAGTCACCTTTAGATTATAAATGAACTCGACACCCAATTTAGATTATCATTTGGGATTCTATAGTAAAATGTTAAGAGTTAACTATGGAAATTAACAATAATTTAATTTATGGTTATTTTATGAAATGGTAACCACGAGATGGTATGCTAGAAAAAAAAAAATTAGATCTTTATTGTAATGTGTTTAAATCATCATGTTGAGAAAAAACCATCCATGACGCATAAAATTTAATGTGAACCTTAATCTTTAAATACGAGTTACTCCCTATTTTTCTCCTACTTCTCCAATTGTGAAATAAAAGTATGATGTGAAACTAGGTAATCATGTTCTTGAGGTAATTCCCTATGACTGAGACCGAGAAGTCTCATGAGCATGCAAATGTTCCTTCTTAACAAATGGGTTACATAGCTAATATCGAAACATTATTTATATCAAATTAAGTGAATTTATTTTAAGATGAATGTAAATGATTCGAGTGGATCATGTGTCCGTAGTTACCTACACATGAGAATATTTGAGTGTGAATCCCCTTTAACCCCTATCAAACAAGAGTGTTAGCTTGACAAGAAGTGTTGTATTTTAACTAGAGTTACATGATGATTATTGGAGAAAAGGGTGTTCAATCACTCTAGTTGTGAGCTTAGTAAGGTGTTTAAAATTTATAATTGCATATCACCTTATAATACACATCTAATACTTAAATTACCCAATAATAATCCAAGCTTTGTTGATTGTGAAATAATATTCTTTAGGATCCCTCATGACTCAGTAAAGGACAAATAGTATATGCACCTTAGTTGCTTTAACAAGAAGTCACTATCAAGTCAACATAATGATGTAAGGAATTACAAGAACATGAGAGGAGACTTTGGGAACTATTGTTCAATATCTCTTACACATGTATGATGTCAACATTCTATGTTTTTTAACATTCTAAGATGTCATGCATGAATGCTTTTGAAGTTAATAGATTGTGGAGCCGATCTTAAAGTTATCGGTAAAGGAAATGCTAATGCATATTCACCCAACGATCTAAATTTTCCATTGGATGCCCTTTGAGAAGCATATAGTTGTTGACTTATCTTGTTATATGCTTTTAATACTTTTTGGTTTAAGAGTGATGAAATGAGTAGTTAGGTGAAGGGTCAACACTCCTTGTAGTCACGAATCCTTAAGTGTAAGCTATGTTTCCTTTGAATTACAATTGGTATAAAACAATGCCAATAGTGAGACCAAAGTACAACGTAAGTGTAAAGAGTATAAGAGTTAATGAGATTTTTGTTAGGAATATTTTCATACTTGAAGTCCTTATTACATAAAGAGGCATTATTATGTTGTAAAAAAAAAGAATATCAATTTATCTTAGTGAGATAAAACTTTCAAGAAAACATAAGTTCTTAAATGTATATATCTAAATAAAAATTTATGAAGTGAAAATGTTGAATTGACTCAAACAAGTTATTGAGCCATAGAATCTATAACATGAAAATAAAGATACAAAGTGATGGAAGACTGTTTATGGGAAGAGGTATTTTGAATATGAATCTCCCCTGAAATCCTAAGATTTCTTCATTGTCTTCATGTTAGATTAACTTGTGTAACAATGGTAAAACAATTTTACAACGAATATAAATACGAGAAGAAGAATGTTAACATAAGAATGAGTGAATTAGGAATTTTGTATACAATTTGAAATATGTCATATAATTATTTAAGTTATGGAGATTATCGTAAGGGATAAAGATCCAAATTAAGTGTTTGTATTGTAAGTTGAATGTTAAATGAATTTAAGAATATGTAGGTGGAAAAGGAAAATTATTGTTGCATGAAAAATTCCCTTGGAATTTTAATCGAATTCAAGATATAGCCATGGTAATACTGTATTTTGGATTTTCCAATCCTTGGGTCCCTTTTGTGGTTGGGTCATTGCTAGTATTTGTTCATTAGGAAAAGTGAGGCATTGACATATATATTGTGTTAGCATGTTGTCTATTTGTGATAATGTTTGTGCAAGTGTCTCATCTGTTATGCATTGTCTTAAGCAATCCCTTGTGATGTGATGTAATGTATCAAGCCATGTAAGTCACAAAAAAATTATTCAGTAATTTTACTATTGTATTTGTGTGTCAAATTGTGGGATTTACATAGGCCTTCAACTTTAAGTCCTCAATCAAGTGACACACAACAACATTCTGAATTTATTTATTGGCATCGGGTTGTGTAGAGTTAAATGATCTAGAATGAGTGAAATTTTATATTTCATCGGGTGTGCCATTTAGTCTTCAAATCAATCTCAACCGACCACGTGGCAGAAGTTTTCCAGACATTTTGGTGATGATCCCCCATGGAAATCAATCGTATATAATTATTCGTGAGTGTATAAAGTTTGTGTCCACCACTTGGTCAAGATGAGTCACCGGATATCTTGACCATCCAATGATGATACACATGGAGGCATTCTAGCACCCATTTTGGTGATGAACTCCGACAGACTTAAAATCCCTAAAATGAGATGCATTGATACTAGTATTGGGTCCTATATTTAGTCAAGGTGAGTCAAAACTTATCTCAACCATCCAAGGAAAGAAACATGGCACAATTCTACAACTCATTTGGGTGATGAGCTCGGTGGACATGAGAGTCTTGGATTGAGGTGGAGTTTATTCTATTTCAGTGTCCGGGTTTATTTTGCACCAAGTGACATGTAGCATTTTAGTAGTATCATCATAAATCTCTTGCATAGGTGAACAACAACGTATTTTGAAGGACATTGGGAGCTATATAATTAGCTCAACAAATATATAAAAAAAAGAAGGAAAGATATATATCCAACAACATAACACAGAGGTAAGAGAGTTAATTATATACAAAGAGCTACAACTCGAAGATGTATATATAGGAGAGATATAAAGAAAGAGGAATAGATACATGCAACATCACAAAGCAAAAGAACAAATTTGTGAAAGAAAAAGAAAAGAAAATGTGTAGAGCCATAGCTCGATTATTTAAGAAGTTTTCAAAATCAAATATATAATATATTTTTGTGTTCTCTTGTGTATTTCCCTTACTGGTCATAGTTGGAACAAATTTTTTTGAACATATTTCTATCAAAGAAAATAAATTGTTTGAGTTATTGAGTTTTAATGGCTTTTAGAAGAAACCCATGGAAACATTTCTCAATATTTGATGGGAAGAACAATGTTATCTAGTGTATTAAGATGAATACAATGTCCTCTTCTCAAGAGCTATGCAAACTTATAGAAAGGAGGATATGTAGAGGTAGTAGACCAAGTTTCTTTTAATGCATTGACATAAGCTTAAAAGAATGCCATGAAAGAAAAGAGAAGAAAGGATGCAAAGGATTTAAGCTATATTCATAATTTAGTCATTGATTAAGTTTTCCCAAGAATAAGAGAAACTATAAACTCTAAACAAGGATGGTATACCTTCTAGAATTCTTATCGGGAAGTGACAAGGTCAAAATAATTATGCAACAAAACCTAACTCTCACGAGTTGTCACTCTAGATAATGGAGATATTTTCTAAGCAAGGTTCAAGCCACTAAAGACAATGAAAACCTGATTGTTTCTGCATGTTTTGGTAGTAAAATTATGCATTTGTATACACACATGACAAACAGGGGTAGTATGGGTATGATTGGTTGTTTTTAAATGAATTTTTGGTGGGAGGTGAAGTAGGATAAAGTTGATTATACCAGAACCTTGAGAAATTTTACAAAAATGGAGAGCTTGAACAACAAAATGCTTTGGGATAGCTAGGATGTTCCTTTAACCAGAATATGTGCTTCAATGGAGGCCCAAATCAGCACTTTCACACAAACTTCAAGGATCCAAAATGAAGGCTCAAATTGGAAAACTTAACTAAACATTATCAACCTCTGTTTCATCATGCCTAAGATACCCTCAAAGACTTAACAAACAATCTTATAGTCATGCTAGAGTCACAATGATTTTAAATTTGTTTATTTCACTCCAAATGAAAGCTCTTCTGATAAATGAAATTGCAAATGCCACCAAACTATCACAAGGATAAGATCTTGTGTGATTCACAAATATTTCAATGTAAGATTGCAACGGAACAAGAAAACTACTTGTAGACATTCAGAAATGAAGCAAACACAAATTTTCCCAAGTCAACACAGATTAACTCAAGTTTGATTAAATTTATCAGTAGGGAAAGTTTCTAGAACAATCTTAGAGCTTTTCAATGGTTGTACACTCGCAACCACCTTGACATGATCAAATTTAACACAAAGGAGATAAACAGGTTTCTTCAGATGATTTCTTGAAAGATGGGTTCTATCAAGTTTTTCTTAGAAAATCAGTTCTAACCTCTAACACTCCAACATTCCAACCTCCAACCCTTTTCATGGAAAAATCATGCCTATTTATAACATTTTACAACAGATTTTTCCCCAAAACCAGAGACATTGAGTGTGCACCATGCTTGCCATGATCTGATCGTGATTCCTAGAATAGATTTACAAAAATTTGTCAGGTGCAAGAAGGAAAATCTCTTCAAATATCTCAGCATTCAACTTATTCTTCGTAGATCACTTTTCCTTTACTCACCAACCACTTCCACCCCTAATCTATCAAATCTAGTTCTTTACATGCTCGAGAAGAAAAAATGGAAGATCAGATCAAGCCCAGAGGTCAGATCTCATCTTAATGGTAAAAGATGTCCCTAGATTTTCCTCACCAAACCAAGATATCAACAGGTCTTTCACATGCCAAGGAAAGAAAAATCGGGTCAAATCCGATATGCATTGTATATTTAATGGTGAGAGACATTTATAGACCTTCCCCACCAAACCAGGATACTAGATTAATGTTCCTCTTCATTTGGCATGCAGGAGACTCCAAGAAATGATAAAAAACCATAAGAATACACATCCTCAGAAGTTCTGGAGTGAAAATGGTGGAAAAATCAGATACAGATGCACAACTGCCATTGATTTCTATTTTGAATTTGGACCATCCACATGGGAGATCCAATTTAAATGGGCCATGTGGGTTCCTTTTTTCCTTTTACAAATTTTTGGAAAAATGTAAAATTTTCACATTTTTCTCCACACCTCACCCTTGAGAAATGAGCCTAACACATGTCCTAAGGTGGGTCCCAAAGGAACCACGGCCAAATTCTGCTATTTCACCTCTTTTTTGGAAAAGGGAAATTTTCCAAGTTTTCCCAGTAGCTCCGCCCTTCCACTTTTAGTTTTGATGTGGGTCCCAAGTGGAACCACACTTCATTTTACACTTTTAACTCCTTTCTCCACAAAAGGAAAATTTTCCAATTTTCCCCGAAAGTCCGCCGTTGACCTCGGAGTAAATTTTGACTATTCTTGTTAGGCCCATGGGCCATTTTGATGTTTTAACTTTTGAACAAGAGGCAAAATCCAAGTCAGGCCTCCGATGGTCCACTTTTTTGATTTTTGCCAACCTTCTCCTTTTATCGGGCTTACGGCCATTTTGAAAACAAGAGGCAAAAAAATCCAAGTTACCCCGATGGTCCGCTTCCCCACCTTTTGACTTTTCAAACTTCCATGTGTCACAATGGCGCATCTTGAGATGGTCCCCAAAATTTGAGACCTTGAATGAGCGTGGGCTCACCATGTGTCCTGGCTGGAAAAAATTGTTTGAAGGCTTAAAGCTCAGTGGAAGGCGTGCCATGTGTTAGGTCCGAGGAAATCTCCTTTGGCCATTGAAAAGTCCAAGCAAAATGCAAAGTGAGTGAGGCCTCCAAGTGTCCTCCTAGCGCTTCTTTAAAATAAAATTCAAGGGTCGGTCCTCAAACATGTGTGGTCCCTCCACATGTCCCATGTCCTAGGCCTCTCAAAACCTTTTGAAAAAAGACTAAGTATGGGAAGACCCGGGAAGCCTCCACGTGTCTTCATGGCACAATTTCAAAATGGTGCCCAAGAGGAGACCCTGAATGAGCGTGGGCTCACCACATGTAGATTCTCAGCCAAACTATACTATTACATAAAAAGTTTGTCTAAGTTCAAGGAAAAAGAAAAAAACCTCCATGTGTCCTCCTAAGAAACTCCAAGGCCAACCAAAAAGCAAATCTTCAAATGAGTGTCATTTTCCTCCACATAGACAAATTTTTTTTAAGTCAAAAGGTGATCCATGAATTTTTTAAGTACCCCACCAAGTACATCCAACCAAAAGAGGCCACATTTCCTGTTGATGCAAGGATGTAAATTTGACTAGGAGAAATACCCGTCAAACCATAAAATGCAAAAATGACCATTTGAGCCCGGAGATGAAATTTTCTCCAAGGACAGAGAATTTAGAAATGTTACAAGGCTCAAATACATCATGAGCTACATCCATTCATTTTTCTTTCAAGTATTTAGGGAAAATGACAAGGACAAAAATCCCAATGTGGAAAATGGAAAAAAAAGGAGACCCGAGTTTTTACACCCAAATAAGAAACTTTTAGGGAGATGAAAAGAGAAACAAGGAAACAATTTTGGATCCATATGTGATCTGACAATGGGTCCATAGGAAAAGGATTGATTATGGAAACAAAAGGAAGGTAGAGAATTTTTAGGCACAACATGAGGAAGATAAAATTGGCAGAGACCGTAAATTGATAATTTTTTTTAATGGAAAATGGGGTGAGACTATTTTGAGCACCAACATCATGGCTCCGACTGGGGATGGGCACTCCTGTGAGTGCCACAAGAACAAAGGTAGACCAAGTGCTAAAAATATCCATTGGGCAAAGGAGTCATTTGGAAAAGCACAAAACTAGAACCATCCCCAAAAATGAACAGAGAAACTAAGCAAAAATAAGTCACCAAGGGGCCTAAAACGAACAAAAACATGAAGACAGTAGAAAACAAACCAACAAACTATACACTACACAATGATGCTCACCTTGATTATGGGGAATCAATCCAAGAAATGTTTCAAATTCCTTTCATTAACAAGTAATTCAAGAGAAATTCCCATCCAAGTCCTTCAAGAAGAAGGTATGTTCACCAATTCTAATATCAATGGAGTAAGGGCCCATCCATAATGCATCAAATTTTCCATGCTTTCCCTTATCTTCATGCCTACTATCCCATAACAGCACAAGATCTCCAACATTGAAAGCTCTGGGAGTGACCTTCTTGTCAAAAATTCTTCAAGCTTTTCTCTAAACTTTACATGCCTTTGGTGGGATGCCCTCCTTTCTTCATCAAGTTCAACAATCTAGTTAATGCGGGCATCATATGGACTTACTTCTTGATCTTCCAGTTTTTGAATGAACTGATATGAGGATAATTGCATATGTAGGGGTAGTAGGCCGAGTTCCATACACCAACTCAAATGGACTCTTTCCAGTGGCTCTTTTAATAGTAATTTTGTCTTCCCAAATAACAAACTTCAACTGCTCACCCCATTTTCTCTTGTTCAGCTCCAAGGTTCTTCTGATAATCTTCAACAAATTTTTATTACTAGACTCAGCTTTTCCATTTCCTTGGGGATTGTAATTAGAAGCATATGTCAAATTGATCCCATATTCTTTACACATTGCCACCAAGGGTTTAGCTCTGAAGCTCATGGCATTGTCAACAACAATTTTGACTAGCACCCCAAACCTGCAGATGATATGGTTCAAGCATGAAGTCCATGACAATTTGGTGTGTTTTATCTTTGGTGGGGATTGCCTCCACCCACTTGGTGAAGTAATCAGTGGCTACAAGAATCCACTTATGGCCAACACTTGAAGGGTCTGAAATCTCACCAATAAAATCCATTCCCCATTACTTGAATGGGGCTTCAATTGATATAGGCTACAAAGGAAGGGAGCCTGAAGCTTTCAGTCTTCCAGAGAAGCGCTGGCAACTCTCACATCTTCTAACCAAAAGAGTTGTATCCTTGAAGAGATTTGGCCACCAATAACCAGCCCTCAAGATCTTGTGTGTTGTGACTCTTCCAAAAATCCCCCACAAACTCCTCCATGGAGATCAAAAATTATCTTGGGGCTTCATCTTCAGTAATGCACCTTAAGAGGACTCCCTCAGGGTTCTTCCAAGCTAACCCATAATCAAGTAATGACATATTTCTGGGAAGCCAACTTAAGGGCCCTTTTTTGGTTCTTACTCAAATACTCAGGGAAATATAAATGTCTGAGATAAAAATCACATCCTTGTACCACTCATAACTCATAGTTTTTCAAAGACATCTACCCTTCCTTCTTCTACCTCATTTACCTCAATAGTTTGCAAGTTGCTCTCAGCCATAAGCTTAGCCAAGCCCAAACCTCTCACCAACTTTATGGTTTGGATATCCATGTCATATTCTTGCAACTTGTTCACCCATATGCATCTTTTGCTTAAGACTTCCATCTCTGATAAGATGTCTTTCACCATGGTGTGGGGAACATAAGCAACAATTTTAGAACTCAAAATGTAAGGCCTAAAAACCTTTGTTTCTTTTACCAAGGAAAATGCTTATTTCTCCATAATAGTGTATTTCAGCTCATCCCCCCTGCAATGCCTTAATAAAAAAGGAAATTGGCCTCTCATCCCCTTCATCATCTTTCTACGTAATAAGATAGATGCAATAGTGTTCTCTAAAGCAAAAAAAAAAATAGTTGGAAAGGCTTCTTATAATCTGGAGCTGCTAAAACAAGGGCATGCTTTAATGCCTCCTTGATCCCATTAAAAGCTTGAATGGCATCCTCCTCCCATTTGATGGTCTAGTCCTTCTTTAGCATGGAAGTGATTGGAATGGTCAACTCAACAAAGTTTGATATGAATCTCTGATAAAGTTTATCTTCCCAAAGAAGGATTGAATCCCTTTCTTGGTTCTTGAATTGGGACCTTGTTGATGGCCTCTACCTTTCTCCGGATCAATCATTACCCCTTCTTGTGACACAATGTGACCAAGTAATTTTCCTTTGTACTCCAAAATGGCACTTCTTTTGGATTGAGTGAAATGCCATATTCTCTACATCTTATCAAGCATTTTCTCCAAGTGTTGCAAATGATGATCACTTCTCTCATAGGGAAATACATAGTTACATCATCTTGTAATACAACAATAAAATCATTGATGAACCAATGGAAAAGCAACATCCATTGATGATATCTTTCAAAGGTTTCTCAACATTCATCCATCTCCAAAGGGCATCCTAACATATACATAAGTCCCCAAGGAGTGGTAAAGGTCCCCTGTTTTAATTCTTTCTCGATTCCTTCACCACAACTTGGTTATAACCAAAGAAACCATCTAGGTAGAAATCATTCCTAATAATCACTACTGATAAATGCATGTTTTCCATAATTTGGTAAAGGATAATTATCCTTCATCGATGCTCTATTAAAAAAATCCACACAATAATCTTGAGACATTCTTCTGAGCATGTAATGTGTCGTTTAGGTTTTAACCCAAGAGGATTTGACCTATCCTCACTACTTTATGCATTTTGTGCCTTTCAACTAGGGTGAGGACCTTTTTTTAGCTTGTTGTTTGCATTGGAGGAGATGGAGATATCCTTCCTTGTGAAATTATTAAGAAGACTTGAAGAAAATATGATCAATGCAACAAAACCTAACTCTCACGAGTTATCACTCTAGATAATGGAGATATTTTCTAAGCAAGGTTCAAGGCCAGCTACACTAAAGACAATGAACTTGATTGATTGTTTATGCATGTTTTATAAGTAAAATTATGCATTTGTATACACACATGACAAACATGGGTAGTATGGGTATGATTGGTTGTTTTTAAATGAATTTTTTTGGTGGGAGGTGAGGCAAAAATGAACTTGATTTCCAGATTCTTGAGAAATTTTACAAAAATGGAGAGCTTGAACAACATAATGCTTTTGGGATAGCTAGGATGTTCCTTTAACCAAAATATGTGCTTCAATGGAGGCCCAGATCAAGCACTTTTCACACAAACTTCAAGGATCCAAAATGAAGGCTCAAATTGGAAAACTTAACTAAACATTATCAACCTCTATTTCATCATGCCTAAGATACCCTCAAAGGCTAACAAACAATCTTATAGTCATGCTAGGAGTCACAATGATTTTAAATTTGTTTATTTCACTATCAAATGAAAGCTCTTATGATAAATGAAATTGCAAATGCCACCAAACTATCACAAGGATAAGATCTTGTGTGATTCACAAAGATTTCAATGTAAGATTGCAACGGAACAAGAAAACTACTTGCAAGACATTTAGAAATGAAGCAAACACAAATTTTTCCCAAAAAATAATGCAGATTAACTCAAGTTTGATTAAATTTATCAGCAAGGGAAAGTTTTAGAACAATCTAAGAGCTTGTCAATGGCTGTACACTCGCAACCACCTTGACATGATCAAATTTAACACAAAGGAGATAAATAGGTTTCTTCAGATGATTTCTCAAGAAGGACGGTTCTATCAAGCTTTTTCTTCTTAAAAATTAGTCCCAACCTCTAACACTCCAACCATTTGCATGATAAATTCATGTAATTTATAAACTTTTTACAACAAGATTTTCCCCAAAAAAATCAAACATTCAAAGCACCATGCTTTCCATGATCATCGATCATGATTCCTAGAATAAGATTTTATAAAAAAAGTGTCAGTGCTCAAGGGGTAGATCTCTTCAAACATCTCCCACATTCAACTCCTTCTTCTAGTAGATCACTCTTCCCTCTACTCGCCAACCACTTCCACCCCTAATCTATCAAATCTAGTTCTTTGCATGTGCCCAGGAAGAAAAAATGGAAGATCAGATCAAGCCCAGAGGTCAGATCTCATCTTAATGGTAAAAGATGTCCTAGATTTTCTTCCCACCAAATATCAACAGTGTCTTAGATATCAAATTAACTCCTTCTTTCTTTTACGTGAGAGAAAATCCAAGAAATCAATCATTAAATCAAAATAAAATATAAAAAGAATCATAATATTTTTTGAGTAAAAATGGCAAAAATCTTCGATACATATGCATACAAATAGATTTCTATTTGAAATTGGATCATCCATGGGAGATCCAACTTTAAAATGGCCATGGGTTCCTTTTTCCTTTACAATGACTTTTGGAAAAACCATAAGAATTTTCACATTTGCTCCACAGCTTCCGACCTTTGAAAATGATCATGACACAGTGTCCAAGGTGATCCTTTGAAGGAACCATCATGTAAAATTTGCTATTCCTTTTCACCTTCCTTTTTGGAAAAGGAAAATTTTCCAATTTTCCCCAAGCTCCTCCCTCCACCAAAATGGCCTACTTTTAGTCTCAATGTGGGTCCCAAAGGAACCACTTAAATTTTCACTTTTAACTCCTTTTCCACAAAAGGAAAATTTTCCAAATTTTTCCAATGCTCCGAAATCCTTCCACCTCCTAGTTTCGATTGAGTGACTTCCTTTTCCCTTTTTCACGAAAGGAAATTTTGAGAAAGTCTGCAAGCCATTGAGATTCCTAAATTTTGGGTCCATTATTTGATGATTTTAATATTTTTGATGTTTTAATCAAGAGGAAAAAATCCAAGTTCCTCCATTTCTTCCTACTTGACCCTTTGGTCCACTTACAATGATGAACCATTTGAATTTTCAAAACCAACCTTGACCTCCTCTCTCCTTGTCCATTTTGATATTTTAATATTTTAAAGGAAGGAAAAAAATCCAAGTTACCCCATATGGTCCACTTCCCCGCCTTTGATTTTCAAAAAACCACGTGTCACAATGGCGCATCTTGAGATGGTCCCCAAAAGTTGAGACCTTGAATTCGGGCTTCACAACTTGGTATAACCGAAAAAAAAGTTCTAAGGTAAAGCATCTCAAATGGAAGGTGTCATGTGTCGTGGTTTGAAATCTCCTTTGTTTTCCATGTTTGCAAAGTGAAAGGCCTAATTATCCTGGTGCTTCTTTAAGATAAAATTCAATGTCTCATCCTCAAACATGTGTTGTCCTTTTTCACCTGGCCTCTCTTTTTTTGAAAAAGTACTATTTTACAAGACCCAAGAAGCCTCCATGTGTCTTCATGGGCAATTTAATAATCCCTCCATCCTCAGTTTCTTGAGCATGGGCTCACCATTTTAAGAGAAATAGAAGGATTGGAATTGGGCTCAATTAGCCAAAAAAAATTTTTTTGGGGAAAAGCGAATGCAATGGAAACCTCCAATGTTTTGCATTAGATTCCAAGGAATCCATGTGAAAAAATCCTCAAATGATGCATTGTATGCCTTTAATTAGATTTTTTTAAGTTGAGTAATCCAAAAATTTTTGAAATCTTGAATATTTTTTTCAAACCAAAAGACATAGGACATTTTTCTGTTGATGAGGATTAAATTTGACCATGACCAATCTTCCTTGGTTTCTCAAATTGTGCCAAGGTCATGCTCCAAAATTTATCCCTTGAGGTTTTATGAGATGAAATTTTAATAATGGATCAACATTATTAAAATTGGATTCAAGAGAAACCAAATACTAAGAATGGTATTGATCTTTAGTTGGATGATGCCTTAAAAAAAACAAGGTTTCTTTATGTGGAAAATGGAAAAATGGGACAACCAGTTTTTACATTTCCCAATCAATAGGGGATGAAAATGAACAAAAAACCCTTTTATTCTGGAGATAAAATCTAAAATCTTTCTAGGAAAGGACTGAGCATCATCATCAAAAACTTGCCAATGTTTTAAAGAAGATAAAAATGACAGAGACCGTAAATTGATAGATTTTAATGGAAAATTAACATTTTGACATCATATTCACAATGGGGATGGGGACTATTCTGCGAGTGCCACAAGAAATTATAAACCGAGAAGTGCCCAAACAATCCATTGGATTCAAATCAGAAAACTTCCTATCACCACAATGCACAATATTGAATGAATCAAAATCTCAATGAAACCAAAGCCACCATGCTTGTATTGTTTCAAAAAACATTGATTTTTTGTGGCAAAATTTTATGACTTACTTTACAATTAATCTGAATCTCCTTTGACAATGATGTCTTTAACAAAATTTCCAAGTGCAATCCTTAGACCCTAAAATATGCCTCATACGTAAAATGTTATTAGTGCACTCAAAGTTGAGTTTAAAGGAAAAGTCATAATTTTTTCTTTCCATCCAAGAGATTATCTCGACCACATTTTTCAAACACCCCTGTGCATGGGTCAATTTTCTAAAACTTGGAGCAAGCTCCATCAAACAATCAAATTCAAGAAACATCATGCTCATGACACTTGCATTCTTCAATCTCATATTCTTTTCCAAAAACAAATCCTACAAAGTTATCATCATCAATATGCATGTACAATACTTCATAAGATGCATTGTTGGGATCTCAATAAGGTGCAACATCTTCTTTTCTCCATACAACTTAACAAGGCTGCCCTCAATTGGGATGGTGGCATAGGACATATCCATTTGAACACTCCCACCAACACTTGCAGCCCATTTTCTAGATAACAACATACCCCACTTGGTTGGGTAATCAACAATAACAACATCAAGCTTCAAGTATTTACCTGGATAGGCTGTAAGTTGCACCACCAGACCTTTCACACATCCCACCACTGGCACTTCTCTAGAGTCCATAGTAGTACACTTCCCATATGTTGTTGTTACTTTGATATTTATCTCATTCATGACTTCCAGAGGCATAACATTGCATGATGCCCCTGAATCAAACATATAGTTGTGTAACAATCTATCCTTAATGATCAAGAGTGGTGAAGAATGGATCCACATTTAATTGAGAATCTACCAAGGATGTCCCCAAATAAACCTCAGGTGGTTCATCTAGATCTTCTGATGCTGGTGGTGCTTCTAGTTCTTCAATGATTGGAGGAGTCTCCACAATGTTTATATTTCTACCTAGGCACTCTTCTCCTCTTTCAACCCAAAATACTCAAATGCCCTCTTCTTGTGCTCAGAATCCTAAGCAACTCAACAATTGGAACTGAGATCTTGATTTGACTCAAGACTTGGGCAATATCATAAGGGAAAGACTTTGGCAAGGCAACATTGGAAGGAAGGTTGACACACTCATTAGATGGCACAAGATTTTTGACAACTTGGGCATGAGGAGGGGTGATTTTGTTTGGGACAACAAGGCCCTTAGTAGATGCATCTTTCTTAGGAGCCTCTTTAGGAATATTTGAAAGCAATGGAGTTTTTGGCTTGGCCTGAGGCCCTGTCCCTTTGACAACCCTACTTCTTGTGTTGTACTCCTTTTTTGAGCAACAACAACATTCATCAACAACTTCCTGTCCTCCTCAGATGGGATTCCTCCATCATACTTCTTTATCATTAAAGCTCTTAAATATTCAAAGTCATTATTGGGAAATTCAAAAGCTTGTACAATATCTACTTCTAAAGTATGAGAGGGAGGAAGAATAGGTACCGGTGGATGCAATCCCAAAAATCAGCAGCAGTTCTAGCACTTATTACCTTAGTTGAAGTTGCCCCTTGTTGTGAGCTCGTGGAGCAACCCATCATGCAACATCATCATCATCATCATCATCATCTTCTTCTTCTTCTTCTTGTTGATCTTCCTCACATGGAGCATGGGGCATGAAACATCTGTCACACCAATCAATGACATTTGTCTCCTCCCACAACAACAACTGCTAAGCCAAAGGATCAGGTACCATTCTATTTTCCCTGGCTTGGGACTATTTATTTCCAAATCCAACAAGGTCCCTTGCCTCTATCATCAGATATCTTGATCATTTCTATGATGATTTGTAAACCTATCTTGGCCTTGTTACTTGTGTTGACCTTGTGAACTCTGCCCAATCCCTTTTTCTACCCGGGCTAATTTGTATGATATTTCTTTGACACCCCTACCAAAGTTTTCACAACTTCCTCCAAATCAGCAAGCCTTACTTGTTTGAGGATTTTCGGGTTAATTAGTTTTACACCCTCCCTTTTTGGAGGCTTTCCAATTGCCTTGATGTTGTTCTCAATTTGTAGAGCCATGGTGAAGGCCTGCCTCAAATTAGTAGGGTTTTTGTCCCTCAAGTAGTAAGCAACTTTTTTATCAAATGCATCTGAATATTTGATCAAACATGATTCATCACATGGCCTTAAGCTAACAGAAATCTCCTCAAGGTCTTGTTAAACCTTGTGTTGAAATCATGTACTGACTCATTAGGATTCTTCTTGATGTTTTCAAATTCTGATAGAAGAAACCTAGGGTCAGTTCTATCACCATACTGCAATCTAAATGCATTGTTTCATCTCTATCCAAGAATCAATGGAATTATCTGGCAAAGCTTTATACCAGTCCCTTGCATCCTCTTCCAAAGTATGGATAAACAATTTGATATATACATCTTCATGTTCAATCTCAAAGTCTTCCATCATATTGATAAAAAGATTTAGATGTTGATCACCAGTTATAGCATTGTTTCCTTGGAACTTTGGTAATCTATTTCTTACATCTGGGAACTACATTTGGATAACCAACCATCCCTATAAAATTTATAGGACCAAAGGTGTTTACAAAAATGGAGGTATTGGTGGGGATGGGCCATGTTGTTTTGAGGAGGTGACCCTGGAGGGGAGACAAATTGATAAGGGGTAGAGGGTCTTTGAAACATAGGAGTATAAATTTCAAAATGGATATCCCCTAAAGGCCTTGTTTCTTGGAAAACCCTATCAACTTTTGAAAAGATAGGGGTAGAATGAGAAGAAACTTTTCAAAATCAAATGAAGGCCCCTCTCTAGTTGGAGAATTCAATTCCACAAAGAGGCTACCTGATTCAGAAGCACTTGAATGGTAGTCTTCAATGATAGGCCGATCACTTTCATCAATGGAGATCCCTTTTCTTGTCTGTTGATCTCCAACAACTCTCCAGGATTTTCTTCCTTCTGACTTTGTTTTTCCTAGCTCTGGAAATAATGTCCTAGTAGGATCCCTAGCAAAGAAAGATCTTCTTCCTTCCAGCTTTGCAAAGATTAGTAACAAATCTCACTTGACAGAGGTTAAGACACTGGTACTCATCAAGAATCAGATCAACAGGGAGTCGCCACTAAGGATTTCCACCTTAGTTGTGAAAATGCACTAAAATATGATCTGTCAAATGTCTGTCAATACTAGAAACTGGAAATGGAAATGATCTGACTTTTCTTTACCTAGATTTATCAATGAAAGCTAGTGCACTAGGTGTGGAAACTGAAAGAATTACACACAACACTTGTAACTTTGAATACTTCTTACAGGCCGAACACAAGATGATGTTTGAAAAAATGTATTAGCACTTAGAGCATATAAGAAGTGTTTACCAAGGTCTGAATATGAACTGTAATCACTATGTCCCTGAAGCAATGGTGCCAACAAAGGTGTTGGTACCCAAATTGATTCTCCCTAAAAGCTGAGCAACATCACAGGTTTGGCAAGAAGCTTAGAGACAAGTAGAGCATGTAGTGTGTCATTTTTGTAGCTGGGGATGAAATGCAACTTGCTCTTTGTCACTCAGATGTGGAGAAATGGGTAGCACCCTCAAGAGGATTTGACCTATCCTCACTACTTTATGGTTGTGCCTTTCAACCAAGGTGAGAGGACCCTTTTGTAGCTATTGTTTTTTTGTGGAGGAGATGGAGATATCCTTCCTTGTGAAATTATTAAGAAGACCTTGAAGAAAATATGATCAATGCAACAAAACCTAACTCTCATGAGTTGTCACTCTAGATAATGGAGATATTTTCTAAGCAAGGTTCAAAGCCACTAAAGACAATGAAAACTGATTGTTTATGCATGTTTTGTAGTAAAAATTATGCATTTGTATACACACATGACAAATAGGGGTAGTATGGGTATGATTGGTTGTTTTTAAATGAATTTTTGGTGGGAGGTGAGGCAGAAATGAACTTGATTCACCAGATTCTTGAGAAATTTTACAAAAATGGAGAGCTTGAACAACAAAATGCTTGGGATAGCTAGGATGTTCCTTTAACCAAAATATGTGCTTCAATGGAGGCCCAGATCAAGCACTTTTCACACAAACTTCAAGGATCCAAAATGAAGGCTCAAATTGGAAAACTTAACTAAACATTATCAACCTTTGTTTCATCATGCCTAAGATACCCTCAAAGGCTAACAAACAATCTTATAGTCATGCTAGGAGTCACAATGATTTTAAATTTGTTTATTTCACTATCAAATGAAATCTCTTTTGATAAATGAAATTACAAATGCCACCAAACTATCACAAGGATAAGATCTTGTGTGATTCACAAAGATTTCAATGTAAGATTGCAACGGGAACAAGAAAACTACTTACAGACATTCAAAAATGAAGCAAACACAAATTTTTCCCAAAAATAACACAGATTAACTCAAGTTTGATTAAATTTATCAACAGGGAAAGTTTCTAGAACAATCTCAGAGCTTGTCAATGGTTGTACACTCGCAACCACCTTGACATGATCAAATTTAACACAAAGGAGATAAACAAGTTTCTTCAGATGATTTCTCAGAAGGATGGGTTCTATCAAGATTTTCTCTTAGAAAAATCAGTCTCGACCTCTAACACTCCAACCATTTGCATGATAAATTCATGCAATTTATAACATTTTACAACAGAGTTTTCCCCCAAAAATCCAAACATTGAGTGCACCAATTGCCATGATCTCGATCGTGATTCCCAGAATCAGATCTGTAAAAATTTGTCAGTGCTCAAGGGGTAGATCTCTTCAAACATCTCCGCATTCAACTCTTCTTCTAGTAGATCACTTTTCCTCTACTCGCCAACCACTTCCACCCCTAATCTGTCAAATCTGGTTCTTTGCATGCCCGGAAGAAAAATGGAAGATCAGATCGAGCCCAGAGGTCAGATCTCATCTTAATGGTAAAAGATGTCCCTAGATTTTCTCACCAAACCAAGATATCAACATGTTTTTCACATGCCAAGGAAAGAAAAATCAGGTCAAATCCAACAGTTAGATTGCATATTTAATGGTGAGAGAATTATGACCTTCCCCACCAAACCAGGATACCAGATTAATGTTCCTCTTCATTTGGCGTGCAGGAGACTCCAAGAAATGATAAAAACCATAAGAATACGCATCCCCAGGAGCTTTGGAGAAAAAATGGCGGAAAATCAGATATACAGACACACAGTTTCCATTGATTTTATTTTGAATTTGGACCATCCACATGGGAGATCCAATTTAAAATGGGCCTACGGGTTCCTTTTTTCCTTTTACAACTTTTTGGAAAAATGTAAAATTTTCACATTTTGCTCCACACTCTCGCCCTTTGAGAAATGAGCCTGACACGTGTCCTAAGGTGGGTCCCAAAGGAAATGTGGCTAAATTCTGCTATTTCACCTCTCTTTTTGGAAAAGGAAATTTTTTCCAAGTTTTCCCCCGTAGCTCCGCCCTTCCGCTTTAGTTTCTGATGTGGGTCCCAGCGGAACCATGCTTCATTTTACACTTTTAACTCCTTTCTCCACAAAAGGAAATTTTCCAAATTTGACCTTCCCATCAAATTTTGACTTATCACTTTGTTGGCCTATAGGCCATTTTGATGTTTTAATCCTTTGATGACAAGAGGCAAAAATTTTGATGGTCGCTTTCCCCCTTTGAATTTTCAAACCAACCTTGACCTCCCTCTTTTTATGATTTTGATATTTTAAGCCTGACAAGAGGAAAAAAATCCAAGTTGCCCCCGATGGTCCGCTTCCCCACCTTTGACTTTTCAAACTGCCATGTGTCACAATGGCACATCTTGAGATGGTCCCCAAAAGTTGAGACCTTGAATGAGTGCGGGCTCACCATGTGTCCTAGCTCGAAAAATTTTTTGAAGGCTTAAAGCTCAGCGGAAGGCGCCATGTGTCAAGGTCCGAGGCAATCTCCTTTGGCCATTGAAAAGTCCAAGAAAAATGCAAAGTGAGCGAGAGGCCTCCAAGTGTCCTCCTGACACTTCTTTAAAATAAAATTAAAGGGCGGTCCTCAAACATGCACGGTCCCTCCACATGTCTCAAGCCTCTCAAAACCTTTTGAAAAAAATACTAAGTATGGGAAGACCTCGGTGGAAGCCTCCATGTGTCTTCATGGCGCAATTTCAAAATGGTGCCCAAGAGTAGAGACCCTGAATGAGCGTGGGCTCACCACGTGTCCCTATCCCACCAAAGTACCTTCGCTAATGCATAAAAATTTTTTGTCTAAGTTTAGGAAGAAGCGAGAAACCTCCACGTGTCCTCCCGACGCAACTCAAGGCCAACCAAAAAGCAAATATTCAAATGAGTGTTGTTCTTCCATGTAGACATGTTTTTAAGTTGAGGTGATTCATGAAATTTTTGAAGTACCTTACCGAGCCGCATCCAACCAAAAGAGGCCATGTTTCCTATTGATGCAAGGATGTAAATTTGACCTGGGAGAAATGCCCACAAACCGTAAAATGTGGAAAAATGACCATTTGAGCCTGGAGATGAAATTTTCTCCAAGGATGGAGAATTTAGAAATGTTACAAGGCTCAAATACATTCATTTTCTCAAGTATTTAGGGAAAAAAATACAAGCTACATCCATTCATTTTTCTGGATCTGACAGTTGTTGAGCTGATGGGTTCTTTGTAAACCCATGAACAAAGAATTAGTGGATCAGGTGGCTCCTCCAATGAAAAAACCTTTAAAAAATACAAATGTCAAAGGCAGGCCTTTGTGAGAGGAGAATACAACGAGAGGAAGATGAATATTCAACAACCAACAAGAAGGTGGAAGAAAAAGTCAACAAGAGCCACAAATAATAGGAAGAGGTATAGGAATGAATAACAACACTTCTATAGGTGTTTCTTCACAAAGGTATGACAAATTAAATGTACAATGCTATTATTATGCAATAACTTTGGGCATTATGCAAGTGAATTTAGAAAGAAAGAATATGATTTGAGAAACTAAAATCATAATGTAGGCCTCTCTAATGAAAAATAAGCTAAACCTAAAAAGAATGAGAAGAGTGGAACTTTTCTTCTAACTTGCATTGTACTTAAGAAAGGAAGCAAGAAGCTATGGTAATTGGATATTGCTTCGGTAACCATATGTGTGGAGGTAAGGAAATTTTCAGTAATATAGATGAATGAATCATATCTGAAGTGAAGATGGCAACAAATTAAAAAGTTCAAGGGATGGGGAAATCCATTATATCCATCCTCACAAAAAAGGAAATAAGAATCATATTCATAATGTCTTCTATGTCACAAGGCTGAAATGTGCTCTTCTAAGAAATGGAAAAATTGTTCAAAATGGATATAAGGTGAGGTTTGAAAATGGAAAATACATTTTATCTTCTAAAGGTGGAATAAATAAGATGATTTTAGTTGTGAAGATGAAACAAAATAGAATATTTTTTTGAGGATGTAAACTGTAGTAGACGTAACAATGTTCAAAACAACAATCACTAAGCAATCCACTTTATGACACCTCACGTATGGGAATTTAAGTTATGGTGGATTGAATGTTATTTATAAAATGAAAATAGTTAAAGGGATGTACAACCTAGTGAACTACAAGATAATGGATGTGAAGGTTGCATGTTAGAGAAGCAACACAAAGATGATTTTCCCTCAAGTAAATCATGGACAAAAAGCTCACCTCTTGAACTAATACACTCAGATTTGTGTGGTCCCTTCAAATCTCCCTCATTATCCAAAAGTGTGTATTTAATTACTTTTATTGATGACTACAATAGAATTTCATGGGTTTATTTTCTGAAAAATAAATCGAGAGATGTTTGAATTATTCAAACAATTTAAGGGCATGGTTGAGAATCACATTGGACATTATATAAAGAAATTGAGAACTGAGATAGAAGGAGATTATATATAAAATGAGTTTTTAAACTTGTGTAAGGAGAAAAAAATAAAGAAACAATTTACAACAAGGTATACACCTACGAAAATTGGTTTAGGCTGAGAGGAAGAATAGAACCATTCAAGAAATGGAAAGAAACACGCTCAAAGCTAGAGGATTGTCTTAAAATTTTTGGATTGAAGTAGTTGGTAAAGAAATTTATTCACTAAATTGATGTCCTAGAAAGAGTGTGAGGTACATGATACCTCTAGAAGCATGGATTTGAAGAAAATTAGGTGTTTAACACTTGATATTTTTAGGATGTGCAGCATATGCACATGTTCCAAAGAAAAAAATCAAAGTGGGATAACAAGAGAGATACACTTTTTCATTTCTTATAGTGAGGAATCAAATCTTATAGATTATAAAATCTAGTTATAAAGAAACTAATAATATTTCAGAATGTTCAATTCATCGAGGCAATATCTCGGTGGAGGCGAACAAGAAATGGAGCAGCCAAAAGCAAATAAAAATGCACCTATTATTGTTTTGAAGCAATAGATCATAGAGAAAATAACACACCAAGTTGGGAACCCATTTCACAAAGGGGAAAATCTTCACATGGCAGTCAGTAAACAAATCATTCAAGTACCAACAAATAAAGCACCTTCATCATCATCTGTCTCAACAAGTAGAAAGGAAGAATGAGTGTTCAATATATTTATAAGCAATCAAGGTATGATGAAAATGCAAATGAAATGATTAATTTTTCTTTATTTTCAATAGTTGTTGATCCTATTTATTATCAAGAAGAAATTAAGGATAATAAATGGTGTGAAGGAATGGATGGAGATATGTATGCAATATCTAGAATAATGCAACATGGCAGTTAGTAGATCTTTCAGTAGGAAAGGAAGTTATTGGAGTCAAGTGGGTTTATAAAATCAAGACTACTCCCGGAGGAAAAATTGAAAAACATAACGCAAGGTTAGTTGCCAAAGGCTACAAACAAGATTGGCATTGACATGATTATAATGAAAAAATTTCTCCAAAGATGCAAGGCTAGAACCGTGAGAGCAATTGTCTCCATAGGTTTTCATCACAAATGGAAGTTCTATTGAATGGATGTCAAATCAGATTTCCTAGATGAAGTATTCAAAGATGAAGTGTATGTGGGACAACACACTTATTATGAAATTTGAGGGCATGAGATAAAGTTATACAAGCTCAAGAAAGCATCAGATGGACTCTAGTGAGCACCATGATCTTGGTACAAGTAGGATAGATTCTATTTGATTAGTGATGGCTTTAACAAAAGCAATAGTGAGCCCAAACTTTACATCAAAACAAACAATGGTGGTATTTGAATTTTTGTTTATTTTGTAGATGATTTAATTTTTACTTGAAATGCAAACAATGACCAAGATGAATTCAAATCGACATGAAAAAAAATTTTGAGATGATTGATTTGGGATTTTGTTGAAATTCTTTCCGGCATTCAATTCAAGAAAATAGAGATAGTAATATTTGTCTCTCAAGCAAAGTATGCAAAATAAATCTTGCAAAGATTCATAATGTTGGATATTAAACCAACATTTAAAACATCTAAATTAATTTTTAAATTAACCAAAGATGATTGCACTAGAAATGTGAATCCCCTACAAGATATAACAAACATTGTAGAAAGCTTGATGTATTTAATTTCAACTAGACCAGATATAATGTATGCAAATAGTTTGATTTCTAGATTCATGTGAGATTGCAAAAGATACACAATTGCAAGAGAGCAAGCATATTTTGAGGTATGTGAATGGTACAAGGAATTTTTGAATTCTATATGCTGTTAATAATGATTTGCAATTAATTAGGTATAAAGATAGTGATTGGGAAAGAATATTTGATGCTAGAAAGATCATATGTGGATATGTGTTTAATATTGCATCAGGATCCATTTCATGGGTTTCAAAGAAACATTCAGTTGTTTTATTGTATATTGCTAAAGTAGAGTATATTTAGAAAATTCATGCACATGTCAGATCATATGGTTAATAAGAATCCTTTCAGATTTGTATGAATAACAACAAGGAGGTTATGTTATTTTTGTGATAATATTCCTTCAATTGCATTTTCTAAGAATCCTATTTTATATGGCACAAGCAAGCATATAGAAATCAAATATCACTTATTCATGAATTGGTTGAGAAAGGCTAAATTTATCTCAAGTTTTGGATGCCGGAGAAAAGATAGCTAACATATTCACCAAACCTTTGTCAAAGAAAAGGTTTCAGTGTTTAAGGAAAATTATAAGCGTTGTAAAAGTACATGACTCTTATATTATTACTTGATTTGATTTTGTTTGGCTCAAGATTAAGGGAGAGTGTCAAATTTTATTGTGGTCTACAATTGTGAGCCACCCTTTCAAGTAATTCATCTCTATTTCCCCATATTCTATCTAACTCTCTAACAATGTGGTTCATTTATATTTTATGGTTGTTGAGTTTTAAATCCCTTGCCAAAACCATAGGGCACCTGGCGTGATTTCGACCCTCATATTTTTTTGTGTGACATACACGTAAAGGTCAAAGAATTAGTTTTAGTTTATAATCTAGTCTAGATCCGTAAGAGGGGGATTTCAAATATAAGTCATCGATCAAGTGATACATGGTAGTGTTTCAGATTTCTTTATTGTTATTAGGATGGGAGGACATCAAGGTGTGGAATGAGCCATAATTTATATTTCGTTGGGTCTTCCCTCTAGTCTTTGGTTGATCTCAACCCAACATGTGGTAGCATTCCACCACACGTTTAGCGATGAGCCCTTGTGGACCTCAACCCTCAAGAATTAGTCGAGTGTATAAATTTTTGGGTCTATACCCTTAGTCATGACAAGCCAACGAAGATCTTGACCTTTCGATGGTGATAAATTTGGCGTAATTACACTATCGATTTTGGCGATGAACTCTGTGGACGTGATAGCCCCGGGATGAGGCACATTTTACACTCACTTGAGGGGTTAAACTTTATTCAAGGCTAGTCAAAATTCTATCTCATCATTCCTAGGAAGGAAACATCATACGATTCCACAAGTCATTTAGGTGATGTTCTCGGAAGACGTGAGAGTCCTGAATAAGGTATAGTTTATTCTATTTTGGGTCCAAGTTTATTGTGTGTTATGTTATATAGGTTACACATGACATTTTAGTAGTGACCTCGTAAATCTATTTCATAAGATAAGGTCAACATATTTTGAACGACACATGGATATATATAATTGGCTTGAAAAATAAATTTACAAAATAAGGAAAGATAAAGATGCAACAACATGAGACAAAATCGAGAGAGTTAACAATATACAAACAACCAAAACTCAAAGAAGTATACAAATGGAAGATATAAATCAAGAGGAATATATACATGCACAAAGACGAAGGAAAAGAAAAAAAAAAGAGAAACAAACATAAAATTGGACACAAAAAGATAAACAAAAAGAAAAGAAAATGTCCAAAGCCATAACTCTAAGTTTGTAATAAGTTTTAAAAATAAAAAGATAATATATTTTGTGTGTGTTTTTATGTTTTGGTTGTATCTTTCCCTTCATCAGTCAGTAGTTTTTACCAAATTTTACCAATAGTGTATAGCTTGTGCATTATGTTGCTAGAAATTATTGCGAGATGGGAAAATAGTTTTCCTCCTAACACTCAAAATCCCATCTAGGATCCTTTCGTAATATTTATTTGAATGTAGTTGTAGGCATGTTAAATGATGACAAGTTAGGTACAAATGAGGTGAGTAGCTATATTTGAAGGATTATAATGTTTTTGAATTCAATGTGTGGAAACTAAAATTGCTTTAATGTAGTGATAAGAATGGATTTAAACTAAAGTTTTGTCTTGCTATGATGAATACAAGTTTTGGGTAAGAAGTTGAGTAACATGAAAGTTTTCGAAAGTTTTTAAGACTTTATGACCACTTTTTCATGATTTTTCTCGTGCAAAAATATAGATCTAAAATAAAAATCCATTATTTGGCGAAACATGTAAAATCATATCAAGGAGGTGTGCATTCCCAACCATTTTTTTCCATCTTTGAATGAGAGAGAGTTTCAATCTCATTTTTAGTGCAGATCGGATTTTAATTTGATTTTTTTCAAAAATAATGGTGTGTATATAGGTGTGAAATACTTGTAAATTTGTAAAACAATCATGTTCTACACAATTCTTATCGCAATCTCATAATCACAATGTAATGTAGAGAAGACTTGCTAAATGAGGCGCTACACATTCTTCCTAGTATGCACAATGCCTACAAAGTCTTTGAAATATCTTCCACTACTTAAAAATCGCACTTCAAAGAAACCCTTTCACATGGTAATAAAATCGACTCTGCATTAATATCGGGAATTTAAATTTCCCGCATGTAAACTTTTTATGAAATCCTCTTACGCACATGATGAACGGTAAGATTTTTTTTTAGCCAAGACTGTAAATCTTATACACATGTATTTATATGAAGTGTTTAACAATATGAATGAACAATATATCATCTTCTTCAATGTGGTCATAAGAAAAGACATGTGTTTCCTCATTATACATTGGAATTATTTCACCAAATAAATCCAAAAGGTGTTCATCATAATTGGTACAACTTTCTCAACATTATTACACCTTGTAAATTCTAATTTTGGTTGGCATACGTAGCATAGTTTATATTTTTAGGTGTGTTTATTTTATATTATCCCTTTATTCTCTCTTAACTATTGTATTCCATTATTCTCTCATCTTCGTTTATATCTTCCTCCTCCAGTTTAGGGGAATGTTGTTTACTATTTCTCCTATAAATTGTACATGCTTCTCCATAATAAGATAAGGTGTTGAGAGATATTTACTCTCCATTCTTCTTCTGCAATATTTGTTTCCAATATTCTAGTATCATGAGTAGCTTGATCTTTGACCAGTGCATTTCTTGGCAGCATCCATTCTTTCTTGCTGGAAGTAGAAGACTCAAGGAAAACCAACCTGGTATCTTTGTGGTAGAAGGAGAGGAGTGAACTGCAAGGTATATTTGCATGCAGCAGACATCCACTAATCTCCAGCAATCTGCTCACTCTATTTCTACATGAAGGAGGATACGTAGAGTATCTTCTTGGACCTTAACCAGTGTGTAAGGAAGAATTAGGCACGACAGAGCTTCACGGTGACAAGAGGAGCATGTGTCTTCCTAAAAAACCTGTGCATAAATTTGGATGTGGAGATTGATAACATAGTTTTTTTGTCTTCTTTGCTCACATTTTCAGTCAAAAGACCTGCGTGGAGGATAGGGACTTGGGAAAGAATTAAAAACAAGATAGTAAACATTCTTTTGTTTTGTCTTTTCTACCACTCCACACCTCTGTGCAGACTCCAACAACCACGTGAAAAAAAAAGACATGAGGAAATAGTGATCTGCAAGAAGACTAGCTGGAGAAGGAGTGAAATCTATTTAATCAAATGAAAGATGTCTTCACCAAGAAAACAAGGAAGTAGCTACTACAAAAACTACACCGAATGTCGAGTGTAGATAACTCGATTGATAGTGTGAATAACACGATAGACACTACCAAAAGGTAGAACATCAAATCGTAATTTGAAGAACACCATCAAGAAGCTCAATAAAGCTCCAGGGTTCTACTTTTCCTTTCTCAACGAGCTTCGAAACACCATAAACCTTGTCTTTAACGAACTGGTTTACAAAGGACTCTTGACTATTTCCTTTTCGATGTCAGTTGCCAAGCAAAGCAAGTTCGGGAAGAGTTAGAAGCTAGGTATGACCTCGACTGTGAAGATGAAGAAGAACTCCCACCAAGTGTCATTATCTCCAAAGCACACGAGTATCGAGAGCATCTACGAGCCAGTACTTCTCATCAGTGAGTAAAAGTTGTAATAACTCTTGAATAAATAAATAAAAATTATTATTTTTTTTTATTACGATGTCTGCTCAAGTTTCTTCTTTCCAATGCTCAGTTACTTAAAGGGCCCAATTTTGAGGCCTAGAAAACAAAATGAGGACAATCCTTCAGTTTGAAGGATGATGGGGCATTGTGACCAGATCTACGTGACCACTCCCATAACCCCTGATGAATTAATAAAGTATAAAATGGCTAGTTCCAAATCCTTGATACTAATAATTCTTAGTATTGATAAGAACGATGTGCAAATGCATGTTCGGAATGCAGAGAAACCAAAGGAGGATTGGGACAATCTGAAAACAACTTTTTTTTGAAGCAAAAATAAGAATATGCTTGAATATTTCTGATCCTCCATCTTCAATCAAAGCTACACACCCTCTCTATGGGGTCAGATTAGAAATTTGAAGAGTTCTTACGTCGTGTGGTTGAGCTACGATTGGAGTTATTAGTGCTAAGTGAAATAGTGGATGAAAAAAATTCTTGTACCAATCACCTTAAGAGCACTCCTTCTCAATTCCCGGTGTTCGTTTACACTAGATCGAATGTATCCAAACAAATAGTGGCATTTGAAGAACTTGTGAATTTAATTCAGCAGAAGAGGCCATCAATTCATACCAAGAGAAGACTAATGATAAAGTCCTATTCTCAAAGCCATACCATTGCCAAAAGAATAGGAAAGGTCCCATAGAGAATCCAAATCAAGCGCAACCAAAACAACAACAAAAATATCAAAAGTCAAAGAGGTGGTGTCACATTTACGTAACCAACACTCATGACACCGATCAAGTGTTAACTTACAATAGATTGAAGCAAGGGTCTTTAAGTCAAAAAAGCACATCAGTATGTTGGGGTGGCACGAATATTTTCAAAACTCCAAATGACATCCATGTTAGAGAAAGCACGAGGACACCTTGCAGCCCAACAAGATAATGAATCGATGTGGAGACCCTGTAAGGATCCCATTTTGGTAAGAACCTTGTGCTTGTCTCTTAGACTTCACATCCCATGAAGAGAGTCGGATGATAGACTAACTAGGTGCAAGTAAGCACATGTCGTGACAAAGCACTATTTGATTCACTAGATGAACAATCCATACACAAGTTGATCGGGTTCGGATAGCCGATGACAAAGAGTATGTTGTAGAAGGAATAAGAAGAGCCATGATTCCTCGGGGACCACAAAAATGTATGCTTACAAAGGTACTATATGTTCTGGATTGACTAGTAACCTCCTCCATCTGACTCGGCTATTGAATCATCACTGAAGATATAATTTCTTGTCCAAAATGGCATCAAATCATGTTGGATATCGTGAAGGTAATATTATTGCTAGAGAATTTCTAAAAGATAAGTTATTTTCTTTAGATATTGTTTCATCTTTCGTAATAGCTTTATCTCGCATCAAGAGTAAAATGTACTACACTCGGCATTTTAGATATGGACACTTGTTGGCTAGTTCATTGCATTAGATGAGTTCAAAAGCAATGGTTTGTGGAGTCCCAAAATTTTCTAGTCCCTTGTCTATCCGCCTGGTTGTCTTGAGGAAAACAACATAGGGATTAGTTTCTAGAGGAATCAAACAGATCCTGAGAAGAATGTGGAGTGAATAATTCTCAAAACACATATTTTATTATGAAGAAGTGCGTACATTATATAGGAGAAATCAACTACATTCCCCTAAATTGAAGGAGGAAGATTTGGATGAAGGAGAGAGAATAATGGAATACACCAAGGAAGAGAAAATAAAGGGATAAAAAAAAGATTCCTAAAATATGAACTATACAACGTATGCTAACATTCCCCCTTATTACATTATTCTTGCAAACATGACCCCCGAAAAGTTCAAATTTAACTTTGCCAAGAGATTTAGTGAGAATTTCAAGCAACTTGTGCTTTAGTAGGATAGTAATGGAGCTGAATTTGATGGTTCAAGATGTGCTCTCGAATGAAATGGCATTCAATTTCAATATGCTTTGTTCTGTTCATGAAAGACTGGATTCGAATGAGCTTCACCACACTCTGATTTTCACAATAGAGATAAGGTGACTATTTTTCAGAATTCCCAGTGTCATCCAAAAATGTGACCATATCACTTCGCACATAGCTCCTCGTGCGACACGATATTCTACCCTTGTAGATGAGATAGAAACAACATTCTACTTCTTACTTATCCACAAGATAGGTCCAGATCGAGATGAAATATATATCTTGTAGTTGACTTCCATCATCAACCAGATCCGGCGTGGTCCGAGTCGACGTATCCCTATAAGAAGAATTGATCATTCTTCTTATATTCAAGACCATAATCATTTATTCCTTGGACATATCTCAAAACATGATTTTCTACATTCCAGTGACATTTCTTCAACTCTCGCATGAACCTGGAAAGATAGCCGACAAACATAACAAAGATCGGGTCAGTATATGTCAAATAGATGAGCCCTTCGACAAATTACCGGTAGAGAGGAGTATCTACTTGAGGTGAGTCTTGAATCTTGAAATTTGTAAGTATTTTTCCATGGGAGTGGATATAGGTTTACAAAGGACATTCTATACTTTTCTAGGAGTGTCTTGGTGTACTTTGTCCTGGGAGACAAACATGTGATGCTCCTTTTGCCATATCTCTAAGCCATAGCCCCAAATATGTCATGTCGAAGGTTCTTTTGAGATCATTCTTTACAATATCAACTTGATCTTCTGAACTACCAGTGATCACAAGATCATCTACATATACAACCAGAATGACAATTTCTTTGCCTACCTTCTTTATATACAAATTTGAATCTGAGGGGCTACGAGTGAACCCATGCTACAAAAGGTGATCGTTGATCTTGATATACCATGCCCTGGGAGCTTGTTTCAGTCCGTAAAGTGATTTGATGAGACGACATACCTTCTTAGGCTGCTCTTCATCAACAAATCCTTCAGGTTGGGTCATGTATACTTCTTCTTTCAGATCACCATTTAGGAAAGCACTCTTGATGTCCATCTACTGAAGTCTCCATCCTTTTCGTGCTTTGTAAGTGAGCAAAACTACTCGATGGTCTTCATCTTCACTGAGTGGGTGTAAAGGTTTCATCATAGTGATGCCTCTTTTCGAGCATATCCTTTTGCTACAATTTGTGCTTTATGTTTGTCGATGGATCCATCTCGCTTTATATTTTTCTTGAAAACCCATTTGCAACCTATGGGTTTCTTTCATATAAGAAGATCGACAAGTTCCCATTTTCGATTTTTAATGAGTGAGTCATATTCTCGTAACCATGGCTTCCTTCCACCGAGGTTGACTAAGTGCTTCACAAACATTATATCGCTCAGAGCTATTCATCGCTGAACTTATGAGTGCAAAGTTTACCTCATTTGTTGTTTGAATCCTTGTTTTGACTCGGATGATGTATCGGGAGTTTTTGCAAATGTGAGTCCTTGATAGTTCTTTGTACCCACTTGGATGAGAACTTGGCTTCTTTTGAGAAGAACTATGTTGTTGTCGTGTGGATTGATGTGGAGTCACATTCTCCAGTTCTCTAAGGTCAACAAATAGTTCTCCTGGTAGCATTTATTTTCTCTGAGTAGTCTCCTCTAGCTCATCATTCGATTCAGAGACTAATCAGTGAGATGTGGTTGGAAGTGAATCTTCTATTGATACTATTGATTCAAAGGATGACTCATCACAAACCACATCCCAAATCTCGTATATTTTCTTTGTCTCAGGATCCATGAGATGATATGCCTTTGAGGTAGTACTGTAACCAAGAAGGATACACGGGAGTGTTTTTGGCTCAACCTTATTTCTCTTCTGAGCTGGGACATGCATGTATGTTATGCAACCAAATACTCGCAAATGAGAAATTGATGGATTTCTACCACTCCATACCTCTTCTAGCATTTTGTTTTGTAGAATCTTTATCGGTGCCCTATTGAGTAGATATACAGCTATCTATACTACTTCAGCCCAATAGCGTTCCTCTAGCTTTGTTGTTGTTAGCATGCGAGCCATCTCCATCACTGTGTGATTGCGATGCTCAATAATGCCATTTTTTGGGGTGTGTAGGGAGCAATCAGGTGCTGCTTAATGCCTTGTTGGTTTAGGAAGGCCAAGAACTTCTTTGATGTGAATTCCCCCTCAATCTAAGCGGAGTAGAAGAAGTGGTTGTCCGGACTCTTTGACAACATGATGATAGAATTTCTGCAAGTGTTGAAGAGCCTCACTTTTCTTCTTCAGGAAATATACCCACATCTTGCGAGAGTGGTCATCCATGAATAGTTGGAAGTACTTGTATCCTGAAAATGAAGCAGGCAAGGGGCCATTCAGATCGGTATGAACTACCTCCAGACACTTCTTGGCATGGAAGGTGCTCACTTGAAATGGATCTCTATGTTGTTTTCCTACAAGATAGCCAGGGAAAATAGGCAAGGAACTGGACAATTTGGGTAGTCCATGGACCATTGCTTTTGAACTCATCTAGTGCAATGAACTAACTGACAAGTGTCCATATCTAAAATTCCATAGGGCAGTTGATTCTATTCAAGCGAGATAAAGCTACTACAGAAGATGAAATAGTATCTAAAGCAAATAACTTATCTTTTACAAATGCTTTAGCAAGAACTGTACCTTTTCTAGAGATTAAGCATGATTTAATGCCATTTTGAACAAGAAATTATACCTTAAGGTGATGATTCAAGAGTTGAGTAATGACAAGAGATTGCTAGTCAAGCTAGGAACATATAGTACCTTTGTAAGTGTATATTTTCGTGGTCCCAGAGGAATGGTGACATTCCTATTCCTTTTGCAATGTACTCTTTGTCATCTTCTATCCGAACTCGATCTCCAGTTGATTCTTTGTGTAGTGAATCAAATAGATTTTTTTACCCGAAATATGATTTCTTGCACTGAGTCTATCAACAAGACTTTCTTTGTGGGGTGAGAAGTTTGAGGGATGAGTACAAGGTTCTTACCACAATGGGCTCCTTCCGATGTCTCCTCATCATATTCATCATCTTCTTGTTGGGCTGTGAGATGTCCCTTGTGCTTTCTCCAGTGGGGACGTCGTTTGGAATTTTGAAAATCCTCACGCTCGGATGTGCTTGTATGGATCAAGACCCCTATTTCAAGCTATTTATGCTAAAAGTGATCAAAGTGTCATGAGTATTGGTTATGCAAATGTGACACCATCACTTTACTTTTGATATTTCTGTTGTTGTTTGGGTTTCACCTTGATTTTTCTTATCCTGGGGATCCTTTTGATTCTTAGACACGGTAAGGCTTTGAGAATAAGGCTTTATCCTATGACTCCTCATGGGATGAAGTGATGGCCTATTCTGTGCAAAGAAAATTCACAAGCTCTTCAAATGTCACTTGTTTGTTTAGACACATTTAGTGTCATAACAAACACTTAGAATTGAGAAGGGAGTTCTCTCAAGGTGATTACAATGAGAAGTTTATCATCCCTGTTTCACCGAGTGCTAATAATAACTCCGATCTCGGCTCACCCACGCGATGTAAGAATTCATCCACTTTCTGTCATCGATCTTCACCCCATAGAGAGGGTGTGTAGCTTTGATCGAAGATGAAGTATCTTCATCTAATTTTTGGCTTCATAAATGGTTGCCAATTTGTCCTGTGCCTCCTTTGGTTTCTCCACATTCGAACATGCGGTTGCACATCATCACTTTATTCTTGAGCATTATCAAAGCATCAAGGCTTTAGCACTAGCCATTTCATATTTTATTAGTTCATTGGTGGTTGTGGGAGTGGGCATGCACTTCGTGAAAATTCCCCACAATCCTTCAAATTGAAGGATTGTCTTCATTTTTTTCTTCAAGGCCGTAAAATTTGACCCTTTGAGCAACTGAGCATCGGAAAGAAGTAACTTTGGAGCAGAGACATCGTAATAAAAAAATATTTATTTATTTGAAGAGTTATTACAATTTTGTCTCACTTATGAGAATTACTTTCTCGTAGTTTCTCACGATATTCACATCTTTGTGAGATGGTGATGCTTTGTAGGGATTTCTTCTTGTCATCACAAGTCGGCATCATACTCAGCTTCTAATTCTTCCCGTACTCACTTTTCTTGGTAGCTAAGGCTGAAAAGAAATTATTCAAGAAGTCCTTCTCGAACTAGCTTGTCGAATGCTATATTGCCGATATTCCGAAGCTCGTTCAGCAAAGAAAAGTAGAACCCGGAGCTCTCAGGAGCTTCTTCATAGTGTTCTATGGTTGATGAGTTGATATTATGGCTTTCACTATGGCGATCATGTTATTGATGCTCTCAATCGAGTTGTCTACACTCGAAATTTGACAAAGTGTTGAAGTATCTCCAAGTTTCTTCTCCTCATGTTGTTCTACCTTTTCATGAATTTCTCCTCTTTTTGAAGACTCCTCCACGTAACATCAACTTCTAACGTCGGGTAGAGTGTGTGCCAAGGAGGGATAGAGATCCCACATCAACCAGAGATGGCAGCGGGGAGAGCCAAAGTATCACTTCAAATAGTGCAAGGCACACTGAAGAAATAGCATGCAGATAATTCTACGCAGATAGACTCAACCACAACTAGAATATATTTCATGCACGGGTAATGTAGATCTACCACTCTTCTCCACACGTTGATTTACACATTTTTATTTTGTTGTTGTTTGATTTCCACGCAAACATTCCTCTCTCCACCAATGTGTTTCCTTCCTTCACTTCATAGTAAATTAGTCACACAGCAGAAGATTCTAAGCTCCTACACTCAGGTATGATGAAGATTTGTCTTGTAGCGTAGAAAATAAAAACTCAAAAAAACTTCCATGTCAGTTTCTTTGGTCTATTCCTCTACGTAGAGCAAGCTTCAAGCCTCCATGCAGTCAATGATATGTATCCCACGTGCATGTTGATCAAACAGTCTTTTCCCATGCGTCCAATCTGGGCCAAATAGCAGCAATATTTTCTTATTACGCAGATTGATTACCAATCCACACTGAGTCTTTGAGAGAAATAAATAAATCAATGCACTTGCTCCTTTGTTGCATGCAACTCCTTCAAACGCACACAAGAGACAAAGCACAGTCAAAAATTCTCCATGTAGACTTCACATACAAAAAGGAGCTTTATGTAGCAACAAGGAAAAACACCAGAGAAAAAAAACTACACACAAATCGAGATTTGGCTTCTTGAGACCAAAATGTAGGAATCAAACAGATCCTAAGAAGAATGTGGAGTGAATAATTCTCAACACACCTATTTTATTATGAAGAAGTGCGTACATTATATAGGAAAATAATCAACTACATTCCCCTAAATGAAGGAGGAATATTTGGATGAAGGAGAGAGAATAATGGAATACACCGATGAAGAGAAAATAAAGGGATAAAAAAACATTCCTAAATATGAACTATGCAAAGTGTATGCTAACAGCTGCAGAGCACCTTCCATGCCAAGAAGCATCTTGAAGTAGTTCATACTAATCAAAATGGCCCCTTGCCTATTTCATTTTTAGAATATAAGTACTTTCAAATGTTCATGGATGATCACTCTCGTAAAATGCGGGTATTTTCTTGAAGAAGAAGAGTGAGGCTCTTCAAAATTTTCATAATTTTTATCATCATGTTGTGAAATAGACTGGACAACCACTTCTTCTACTTCACTCGGATCGGAGGGGGAATTCACATCAAATAATTTATTGGCATTCCTGAACCAATAAGGAATTAAGCGAAAATGACTACTCCCTAGACACCCCAAGGAGAATGGCATTGTTGAGCAATGAAATCACACTATGATGGAGATGGCTGCTGCATGCTATCAATAGCAAAGCTAGAGGATCAATACTTGGGCTGAGGTAGTATAGACAATCGATCTATCTTCTCAATAGGCACTAATAAAGATTTCTAAAATAAAATGCCGGTAGAGGTATGGGTGGTAGAAAGTAATTAATTTCTCATTTATGAGTACTTGGTTGCATAGCATACATGCATGTCCCAGCTTAGAAGAGAAAGAAGATAGAGCCAAAGACATTCCGTGTATCTTACTTGGCTACAACAATTACCTTGAAGGCATATCATCTCATGGATCTTGAGACAAAGAAAATATACAAGAGTCGTGACATCATTTGTGAAAAGTCATCCTTTGACACTATAGTGACATCGGAAGAACCATTACACGCCACCTCTCACCGACTAGTCTCTCGAAATTAGATGAATATCCAAAGGAGAATACTGGGGAGAAAAGAAATGTTGCCGGGAGAGATATTTGTTGACCTTGGAGAACTATAGAATGTGACTCCACATCCATCCAAGATGGAAAGTGATTGGTTCTTATCAAAAGCATCCAAGTTCTTGTCCAAAATGGGTACAAAGCACCATCAAGGACTCACATTTTGCAATAACTCCTAGATACATCATCTAGAGTCAAAACAAGGAGTCAAACAAGAAATGAGGTAAACTTTACCCTCATGAGTTCACCGATTAATAGCTCGAACAGAAAATGTTTGTGAAGAACTCAAGTCAACCTCAATGGAAGGAAGACATTGATACAAAATATGACTCACTTATGAAAAATCGAGACATGGGAACTTTTGAATCGGGTGTATGGAAAGAAACCCATAGGGTGAAAATGGTTTTCCAAGACAAAATATAAATGCGAGATGGATCCATTTGACAAACATAAAACACATCTTGTAGCAAAAGGATATGCTTAAAAAGAGGGCATTGACTATGAAGAAACATTTGCACCCACTGCGAAGATTAAGACTATCAGAGTTGTTTGTGCACTAACATCACAAAAAGGATGGAGACTTCAGAAGATGGACAACAAGAGTGCTTTCCTAAATGGTGATTTCAAGAAGAAGTGTACATGACCCAACCTAAAGGATTTGTTGATGAAGAGCATCCTAAGAAGGTATTTCATCTCATCAAATCATTGTATGGACTGAAACAAGCTCCAAGGGCATGGTATATCAAGATCGACGATCACCTTTTCCATAGCATGGGTTCACTCATAGCCCCTCAAATTCAAATTTGTATATAAAGAAGGTAGGAAAGGAAAGTTTCATTCTTGTTGTATATGTAAATGATCTTGTGATCACTGGTAGTTTAGAAGATCAGGTTGATATTGTGAAGAATGATCTGAAAAGAACCTTCGACATGACATATTTGGGGCTACTACATTACTGTCTTGGCTTGGAAATATGGAAAAAGGAGAATTACAATTTTTTCTCTTAGATAAAGTACACCAAGACACTCCTGGAAAAGTACATAATGTATGATTGTAAACCTATATACACTCCCATGGAGAAAGGCTTACAACTTTCAAGATTCCAGGATTCACCTCAAGTAGATTCTACTCTCTATAGGTAATTTGTTGGAGGACTAATGTACTTGACATATACCAAACAAGATTTATGCTATGTTATTACCTATCTTTCTAGATTCATGCATGAACCGAAGAAATGTCATAGGAATGCAGCAAAGCATGTTTTGAGATATGTTCAAGGTACAGTTGATTATGGTCTGAAATATAAGAAGAATGATCAATTCTTCTTACAGGGATACGTCGACTTGGACCACGCTTTGATTTTTTGATGATGGGGAAGTCAACTACAGGATACATATTTCATCTTGGATCTGGACCTATCTCATGGATAAGCAAGAAGTAGAATGTTGTTTCTATCTCATCCATGAGGCGAGATATATTGCATTGTACGAGGAGCTATGTACTTAAGCGATATGGTTACGTCGCATTTTGGATGCCCGGAAATTCTTGAAAAATTGTCTCCTATTCTCTATTACGATAATCAGTAGTGTGTTGAAGCTTGTGAAAAATCTATTTTTTTCATGATGAACAAAGCATATTGAGATTGATTGTCATTTCGTTCGAGGGCACATCTTGAACCATCACATTCAGCTCCGTCTATGTCTACAAAAGCACAAGTTTTGACATTCTCACAAAATATCTTGGAAAAGTGAAATTTGAACTTTTAGGAGTCACATTTGCAAGAATAATGTAATAAGGGAGGAATGTTGTCATACATAGCATAGTTTATATTTTTAGGTGTGTTTGCTTTATATTATCCCCCTGTATTCTCTCTTAACTGTTGTATTCCATTATTCTCTCATCTTCGTTTATATCTTCCTCCTCGTTTAGGGCAATGTTGTTTACTATTTCTTCTATAAATTGTACGTGCTTCTCCATAAGAAGATAAGGTGTTGAGAGATATTTACTCTCCATTCTTCTTCTACACTATTTTTTTCCAATAATTTTTCTTGTGGTAGTATTTGACATCATCATTGTTAATTTTTTTATAAATTTTCATTACATATAGATTGAACAAAAATGGATCATGAACCAATATTTATATGTAAAAACAAAAGAGAATTGTCTTAATGATCGAGGTTTATATATGGAAAATATTACTTCCTATTTACGATGTAGTTCAATATTTAATAGTTATGATGAATTTTTTTGATGATAACTACACTTACCATAATATATACATTAATATGAATGGAAAAGACATGGATTCAACATTAAAAATGTCGTTAGTATAAAATGTTTCATAATCTATGGTCTCTCACAAAGAGATGCATTAAATAAAATAATTCATTCAAGTCAACTTGGTCTTGTTAATGTTTTTCATAGAAATTACATTGTTAACCCAATTGCATATAATTAGTATGTGGGTATCATGACCATTGTATTATACATTAATTATACTAATTAAATTTTTTTTTACTAGAACAATCAAATTTTAAGGGATACATGTGTGGAATCATTTCACGTTCTATTTAACAATTTTTCAAGACACAATCAATTTATGATATTGTTTATATTTTTACATTGATTAATATCTTTACTTAACCAAAATAAATGATATCCAATCGTACATTAATTAATTCAAGCATCAATAAAATATAGGAATATAATAACATAATAATTTTTTTATTATTAAATAGATCTTATATTATAAACAAGTAAAAATATACAAGAGTATTACAAAAAGAGGGTGGTATGAAAGAATGGCCAAATGAAACAAAACAAACTAGACCAAAAGTACCTAGGAACACAAAAATGCCTAAAAGCAACAACTTGAAAAATTAAAAATAGTAGAATTAATTTATTTTTGTGACGTGCAAATGTTCCAAATTTTTTAGACATACTAAACATTTACTCATGTAACATTATATTAGAATTTTTTTAGTTTTTAAAATCAAGAAAAATAGATTATATATTCATGACAAATTGGATTTAATGTCGAAGTATTTTACTTAGGATTTTTGAAATATATTAAAAATATATTTAAGAAAAACATGTGAGGACTTACAAATATGTGATCATACTTAAGTTTTGCAATGAAGAGAAATAGCGAGACGAAAGAGGAAGAAAAGTGAAGTTCTTTAATATTATTAAAGGAAAAAAATTACTTCTGCAAATTGATCGTGTGTTGTGTTTCTCATTTTATTTCATTATAGCTTTTCTTTTTTGGTTAACTTATTTTGATGACACACCCTAAAAATGGTTTTAGATTCATGCATTCCTTCAAAATGGTATCATAGAAGATTACAAATAGTTAATTTTATTTTTTACATTCTATTTATGGCACCAATAAAAATATCCTCACTTAGCACCAAATTATGTTATTCAAACATATATTTTATGATTTTTTAACAATAAAATGAAAACATGTTTTTAATGTCAATATTTATTGGATTTTGTAGATAAATAGATTCATTGATCCTTTAAATAAAGAAGCTTGACGTGGCTTGACATGGGCACGAAGCAATATATTAAAAGAAAATTTGGAAAAAGATTCAATATCTAAATGTTTATAATTCAATACACACTGGATGAAAACATATGTCCTAAGTTTCAACAACAACTAGGTATAAAAAGATTGATATATCTTAGAACCTTCGTATTAGAGTTCTAACTAATATAGAGTAGAAAAATTGGTTTTTTAAAGGAATTAGGAAAATGTGAGTATCAATAAGTAAAAGAAAATTGATCATTCTTTACCAATAACATGGGTGTAATTGAATAAAGATAGGTCTCCTAGTGAGACACTTATAAATTAAAATATTAAATAGAAGGTACTTAGGATCCTTCCAAAAATTTCTATACTATTATGATGTCTAATATTTAGGGGTTAAATGGCTCCATTGATTCGTGAGGATTTTCATAGTCTCAATGTTCCCTATGCTTCACCAAGACTAGACTCTTATGGAGACTGCTTGAGGTATTTATGATGCATTTTGAACAAGATAAAACAATGTCCATATGGGAAGATATCATCCCATAAATTTCAGGTTCAATTGGCAAAAATGAAGTCCAAGTTGCACAATTCGGATGTGGAAAATGATAACATGCCAAGTTGTAGAATGTCGGTGAAAATATGGAAGAGTTTTAAGAAAAAAGTGATAAAATGGAGGAGTTTTAAGAAAAAATATGGTTTGCATCCTTCAATATTTAAAAGTCAAGGAGGGTCTCACATGGTATGTTGGTTTGGGTCCAACGGCTCTGGGTGCACTATTTTTGAGAATAGGGACCCTAACACCTTTCTTCACATCATAGTGTATGTGGTTTGGATATACATCTCATAGAAGTTAACATATTATTCCATGTGGGACTAATTCCCCAATTGTTTTCCAAGTTATCATGAAAACTCACCAAGTCATTGAGTGAGCTAGAGACCAAGTTCCAGGAGAGTTGTATTGGTGAGATCTACAATGGTAGTTCAACATTGCCAAGTCATGTTACCATCTCATCTCATATTGAGTGGATAGATTTATTCCAACCACTTCGCGACTAAGCCACATTACAAGGTTTGAGATCAACACCTCCAACAAAATAATACACCATGACTAGTATGGTGTTGAGATAACACATGGGAAAAACAACATTGCCACCTCAATAGTCAAAAAAACCAACAAATACCATGGTTGGGCCTCATGTAAGCTCAATACAAACAACCACAAAATTAAGGGAAGAGTTGAATGGATCGAGTCTTATATTAAATGGTGAGTTTTATGATAAGAAGATGATAGAGTGGGACAAGAAAGATTTCCACCTCAAAATTGAACTACCTACCAAATCACAATGGCCTAGCCCAAGACAAGCTTCAAATCAACAAACTATGAATCAAGCTAGCAATTCAAAAACTGAGCCCAATCTCGAAGCGTGAGTCATATGATAAGAGGAAATGTTTTGGCCAAATAAATAAGACAAAGCATGTGTGGCCATAACCAAATCACCAAAATGACGCACCAAACTATTTGAAGCCCTCAACCCACCAAAATCCTCCACACGTGGGATTGTTTATACCAAAATATAACATACAATGCACGAGGGATGATAAAAATCACGGGAGTCGAAATCAGGTTTTTTTATTGTAAATGTTTTATGCCTTATTGATTACACCCATTGGTTTGGAAACAATATATAATGTGTGATTTAGTATTTGTAGGAGACTATTGGTAGGAATTTGTATAGTCCTATATCCTATTATAGAGATTTAAGTAATTTTAATGGAGGGTAAGGCATGTTATCAATTTTCTATGCAAAGATGATGGTGTACGAAGATAAAAGAGATATATTTTTCCATTTTGGAAACAGAAGTTTTCATTTACAGAGAGAAAAGTAAAGTAAAGATGACAACCAGAATTTTGCAGATCTGAAGATCAGTTTGCTGATATTTTTATGAAGGCTTCGATAAATGAAGTTTTTGAGTATTTGAGAATTTGTTTGAGATTTTGTGATCAGAAATATGTCAAATCTGGAAGTGCACACTTAGCTCCGAATAATAAAAGCTTGAAGGTCGAAATTAAGGGGGAGTGTTGGAAATAGATAATTTCTCCCTCCATGATTTTTCTATTATTAGGAAAAGTAAAAAAGAAAATAGTTTTTTCATGCATAGGATAGTTTTAATTAGATGTCGCTTTTAGGTAAAACAAATAAATCAAAAAGCTTTGTATTCATGCACAAAAGCATGCGTTATTTTTAGCTGATAGTTTTATTATTAAGATGTTCTATTGTTAGATGAAATACCTCAATATAAAGGAGGCAATTATAAGTGTTTTACAGAGAGATTTTATTGAGCCGTAGCTCTGACATGGAAGAAGACACACACAAAGATTTTATTGAGCCATAGCTTTGACATGGAAGAAGATACACACATATTGTATTGAGCTGAAGCTCTGACATGGAAGAAGTCACACAGAGACTGTATTGCGCTGTAGCTCTGACATGGAAGAAGATACATGCAGATTGTATTGAGCCGAAGCTCTGACATGTACACACAGATTGTATTGAGTTGAAGCTTTGACAAAGAAAGAAATATATATGCATAGAAGTGTTGATTTGGGTTTAAAATAATATGTTTTATTTACAATTCCTTTTTATATTTTTGTTGTTCGTTGTTTTATGTGCCTAATATCTACACACCTATGTTTAAATAAGACTTATTTCTACCATGATGGATAAAGATGAAGCGGAACTGAAACCTGTGGGAAAACAAAAGTGTCCATGGAGATAACAGAGAAGTGTCGAACATCATCAGTGAGAATCATTATTTCCTTCAGATCTGAGTGGAATACCTTCCGCACTTAATTTTTTGGCATTTTTCTATCATTAGGCCTACGCAGACCTACCAATGTCCAAAAAAATCCTTTGGAGTACCAAAACCTTCATGGGAAACAAGTCTTGCAGATCTGCATTGAATTTTAGACCTTGCTTTGGAGGATTGGCATTTTGTTGGACAAATCAAAACCAAGAATTTTTTTGGTATTAATGCCTAGTGCAAAAGAAAACGTGGAGCAAGAACAGACCTATTGTGGAGCATAATCATGACTTGAAAAAAGTGTGACTTTTGTCCTTAATCAAGAAATTTGACCATAACTAAATTGAAGAACCTGTGCATTATAAACTTACATTGCTTCGCGTGAGAGAACAAAGAGGAGGAAAGAAGACTTGCAAATGACTAGAGACCAATGAATGTGTAGGAGGTCTGGACACGTGTGGAAGTATTTAGAATCAATTAAAGAAATATAAAATTAGTTTAACCGCAACTTCATCAATTCCTCTATAAAGCTACAAGAACACGAGCAATCAGTCAAATTGGCAAAACTTACGATCCCATACAACAATCTGATCTCATGATAATTGTTCTTGGAGAAGCTAGCAGTATTACAATAAACTATCGGGATGTGCAACATTTGAGATACCGAAGTCAAGCCCAAGATAACGTCGGTTTCTACTTTGAGTTGTTAAAAGTCTCCAAAACTTGTAGATTTGAGGACATAGTGCATAAAGGACTTCATGAATCAGTCTTTTTAACTTATAGGTCAAACAAGATTCATTCCAAGATCGAAGAATGCTATGACGCAAATGATGAATGTGAGAGATAATGCGCATAGGATCATCTGTGTTGTGCTACAGAAACATACCAATCCAACCTCTTCATCCGCAACTCAAGTAGCAAGACCACATTTGGTTGTAGTGATTCAAAGAAATACAGACGCAATTTGGACCACAAGAAGCAGAAACAACACTTAGCGAATCAACAATTTGATTGATCAGAAGAAGGGGAACCGAAATAAGAAGATGAGGATGATGCTGTGGGGAGATCAGTTGTAAAAATAATGGAATAAGGGGGTGGGAATGTTGGCTTTTTTCGTTGTTTCTCTGAGCAATGGCGGTTGGGCTTTGTTGTGTGTCGCATGGTCTTCTCCCCTCTCAACACATGTATAAATATACAGCTGTAATCACTTTATATTTATTCAATGTAATTTATTATTAATTGTTTACTGTCTGTTATAAAGGAAATTGATAAATGAAGACAATGAATGTGGAATTTTATCTACATGTTTAATTTGATTATTACATTACAATTTATAATTTATTACATGTTGATTTTAAAGTAGTACTGATGCAGGAGCATCAGTTACAGTCACTGGAAGATTCGATTTGTATATTTTTGAGTGTGAACAGGATATCAAATCAGTAATAACACATATGTGGTATAGGTAGAGTGTCGTTTATTTGATTTGCTTTCTTGAGACGTTTTCCCTCAAACACACTAATTTGAACTTGAATTTTGATATGTAATTTATTGAGTCAAAATCATTAGTAATTTGTCAATTGTCGTGACGTCTCTGAAGTTATAAAGAATATAGTACTTAAATTAGGTAGCTTCTAGTCTATAGGTGATGTGGATTCAATAAGGTTTGTTATCCATACATAAGGAGAAACAATCAACTCCCGCATTCGTTATCGGGAGTTGAGAGAAAATGTCAACTATAAACATCGAATAGTAAACATAGAAAACCTCCAAAGAGTTGTTGTGGTCTTTTCTAACCATTTAATGAGCAAGGAATAGCAAGGTCAGTTCACGACAGTCAATAAGAGGTTTAATTTTGATATTGCAGTGAGAGAGTTTCTTAAGTAACTCTATACAAGAAAATTAAAATAGACAAGCTATAAGAATTATTTTAAGTCGTTTCCTAAGACCATTGATGTTTAATGAACTTGTTAAGAATCGGAGAGATTATATATGCTTTATTACTTGATGATGTTTGGGAAAGCTTTTTAATATCTGTCATGTATTAGTGAATTTAGATGTATTCCAACTAGAGCTTATTGTTCGTAACGACCCAAAAAAATCCACACACGAACAACACAGTGAAATACAGGATAAATTTTTTTTTGACTTGCTTGACACATAACATGACGCAACATGTCATCACCAAGGATACAACTAACATAGTGAACCACTTGATACAAAGATGGCCATAAAGGCAGCACGGAAACGTTCACACCTATCAAGAACAATTTACTTTTCTTTTTGACAAGACAACATAGAAGTCCAATCATAGAACACACTTACAGTTAGGGCCAACCACAATGAGATATTCTTGAGGGTTAATTATTTTAAAAGGACATCTTGCAATTCTTAGCTTACATTTTCAAGGAGGCTCAAGATATGATTCGTATGATTTAACTTGCCAAGCCAAGTTTATTCCTTTGACACTGAGTAATTATCTTTAAATCTTCTCAATTATGACATTTATTTTCTTAATTCGTTTATCAAGAAAAAGGAGTAATTAAATTTCACAAGGCCATCTGCTCACCACTAACGCTACTAAGATTCGTTCTTTCCCACAAGACAACATGGTTTTAAGTTCAACACACTTAAGAGAAGAGATACGAGGTGCCTTGAAAAGGGTTAGAGGGAGAAGGTCGAGATGAAACATTTTAGGACCTCATTAGTTATTCCGGTATTAAATTGAAGCTAGGGCTCTTAACCTTAACTAACAACAAATTTACTTAGGCTTTGCTAAAAGTATTAATAAGGAATAAAAATTTACTTTCCAAATGGCGGTGAGAAAGATGGTGAGGTCTCCAATTTGTTTTCTCTGGCTTATTAAATCTTATCATCTTCAAACAAATAACAGTTCATTTCACCTTAGGGTCATTTTACAAATTTCACCGTGAAAGGGATAGTGTTCAATAGTGTAGTTAGGGATATCAAGTTATATACACATACTTAACAAGAGTAGTTTCATCTGTGATCACTTATGGAATTACATGTTCTCAAGTTGGTCACCTCTACACCAATTTATTTGCAATATAAATTTTAGTTTAACTTCTATAAGTATTAAACAACCCATTCTATTTTACTTATAACTCACAATTACTAAGTCTTAGAATGATTTAACTCAGCATTTAATCGTAGGGGTGAAAATTTAACAATATTTATTTACGAAGACGAAATAAGGTTACATCAATTCTTAGAATACCGATAATCCATTAAGGTCACTCAAGACGCGGTAACAAATTTCCTTGTATTTTCAATGATATACGAGACCATTCAAGGTTCCAAAGTTAAGACGACATAATCCATGATACAATACACTAAGACAATGATCCTCTTCTAAAATTTCCACTAGATGTTATCAATAGTTACAATATAAAAAGGATTCATACAAAGGAACTTCTCAACCGAGGTTGATGACAAAAGTCTACAAATCTAGCCCTCATCTACATGCAAGATCCATCTGCAACAAATTTTCTACAAGAGTCAGTTCACGAGAACTGAGCAAGATAAGGCTACACAAAACCACCATAACTATTATCTAACAATATCATGAAAAGAAGCACTTTATTACAAGAATTTGGGTCAAACCTCTAAACACTATGAACACATCAAGTTATAATAAGGTCTATAACATGTCAATCAAAGAAGGAGAAGACCTTGTACTTCAGTTAGGAGCAAATGCAACGAAAGTAACAATCATATGAGAATGGCCCTTGGCCCTATAAGGAGAAAACAAATAATCTAGCAAAACCGAAACCCCATCAAGTAAGTAATTAAACAATAATTACAAGATTGAGATTTGATACATATACCAGTCATCTAGAAATTTATCAAAGGTACCAAACGCATAGGCTAAAATAATATTTTTCCAAAAGAACAAGAGTTGATCGGCCCAAGAAGGGGGAAACACGGGTTTCAGAAATTAACACAAAAAGCCATGCATAATTGAGTTTCAAACCGGAAATCAATTAAAGTATACACACAACATAAGTTTCGAGGCGAAAGCAAAGTATATTAGTTTTTGACCATTAACTACAAGATTTTCCAACCATTCAAAAAGGGGCAATGTCTTACAGGCTAGTAGCAAACACACGAGAGAAGAAGAGAGTTCCATCAAACAAGGGTATACAATAATATCATCAACAAATTTTATAACACTAAGATTTGCAAACCTCCACATTAATTCTAGTGTTTGGTTAATTTAAAATAAATTACCTATTTCCCAAAACAACCATATTTTAAGGCAACCCTCGTAACATCACAACCGGCACACAAAGATACAAACATAATTTCTAAGCAACATTATCAAAACAAAACCTTCCGCTATGAATCCATAAGACTATCAAAAGAAAGATGCGTTTTTCCGAAGGTTAAATCACATTTAAGGAAATTTCCATCACAAACTATTATGGTAATTACATGCATAAAAACCGACCAATATTAATTAATAGCGTTAACATTACTAAGGAGCAAATAGTGCAAGTTAGGAAAAATAGAAGAGCACCATCGGCAATAATTCTGAGAGGGGGTATTAGACCAAACTATTCTAGTGTCAACGAGGTAATCTTGGATTCGCACAATGAACCCTCCACTTAGTTGATTCAAAAGCTAGTAATGGTTCAAGTTGATAGGAATGGTCAAGGTACTTCTTGAGGATGGCCTTAAAAGCCTAAAAACAAGATGAAAGATAGTATAAGAGTCTAAACACGCGAGACGGAAAAACACATTGCACACAAACCTTTTCATTCTACCAGTTTTAATTCCAAAACTCTACGCTGGCTAGCCCACGCATTGCTCACACAATCCTACAACCTTTCTTTCTCGATGCCAAAAGGTTATCAAAGGGACTTGCGAAGGGGCTAACAAAAAACGTCAAAAGACAACTTGGGTGCTAGGAAGGGGGGTTTCATAGTTATTGTAAACTTACTTCCATGATATCGAAAATACTAGCTTGATCAACATAATAACTTGCAACTCAATCGCAGAGAAGAATTAATACATAAACAAACAGACGAAGTTCTATCATTCGAGTAATATAACATTCAGAGGAGAGGGCACATGCATCCTTTTGACCCACATAATGTCAACGATAAAAGCTAAAACAAGAAGAAACAAGCAGAAAGGGAAATCTCCCATCATGACATCCAACTGACAAATCAATGCAAGGAAAAGTGGTTCGATTTCACGATAATTTTAGATAAAATAATAGTAGAAAAGTGTAGAAATATCTTGCCTATTTCTCCAGCTTCAACAAGTCGTACAGACTCCGCACAAAGCTAGCATAAGAACTGGCGTAGGTACTTGGAATGGGTGCATCGGTTCTAAGCGGTCCACATTCACGATCCGCGAGACCATGCAATCCTTGCTGTCCTTTGGCCATATTTCACTCAGGCATTTTGTCAAACAATTCCCGTGCTTTCTGCAAGCTCCCGCATTTCGCATGCATGTCAATCAGGGTATTCATCACAATAACTTCAGACTGATATCCATATCTAATGATTTTTTACGTGGATCTGCAAACCATGTATGAGAGATGCTACGCTGGTACATGCAGGGATAATACTAGAGAAGGTGAACTGATTAGGTTGGACACCTGTGATAGTCTTTGGAAGAGGTGAGATCTGCATTGCATCCTTCAACTTGGCAACGCGGGGATTGCATACTTTGAGAGAGACCGCGAGGCTTTTTAATGAGAGGAGCAGTGATTGCTGATACATGCGTTGCTTTAATTGGAACCCCGCCGCTAGCAGAGACATCCTCAAAATATGTCCGTTTGCCCAGCTTCAATCCTAAATGACTATCTCCCTCGCTGCCTGAAGTAACTGCAGCTGTGAGTGAAGCACTGGTTTTGTCCATTTTATCTAACTCCTTCCCCACAAAACTCCTCTGTGACTCTAACTGTTCTTTGGGGTCAAACCCATTTAGCTCTGCATTAGGCCAGATTTCAGAGGACTTCTGGCTCTCTGGCTCAGTTGTTCTAGAGTCCATTTGGCTTCTCAAGTCAAGGAAGCCAGACTCCATAGACTCCACCTTGATTTTGCAGAGATCCGGTTCAGCCTTGGTAGAAAAATCCACAGAAACAGAGCTTTTTGAAGATGAGCCGTAGCCAAAGGTGGATCCAGAGCCACAGCCAGGAGAGTACACAGATCCATTCTGAATTGAACTGTTGTCAATCTCTGCATGCCCGACGGCAGCAACGGTGTCATTCTCCCATTGAGCCTTGGCTCCCCTATTAGGGAATAGCATCAGATTATCCCAGTCCCAAGGGGACGAGGAAGTTTTCATGTCCCGCAGGTAAAACACCAGAGAAAAGGGGCATAGGGATTTAGAAAATCCATGTTTTCGTCGCCAAAGCTACACCCAAGTCGCAGAGAAGGAGAAACCCGAATCTGAGGATGTATTCGATGCAGAACAGATAACAACGTAGCCGACAACCCGCCCTGTTGGAAGCACCCAAAAAAAATAGCTTCTATTATTCTGCAACATGCCGGCTGCATTAGCTTGTAGCTTCTTCTAACCACTACCTAGACGGAAGCAACTTTCCAAAATGAAAAGGCAAGACAGCTCAACTAAAACTTTATCTCGTTCTTCTATTACAGCCTACAAGATTTTGCAACAACTGATCACGACCGTGGTCGCATGCAACTGCAATATCGGGATCAACACCAATGGTTCCTGGGATCACCCTCGCAAAGAAGGTGCCGCACTTAACTCTCTCTGGAGGCCACTAATTTTCTCGGGATAAGTTTACTTCTCTTCCCGTAGCCGCTGTAACTAGCCAAACACTTCCTCACGGCACTCTCCTCAGAGAGTTTCGGTTCTACGCTCCACCGAAACTACCCAGACCACGATTTTGAGAACCCACACCCACCCTTCGCAACATCGGGCTGGCATGACCTTCATTTCACCATCAATGAATCCACTATCCGTAACATCTTTCGTAGCAATTCATCTGTTGCTACATTTGATGGAGCGCAAACAAGCATTCGTGGTTTAGGGACAGACACAATGGCAGTGTAGACCACGTGAACAAGTAGATGTAAGTCAACATTTTAATAAATGAGCATGTGCGGCCACCAAAGTTTCTTTGCGTGAGCAGGTCAAAAAGAAAAAAAAAGATTTGCAAATCAGGGAAATCAGTGGGTGCGGCCACCAGCAAGGATTCCATCACGTCATACTTTAATAGCTCCACCCTCCACGCCAAGAAGGAGATGAAGCTGACCGTGACAACTACAAGTCTATGAGATTTCTAGAAGGATCACTCATATACAACAAAGGTTATAGCCAAATCAAGGACTTGTAGCTACGGTTCACTTTCATATTTTAGAGCATGCTTGTACATAAGAAAGAGATATACATTTCATAAGGAATCATTCGCAAATCAAAGCAATGGGAAAAATTTGGTCTACAGTTCATCTTTGGGGTATTGTACAATAATTCAATTGCAACTTCTATTAACTGAAAGCAAGTATTCAAGAATCTGCAATGAGGGACAGCTAACAAACTCCACGTTTTGAAAGGAATATCAACTGGAAAAAAAAATGTTCAAACTCTAAGTAGGTGTCTAATGTTTAAAAGTTGTACCACAAAGGATGAGACTATACTCATATGCGTAAAAGAACAAAGAGCTTTATCAAGCACAAGTTTGTGACCAGGACTAGGGTACACGCTAACAGGGTGTTACATTCGAGCATATGGAGGTCTCTTAGACATACCTCCTAAAAAGGAAACTAGTAGAGGACATCCCCGAAGATTAACAACTTATTTTACTTCGAGAGAAAAACTTATAGACAAAGATAAGTTTATTTCTCTCCTATTGGGTTTTCCAAAACCTGTTTTTTCGTATTTTACACAAAATTTCTCTTATCTTTGTTATTACAGTAATCTCCAATGAAATTTGCAATAATTCATCTATATATTATTTTTTTAAGTTTACAAATTTGTTTTGGGTTATTTAACATCTTATGGAGGAGATCGTAGAGTGGACCATGCAAACCGAGTAGCTTAATTAATCAACAAAGAAAAGTAAATCAAGTTGAAAACATAAATAAATAGTAAGATAAACTTGGTAGTCTTCATAAACAGAAAATGCGTATATGAAAATATAAGTAAAATTAAGAAAACGTAAGTTCTTATAAAACTAACGCTAAACCTACTAGATTGTGATAGAGTAGATCATAGAAATAAAAGCTAAACGATTGAGTTGGACTCCAATTGTCTTACATGCTTATTATATCATGATCATAAGATCAATCGAGTGTATTAAAACAAGATAGATCTCTGTAATCAATAATTATCTATTTTCTCAATATTATAGTGGAATTTAGATCTTGTTGTTGTTGATTCACTAGAGAGACATCCATAGTTTGAGACAATTGGAGTGTGTCATAATTGGAGTTGGTGATAATAACAGGCATCAATTTTTTTAATCGGATAGTAAAGGAATGAAATCTCAATAAAGAATGTCAAAATGGGTATGAGAGTAAGAGGATTAGGAACAAGATAGCCAACTCATGCTATCTTGATGGAACATATTTGAGAACTTTGGGAAATACTTCAAGAGGTTGAATTGACTCAAAGGAGAGGATTTGAGACTAGAGACATTAATGACATATAAGAATAACCAAGAGATGGACCAAAATAATTGATAGCAGAGGAAGAAACAATAGAAGAAAATCACTTCAAAACCCAATCTGAAATTACCTATGTATGATGGGATCGTAAATGTTGAAGAGATGATAGATTGAATCAATACCATAGACAAATACTTAGAATATGAAAATGTGGATGATGATAATAAGGTAACATTTTCTGCTACTAGGATGAAATGTCATGTGTCTCTTTAATCGGGATGGATTGTAGGAAGAAAGAGTAAAGAAAGGAAATGCAAAGATCAAGAAATGGGATAGGATGGTGTCTAAACTGAAATGAAAATTCATCACTAAATACTAATAGATAAATCTTTTCAAAACATTGTAGAATAATAGGAAAAAAAAGATGTTAATAACGGAGTCGAAAGAAGAGTTTTTCTACAGATTGACCACTAGAGTTGGTCATATTGAGGATGATATTGAGAAATTTTTTAGATACCTCAAATGATTGAAATTCACTATCTAAGATGAGATCAGTATGTTGATACCTAAATCAGCTAAAGATGCCTATCAAGATGCTTTAAGAGTAGAAGAGAAATTAGCACAAAAACAACCTAAAAATGTAATAGGTAGGGAAAATCCTGCTTAAGAGTACAAAAAGGAGGAAGAATATATATGTAGACACAACAAGAAGCAAATAACATCTCATATAGATTTCAGAATAATCTTTAAGTGTTAAGAACTATGTAGAGATAGAAGCTTTTTTAATAGAGGTAGAGGTAGAGGATTCATACGTAGATGTTTCAAATGTGAATTGTTCGGGAATAGATCATATGAATTTCCTAAAATCCATCTACAATCCAAGGAAATGTTCATTTGGTTCAAGATAAAGAAGAAGAAGAAAGTATGAGTCTATCTATTCACGAAGATGCTCCTGAAGTTGGATAATAAGTGTTAATGAAGAGGAATTTTCTCAAGAAAAGCAAACAGATCAAAGAGCCACCTTAAATCAATACACTTTTAAATTTAATATGCAAGGAAAAATGTAGGTGTTGTAAAGTTATTATTGATAGTGGAAGTGCTTATAATTTTGCATCTACAAAAATGTTTAATGAATCGAAATTACAAAAGGTAAGTCATCCAACTCCTTAAGAAGTATCTTGGTTACAAAAGTGTCATTAAATCCTTGTTAATAAATGATGTAAAGTTGAATTTTAGATATGAAGTTATAAGAATGATGTTTTATGTGATGTGATGCATATCATGTTGTCGAGATCACCAATGATTCCAACTAATCGTCGGAGATTATATATATATATATATATAAACATATCAACTCTCATTGAAACAAACCCCTAGACACTACAAAAAATTTCTTACACTTTTTAGATTAAGAAGACATAATTAGATACATCTTGACACCCTTTGCATCAACATCAATCCCTTGAGATCCCACACTGTCGTAAGGCCTTTCTGCATCATTTATCATCCTTATTTTATATCATAAGTAAGGTATTAGTTTCTCTTTGTATTTCCTTTTGTTTACGTACACTTTTAAAAAAATCATCACCTAATCATGAATTTAAAATACATTTTTCACATTTTATTCATACCATATTATTATATAGTAATCACTAGTCATTTACCGAATCACTAGTGACTATCCTAAACCGCTAGAGATTTCCTTAAATCGCCCATGATTTGTTTCTTTAAGCCTTTTTATAACATATTACATATTTTCAATCCTGGTCATGATATGTTTTCTTCTAATACCTAGGTTTCTAGTGTCCTCTTATTGTAGATGACTGTAAAAGGTGAAGCACATCCAATAAAAACATTCACATCCTCTCGATTGTCTCACAATCCTTTTCCTAGATCGATATGACATTACACAAGAGTTGAACCTTTACACCATCATTCTAAATAAAGTGAATCCATTGACATTGAGGATAAACCTGGAGATCATATGAGAAAGAAAAAAACATCTTCGATTAGGAGTGGATCGATTACTTCAAGGATATTTATCTAACGCACACCTAGCCTACCATATCTACTACAAACAACAAGATCTTCCTATCCCTATGGAAGGTTGGGTTTTTTTCATCATTATATTGTTAAGATAAAAAAATACTTTATCACATTGTATGTTTCATCTTTTACCACTAAATTTTTTGAAATTTAATTGAGATCGTTGAAAATAATCCCTTTGGATGCCTTGGATTAGAATTTTCCAAACAATTCACCTCATATCTATCAAATCTATCTCTCTTCAACTATTTTGTATGTGTGTAGTTTGTCAAATCACTAGCCACACATGTATCAATAAACCCTTTAATATATTGAGTTTTAGTGGTTTTATCTAATAGTGTGAGATTCAAACCCCAATGTAATGCCCACAAAAATGATGTTCTACGAATATGCTACAACCTAACACTTAACCCGAAAATTGTAACTATTTTTTATTTTGGTTTAAGTTATAAGAATGTTACAAGGGTATTCGACCCTTAGCGTACATTAACTTAACGTACACTACTAAAATCAACTTTATTGGTCTAGATAAAAGATTGAATTTGAAATTAGTTCACCTCTAAGGTCGATTAATTAATGTAGGAAGCAAATAGATGAGAAGAATGTGGAGTGAATAACTCTCAACACATTGTTTTATTATGAAGAAGCATGTACATTTTATAGGAGAAACGATAAACAATATTCCCCTAAACTGAAGGAGGAAGATATGGATGTAGGTGAGAGAATAATGGAATACAACAAGGAAGAGAGAAATAAGGGATAATATAAAACAAACACACCTAAAATATAAGCTATGCTACGTATGCTAACATTCCCCCTTATTACATTATTCTTGCAAATGTGACCCCTGAAAAGTTCAAATTTCACTTTTCCAAGAGATTTTGTGAGAATGTCGGCAACTTGTGCTTTTGTAGGACAATACTGGAGCTGAATGTGATGGTTCAAGACATGCTCTCGAATGAAATGACAATCAATCTCAATATGCTTTGTTGTTCATGAAAAATAGGATTTTGCATGAGCTTCAACACACTTTGATTATCGCAATAGAGAATAGGTGAATGTTTTTCAGGAATTCCCATATCATCTAAAATACAAGAATTCCCATATCATCTAAAATACGACGTAACCATATCACTTCACACACAGCTCCTTGTGTGGCGTGATATTCTACCTCTGTGGATGAGATAGAAACAAAATTATGCTTCTTGCTTATCCATGAGATAGGTCCAGATCCGAGATGAAATATGTATCCTGTAGTTGACTTCCTGTCATCAACAGATCTAGCGTGGTCTAAGTCGACATATCCCTATAAGAAGAATTGATCATTCTTCTTATATTCAGACCATAATCAAATGTTCCTCAAACATATCTCAATACATGCTTTGTTGCTGTCCAGTGACATTGCTTTGGCTCCTGCATGAACCTGGAAAGATAGCTGACAACAAAGCATATATCTGGTCTAGTATATGTCAAGTAGATGAGCCTCTAATAAGTTACCTATAGAGTGTAGCATCTACTTGAGGTGAGTCTTGGAATCTTGAAAGTTGCAATCCTTTTTCCATGGGAGTGGATATAGGTTTACAATCAGACATTCTGTACTTTTCTAGGAGTGTCTTGGCATACTTTATCTGGGAGACAAATATGTGATGCTCCTTTTGCCATATTTCCAAGCCAAGAAAGTAATGTAGTAGCCCTAAATCTATCATGTCGAAGGTTCTTTTGAGATCATTATTCACAATATCAACTGATCTTTCGAACCGTAAGTGATCACAAGATCATCTACATACACAACAAGAATGACAATTTCTTTACCTACTTTCTTTATATTCAAATTTGAATATGAGGGGCTATGTGTGAACCCATGCTGTGCAAAAGGTGATGTCGATCTTGATATACCATGTCCTGGAGCTTGTTTCAATCCATATAGAGATTTGATGAGATGGCATACCTTTTAGGATGCTCTTTATCGAAAAATCCTTTAGGTTGGGTCATGTAAACTTATTCTTTCATATCACCATTTAGGAAAGAACTCTTGACATCCATCTCGCTAAAGTCTCCATCCTTTCTATGATGTCAAGTGCACAAACAACTCGATGGTCTTGATCTTTGCAGTGGGTGCAAAGGTTTCTTCATAGTCGATGCCCTCTTTCTGAGCATATCCTTTTGCTACAAGACATGCTTTATATTTGTCGATGGATCCATTTTCCTTATATTTGGTTTTGAAAACCATTTGTAGCCTATGGGTTTCTTACCTGTAGGTAGATCGACAAGTTCCCATGTCTGATTTTTCTTGAGTGAGTCGATTTCTGTATCCATGGCTTCCTTCCATTGAGGTTGACTAAGTGCTTCATGAACATTATCAGGCTCAGAGCTATCAATCAGTGAACTCATGAGTGCAAAGTTTACCTCATTTCTTGTTTGACTCCTTGTTTTGACTCTGGATGATGTATCTGGGAGTTTTTGCAAATGTGAGTCTTTGATGGTGCTTTGTACCCACTTGGATGAGAACTTGGCTACTTTTGAGAAGAATTGTGGATTGATGTGGAGTTATATTCTCCAGTTCTCCAAGGTCAAAAAATAGCTCTCCTTGCAGCATTTCTTTTCCTTGAGTAGTCTCCTCAGGCTCATTATCTAATTCAGAGACTAATCAGTGAGAGGTGGTTGGAAGTAGATCTTATCGATACTATGAGTCAAAGGATGGCTAGTCATAAACCACATCACTGACTCTCTATATTTTCTTTTGTCTTAGGATCCATGAGACAAGTATGCCTTTGAGGTAGTGTTGTAGCCAAGTAGAATACATGGGAGTGTCTTTGGCTCAACCTTCTTCTCTCTCCGAGTGGGACATGCATATATTGTATAACCAAATACTCACAAAAGAGAAATTGATGGCTTTCTACCACTTCATACCTCTTTTCCTGTTTTTTTATAGAATATTTTCTGGGTTCCCTGTTGAGAAGATATATAGCTATCTCTGTACATTACTACTTCAGCCCAATAACGTTCCTCTAGCTTTGTAGTTGAATACATGCATGAGCCATCTCCATCACCGTGATTGTGAAGCTCAACAATGTCATTCGCATTGGGGTGTGTAGGAGTAAATCAGTGCTTCTTTATGCCGTGTTGGTTCAGAAATGCCAAGAACTTGTTTGATGTGAATTCCCCCCTTGATCTGAGTGAAGTAGAAGAAGTGGTTGTCCCATCTCTTTCACAACACGATGATAGAAGTTATGAAAGTGTTGAAGAGCCTCACTTTTCTTCTTCAGGAAAAACACCCACATCTTGTGGGAGTGGTCATCCATGAACAGTTGAAAGTACTTGTATCCTAAAAAAGCAGGAAGAGGGTCATTCAGATTGGTATGAACTACTTCCAGATGCTTCTTGGCATGAAAGGTGCTTGACTGAAATGGATCCCTATGTTGTTTTCCTGCAAGACAACCAGGGAAAATAGGCAAGGAACTGGAAAATTTGGGTAGTCCATGAACCATTGCTTTTGAACTCATCTGATGCAATGAACTAGCTGACAAGTGTCCATATCTAAAATGCCGAGTGCAGTAGATTGAACTGTTGATGCAGATAAAGCAATTACAGAAGATGAAATAGTATCTAAAGAAAATAACTTATCTTTTAGAAATTCTCTAGCAATAATTGTACCTTGTCGTGAGATCAAACATGATTTGATGCCATTTTGGACAAGAAATTATACCTTCAGGTGATGATTCAATAGCTGAGTTACTGATAGAAGGTTGCTAGTCAAGCCAGGAACATATAGTACCTTTGTAAGTGTACATTTTCATGGTCCTAGAGGAATGGTGACATCTCCAATTCCTTCTGCAATGTACTCTTTGTCATTAGCTATCCGAACCCAATCTCCAGTGGGTTCTTCATTGAGTGAATCAAACAACTCCTTGTCACCTGACATGTGCTTACTTACACCTGAGTCTATCAGCCAGACTCTCTTTGTGGGCTGTGAAGTCTGAGAGACAAGTACAATATTCTTACTAGAATGTGCTCCTTCTGATGTGTCTTCATCAGATTCATTATCTTGTTGGGCTGCGAGATGTCCCTTGTGCTTTCTCCAGTGAGGATGTCATTTATACTTCTGAAAATATTACACCCTGATGTGCTTGTCGACTTGAAGACCCTTTTTCAAGTTATTGTACTTAAGTAGTGATCGGTGTCGTGAGTGTTGGTTTCTGTAAATGTGACACCACCTCTTTGAATTTGATTTTTTGTTGTTGTTTTGGTTGCGTTGATTTGGATTCTCTGGGGACCCTTCTGATTCTTCTTGCCACGGTATGGCTTTGAGAATAGGGCTTTATCCTAAGACTCTTCTTGGGATGAATTGATGGCCTCTTCCTACTACAGCAAATTCACAAGCTCTTCGAATGCCACTTTGTTTTTTATATACATTCAGTGTCATAACAAACACTCAGAATTGAGAAGGGAGTGCTCTCAAGGTGATTGGTATGAGGATTTTTTCATCAACCATTTCACCAAGTGCTAATAACTCGATCGCAGCTCAGCCACGTGATGTAAGAATTCCTCAACTTTCTCATCTGAACCCATAGAGAGGGTGTGCAGCTTGGACTAAAGATGGAGAATCTTAGTCTGATTTTTGGCCTCATAAATGGTTGCCAACTTGTCCCAGGATTCCTTTGGTTTCTCCACATTTTGAACATGTGGTTGCACATCATCACTGATACTGAGCATTATCAACATTAGTGCTTTGGCACTAGCCATTTCATACTTCATCAATTCATCGTTAGAGCAGTTGGAATAGGCACATATCCAGTCACTATGCCCCATAATCCTTCAAACTGAAGGATTGTCCGCATCTTGGTTTTCTAGGCCACAAAATTGGGCCCCTTAAGCAACTGAGCATCAGAGAGGAGCAACTTTGGAGCAGACATCTCTTTATATATATATATATAATAAAATAATAATAATAATAAAAATATTTATTTATTTCAAGAGATATTACAATTTATATATATATATATATATATAAACTCACTGATGTGAAGTACGAGTCATAGATTCTCGTGATACTCGCATGTTAAGAGACAATGATCTTGGTGGGGCATTCTTCTTCATCTTCAGAGTTGGTGTTGTACTTAGCTTCTAGTTCTTCCCGAACTCACTTTGCTTGGTAGCTGACGTCAAAAAGGAAATATTCAAGTAGTCCTTGTCAAACTATCTTGTTGAAGCCTAAATTTCCTAGTGTTCGAAACTCATTAGCAAAGCAAAGTAGAACTTGTAGCTTTTAGGAGCTTCTTCACGGTGTTCTCTAGCTAGTGAGTTGATGTTCCGGCTTTTGGCAGTTTCTATCATGTTGTTCACGCTCTCAATCGAGTTGTCTATACTCGACGTTTCCTTGGTAGAGTATCTCTTCACGCAGTCCTCCACCACGCACCAACAGCTTCCAATGTCTAGGCGGAGAGTGAATATATCAAACCAACTCCAATTCTCTGCTGAAGACCCCTTGTATTTCTTCTATTCCTCACGCAGAGGTTTCTTCTACGTTGAAATTACAGGTGACATAATACTCAAGCAAAAGGATGTGTATTTGCTACAGAAAAACAATTGAATCTCCCACGTAGATAGAAGTTTCAGATATTTACACAGCTTCTCCATGCTTCTTTGTCTCTTACTGCTAGGTTACTCTTCACGCACAACTCTTCATGCAGAGAGGAGCTTCATTTGCATCAAAAAAAAATGTTTCTGCACTTTCTCTTCCTCCATGTAGCTCCCCTTGTATTTCACGTAGGCTCAGCTTGACATCTCCACACAGGTGATTAGAAAGTATATAGGAAAAAAGACAAAATTACAGACAAGACAAATGAATAATGCCACGCTTCACCTCCTTGAACTTCCACGCAGCACATCTGGTTCTCTCTCCCACTTTCCACACTTTTATCTTGTTGTACGTACAAGAAAGTATTCATGCAACAATTTATCTCTCCACGCAGGTATTTTCCAGACTCCACATAGCAATCTCCACGCAACATTAAGATGAGTAGTGAATCCTCCATGAAGTAGGAAGATGAATAGTGAAGAATCCTCCACGCAACATAGACTTCACAAACTTCCACATAGCTAATTCCACGCTGAGTTCTCCTTCAAACATACACACAGAGTTAGAGTCTTAAGTGCTCTGATACCAAAATGTAAGAAGCAAATAGATGAGAAGAATGTGGAGTGAATAACTCTCAACACCTTGTTTTATTATGAAGAAGCATGTACATTTTATAGAGAAACGATAAAAATATTCCCTTAAATGAAGGAGGAAGATATGGATGTAGGTGAGAGAATAATGGAATACAACAAGGAAGATAGAAATAAGGGATAATATAAAATAAACACACCTAAAATATAAGCTATGCTACATATGCTAACAATTAAAGGTCAACTAGGAAGGTGCCATAGTTTAATTTACTTGGTTAATTGTTTTCTCTTCTTAGTTAATGTTCAATCCTAATATGGTTAACCTCATGATTAAAATAATTTATTTTAATAATCCTAATAGTTTAAAGTCATTTAATTAACCTTCCTACAACATACTAAGGACTAATAAAGACTTTACACCCCAAGGCAATTAAATGGCCCCATTCACCCATCTACACATACCCTTAAGGATTTAATTTAAACATTTAAAATTCATTTCCACTAAACAAAATTAGGGTGAAACCTCCACCCTTAGATCAAAACAATCTTGGCCACTAGATCCTAGGGTTCCAAACTAGCCCTAGAAATCCTTATGAATTTTTAATAAAGCCTTTCCTTCATTCTATTCTACTCATTTGGTCTATTTGTTTTGCTAAAATTGTAAGTTGGAGAGGAGGAAGCCATGGGAGCAAAAGAGGAAGAAATATGGAGGATTCTACAAGGAGATCTAGTTTAGATTAGTTTAGATTAAAGTTTTTTTGTTATTAATTTCATTCAAGGATTTGGAAAGATTTACTTTACAAAACTATTTTATTTCAAGCCATTTGTATTTGGGTTTTCAAATTTGGGGCAAACCCTACCCCTTTGTTATAAATGAAAAGAATGTTTTAAATGTTCCATTTGTATGTTTTATTGCTCTAAAACCATGGGATTACTCATTGTTTACTTCTTGGTAACTATTAGTTAAATTTAAAACTTAAAATTTAGTATAAACCAGTTAAAGTTTTAGCATAGGCATGGATTCAAGAAGTTCTATCGTAAGTGACAGAACCACCGCCCATATAGCATATCAGCGGTCCTGGCTTCTGCCGCCGCCTACTACGGGTGATGAACCATGAACCGCCACCCTACTAAGAAACAATTTTGAGACTCGCCACCTTCGCCTAAGCTATGGTTATAGGACCGCCACTCGCTCTGCGGGGTGGTGGTCTGTTTTGAAAAACAAAACCTAAAAACCCAATATTTCACTATAACTAAAAGTTACTAAATAATGCCAAAATACATTCTGAACTTATTTTTGTACATCTAGAGCTCCAGTTTTGGGGTTTATTTCTATTTGTTCATTCCTTAGTTAAATCTACTCATTTAGGCATTTCCAAATCCAATAAGGTACATCTACTTACTAGAATAATTTCATTTGTTCAACTAGTCTTCTTTCAAATTCCATGAGCAAAAGATATTTAAATCTACTTTTACATTGTTATTCTCTTACTACAAAATCAACATTTCCAAATGACAATAAACTTCAAATTTGTTCTCTTGTTCCCATTTTTACTACAACATACATATGTTCAAAACAACTATAACAACTTTATTTTCCATTCAAATTTACTATGTATACATTTTCAACATCTACAACTTCTATATTTCTTCTTTCTCATTTACAACATTACAACTTCACAATGAAAGTAACTTTCTTTTCACAATGCAACTTCCAACTAAACTTTTACACAATATATCCATTTTGATTCTTTCTCTTACACAATATACAAATATTGAATGCAACTTCTCTCCATAAGATTATTACAAATTCTTCCACTCAAGGTGGGAAATAATACAAGAATGCATGCAAAAGAAAAAAATACAATAATTACACATTCCTCCACCCTAAGTGGAAATGCAATAAGTTTTTCACAAAGGAAAGGTTCTCAAGGTCTCTAACAAACTCCAAGCTTCACAACTCCAACAAGATAGCTCCTTCAAGATTTGGTTGATTCACAACAAAATGGGGGGAGAGGCAACGCTCTCCACCCAACCAAGATATCAATGAAGAAGAGGTGAAGCCATCCTCTCCATTGGCCCCTAAGCCCCAACCACATAACAATGGGATATGATTCCAATACATGGCAACAACAAGATTCCACAACACAAACAAATATTTCACAACAATTTCAACCACATTCAAATCAACTACAACACAAGAAAGAATAACAACAAAACAACCAAAAACAAGGCTTAAAATGAAAGCCAAATGAGAAAGACCTATGGGGAGGCCACTTATGCCTCCCAATGGGAATGGGTTCCCACCTTAAAGCCTCCAATGCATATCTTAAATACCCTACATACTCTTATGCCTCCCTCAAGTACCCCTTATACCTCCCACATACTCTTATACCTCCCTCATAAAAGAAACAAGAAAGAAATGCAAGCATTCCTTGTACAAGGTGGAGCACCCAAGAAACTCCCACCAAAAAAAAGGTAAACTCTTATGCCTCCCTACATGAAATCTCCCATGGGCTCCTCCTACTCCAAACTCGGCAATCTACCCTCACCCAACAAGCATTCGAAAGAAAACAATACTCAACACAAGAACATAAACACAAAATAAAACATAACATAAGCAAGGTAAAGCTCCTACCTTTCCATAGTAGAGCTTGTTCTAAGAGTAAATATCCAAGCTCCTCAAAATGAAGAAAAATCCACAAGCTCTAAAATCCACAAGCACTCTCAAAATCCTCTAACTCTCCAAAAATACAAGAGCACAAAATAATGAAGTAACCCCCAAACAAGCAAAAGAACTTCAATAAATAGAAAAGGGAGAGAGGAGGATGATGTGGCTCCAAGTAGGATGCCACCTCATTTCCTCTCCACTCCACATCACCCTAGTCAACCTCATATTCCAAAGCACAATTAATAAGTGGTTGAAGGAATGACATTTTACTTATACAAACAATATAAGTCCACACCCCTAAGGACAAAATTTATCTAAAAAAGGAAGTGCAATAAACATTTTACATTTTTTTCTTCCCAAAAAACCTAATGGGGTCTAATTTTGACCCCCAACCAATAGGCAGGGTTGGTATAGCAAATTAAGAGGTGTGGGACAAGTTTAACTTGTCCCACAAGCCTTCAAAACTGGCCCTTAAGGCCAAATTCGAGTTTCCCATGAAGGGTAGAGTGTACAACAATCAAGATCTCAAGCATTCAACACACAACACAAAATCTAAGAGCAAATCAAGTCTAATAAATGAACTTCTTTTGGTCACATCTTTAATTAGTTTAGGAAAATGTTTAATTATCTTAATTAAGACACTACAACCCATTAATAATAAAGGGTAAAATACACACCAAAATCAAAATAATTAATACAATGAATTACATCACTAAAATCACATACTAACATCAATAAAGGACAACACATGACCCCTTGGTGACAATTTTCCCCTAACCAAATAATTCTAACACACACACAATTACATGTTACCATGGTGACCATTGTTGAATTCACCTAGAATTCCAATGTGGTTGGTCTCTAATCCCCCGATGTTTGTTGTGAATAAATTTACCTACGAAAAACACATAAATACCTCCTTCGGCCTCGTGGCTGCATTAAAAACATCTATGACAAAATGTACAATATAAATCCATGATCATCTATATACGAATCAAATATCATCTAGGAAAATATGATATCATTTATAATTTCTAGCAACATTTCTATTCAATGTTTCATCCATGTCAAAATGATCACAACATTAGTTCAATTATCAAAGCCTACTCAATGTGACGAAAATACATCGCATGTCAGAAATATATATAAATAACCATGTCAATAGCATATCAACATCAATATAAAATGTCTCTAATAATCCACATGCATCATATATGAGTCGAAATCAACAACAACCCAATATCTCTAACATCTAATATCATGCTAAATAAAAAAGCTACAATATATCCATAAGTGTGGTTTGACAGAGTATCGAAAATAATAATAAAAAGGTGTCGAAGGGAAGTGGGTGCTACATCCGCCTCCTCTTAGACTCAACTTCCTCCTAGAAGTCACTAGAACCAGTGGGGAGCTAAACTCGTAGCAATGTAGTATCCTCCCATGTAGCAATAGTCTCATCATACCTATCCCATTGGACCCGAACTCGGTCAATCTCTCTACCGCGAAGGCCTGTGGTCCTACATTCTATAATGCAAATGAGCTCCACCATCACCCGCCCCCTTTGATCTGCAGTTGGAATGTGGTCCAATCTAGCATGTGAGAAGGATCGAAACATGAAACACATCATGGATGCGAGACAAGATAGGTGGCAACACTAGATGATAGGCCGAGGACCGATGTGCTCTAAGATCTCAAAATGACCCACAAACATAGGAGCAAGCTTAGAACCTTTTCCATAATTGATAGGGATCTCTACGAGTTTGACATGAAGAAACACATTCGTACCCACCTCAAAATTGTGATCTGTCCTATTCCGGTCCGCATACTTCTTACGTCTTTCATGCGCTTTCTATAGCCTCTTCTGATCAAGATAACTTGCTGCCCCATATCCTGCAATAATGCTTTCGCAAGAGAAACCCTTTCCTCTAACCTAGATGTTAGCTCGAGGTGTCCCACACTCTCTTCCATATAATGCTTGAAAGGAGCCATACCTATCGAACTCTAAAAGCTATTATTGTAGGAAAACTCTACAAAGTACAAATAATCCTCCCATCTCATCTCGATGATCCATAACGTACATCCTAAGCATGTCCTCTAGGATCTGATTCACCCACTTAGTCTTTCCATTTGTCTCGGGTGCTATGTTGTGCTAAAATTGATCCTCGTCCCAAGAGCATGTTGTATAGGTCCGAGGAAGTGAGAAGTGTACAAAGGATTGTGGTCACAAATGATCTTCCGTGGAATCCCGCATAATCTCGGACGATCTTATGAAGATATACACATGCCACTACACTAGCTGTATAGGTGGTATTTACCAGAGAAAAATGAGCCACTTTCATCAATTTATCCACCGTGACCATGATGGTGTTGTGGTTGTATCTTAATGTCGGTAACCCAACGATGAAGTCCATATAAATGGTGTCCCACTTCCACTTTGTTATGGCTTGAGGAAAAATAAGGCCACTGGATGCTAATGCTCTACCTTCACCCTCTGACACTCTAACCAACATGACACAAATAGAGCCACATCTCTCCGAATTCCTCTCCAATGGTACAACTATCTCAAAGAGGCGTGCATCTTCTTCACCCGGGATGGGCTGAATAAGGTGCATGATGAGCCTCTGTCAAAACATTCTGTCTCAAGCCTCCATCTCTAGGAACATATATCTCGACCTCCGTGTCCGAGAAGACCATCTGCCTCTAATGAAAATCCATCAAATCTCCCCTCAAGGGGTAATTGGAACTTAATCTCTACTTTGGATGCAAGGTAGAAACTGCCATGAGAATGCTGCTACAAAATCTTGCTCCACAAATCTGCACTCCACCGAAGTAGTCATAGCCACATGTCTCCATCTTCTCAAGGAATCTCCATCCACTTTTTCCTCCCCTTCACATGCTCTATCTCCATATCGTACTCACAAACTAACTCCATCCAACACTCGCCGATGAGGATTGAGAGTGGGTTGTATGAAGAGGTAGCGAAGACTCAAGTGATCAATCTAAGTGTAAATCTCCGGATAAGAAGGAAATGTCTCCACTGCAATAAGGCATGTACAACTGCTGCAAGCTCAAGATCATCAGTCAAATAATTGAGCTCATAATCCTTGAGTTTGTGAGACTCAAAAGTAACTACTCTACCCTCCCCGCATCAAAGACACACCTCTAAGTCCTACCAAAGAATAATCATGTGAAAATGTAGAACTTTCCCTGAGGATCTAGCACTACTAGAATAGGCACTATCGTGAGGCATTCCTTAAATGTTCTGGAAGGCTTTCTCACATTTATTTGACCATACAAACTTCTTCCCGTTCCATTGAAGGGAAGTGATGGGGTACGCAACCCGAGAGAAGTCATATACAAATCTCCTATAATATCCTTCCAAACCCATGAAGCTGCGCACCTTAGTCATAGTAGTGGGTGTTGGCCAATCCATAATAGCTCGAATCTTGGAAGGATCGACTGTGATACCTTCCCCATAAATGATGTGGCCCAAATACTACACCTCTGTCTGAAAGAACACACACTTCTCCAAGTTCCCGTAAAGATGTTGCTCATGAAGACATTGAAGAACCTGGCGAAGGTGCTCCTCTTGCTCCTCATGTAAGTGAGTAAATAAAAATGTCCTCCAGGAATATGAGCATGAAGTGATCCAAAAATTTCCTGAATACCCCATTCATCAAGCTCATGAACATAGTGGGGGAATTCGTCATACCAGAAGGTACCACTGTGAACTCGTAGTGTTCATAGCTCAAATGATGTAAGGTGGTTTTATGAATATCTTCTCTCCGTGATCCTTAGCTAGTGATATCCGACTTAAGATATATCTTAGAAAAATTGTGGCCCCCTTAATTTGATCAAATAAATCATCAATACGTGGAAGGGGGTAACAATTCTTGATTGTTACCTTGTTCACCTAGAGGTAATCAATACACAACCGTAGAGATCCGCCCATGGGGGTTCACTAACTAGGTGGTATCCTACCACGTCTGTTCATATTGGGGATTCAAAATGACCTAAAAAAGCTCAATATACCTGCACGCGCATGCGTGGTGGAAGGGTTTAGTTTTTAGTATGGTGAATTAGGTAATGGGGGCCGGTACATGGCGCGAGCTAGGAGGAGAGGAAGAGTCACACGGAATCCCATTCATGTCTATAACAAATATGAAGTAATTTCCTTAATCTTTCATCGAATCCCACAAGAAGCCAAATTGGCTACTTAATGCCCACTTAAAAATGATGCCCGGTGACCAAAATGGCCTCTCTCTACTACAAATCTTTGATACACATAATGCCATATAAATTCCCCTAGGTGCCTTTCTGTGGGGCCATGAAAGAAAGATGTCTGAGATGAGTTCAAGAATAGAATCGTTGTGACCACATTAAATATGAATACTTGAGGTGGACCTGGTTGCATGTCATGTTGTATTTGATTAAGGTTAATGACCTCATTATGTCCTTGCAGGCAAACAATTGTTATTTGATATATATTCTGTGACTTTAAAATGTTAGTAGCCTGTCAAGATTTTGCAAGATTAGATACGTGAGAAATGTTCTTGTAGTATAACCTTGATAGGTTATGTACCTTTTGTTACTTGTTATTCTGCATCCAATTTACCCAACACGGAGGATAATCTTGTCATGGCGTTTGCATTATGGTGGTAATGTTATTCACTGATTTCTATTACCGACAGCTAATATTAGGTGAAGATGTGTTGCGCCTTATGGAAACATGGTATGCACTCACGATGCCTTGTCATGATTGCAACAGAAAAGGTTTATAATCTCACACCTCTGTAAGTCATTAAAGGTGATGGAAAAACATTTTACAACACTTGAATTATGGATTAGATTCTGTTTGTTTTAAAAATAGGGTTGTTATCGAATCAAGAATATATATTAGGCCTCCATGTTATGTCATGCTGCAATATCCTTATGATTCCTTTAAAAAAATTGTTTCTTCAAGTATAGTTTCCCATGCAGTCTAATTATGGTAAAGGGTATGCTATTATTCTATTTTTTTATGTGTTACCCTCACAGAGTTAGCCCACCTGGATATAAATTTCAGTAGTGGATATTGAACTTGGAAGTTTTTCAAGGTTTTAGAAGTTTATTTGCTAGATTATAGTTCTTGAAACTTTGTTCTTGCACAATGGAAAGCCCATACAGCTCTTCAAAATTCCCATCTTGGATTCTTTGTATTTCTGTATAGTTTTCCTGTTTATGAGAGGTTTTTCTCAAAAGAAAACAATTCATATCTGAGGAAGGATGGGTCTTTGTTGATATCTTTGGTAAGCTAAATGGTCACGATTCCATGGTTAAGGTGAGTGTAGATGCACCCCTATTCTCTTGCTTTATTGTGAAGTGAAAATAAACTGCTACATCAAGATAAACATTTTTTTATTGGTTTAATCATATTATCCTTGTGATTGCAAATAAAACTAGTTATATTGTTAGTTTCAAGATTTATCTTTATTGGTTGCTTCATTACACACAAAGTGGTGATGTTGTGAATCTATCTTCATGAATATTATACACAATTTGTTTGAACATCAACTATAGGATTTTTGTCTACATTGTGTATGCATATGTGGCTTTTCTAACTATTCAATAGTTTTCATGCAAACTCGTTTTAGAGGGCCTCCTATGCAGGTGGCTTTGTGGGTGTGCGCTAATGTAAATGTTTTATAGGAGTTTGGTCCAAGGATAATGACAGTTTCCACTATCCTGGGCACAATCTTGCCTAAACCACAGTGATTGTCATGGCTTGCAGACAATGTCAGGTTCAGCCTTTGGAGCATTCTTAGATCCTGTGGCTAATAAGGTAAGCTTAATTATATTAACCTTGATAGCAATTTGCTTATGTAAGTCAATTTTATGCTATCTTTTTATACTATAAAGTTTAAACAATTAAAGGCTTTTAGTTGCTAGTTTCATCTTCACGTTGTTGATAGTTATTATTAAACTAATCATATCATATCTATTGAAGCAATTGAAGCACATGGTGGTTGGGCAGCCTATCTTCTCTTCTTTTGACACTAGGTGGGAAGCCTACAAAGTGATTTCGTCGAATCTGAAATATAATGACAAGATCCTTGCCTTGACAAGAGGATGCTCTGCCCTCTTTTGGTTTGAGAAAGGAATTAAAATATTTCATGACTTGTACAGATTTGGGCCCACAGTTCACAATTAAAGTCCATCGGAACTGTTTTCCTTTCAAAACAAGTTTTAGAAGACTTTCACCCACTCCAAAGGCTCTCATGTAATGCTTTGAGCCCTCCAATGAGTCACAATGCCTCTGCAGATGTAAAAGCTTTTGTTTCAGATCCCAATGAGCCCAAATTCATATTTGATATTTCTCTTAGGAAGCTCCCATTGAATGTTTTATTTGTCCCAAGGCTCTGCAGTGTCTCTTGAGTGCATATGGAGACTTTCAAACTAATTGTGACATTCTTAATACTTATAGATTCGAAGATGGGAAATCGTGACGAGACAAAAATTCAAAATTATACTCTCTTTGGGAGTAATATACTATTTGATAGCCCGAGAAATTTGGTCATAAATGTCTGATATTTTCCATCATGTTCAAAATATCCCTACTGTGTAGACATTACTAGTTTTGCCTTCATAAAACAGTCATATCATGACAATAATGTTCAACAAGCTAGCAATTTCCACCAATCTATCCTCTAATGATGTGATAGGCCCATCTTTCTTGATTTATCCACCAATTTCCATAATTATATCATTTGATTAGGAAATGATTATTTTTTAATTTTTAATATTGAGCTCAGCCCCCAAATTGGCAAGTCTATCCACATATTTATTCGCACTTTTGGGAATGTGGAGGATGCACCCATAGTTGTTCAAGGTGATCCAATCATTCACAATGTGATATAGGTTCCAATGTTCCATTTTAATTTTTTTCCCTATTTACCACATTAATAATTATTTGAGAGTCACCTTGATAGCGAGATTATTCCAACCCTTTTCCGCTGCAATTTTGAGACCATGCCATTAAGCCTTAGCCTCCACAAGGTTATTGGAGCAATGTCCAATAGCCTCAACAAAGCCAAGGAGGGGTTTACCCAAGGAGTTATGGAAGATCCCACCGCAGAAGTGACCCTTCCAGGATTCTCATTTAGCTGCTCCATCATGTTGGAAATTCAAATCAGAATTTATTGTGCAACTAATATTTGACTTTCCCGCATTTAGCTATCGATTTGCATTTAATTATGCCTCACCTACACATTTATTTTTGGTTGATTATTCTCCCTAATTATCTCTTGTCAGAGATTTTGTGTTGACTTGCAAGGCAAGTTTGTTGTGTAGGTTTTTATTATTATTGCATTATGTTTTATTGGGAGAAGTAGTAAAGAAGAGTAAGAAGAGAAAAGAAGCAGAAGGAAGAAGGAGAAGAAGAAGGAGAAAAATCAGATTTGGGAGAAGAAGAAAAGTGCTCTGTTCCATCTCAAGTCTGGACTGGTTTTGTTGATAGAATTCCTTCATTTTCATGTTGTTAATGTATGAATGAATGTTTTGTGTGCAGTGTAGCTGTTGTTCATTATTGAGAAATATATTTGTATTGCTCAAGAAATTTCAATCCTAGATCGTGTTATTTACTGTACCAAGTGTTTTATCTATTTTCTTGATATAAATTTCTGTAGCTTTCCTTACATTTTCCCCTGTTTTGCTTCATTTAAATCCACTGCATTTTATTCTCTATTGTTGTCCAAGGATTCTGTAGATTCCGTAGACTCTGCAATTTCCATAGATCCTCGTTTCATTCCCCTTCATCGGTATCGTGAGCTTGGTTAAACCCTTGTTCTATTTCACTTCCGGGTTTTTAGTTTTTGATTTGGTAGCCATTAATGGCTTCTACGTCTGCAGTGCATCGCTGATTAGTGTTCAAACTCTGATTTTCATGGGAAAGAACTATGAGTATTGGTCCTTGACCATGAAAGCTTTGTTTTAGTCTCAAGATATTTGGGAAATGGTTGAAATTAGTTACCAGGAACTAGCGCAGACCATACGCAACATACAATGCTCTTACATGTGCTCAAAAGGACGTCTTGAAGGAACAATGGAAGAAGGATGGAAAAGCACTATTTTATATCCATCAAGCAATGCATGAGAGCATACTCCCAAGAGTTGCAGCAGCAAAGCAAGCCAAGGAAGCATGGGACACACTCCAGATTGCATATCAAGGTATGGACAAGGTTAAAACTACTAAATTACAGCTCCTTAGAAGAGAATTTGAAAATTTATCAATGAGAAACTCAGATTCAGTAGAATCTTTCTTTACTCATGTTGTTGGTTTGATAAATCAAATGAAGTCCCATGGAGAGGTCATAGAGGATAGGAAGGTTGTTGAGAAGGTACTTAGAAGTCTCCCTTCTAAATTTGATTGTAGTTATGGCTCTAGAGGAAACCAAAGATTTGAGCCAGTTTAGTGTTGATGAACTACATGCCTCTCTTATCAATCATGAATATAGACTGAATAGATCAAATAGTTCAGTAGAAAATGCATTTTCATCTCATATTTCTATAAATCATGGAAGAGGAAGGAGGAGTTTCAATCCTAGAGGTAGAGGGAGAAGTTCTCCTAGAAGTGGACGTAGCAAAGAGCTTATGCAAATGCTTTGGTGGAAGAGGTCAAATCAGAATTTCAGTCACCCAAGTGGCCAAAGATTTGATAAATCACACATTCAATGTCACTATTGTAAGAAGTTTGGGCATTATGCTCATGAATGCAAGAAAAACAATATGACCAGCAGAAGCAAGGTCAAAATCAGTCAAGTAGTGCTCCCTCAGGCAGCATGTTCATTGCATGCACGAAGATTGCTGAAGCAATCCCTACAAACTCTCCAGTTGAGTGCAATGTTGTTCAAGAAAGCCCATGTGACATATGGTATTTAGATTCGTGCCGAGTAATCACATGATGGTAATAAAGATTTGTTTTGTAGCTTGGAAGAATCAATTCAAACTGATGTTACACTTGGTAACAACAACAAAGTCATTGTTTTGGGTAAAGGTATGGTTAATATTCTAACCAAAAAGGGGGAGCCAAAATTTATGCCTGATGTATATTATGTTGCTGGTCTAAAACACAATTTGATGAGCATTGGACAGCTGATACAAAAGGGATATAGAGTGTACATGGAAAATAATGAATGTGTTATTTTGGACAAGCTTCCAAGCAATATGCTTATTGCCAAGGTACAAATGACTGTAAACCGCATGTTTCCATTAAAAATAAGGCCAGCCATGAAAGGAAAAATAGCTCAAGCTGTTCATGAGACACATACTGTAAATTCTGGAGCAACTTTTAAGGTAGAAGATACAAAATCAGTAGTAGCAACAGACAGCTACGGAAATGTCCAAGACATCTACGGAAATGTTCAAAATAGTCACAAAAAGGTTCAAAATTTCTACGGAATTTTCAAGAAATCTACGGAAATGTCCAAGACAGCTACGGAAACGCCTAGAACAGCTCCAAAGAGGTAAATGATGTTTCTGTAGAAACTCCAGCAGTGTTTCAATCAGTAGTAAAGGATGATTCTTGGCTATGGCATTTCAGATTTGGGCATTTATACTTTGGAGCACTGAAATTACTTCATATGAAGAATATGGTAAAAGGTTTGCCATTAATTGAGAAACCGGAAAGAGTTTGTGAAGGATGTATTATGGGCAAACAACATGAGAGTCATTTCCGGTTGGTAAGGCAATTAGAGCTACTGTTCCACTTGAGATTGTGCATTCGATGTTTGTGGGCAAATGCAAACACCGTCTATAGGAGGCTGCACTTATTTTCTTACTTTTATTGATGATTTCACAAGAAAACGTGGGTGTATTTCTTTAAACACAAATCGATGCATTTTCTTATTTCCAGCAGTTCAAAGCACTTGTGGAGAAGAAAAGTGGCCACTACATCAAGGTTCTAAGGACGGATAGAGGCAGCGAATTTATATCTAATGAATTTATAAATTTTGCAGATCTCATGACATACACAAGCAATTTACAAACCGATATACACCTCAAGCAAAATGGTGTGGCGGAGAGGAAGAACCAAACAATTATGTAGATGGCTCATAGTATGATGGAAACCAAACATCTACCAAATGAATATTGGTGAGGCAAGTGGAAATTGCTGTTTACATCACGAATAGGTGCCCAACAAAGAGTGTAAGAAACAAAGTCCCTCAAGAGGCTTGGACAAGAAGGAAACATAGTGTTTCTCATATGAAGGTATTTGGATGCATAGCATATGCACATGTTCAGATGAGTTGAGAAGGAAGTTAGATAATAAAGGACAAAAATGTATATTTGTTGGTTACTAGGAGGAAAAAAAGCATATAAGTTGTTTGATCCTATCAATAGGAAAGTTATAATCAGCCGTGATGTTCAGTTTGTGGAGGATGAAGCATGGGATTCAAGCATAGAGAGGACTCGTCGAATTGCAGCTGTTGTCCCAAATGATAATATGGTAGATGAAGTGTTTCAACACCAAATATAACTCAAACAACAGCTCCTTCCAATCTGGGATGGTACCACAAGTTGCATCTCAAGCTACGCCTTCATTCACACACAAGGAGGCTGCTGTCCACACCAATAGGACAGAAAACTTCACAAACATCTACACCGCCATCTACATCAATCGGTATCCTTTGAGCAGCATCATCTAACACTCCAAGTAGTTCTTCATCTCCGGATCCAACTCTAGCAAGCATGATGCCACGAAAAAAAGGAGTTTGAGTGAGTTGTATAATGTTGACACAACTAATTCTTTTTCAGCTTTTGCTTTATTTTCTCATATTGATAATCCATTAACATTTGAAGATTTTGTGAGTAGTGAAATATGAGCAGGAAGCCATGGATGAGGAGATTGAATCCATTCAAAAGAACCAAACATGAGAGTTGGTTGATTTGGGAAGGAAAAGATGTAATTAGTGTCAAATGGATTTATAAGGCTAAACAAGATGCTGATGGGAAAGTGCAAAAGCATAAAGCCGTGCTAGTTGTAAGGGCTTTACACAACAACCCGGTATAGACTTCAATGAGACATTTTCTCCGGTTGCTCGGTTGGATACAGTTAGGACTGTTTTAGCTATTGCTGCCCACAACAAGTGGCTGTATATCAAATGGATGTAAAGTCTGCATTCTTAAATGGATATTTAGAGGAGGAAGTGTATGTGGAACAACCACAAGGCTATGAGCTACCGGGTCATGAAGACAAGGTGTATCGGTTGAAGAAGGCACTCTATGGATTGAAGCAAGCTCCAAGAGCTTGGTACAGCCACATTGACTCCTATCTCATTCAAAATGGTTTCCAAAGGAGTGGTTGTGAACCGACATTGTACATCAAGGTCAACAAGCAAGGTAACATTTTGATTGTTTGCTTGTATGTGGATGATCTAATCTTTACCGGTGATCTAAACATAGATTCTTTCAAATCAGTAATGAAGAATGAATTTGAAATGACTGATTTGGGTCTTATGAGGTATTTCTTGGGGATTGAAGTCCATCAATCCAATGATGGTATATTTATTTCTCAATCTAAATATGCAAATGAATTTTTGAAGAGATTTAATATGGCAAGGTGCAAGGTATCCCCAACACCGATTATGGCAGAATGAAGTTAAGCAAGGAAGATGATGGAGCATGTGTGGATTCTACATTGTTCAAGAGGTGGTTGGAAGCCTTATGTACCTACCACCACAAGGGCCGGATATCATGTACGGTGTAAGTCTGATTTCAAGGTTTATGGAGTCTCCAAAAGACTCACATTGGCAGGCCGGTAAGAGGATATTGAGGTATGTAAGTGGTACAAAGGATTTTGGTATTTTGTATTCCACTTCAGATGATTTCAGTCTTGTTGGGTACACCGATAGTGACTGTGGAGGCAGCATAGATGATAGGAAAAGTACTTCTGGGTATACTTTTCACTTTGGTACAGGTGTTGTGTCATGGGCATCGAAGAAACAACCCATTGTGACTCTTTCTTCAGCTGAAGCTGAGTATGTGGCAGCCACTAGTGCTGCATGTCAAGCTGTTTGGATGTGAAGGATGTTGAAAGATTTGATGCATGATCAAAAGGAAGCCACTACAGTATTCTGTGATAACAGTTCAGCCATAGCATTATCTAAAAATCATGTGTTTCACAAGAGAACTAAGCATATTGATACGAGGTATCATTTTATCAGAGAGCTTGTAAGCAACAAAGAAATTTGTCTTGATTTTTGCAGTCTGAAGATCAGCTGGCTGACATATTTACAAAAGCACCGGCAAAAGAGACATTTGAGTATTTACAAAGTGGCTTAGGAGTTTGTGACTTTGCACAAGCTAGCAGCTCTAGAAAAGCTGTTAGTTAATCACGGAAATGCTACAACAGTTTTTGAACAAACTTGATTCCTACTTCTAATGATCTGCAGCAATGAGTTCATAATTAAGGGGGAGTGTTGGAAATTCAAATCAGAATTTATTGTGCAACTACTATTTGACTTTCCCAGATTTAGCTATTAGATTTGCATTTAATCATGACTGCTGCACATTTATTTTTGGTTGATTATTCTCCCTGATTATCTCTTGTCAGAGATTTTGTGTTGACTTGCAAGGCAAGTTTGTTGTGTAGGTTTTATTATTATTGCATTTGGTTTTATTGGGAGAAGTAGTAAGAGAGAGTAAGAAGAGAAAAAAAGCAGAAGGAAGAAGGAGAAGAAGGAGGAGAAACCAGATTTGGGAGAAGAAGAAAAGTGCTCTGTTCCAGCTCAAGTCTGGACTGGTTTTTGTTGATAGAATTCCTTCATTTTCATGTTGTTAATGTATGAATGAATGTTTTGTGTGCAGCTGTAGCTGCTGTTCATTATTGACAAATATATTTGTATTGCTCAAGCAATTTCAATCCCAGATCTGTGTTATTTGCAGCCAAGAGTTTTATCTATTTTGCTGTTATAAATTTCTGTAGCTTTCCTCATTTTTCCCCTATTTTGCATCATTTAAATCCGCTGCGTTTTATTCTCTATTGTTGTCCAAGGATTCTGTAGATTCCATAGACTCTGCAGTTTCCATAGATCCTCGTTTCATTTCCCTTCACATCAAAGTTGAATTTGATGAAGTTATATGGTGGTGGATTCCAATTAGCTCTAACTTTTACTTTACTTTTCTCACGAACCCATCAACAAGGAACAATGCATTTCTTTTTCAATCCTTCTGCAAAGTTTTTTTTTGCTTAAGTTTTCCACTCCAATCATCACAATCTTTTGGGGACTTTCCAATCAAAGTGCCTTTGCAATCAAATTTTGCAAAAATTTTCCCTACCAAAGGGCCTTTGTAATCCTTGGACTCTTCCCGAATGAAGTGCTCAATTTATCGAAAGAGAACTTGGACTTCCAAAACCATATTTACTTGTGTAGGCAATTGGTTTGATGCGCATTTAGCTTCAAAATAAAATCCCTAGTTTACTTTGGTTTTCTTGATTTAGGAGTCCATGAACCAAGTTATGACTGCATACATTTAAATATAAGTTGTATGTGGATATGTTACTGCAAAAAGCTATTATTCCACAGAATTTCATTTCTAGGCTTAGTTGTGAAAATAAAATCCACAAGTTTTGTGCATAAAGTTTGTAAGGAAATCAATTTGTCTGATGTACCTTGTTTATGCTTTTTGGTTTGCCGCCATTTTTACCAATATGTATTTTTGATTTGTTTTTAAGAATGTCTCTGCACCTATGCAATTCATATTCCTTTTGAAAGGCTTGCTGAAGGGTCTAATGCAACACAGCATTCTTATTGAAATTCCCATTGTAAAGTTGCCACTTAAAAATAGTGTTGACATTGTATTATGTTTTTCTGTGTTATGAAACTCTGTTAGAGCCTTTGGGTCCAAAAACAGTGCTCAAATTGGCAACTTTTTCCGCTTTTTATGTCAGAAAATACTACGGTAGCCGAATTTGGCTTGAATCAATGGTAATTTTTTAATACCATGTGTTTGTTCAATAAATTATCTTTAGAATTTGAAATTTATAAACTAAAAACTGTTGAATATGTGTGTTCATTGTGAACAGTAAACATTCTATTGAATTCTGGTTTACTATATTGAATAGTTTCTCTTTTGCTAATTCAAATAAAGATCTTGTTTGAGGAAAGTCACGACTGTTCAAAATATCAGTCTGAGGAAACAAAACCGGCTGGAACTAAATATCATTACAGCTGTAATGCAAAACTATACTTAACCGTGCTTATACTGACCCTGAGATATATGCAAGGATCTATGGACAGTTCTAAAACGGATGAAGTAGATCTAGAGAATAGAAGCTACGGGATAAGTCTTGTAATCCCAGAAAATTAGTCTTTTCAGTATACTAAGTCTGTTCTAGCACCATGAACAGACAGTTAGGTTTGAGACTGCCTTTAACATTAAAAAATTAAAAATGTAAAAGCTGTCATAATAAAAGAATTTATTAGCTCAGATCACTTTGGCCTCTTTTTGAGATCCATTTTCTGATAGTTTGGTTCCTCACTCCCGTTTGAATTGTCCACCAGGGGGATATTGAGTTTGAAGCAGATCTTGTCAAGCTTTGTGAAATTGTCAGGCTTTGCATTCACAATGTGGGCTTATTACAAACCATTTTCAGGGTATATGTGGACTCAGCATAATTCTACTATAGTATGTGCATGTAGCCACTTTGTGCATTCTAGTCCAAACACAAAAGCTATGATGAGTAGGTGTTATTAATTTGAGTGGGACCTGAAATAGGAGGTTTTGATGGTGATGATTGAATAAACATTGTTTTTCCCTATTTATTTTTCTAATGAGCTTAATCATTACTTGCTCTTAGTTCATGGAATGCTAATCCTATAACACAGTTTCTTGTCTTCATGCGTGATTGCAGATGTTGGAAGGCCAGCCCATAATGTTTTTGGGTCACTCTTGTTTTCTTACAATTTGCATATATAAAATTGGGCTAGATGGTTTTGATCTTGGATCTCTTCTGGTTTTGAAAATATGCTTTTGCTGCTGAAGCTTGCAATTTAGGTTTTGATATGTCCTCATTCAACATTTGATATGCATAGTTTCACACTAGTGTAGACAAGGTTCTTGTTTTCATGCTTCAATGAAGTTTGTAACCGTTTTCTTCCTTTGATAAATTTTTACCATCAGATAATGAGCCAAGACAAGAACCTGCAAAGAGACAGCGGCGCTGGAATTCTGGGAAAAACTTATTGGAGGCTGGTAACACCAAGCCATTGACAACTGACACTCTTAAGGATATTATTCCTCCAGAGGGTGCAGAAATATCTGTTGACTCTTCATCGCTACATCCCGCAGTTTCACATCCAGCCACGCCTACAAGTCAGTCTTTGTCAAAGGCCGAGAAAACATCCTTTTCAAGACCAGCTCCTCTCCTCTGAAATCTGACTCCCCTTCGAATGGAGAGATTCAGAGACCTCGAATTGGTATAATTTTTATTATATCCCTTAGGTCATGTTTGTGCATGATATTTTTCTGGTCAGATAAGATATCTATTCAAAATCAGATTAATAATTGAAGAATATGATGGCTTTCATATTTTTAGCATGAGGCAGATTACACTGAAGCAAGAGATATTCATGTTTAGTATTTACGTCTGTTGTTTCTTTTCAGTTCCTCCACCTCTAAGGCCTCCAACAAGCTCTTTGAAAGTCGAAAGGTTTCTTCAGCCTTTTACAGTAAAGGCCTTGAAAGAGCTTCATTCAGAGACAGGAAGAGTCAAATATTTTTGGATTGATCAAATAAAGACACACTGCTACGTAACTGTATGTTATTTGACCTCCTAAAACTTTTTATTCCTAGATTTACCTTTGTTCATTGTGTATGATTTTGTTTGTTATCTTATAATTCTGCAGCATATATTTGTTGAACTGTTCGATAAAATATTTATGTTCCTTATGTAGTAAAAGAGTCTGCCCTGTAGCTGCATTGTCTTATTTGTGTGTTGATACTTTTTGAAGTATTCTTCGGTGGAAGAGGCAGTGGACACACGAAATACCTATACAATCTGGCCCATAAATGGAGGTCGTTTTAGATTGTTGACCATAGAAGCGAAGTCACACGGTGAAAGCAAGCTTTACAAACACTCAAACATGACCAAACCCACTGCCTCATAAGAATATCACTCAGGGACCATCTCCATTAGTTCCACAGGGACCGTCTTCGTTAGCTCCAGAGGGATCATCTGCTCAGGCACTGACTTCACCTCCACTGCCTGATTTAAAGGCTAAGGAAACAACAGCATATCTAAGAAAGGTAATTTCTATAGTTGCATTTATTCTCTTTTTGTTTGCAGCTTCCTGGTTAGATTTGTAATGAGGAAAATCATACACATTCACTGTTCAATAGCAGGCAGAAATTGAAGATAATTGCATAGGAATGGATGCATTATTGCTTCTTTACCAGCTAAAAGTTTCATCTTCTGTTGGTTGGCATTGGCATTTTTCTCATGTATCCGAAAAAATGTGCAAAATCAAAATGTTGAATGCTCTTTATTCGAAGGGCATGAAAATTTTAAATTACTACCACAAATGTGTGGGGTTCTATTCTTAGCTATCAATGGTGAGATTTGTTCATATGCTATTTCGGTAAGATTCTTGCAAGCCCTCTTTTGTACAAACCTGGGAAAAATATTTAGTTAATGTTTAACCATTTTATAGTTAATAACTTAATAATAATGTTTAATTATTTTATTGCTATGTGATATTATCTTTCTTTTTTAAACATTCTGTCTAAAAGTATTATGTCATATACTCGAATTTAAACACGAATTTTACTGTTGTTTTTTTAAAGACTTTGGATGCTGTTGAGTGCATGCCTTCTGTAATATCTATATGATCTCTTTTACAAATAATTTCCAACTAAAAACACATTAAGTTTTTTAAAGACTTTGGATGCTGTTGAGTGCTGCACTTGATGTGGTTGCCAAAAACTTGAATCTTAAGTTTTTTGAGGTATCAAATTACTCCTACTTATATGCATATTTGCCTATTCCTACTGTTTTATGAGTCTTGTAAAAATAGGTTTATTGTTTTTTACTCATCTATTAGGTGCCCACTGGTTGGAAGTTTTTTGGAAATTTAATGGATGTTGGATTGTGCTCTGTTTGTGGTGAAGAAAGCTTTGGCACTGGTGAGTTCTATGTTTTTTTAATCCTTGTGTAAAACCATTCTTTGCGTAGCTTTCTTGGTGAGTATTTAGTTTCTACTCTTAATAGTAGCTTGGTTTGTTAAACATAAAAAACGATATGCATAGCTCCTTATGTCAGGATCAAAGTCCCCTTGCTCATTTTCATATATTGTAGAATTTTATCATTGTCTGTTTGAATTTATGTTGTGTGACTTGCTATGGATGGTTTTTAAAGGCTTTTGTATTTTATTGTATCTAAGTATGTATATGTTTATTGTAATCGATGCCCTCTATAGTTTTGGTAACATTGTGTTCAAATTATTTTTCACTTCTATTTGTTAGAGTGCAAAAGTTGTTGTGAATTTTGCAACTTGGTAAAGATGTATACAATTCACAATCTTTTTATTAGATAACTTTTCATTAGATAACTTTTACATTGAGTGTAGATAATAGATACTCTTTGCGCTAGAAGAATATGAGCTTTTGAATAGGTTCGGGGCATGCAAATATGCAATCTCCATCATTCAATTTCCACCATTCCATTCATATCTTCGCTTTACCTACCAAATTTAATGTCGTTCAATTGACAAGCTTTAAGCTGGAAGAAAAATTGAGTGGAAAATAATTTTTCACATACGACCATTTGTTGGGAAAGCTTAATAAACGATGATCATTCATTCATCTCCTTCTTCCCTGCAATTACTCAAGCTTAACAATAACAAAGGAGGCTCGTAGTTCTACATGAAGCAAGCATTGGTCCATGTCGTTCTCGGAGGGTTCACTTTCAAACTACTTCCCCATTCCACTTTCCCAACTCTTGCACTTCTCCCACCTCAAACCCCATCTTCTTCACCTCCCTTCCTCTCCCATTATTTCTCTCCCTTCACTTTGACTTCTTCCATACATACCTTCGGCATTTTCATCGTACACTCGAGTACAATTGCTAGTCTTAGAGATGTGTAGTTGGCCATTCTTCACGATAAAGTTTGGCATAAAAAGAGAGAACTACAAAGTGGTGGAAGTGTACAATGTAGTGTAGATGCTGGTAGAAAGGCATCTTGGATAGCGACTTTTTTTATGTGAGGATGATGAACCTTAGATTTTTTTCTAGTGAATGGATACCAGAGAATAGGGACTGTTAAGATGTATAGCCATAAAATTGAATTATTGTTAACTAGATTGGGTAAAATCCCCAAAAAGCAACATGTTATAATGGTTGATGGGCTAAAGCCTATTATGATATTTCCAGCATTCATAGTATGGCGTAAAACTATGCAAAAAGGTAGCTGTATTACCCTTATGGTAGAAAATTTTAAGAAATTGATGAGAGACTGTCTTTTTAGAGGGGTGTAAGAGAAAATAGTAAGAACCTATGAAGAACAATTTAAGTTATTGTTTTAGACACTTCACTGTGTGTTCCCAAAAGATTTACCTTTACAAGGGACACTGATAGCCACATTGAATTGGAACAGGGCACATCCCATTTGTTGGGTTTCATATTGATTAAGATGCGTGGTAAAGGAAGAGGTGGAGGAGTGAGATAAAAAAGCGTTATTCAACCTTAATCTCTATTGGGAGCACTAGTTTTGCTGGTTAGAAAGAAGAATGGACACTAGTTTAATATATAAGGATTTTATGACATTAAATAAAGTGACTATTAAAGACAAGTATCCACCTACCATAGATGACGATTTATTGGGCAGACTGAAAGGAGCTACTATCCTCTAAAATAGACTATGAGGAGTGGGTATCGCAAAAGTAAGAACTATTGATAACCAAGCAGTATAGGCCGATTGGTAAAGATGTTTGGTTTGCAGCCAAGTGGTTTCAGGTTTGTTTCCTCAAAGCACCTTTTTGTACAGCCTAAGTGGGCCTGATGGTAAAGGCATCTGTATTCAATATAGAAGGAGCAAATTTTAATCCGGAGGGGGTAGGCATATACACCTCAATGAACAATATATTAGGTAAATGAAAAAAACAAATCTCCTTGTGGGTTTTCACCAGGGCTCTCTTACACCAAATCGTTCTCTCACTTTGTGGTGACTTAAAAAGCTACTTTTACCTTTACCTTTTATTAGTTTTTTTGAGAAAAATGAGGAACATGCCAACCGTCTATAATAGCATTGGACATAACTGGAAAGAAAAGTCTATATGCAAATCTTAGAACATTTTTAGCAAAAAGAAGTTTAATATGTTATAGATACGGTCTTAGGGAAACGAATTGCTGTTATTCAAGAGTGCAAAGTTTCATTTTTGATGAACTAAATAGTATTCTAGACCTTTAAAGCTTTTACAAAAGCCATGTGGTTAATTCTTTCAAATTGCTGCACCATCGATATAATTGATGGAAAATTCTAGGTGGATCTGAGCATATTCATAAGAAAATAGTGTCGAACTGCTGACTTGACTAAGCAATGTTTTATTTATATTATTCGGATGATAATTGCGATAAATCATTTTTCAGAGGCAAAATAATTTATCTTTCCATAAAACGCGATTTATTTATTGCTGATAAATCGCGATTTCCGGCGCTAAATAATCTGAAAAATTGTAGAAAATCACGTGAAAAATCGCCTCCATTTCCTTTTTCTTGAATCATTTTTTGGTTCTGCTGTTTTTCTCCTGTTTTCTTCTACTCGAATAGTTAGAAAAAATTTGCCATTTTGGAAAGGGTCCAGGAAGATGTAGTAGCAAAAACTTGCATGTGCCATAACTTTCATTATGTGGCTCCGTTTCAGGTAACATTTTCTCTAAAAGTGTATATTTTCTTGAGCTCTACGCATTGATGGCAAAAATTTTCTTATTTTCATAAAATCCATTTTTGCACCTTTTTGGACCAAGCAACTTCTTGCAATCTTCTCAAAGAATCATTAGCTTTGATCGCTTGAGACAGCTTTTAGTAATAAAAATACAACTATGTGAATATTCCAACTATGGTATATACAACTTATATAGTATACTGTACATCGTATACATTTATATAAAAAACATTATTTAATTTTATACAATCTATAACATACACTATAAATTTTATTTTATTCGTTTTGTATATATTGTACATTATTATAAATTTATAGTTAATTGTACAATATACACTATAAAATTATAATAGTATATTGTATAACGATTTAACATTTAACATCATAACGATTTAACATTTAACATTTGAATGCTATGCATGGATATGCCATTAAATTATACACAGTACTCTTGTATTCTTGATATTTGTTTGATAATGTTGTTAGCAGACCATGGCCATTTTGAGATAGTATCGATAGTTGGCTAAAGTTATATATTTTCAAAACATATAGATCTACTTAAATGGGAAACAGAAAAAAATAAAATGAAAAACGATAAATTATTAAAGAATAACATTAAAGTAACTGGTAATAGGTCACTAATAGGTTTTGAATGTATTCAAACCCACTATTTATAGAGAAGTTGTATTAAGAAAATAATATTTGAGTGAGAAATATGATATATATTCTATTTGACATATATGGGTAGAAATAAAAAGGGGTAAATAAAATTGCAATGGAAAAATGGGTAAGTGAGGTACATGGAAAAAATAGGGGGTATTTTCATTTTAATAATATAACGGGAGGGGGTATTATCAATTGAGTAAGTAGAGGTAAAAATTAAAATCAAGGGTATTCTTTAATACCCTCCGAACACACGTGCTATACCATAGTTTTACTAGGTGACCCCCCGTGGATCCGCCTTCTTCTTCACGAAAATCCTTGGTGCACCCAAAGGGGATACACTAGGATGGATTAGGAAATTCTCCAAAAGGCCCTCAAGATGCAACTTCAGCTCACAAATCTGTAAGTAGTCATCCTGATAAGGTGCTCGTGGAGACATGCTGCTCGCACTGGAACCAGTGATCTATGTGGAAATCTATCTCACGTGGGGAGGTAACTCCTGGTAGCTCCTTTAGAAAAACATCAAAGCAAACTCTCCCAAAATGCGATGGTCATCAAGCGACGGTCCAATAGACTCATCCTATGATCTATCACTAATCGTAATAGCATACAATCGAGAACCCCGTCGCACATGTTGGTGCTCAATTTGATCTCATCCCATTTGTCCTTGAAATTCTTCAATTTGCGGGCTCTATCGTCTTTTCTATCTCCACGTATTGATGCATGAAAACTTTGTCCTCCATTTGGTTTCCATGATTAGTCCCTTCCTTTGGTCGAGGATCACTTTAAATCCAAATTTTGTTTTCCATTCCTCTCGCCCATGTGAAAGATTTGTAACTTGGGCGTAAAATTGGGTCTTTTCCTTCTTCGTTTTCAGACAATACATTTTTTTTTCCTAGTCATTTTTGTCCCAATATCTCGTGGAAACGTGATTGGATGCGGCTCTTTATATCACATTTGGGCCTTATATTATTTCCAAAATATTTGTCCTTAAAGAAGGATTCATTTCCGTGAACAAATGGTGATTTTCCTGCATTTTACGGTTTGATGGGTGTGTTTTTCCCCATCAAATTTACATCTCAGCATCTGTGGAAACGTGGCCCTTTCTAGTTGGATGTGGCTTAGAGGGGAACTTTGAAACTCTAAGGCCCGATTCAACTCAAAGCTTGTCCACGTGGAGGGTCAAGCGCCATCTGGAAAATTTGCCTTTGGTTTAACGCTGGAGTTGCATGGCAGGGAGACACATGAAGGTTTCCGCTACCTTACCCAGACTTAGAGATTCTTTTCATATGGCCAGATAGCTTTGGTGGACATTACACACGTGGAGGGTCGACACTCATTTTAGGATCCACCTCGTGGTCCCATCTTAACAGCTTGCATCGAGGAGACACATGGAGGCTTCCGCCTCCTCTCGCTCTATACTTAAACTTTTCAAAGCAATTTTCTAAGGCCCGAGACACATTGAGGGACTACGTATGTTTGGGGATCGCCCTTAAATTTTATTTTCAAGAAGCACTATGAGGACACTGGAGGCTTCCGCTCACTTTACCCTTGGTTGGATTTTTCAATGGCTAAGGAAAACTGCCTCGACCTCAACACATGGCGCTATCCACTAATCCTTCAATTTTTTAACAATCGTATTTAGACTAAAACACGTGGTGAGCTCGCACTGTTTGGGGTCTCCGCTTTGGGACCATCTCAAAGTGTACCATTGAGACACGTGGAGTCTTCCGCTAGCTTTTTTATACAGAGACTTTTTCAAAGGCCAAAAGGTGTTTTTCTTGGGCTAGGGGCATGTGGAAGGCCCGTACTTGTTTGGAAACTTGCCACCGTACCTCACCTTTGTAGTGCTGCGCCAAATAAAGACGTGGATGACTCTAATCTAGAGTTGAGAAGGGCAATAATCAATGGTTGTTATGCATTTCACCTATTTTTCTACCATTTTTTCTCCAAGACTCCTGGAGATGTGAATATGTACTATTTTTCATCATTTTTGATGAAATTCCTTTTCATTTTTGTCTGTAAAGTGCCATTGAATGGATTTAGAACTTAATTTTTGAGTCCGAGGATTTTTAATGTTGATATTTTGAAATTAGCATTTTTCAGAACTTGCAAAAATGTCAATTACCAAAGAAGATGGATGCGGGGTAGAGTCACAGATTAAAGAGAGGGAAAAGGATGAAATGATGGAGGTCAGTAGTGTAAAATATGAAAAGCGTGTCCTCGAGAGTGAAAATGATTACTTTTCAAATCAAAATGTACAGAGCCTCCGAAGAATTATTAAAATGGGGATATCTCGCGTGATGTAATTAGAATGATTAGAAGGACTACAAAAATTTGTGGCATGGAATCCTAGTCATTAGTTGAGGGTTTGAGAAATGTGATCGGGCCATAATTGGTCCAACTTGCAGCTTTCGAATGTGAATTTGTTAAACGTCACTTTTGAGGAAAATTGGAAATAAGCAAAGGTCCCTCTAATATTATTATTTTGGGGGAGGCTTTTGGATGAGTGAGGAAGTGAAATTTATAAATGCAAAGAGAATACTCTTGCAAATGGTCAGTTGAATTCCTAAGAGAAAATTTGAGAGAGCCCATCTTCCGAGAGACTAATCCGAGAAACCTTTTAATTTCATTCATTTTAGATTTCACTACATCAAGTTGGTTGTGAGTGTACAACCATTGAAAATATTTGAGACTATTCAAAGAAACATTCCCCTATTTGATGAATCTAACAAATTTCAAGCTAATTTGTGTCAATCTTGGAGTAATTTGTGTCTCTGCTTTGTTTCGTAATGTCTCTGCTATTTAGTAGTTTTTCTTATTCCTATTGCAATCTTATGTTAAAGTCCTCCGAATCACACATGATCTCGTTCTGTGATGAGTTTAGTGGCATTTTCAATTTCATTTCAAGAAAAGCCTTCATCCTATGATGAGATAAACAAATTTAATATCACTTCACTTTCATTTGTTGATAAAGATTTTCTCTAATCCTTCAAGTGTATCTTAGGCATGAGGAAGCATGGGTCTTTGATGTTTAATTGACTTTTTTCACTTGAGCCTTCGTGCTAGATTCTCAAATATTGTGTGAAAACATCCAAATATGTGCCTCCATTAATGCACACCTTCTAGTTGAAGGAATATCTTAGCTATTTCAAATATCTCTTCCATTTAGATTTCCATTTTTGTGAATTCTATCAAAGATATCGTATAATCAATTTTATCCTTTTGAATCTCCCACCAAAATTATTCAAAACCATGAATCCATCCTCGAACTACCCATGTTTCCGTATATCCACAAAGGAACAAAATCTATTTACTAAAATATGCAAAACAATCAAGCTTTCATAATGTCTTCAATAACCTTAGCCTTGTTTTGAAAGTATCTCCATATTTTATAACTAACAACTCTTGAGAGTTAAATTATGGAGTATTGATCATACTTTCCCAAGGTTTTCTTCATGAAATTTGTGTAAAAGAAGGATATCCCCATCTCCTTCATCAAAAAGACGTTACACTAAGGGTCCTCTAACCTTGGTCAAGAGGTGCAACCTTAAGTAGTGAGGATAGGTCAAATCCTCTTGAAGCCGCTTATCCATCTCTCCACAACTGAGTGACAAAGGGAAAGTTAGATCTCATTCCCAGCTAGAAAATGACATACATTATGATCTATCTTTCTCTAAGCTCCATGTCAAATTTGTGATGCTACTCAACTTGAAAAGGAGAACAAATTTGGATACCAACACTTGTGGCGCTATGGAGGATTATTTGAGCTCGATATTTATTTGTGCAGAACAACACACATGGCACCATTGTTCGGGGGAATATTTGAGCTCTAAGATTTATTTGTGCAGCAACAACACTCATTGCACCATTTCTATGGACTCTTTGAAGTATTTTAAAATGCAGTACATATAGACCCTGGTAATACTTCTTACACATGTTGTGTGCTAATACATTGTTGAAACATCATTATTTGTTCGAGATCTCTGTAAGAATTGTTAAAAATTTAAGTTCTATGTGTAATATTTTGATCTTATACAGTTATTGTACTAAATTTTTTATCATCATTAACAAATTTGGGTAGAAGAAGAGCATATCTTGTACTTGCTTTGCATGAATCTTGTATTGACAGATATTTGATAGGTCTTTCATAGTGCATTTACACAAACTAAGGTGAAAATACTTAGTGGCGACTCCATGCTATTTAAATTCTTAATAAATACTAGTGTCTTAACATATATCAAGTAAGATTTGTCATTAATCTTTGCAAAGCTGGAAGGAAGAATATATTTCTTTGCCAAGGACCCTAGTAGAAGGTTATTTCTAGAGTTGGGAAAGTCTAATTCAGAAGGAAGAAGAATTTGGAAGGTTGTTGGAGATCAAGCATCAAGAAAAGAGATCTCCATTGGTGAAACTGATCAACCTATGATTGAAGATTACAATACTTTCTCAAGTGAATCTGAATCAGGTAGTCTCTTTGTTGAATTGAATTCTCCATCTAGAGAGGGGCCTTCATTTGTATTTGAAAAATTTGCTTCTCAATCTGCCCTTGTATTTTCTAAATCTGATAGAGTTTTCCAAGAAATAGAGCCTTTAGAGGGCATTCATTCTGAGAATTACATCCTTATACCACACAGACTTCTCACTCCTCATCAGTTTACATCTTCTCCGAGACACCTCCGAGAAAAAAAAATATGGCCTAGCCCCCACCAAGGCCTTTGTTTATTGTGAGCACTTTTTCCTATAGATTTCAGAGGTATGGATGGCTATCCAAATGTTTTTCCACAAGATGTAAGAAATAGATTGCCTAAGTTTCAAGAAAGTAATGCAATCACCGATGATCAACACTTCAAGCTCTTTGTCAATATGATGGAGGAATTTGAAATAGAATTTGAAGATGTGTATATTAAATTGTTTATCCATAATCTAGAAGAAGATGCAAGGGAATAGTATACATCTTTTCCAGATAATTTGATTGATTCTTGGATAGAAATGAAGAACACTTTTAGATTACAAAAGATGGAGATAAAATAGACCCTAGGTTTCTTTTATCAGAATTTGAAAATTTAAAAATAATCCTAATGAGTCTGTTCATGACTTCAATACAAGGTTCAATAAGACCCTAAATAGGTTGCCTGTGATCCTAAGGCCAAGTGATGTTTCTTGTTTGATAAAATACTCTGATGCTTTTGATAAGAAAGTTGCCTATTATTTAAGAGACAAGAACCCAACAACTTTGAGGTAGGCCTTTACCATGGCTCTGAAAATTGAGAACAACATTAAAGTAGTTGGAAAACCTCCTAAGAGGGAGGGTGTTAAACTGATCAACCTAGAGAAGCCTCAATCAAGTAAGGCTATGGATCTTGAGGAAGTTGTAAAGAATTTGGCCGGAGCTATCAAAGAAATCTCTTACAAGCTAGCAGGGTAGAGAAAGGAATTGGACAAGGTTCTCAAGGTCAACATAGGCAACAAGGACAAGACAAATTTGTAAATCATCCTAGAAATGATCGAGATCTGATGATAGAGGTAAAGGACCCATGGGAGCTAGACAACCCCAAGCTAGGGAAAGTAGAGTAGTTCCTGATCCTCTAAATTCTAGAGTTGTTGTTAAAGAGGCAAATGACATTTATTGGTGTGACAAATGTTTCTTACCCAACCTGCCATGTTAAGTAGATAAACAAGTTGAATAATTTGATGATGATGCATGCATGGTGGACTCATTGTACAAACACACAATAAGGAGCAACTTCAATGTAAGTAATGTAAGTGCAAGAACTGCTACAAGTTTTTTGGGATTTCATTCATCGGGTACCTCTTCTTCCTCCCTCTTATACTTTAGAAATAGATATGGTATAATAATTTTAACTTTATAAGAATGATTTTGAGTACCTAAGAGCTATAATGATTAAGAAGTATGATGGAGGAATCCCATCAAAAGAGGATAGACAACTATTAATGAATGTTGTTGTTGACCAAGAAAAATATTATAACACAAGAAGTAAAGATGTCAAAGGGGCAAGTCCTCAAGAAAAACCAAAAACCCAGTTCTCACCAATATCCCAAATAAAACTCCAAAGAAATATGCATCCGATAAAGGCCTTGTTGTCTCACATAGAACTGGTTTTCCCACCCATGCCCAAAATGTGAAAAATATTGTGTCATTCGATGAGTTTGTCAATATTTCTACAAACGACTTTACTTTGCCCAAATACATTCCTTATGACATTGCCCAAGTCTTGAGTCGATCAAGATTTTTTTCCCAATTGTTGAACCGCTTAGGATTCACGAGCACTAAAAGAGGGCCTTTAAATATTTAAGATTAGAAGAAGATAGGAGTACCTAAGGTAGAAATATAAATAATGTAAACACTCCTCCTCCAACCATTGCAGACCTAAAAAAACTACCAGCATTGGAGGAGATAGGTGAACCACCTGAAGTTTACTTGGGAACATCTTTGGTTGAGTCTCAATTAAATGTTGATCCATTTTTACAACACTAATTATTAAGGACATACTACTACACAATTGTATGTTTGATTCCAGAGCATCATGCAATGTTATGCCTCTAGAGGTCATGAATGAATTAGACATTAAAGTGACAAAGCACTTATGGCAAGTGTACTTTGCAATGGATTCTAGAGAGTTTCAGTTGTATGATGTGTAAAAGGTTTGGTGGTACAACTTGCATCTTATCCGGGTAAGAACTTGAAACTTGATGTTGTTATTGTTGATTTCCCTGCCAAATGTGGCATGATGTTATCAAGAATGTGGGCTACAATTGTTGGTGGAAGGGTTCGATGGATATGTCTTTTGCCACCATTCCAATTGAAGGCAACCTTGTAAAGTTATATGGAGAGAAGAAGATGTTGCACCTCATTGAAGATCTCAATAATGCTTCTTATGAAGTGTTGTATGTTGATGTAGATGCTGATAAATTTTTTGGATTTTCTAATGGAAAAGAGCACAAGATTGATCAATGTAAATGTCTTGAACAAGTAGGTTTTCCTTGGACCTTTTTATTCGATGGAGCTTGTTCCAAGTTTGGAAATGGTGCTAGTATTGTTCTTATTTCTCCAGGACAGGAAGAGTTTGTTTTTATTTCAAACTCAACTTTGAATGCACTAACAACATTGCTGAATATGAAGCAATGTTATTGGGTTTGAGAATTGCATGGAAATATGGTATAAAGGATATCATTGTCAAAGGAGATTCAAAATTTATTTTCAAGCATATTAGAAAACCATATGCTACTAAAAATCAGAGAATGAAACAATACAAGCATGTAGTTTGGGATTTGATTGAAATTTTTGACTCATTTAATATTGTATACCATGATAGAAAGTTTAATGATGTTCAAGACAAGCTAGTAGTGCTAGGATCCGATTTGTAAATTGTACAAGTATCTCCATGTTGTGAGTATTATGTTGAAATAATAGCAAGGCCATTTCTCCCTAAAAACGTTAAAAATTGGAAAATGTTCGATAATGATGCCCACGTGAAATGGTTTATGTAGAACCAAGGAAATTTTGTGACAAAAATATAGATTGGGAACCAATGGTGTGTGATGGTGAAGGAAAGTAAATTTTATTCAGAAAAGATATCATCCAATTGAAGACAAACACAATTCCCGGAGGTTTTGTGGCACTTGAATAAAAATTTGATAATGTTGATTGCATTATTAACGAAGTATGTCGGTTTTAAGAGATGTGGAAGAGCATGACCGGGAACAAAGGAAAACCACATAAAATCTGGTTATGAAGCAATCTGAGCAAGGAAGAGAAGTAGTCCTATGTTTAATTTTTGAAGAAATATCAAGATTGCCAAGCTTGGTCTTTCTCTAAGTTGAAGGCATACATGAAAGATTTTTTCCAACATGAAATTCCTCTTGAATCTAATGCCAAGCCTTTTAGGAAAAAACAAATTCCAATCAATCGAGTTCCTTTCTTTGAAGATGTAAGAAGAATTGAAGAAGTTGAGGGATGGAGGGATCATTTAGGCCAAAAGGTACTCATCTTGGGTTACAAATTTAGTACATGTCAGAAAAAATAATGGTGATATAAGGTTTTGCGTAGACTTTAGGAACTTGAATAAAGCATCATTGAAAGATAATTACCCTCTTCCAAACATGGAGAATATGCTGAAATTAGTAAGCTGGTTCTCGGATTGTTATTCACTTTGGATGGTTTTTATGGCTATAATCAAGTTGTTGTGAAGGATTCAGAAAGATTAAATATTGCCTTTACCACTCCTTGGGAACTTATGTCTATGTAAGGATGCCTTTTGGCTTAATGAATGCTAGAGAAAATTTCCAAAGAGCAATGGATGTAGTGTTTTTTGGTTATATTAATGATTTCATTGTTGTTTATCAAGATGATGTAACTATGTTTTCTAGAAAAATAAATGATCACTTGCAACACTTGGAGAGAATGTTATTAAGGTGTAGAGAGTATGGCATATCATTGAATCCCAAGAAGTGCCATTTTGAAGTGAAAAAGGCAAAACTACTTGGTCACATTGTATCAAAGGAAGGGGTCATGATTGATCCCAAGAGAGTGGAAGCCATCAACAAGGTTCCAATTTTGAGAAATAAGAAGGGATTTCAATCCTTATTTGGACAAATAAATTGTATCAGAAGATTTGTGTCTAACTTTGCTGAGCTGAGCTTCCCCATTACTAGCATGCTGAAGAAGGACCAAGTTATCAAATGGGAAGAAGCTTCCATTCAAGCTTTCAATGGGATCAAAGAAGCATTAAATCATTCCCCTATTTTGGAAACTCTAAATTACAAGAATCCTTTTCAAATGTTTTCTTTTTCTTTAGAAAACACTATTGCATTTTTCTTGTTGCAGAAGGATGATGAAGGGGATGAGGGACTAATTTCCTTTTTCACTAAGGAATGCAAGGAATTGAGTTTAAGTAAACCATCATGGAGATGCAAGCATTTTCCTTCGTGAAAGAAAAAAATGTTTTCAGAGCTTACATCTTGAGCTCTAAAGTTGTTTCTTATGTTCCCACACCATGGTGAAAGATATCTTATCGATATGGCGGTCTCAAGAAAAAGATGCAGATGGGTAAACAAGTTGTAGGAATATGACATGGATATCCAAACCATGAAACTAGCTAACCTTATGGCTAAGAGAAACTTGCAAACTGTTGAGGTGAATGAAGTAGAAGGAGAAAGGGTGGATGTCCTTGAAAACCCGGTAACCTCGAATGTTACAAGGATATAATATTTTATCTCGACATATATGCTGACCTAAACATTCGAGTAAAAATAAGAAAAGATATCTTAAGTTAGCCTCTCAAAATATGTCATCACCGATTTTGGGTTGTCTTGGAAGAACCCATAAGGAGTGCTCTTAAGATGCATTGTTGAGGATTAAGCCCCAAAGGTAATTACTAATCTCCATGGAGGCGTTTGTGGGACATTTTTGGAAGAGTTACATTACATAAAATCTTGAGGGCTAGTTATTGGTGGCCAAATCTCTTCAAAGATACAACTCTATTGGTTAGGAAATGTGAAATTTGCCAAGCATTTTCTGGAAGAATGAAAGCTTGTGCTCCCTTCCTTTGCATTCTATGTCAATTAAAGCCCCATTTAAGAAATGGGGAATGGATTTCATTTTTGAGATTTCAAATCCTTCCAAAGTGCTAGTCATAAAAGGATTCTTGTAGCCACCGATTATTTCACTAAGTGGGTGGTAGCAATCCCCACTAAGAAATCAACACACAAAGTTATCATGGACTTCATGATGAATCAAATCGTATGCAGATTTGGAGTGCAAGCTAATATTCTTGTTGATAATGCCATTAGTTTCAGAGCCAAACCTTTGGTGGAAATTTGCAAAGGGTATGCAATCAATTTGACATATGCTTCTATCTACAATCCCCAAGGAAATGGAGAAGTTGAGTCCAAAGAATAAAAATTTGTCAAAGATCATTAGAAGAACCTTGGAGCTGAAAAAAAAGAATTGGAATGAGCAACTATAGTTTGTTGTTTGGGTTGATAGAATCATTTTCAAAAGAGCTACTTTGGTAAAATCCCATTTGATTTGGTATACGGATCTCAAGCTACGCTGCCCCTTCATTTGGAAATGTCTTCGTTTCAGTTTGTTAAAAAATTGAAGATCAAGAAGTTAGTCGATAAGATGCTCAAATAAATCATATTATTGAGTTAGATGAAGAAAGAAAGGCATCCCATTAGCGGCATGTGAAGTTCAGAGAAAATTTGAAGAAGTTATTTGACAAGAAGATGACTCCAAGATCTTTCAGCATTGGGGATCTTGTCCTATTATGGGATAACAATCATGAAGATAAGGGTAAGCATGGTAAATTAGATACATTGTGGATAGGCCCTTATTCAATTGAAATTTGAAATGGTGAAAATACCTTATTCCTAAAAGACTTAGAAGGCCAAATTATTGAATTTCCTATTAATGGCGGTGTATTTGAAACATTTCCTTAATTGATTTCTCAAAATCAAGGTATACTCCATTATACAAAGGTGTGTATTTTGGTTTCTTTCTACTTTTATGTTTTTCTATTTTCGATTTCCCTGGTCCTTGGCGGCCGTTTTGTTGGTTTCTTAGTTCATCCTTTGGGGATTTTTTATTATTGTTCTATTTTGCATGCTTATTCTTTGAGTTCGGTACCCCATGGTTTGTTTTTGGCACTTGGTCCGCTATTTTTCTTGAGGCACTCACAGGAGTGCCCATCCCCAAGTCAAAGCTGATGTTGGTGCTTAATTTGATCTCACCTCGTGTATCCTTGAAATTCTTCAATTTGTGGGATATGTCATCTTTTCTATCTACTCGTATTGATGCATGAAAAATTTGTCCTTCATTTGGTTGCCATGATCAGTCCCTTCCTTTGGTTGAGGATCACTTTAAATCCAAAGTTTGTTTTCCGTTCCTCTGTCCATGTGAATGATTTGTAACTTGGGCATAAAATCAAGTTTTTTTCCTTCCTTCCATTCTTCCACAGTCACATTTTATTTTCCCTATGATTTTTTGTCCCAATATCGTGGAAACGTGATTGGATGTAGCTCGTTGGATCACATTTGGGCCTTATATCATTTCCAAAATATCTCATGTCCTTAAATAAGGATTCATGTATGGGTGCTAATGGTGATTTTCCTACATTTTACAATTTGACGAGTGTGTTTTTCCCTGTCAAATTTGCATCTCAGCATCTTTGGAAACATGGTCCATTCTAGTTGGATGTGGCTTGGTGGGGAACTTTAAAACTCTAAAGGGCCTGATTTAACTCAAAGCTTGTCCATGTGGAGGGCAAACGCTCATCTAAAAATTTGCATTTTGGTTTGACCCTGGAGTTGCGCCGGGGAGACATGTGGAGGTTTCTATTGTCTTGCCTAGACTTAGATATTTTTTTCATATTGCTGCTTTGTAGCTTTGGCATACCATGGACACATGGAGGGATGATGTTCATTTGAGGATCTGTCTGTGCTCCCACCTTAACAACGGTTGCATCACGAGACACACATGGAGGATTCCGCTAACTTTGATCTATACTTAAACTTTTCAAAGTAATTTTCTAAGGCCCGGGACACGTGGAGGGACCGCACCTGTTTAGGGACTCCAGCACCTAAATTTTATTTTGAAGAAGCGCTAGGGGGACACTTGGAGGCTTCCGCTCACTCTTCCCTTTCTTGGACTTTTCAATTGCCAAGGAAAACTATCTCGGACCCTAGACACATGGTGCCTTTCATGATCCTTCAATTTTTTTAACAAATCTACTAGTCTAAAACACGTGGTGAGTCCGTACTTGTTTGGGGTCTCTGATTTTGGGGACCATCTCAAAGTGCGCATTGAGACATGTGGAGGCTTTCGTTGGCTCCTTTTTATACTGAGACTTTTTCAAAGGCCAAAAGACATTTTTCTTGGGCCCAGGGCACATGGAAGGCCCATGCTTATTTGGAAACTTTCCACTTTACCTCACCTTTGCATTTGTGCCAAGAAAACATGTGGATGGCTCTAATCTAGAGTTGAGAAGGGCTTAATCACTTGTTCTTTATGCATTTCACCTGCTTTTTTCGCCATTCTTGCTCCAAGACTCTGGAGATGTGAATACGCACTATTTTTCATCATTTTTATGAAATTCCTTGTCATTTTTGTCTACAAAGTGTCATTGAATGGATTTAGAACTTAATTTGTGAGTCCAAGGATTGTTAAGGTTGATATTTTGAAATTGGAATTTCTCAGGCACTTGCAAAAACATGAATTACCAGAGAAGATGGATGTGGGGAAGAGTTGCAGAGGAAAGAGAGGGAAAAGGATGAAATGATGGAGGTTGTAGGTGTAAAAGATGAAAAAGGTGTTGCCTTGAGAGCGAAAAATATTACCTGTTAGATCCAGCTGCAGAGCCTCTGGAGAATGATTAAAATGGGGATTTCTCGCATGACATAATCAAAATGAATAGATGGAGTTCAAAAATTTGTGGCATAAAGCATCCTAGCCATAAGTTGAGGTTCTAAGAAATGTGATCAGTTCATAATTGGTCCACCTGGCAGCTTTCGGATCTGAATTTGTTAAACGTCAATTTATGAGGAAAATTGGTAACAAGCAAAGGTGCCTCTAATATTATTCTTTTTGGGGGGAAAATTTGGTATGAGTTAGCAAGTGAAATGTATAAATGCAATGAGAATACTCTTAAAAATGGTCAGGGGTTGAATTCTTAAGAGAAAATTTGAGAGAGCCTATCTTCCTATGAGACCAATCCAAGAAACCTGTTAATTTCATGTGTTTTAGATTTCACTCACATCAAGTTGGTTGCGAGTGTACAACCATTGAAAATCTTTGAGACCTGCTCAAATACATGTTCCTCTTGATGAATCTAATAAATTTTGAGTTAATTTGTGTCAATTTTGGAGTAATTTATGTCTACTGTGTTTTTTAATGTCTACTAGTAGTTTTTCTTATTCCTATTGCAATCTTGTGTTAAAGTCCCTCCGAATCACACAGGATCTTGTCCCTATGACAGTTTAGTGGAATTTTCAATTTCATTTCAAGAAGATCCTTCATCCTGTGATGAGATAAACAAAATTAAAATCACTTCATTGTCATTTGTTGATAAAGATTGTTTGTAATCCTTTGAGTGTATCTTAGGTGTGAGGAACCAGGGGTCTTTGATGTTTAATTGAGTCTTTTAACTCGAGCCTTCGTGCTAGATTCTCAAATATTGTGTGAAACCGCAAATATTGGCCGCCATTTATGCACACCTTCCGGTTAAAGGAATATCTTAGTTATTTCAAGCTTTCTGTCATTTATCTTTCCAATTGTTGTGAATTCTCTCAAAGATCTGGTATAATCAACTTTATCCTGCTTAATCTCCCACCAAAATTATTCAAAAACCATGAATCCATCCTGAACTACCCCTATTTTCCTTGTATATCCACAAAGGAACAAAATCTATTTACTAAAATATGCAAAACAATCAGGATTTCATAATGTCTTCAATAACCTTAGCATTGTTTTAAAAGTATCTCCATCTTTTAAAAGTAAAGACTCGTGAGAGTTAAATTATGGAGTATTGATCATAATTTCCTAGGTTTTCTTCATGAAATTTGTGTAAAAGAAGGATATCTCCATCTACTTCATCAAAAATAGGTTACACTAGGGGTCATCTCACCCTGGTTGAAGAAGAACAACCTAAAGTAGTGAGGATAGGTCAAATCTGCTTGAAGGTGCTATCCATCTCTCCACAATTTGAGTAAAATAGGGGCCGTTCTCATCCCTAGACAGTAAAACGACATACATTATGATCTACTAGTCTCTAAGCTCCATGTCAAATTTGTGATGCTACTCACTTGAAAAGGAGAAAAATTGGATAACAACACTGTGGTGTCGCGTTTCCAGGGGATAATTTGAGCTCCGAGATTTATTTATGCGGAAACAAAACTCGTGAAAGCACAATTGGCAAGGAATATTTGAGCTCGAGATTTATTTGTCCGGTAAGAATAACACTCATGGCGCCGTTGTCGGGACTCTTTGAAGTATTTTACGAATGTAGTATATAAAGACCTTGTAATACTTCTTACATGTGTTGTGTGCTAATAAATTGCTGAAACATCATCATTTGTTCAAATATGTAAGAATTGTTCAAATTTTTTGAGTTCGAGTGCAATATTTCCAACTTATACAGTTATTGCACTAAAGTTTGTATCATCATTAACAAATTTGGGTAGAAGAAGAGCATATATTGTAAGCTTTACATGAATATGGAATTGACAAATATTTGATAGGTCTTTAATAGTGCATTTGCACAAAATAAAGTGAAACTCCTTAAGTAACGACTCCGTGCTATTTAAATTCTTAATAAATACCAATGTCTTAACATATATCAAGTAAGATTTGTCATTAATCTCTGCAAATCTATAAGGAAGAATATATTTCCATTCCAAGGACCCTAGTAGAAGGTTATTTCAAGAGTTAGGAAAGTCTAATTCTGAAGGAAGAAGAATTTGTAAGGTTGTTGGAGAGCAAGCGTTAAGAAAATAGATCTCCATTGGTGAAACTTATCAGTGTTAGAAATATTTTAATATTGTGAACATTATTATTATTGTGCAAATAATGAGTTGGTGACAACTCGTAGAGATCTCTTAGAGAGATTCTAGGTTTGTTGAGTAAGAATAGGTATTGGGAGAGATTTGTGGGATGCTGAGTGATATGTGGGATGAGTGTTGACTCCTAGAATCAAGGAGATCAAACTCTATATATGTAACCTCTACCTGTGAATAATATATCCCGAATCATTTGAATCTATAATATCATTATTCGGTGTACTTTCTCTGTGCAAAACTTGTTGATTGCTATGATTTGGTATCAGAGCAGGAATGGTAGTTCTATGTGATTTTTATATTGCCTTGCTTTATGATTATCATCTACTTTTTTGCAATTTCTTGAATCTGTTAGAACTGCTCTAAAGAACATGTCGTAATTTCTATATTACGATCTGGGTTTCTCTAATTTTTAATGGGTTCATAGAGTTGTTTTTAAGAAAAATACTATCCGAATTTCAGCTGAACCCACATTCTAGATGTGGAGAAATGTGGAAAATACGAAAGGGATTTTATGTTGATTTTTTCCCTTACGGCCTGCTGTAACAATTATGGAGTATATTTTCAATATGTTCAAGAAGTTTTAACATTATTTACGGTTCTTTTGGTGCCTGATTTGACTGTCATAGATCTCCAGATCTATTTTCTTGTGTTAAGGAACCTTACGAATCCGATATATGATGATGGGTCTGAGATACAGAAGCTGCTACTAGTGATCATCTTCCTGCATTTTTTTACATTGGACTGATCTCCATTTACAGCCCATCCGCAGATCTGGTCTACACAGGAGATTCGTGGAATTACATGCAATTCAGCGCCTGATAAAACAATTATTTGTCCCATGAAAGTGTTGCCGTTTTGGATCTGCTGTCGGTTTGGATCTGCACATTGATCTGCTGAGGACTGATCCATGCATGCATGCTCATTGGAGCTCGCTCACTAGAAGCCTACCAACCATGGCCAGCACCAAAGACCGCCTTCTAACACCAGCGTAAGGATTTTTTCATTCTTTATGGGATCAATCTGTTATGCCCATAAGCTAAGACCGTAATAGTTTCTACGTGTCTTCCTTCCATCAAGTTTATGGTTGAGTTCAAATAAAGTTTATAATTTCCTTATGTTTAGGTATTAGTATAGTTTGAGTGATGTAATAGTGAGTCTATTTGATGGCTTAATTTTTTGTCCTTTAGCTATATTAATCATAGTTAATATAGTCTTCAAAATACCAAGTCAAAATTGGATCTAATTGGTCTAAGTCATTTTATGTGTGTCATAGTAAAAAGTAATATCTAATTACTTTTTAAATGTTATTGTCGTTTTGTCTAGTGTAGTAAGTCAAAGCGTCAATCTAGTCAGTATCGTCAAGACGTTAAAAGAATTTTAACAGTGTCAAAATTTTAAATTGTTTGTAAAAAGGGTGTATTTTCGGTTGAAACCGACACCTATTTGTGTCAAATTGTGGAGAGTCATAATGGATAAATTGGGTTATGTTGAAAAATTTGATGGAAAGGATTTTCACACTTGGCAAGTATGAACTCAGTTGACACTCATTAACAAAGATTTGTGGGAAGTTGCGGATGGAACATTCAAGAAACCAACCGATGCTGATGAAGCAACCAAATGGGAGAGTAGAGATCGTAAAGCAACAGCAATCATTGGACTTGGATTGTCTGATGCATATTTGCATCATATAGACCTTTCAAAAAGTTCAAATTTCATTTGGACAACATCAACAAGTTGTTTGGATCCCAAACCAGGAAGCGCATTTGACCTTGAAGGAAGTGTCTTTTGGACTCAAGATGGATGAAGGAGAAAACATGGTACAACATATAAGTAAGTTTTGGTCTATTTTGAATCAATTATTAGGGATACCGTGATTGAAAATTACAATACTTCTTTAAATGAATCTGAATTAGGTAGTCTCTTTATTTAATTGAATTCTCTATATTGAGAGGGGCATTCATTTGTATTTTAAAAATTTACTTCTCAATTTTCCCCTCTATTATCCAAATATGATAAAGTTTTCCAAGAAACAGAGCCTTTAGAGGGCATTCATTCGAGAATTACATCCTTTTACCACACATACTTCTCACTCCTCATCAATTTCCATCACCCTCGAGATCACCTCCCAAAACAATATGGCCTAGCTCCCGCCTGCACTCTCATTTGTTGTTGTGAACACTTTTGGTCCTAAATATTTTAGAGGTATGGCTGGATATCCAAATGTTGTGCCATTATATGTAAGAAATATATTTCCTAAATTTCAAGGAAATAATGCAATCACCGGTGATCAAGCAATTAAAGGTATTTGTCAATATGATGGAGGAATTTGAAATATAATTTTAGATGTGTACATTAAATTGTTTATCCATAGTATAGAAGAAGATGCAAGGCGCTTGTATAAATCTTTTCCAGATAATTCCATTGATTCTTGGATAGAATCAAGAACGCTTTAAGATTACAATATGGTGATAAAACAGACCTAGGTTTATTTTATCGGAATTTGAAAATATAAAAAGAATCCTAATGAGTATGTTCATGACTTCAATACAACATTCAATAAGACCCTAAATAGGCTATCCTGTGATCCTAAGGCCAAGTGATGTTTCTTGTTTGATAAAATAATCTAATGCTTTTGATAAGAAATTTGCCTATTATTTAAGAGATAAGAACCCAACAACATTGAGGCGTGCTTTTACCATGGCTCGCAAATTGAGAATAACATCAAGCGGTTGGAAAACATCAGAAGAGGGAGGGTGTTAAATTGATCAACCCAGAGAAGCCTTAATCAAGTAAGGTTGTGGATCTTGAGGAAGTTGTAAAGACTTTGGTCGGAGCTATCAAAGAAATATCTTACAAGCTAGCTAGGGAAGAGAAAGGAATTAGACAAGGTTCTCAAGGTCAACATAGGCAAATAGGAAAAGATAGATTTGAAAATCATCCTAGAAATGATCATATATTTAATTACGAGGTAAAGAACCCATAAGTAGCTAGACAATCCCAAGCTAGGGAAAGTAGAGTAGTGCCTCGATCCTCTCGAATACCAAATTTGTTATTGTGAAGAGACAAATGAAATTTACTAGTGTGACAAATGTTTCTTACCCCACCCTCCATGTGAAGTAGATCAACAAGTTGAATAATTTAACGATGATGATGCATGCATGGTGGACTTCTCTACAAGCTCACAAAGAAGGAGAAACTTCAATCAAATAGTAAATGCAAGAACTGCTACAATTTTTTGGGATTGCATTCACTGGTACCTCTTATTCCTCCCTCACATACTTAGAAATAGATATGGTACAAGATTTTGAACATCCTAATAATGATATTGAGTACCTAAGATCTCTAATGATTAAGAAGTATGATGGAGGAATCCCATCGAAGAGGATAGACAACTGTTAATGAATGTTGTTGTTGGCCAAGAAAAAGATTATAACAGGAAGAAGTAAAGTTGTCAAAGGGGTAGGGCCTCAAGCCAAACCAAAACCCTAGTTCTCACCAATATCCCAAAAGAAACTCCGAACAAAGATGCATCCGACAAAGGCCTTGTTGTCTCAAGTAGAACTGGTGTTCCCACCCATGCCCAAAATGTGAAAAATCTTGTGGCATCCGATGAGTTTGTCAATATTTCTTCCAAATGTTTCTTTTCCCAAATACATTCCTTATGACATTGCCCAAGTCTTGAGTCGATCAATATTTTTCTCCCAATTGTTGAACCGCTTAGGATTCTGAGCACGAAAAGAGGGCCTTTGAATATTTAAGATTGGAAGAAGATAGGAGTACCCAAGGTAGAAATATAAATAATGTAAACACTCCTCCAACCATTACAGACCTAGAAAAACCACCAACATTGGAGGAGATAGGTGAACCACCTGAAGTTTACTTGGGAACATCTTTGGTTGAGTCTCAATTAAATGTTGATCCATTTTTTACAACACTGATTATTAAGGACAGACTACTGCACAATTGTATGTTTGATTCCAAAGCATCATGCAATGTTATGCCTCTAGAGGTCATGAATGAATTGAACATTAAAGTGACAATAGCTTATGGCAAGTGTACTGCAATGGATTCTAGAGAGGTGCCAGGTTGTAGGAGGATGTGTAAAAGGTTTGTGGTAGAACTTCGGCTTATCCGGGTAAGAAATTGAAACTTGTTATTGTTATTGTTGATTGCCCTACCAAATGGGGCATGTTGTTATCAAGAAAGTGGGCTGCAAGTGTTGGTGGAAGTTTTTAGATGGATGTATTTTTCCACAATTCCAATTAAAGGCAGCCTTGTAAAGCTATATGGAGAGAAGAAGATGTTACACCTCATTCAAGATCTCAATAATGCTTCTTATAAAGTGTTATATGTTGATGTAGATATTGGTAAATTTTTTGGATTTGCTAATGGCAAAGAGCACAAGATTAATCAATGTAAATGTCTTGAACAAGTAGGTTTTCTTGGACCTTGTTATTCGAAATGGTGTTGGTATTGTTCTTATTTATCAGTGCCAGAAGAGTTTGTTTTTTATTTCAAACTCAAATTTGAATGCACTAACAACAATGCTGAATATGAAGCACTATTATTGGGTTTGAGAATTGAATGGAAATATGGTATAAAGGATATCATTGTGAAAGGAGATTCGAATTGATTATCAAGCAAATTAGAAAACAATATGGTACTAAATATCCAAGAATGAAATAATACAAGCATGCAAAGTGTGGTATTTGATTAAATTTTTGACTCATTTAATATTGTGTACCATGATAGAAATTTTAATGTTGTTGAAGAAAAATTATGAGTGCTAGGATCGTGATTTGGAAATTGTACAATATCTCCATTTTGTGAGTATAATGTTGAAATACTAACAAGGCCATTTCTTCCTGACAATGTTAAAAATTGGAAATTGTTCGATGATGATGCCAGGTGAAAAGCTTTATGCAGAACAATGGTGAGTTTTCTTACCTAAATATAGATTGGGAAGTAATGGTGTGTGCTAGTGAAGGAAAGGAAACTTTATTTGGCAAAGACATCATCCAGCTGAAGAAAAACATGATTCCCAGAGGTTTGGTGGCACTTGAATCAAATTTGATAATGTTGATTGCATTATTAACATAAGTATGTCAGTTTCAAGAGATGTGGAAGAACATGACCAGAACAATGGAAAACCACGTAAAATCTGGTTATGAAGCAATCTGAGAAAGGAAGAGAAGTAGTCCTATGTTTAACTGTTTAAGAAATATCAAGAATGCCTAGGTTGGTCTTTCTCTTAGTTAAAGGCATACAGAAATATTTTTTCCAACATGAAATTTCTCTTGAATCTAATGCCAAGCCTTTTAGGAAAAAACATAGGGCAATCAATCCGCTCCTTTCTTTCTAGATGGAAGAAGAATTGATGAATTTGAGGAATGGAGGGATCATTTAGCCCACAAGGTACTAATCTTGGGTTAAAAATTTAGTACCTGTTAGAAAAAAGAATGGTGATATAAGGTTGTGCGTAGAATTTAGGAACTTGAATAAAGCATCATTGAAAGATAATTACCCTTTTCCAAACATGGAGAATATGCTACAATTAGTAGCTGGTTCTAAATTGTTGTTCACTTTGGATGGTTTCTCTGGCTATAATCAAGTTGTTGTGAAGGAGTCAGAAATAATAAAGACTTCCTTTACCACTCCTTGGGGAACTTATGTCTATATCAGGATGCCTTTTGGCTTAATGAATGTTGGAGAAACTTTCCAAAGAGAAATGGATGTAGCATTTGCTAGTTATATTAATAATTTAATTGTTTTTTATCAAGATGATGTAACTGTGTTTTCTAGGAAAAAAATGATCACTTGAAATAATTGGAGAGAATGTTATTAAGGTGTAGAGAGTATGGCATATCATTGAATCCCAAGAAGTCCCATTTTGGACTGCAAAAGGCAAGGCTACTTGTTCATATTGTATCAAAGGAAGGGGTCCTAATTGATCCCGAGATAGTGGAAGCCATCAAGAAGGTTCCATTTTCGAGAACTAAGAAGGGATTTCAATCCTTCTTTGAAAAAATAAACTTTATCGGAAGATTTATGTCTAAGTTTCTTTGAGTTGACCTTCCCCATTACTAACATGTTGAAGAAGGACCAAGTTATCAAATGGGAAGAAGCTTCCATTCAAGCTTTCAATGGGATCAAAGAAGCATTAAAGCATGCCCATGTTTTGAAACCTCTAAATTACAAGAAGACTTTTCAATTGTTTTCTTTTTCTTTAGAAACTACCATTGCATTTATCTTGTTGTAGAAGGATTATGAAGGGGATGATAGACTAATTGCCCTTTTTAGTAAGGCATTACAAGGAGTTGAGTTGAAGTACACAATCATGGAGAAGCAAGAATTTTCCTTGGTGAAAGCAATGATTTTTTTCAAACCTTACATCTTGAGATCTAAAGTTATTGCTCATGTTTCCCACACGATGGTGAAATATATCTTATCGAGAGATGGAGGTCTCAAGAAAAATATGCGATAGATGGGTAAACAAGTTGTAGGAATATGACATGGATATCCAAACCACGAAATTAATAATATATTTGGGCCTAGTTAAGCTTATGGCTAAGAGAAACTTGCAAATATTGAGGTGAATGAAGTAGAAGGAGAAAGGGTGGATGTCCTTAAAATTTGGTAAGCTCGAATGTTACAAAGATATAATATTTTATCTCGGACATTTATGCCGACTGAACATTTAAGTAAAAATTAGAAAATATCTATTAAGTTAGCCTCTCAAATATATCATTATTACTTTTGGGTTAGCTTGGAAGAACCCAAAGGGAGTGCTCTTAATATGCATTGCTAAGGATGAAGCCCCAAGGTAATTTCTGATCTCCATGGAGGAATTTGTCGAGGACATTTTGTTTGAAGAGTTACAACACATAAAATCTTGAGGGTTGGTTATCGGTGGCCAAATCGCTTCAAAGATACAACTCTATTGGTTAGGAAATGTGAATGTTGTCAGCATTTTCTTGAAGAATGAAAGCTTCGTGCTCTCTTCCTTTGCATCATGTGTCAATTGAAGCCCCATTTAAGCAATGGGAAATGGATTTCATTGGCGAGATTTCAGATCCTTCCAGTGCTGGTCATAAAAGGATTCTTTTAGCCATTGATTATTTCACTAAGTGGGTGGTACCAATATCCACCAAGTTATCATGGACTTCATGTCGAATCAAATCATATGCAGATTTGGAGTGCAGCTAAGATTGTTGTTGATAATGCCATGAGTTTAAGAGCCGATCTTTGGTGGAAATGTGCAAAGGGTATGGAATCAAATTGACATATGTTTCTAACTACAATCCCCATGGAAATGGAAAAGATGAGTGTAGAATAATTTTTTTTTTGAAGATAATTAGAAGAACCTTGGAGCTGAAAAAAAAAGTGGGATGAGCAATGAGTTTTTTTTTGGCCTGATGCAGTAATCACTATAAAAAGATATATTGGTAAAAGCCCATTTGATTTGGTATATGTAACTCAAGCTTTTCTGCCCCTTAATTTGCAATTGTCTTCATTTCAGTTTGTTCAACAAATTAAAGATCAAGAAGTTAGTCCATATCATGCTCAAATCAATCAGATTATTGAGTTAGATGAAGAAAGAAGGGCATTCCATCGATTGGCATGTGAAGTTCATAGAAAATTTGAAGAATTTATTTAACAAGAAGGTGACTCAAAGAGATTTCAACATTCGAGATCTTGTTCTATTATGGTATAACAATCATGAAGATAAGGGAAATCATTATAACTTTGATACATTATTGATAGGCCCTTATTCAATTGAAATTTGAATTGGTGAAAATACCTTCTTCCTAAAAGAATTAGAAGGGGAACTTCTTGAATTTCTGTTAATGGCAGGCATTTGAAACATTTCCTTGATTGATTTTCGTAATCAAGGTATACTCCATTATCATAAAGTGTATAGTATTTTGGTTTCTTTCTACATTCATGTTTTTTTTTTGCTTTTGTTTATCCTGGTCCTTGGTCGCCATATTTTTGGTTTCTCATTTCGTCCTTGGGGAGTTGATTATTATTGTTCTACTCTGCATGCTTATTATTTGACTCCATTGACCCATGGGTTGTTTTTGGCAATTGGTCTTCTTTTTGTTCTTGTGGCACTCAAAGGGGAGTGCCCATCCCGAGTTGGAGCTGATGTTGGTGCTTAATTTGATCTCGCCCCGTTTGTCCTTGAAATTCTTCAATTTGCGGGCTCTGTTGTCTTTTCTATCTCCCTGTATTGATGCATGAATTTTTTTCCTCCATTTGGTTGCCATGATCAATCCCTTCCTTTGGTCGAGGATCACTTTAAATACAATTTTTTTTTCCGTTCCTCTGTCCATGTTAATGATTTGTAACTTGGGCGTAAAATTGGGTTTTTTCCTTCCTTCCATTCTTCCCATGATCACGTTTTGTTTTCCCTATCAATTTTTGTCCCAATATTTGTGGAAACATGATTAGATATAGCTCGTTGGATCACATTTGGGCCTTATATCATTTCCAAATTCTCTATCCTAAAAGAAGGATTCATTTTCGGGTGCGAATGGTGATTTTCTTGCATTTTACGGTTTGACGGGTGTGTTTTCCCCATCAAATTTACATCTCAAAGATTCAGTGGAAACATGGACCATTCTAGTTGGATACGGCTCGGTAGGGCACTTTGAAACTTTAATGGTCGATTCAACTCAAAGCTTGTCCACGTGGAGGGCCGGCGCTCATCTGAAAATTTGCATTATGGTTTGACCTCAGAGTTGTGTTGGGGATACACTTGGAGGTTTTCATTCTCTTTCCTAGACTTAGACATTTTTTTCATACGTCCTGGTGTAGCTTTTGCATATGATGGACATGTGGAGGGATGTCGCTCATTTGAGGCTCTAGCTGGTGGTCCCACCTTAATAGTTACGTTAGGGAGACACGTGGACGATTCCATTGGGTTTGCGCTACACTTAAAATTTTCAAAGTAATTTTCTAAGGCACGGGAAATGTGGAGGGACCGCACTGTTTAGGGACCGGCACATAAATTTTAGTTTGAAGAAGTGTCGAGGAGGACACTTGAGGCTTCTCGCTCACTCGCCCTTGCTTGGACTTTTCAACTGCTAAGGAAAACTATCTCGGAGCCTAGACAGATGGTGCCTTCTCGCTGATCCTTAAATTTTTTTAACAACTCTACCGGTCGAAACACGTGGTGAGCCCGCGCTTCTTCAGGGTCTCCACTTTTAGGGACCACCTCAATGTGCACCATTTAGACATGTGGAGGCTTCTTCTAGCTCCTTTTTATATTGAGACTTTTTCAAAGGCCAAAAGGCATTTTTCTTGGGCCCATGGCACATGGAAGGCCCACGCTTATTTGGAAACTTTCCACTTTACCTCACCTTTCGATTCCACAAAGAAAACACATGGATGACTCTAATCTAGAGTTGAGAAGGGGTATAATCATTGGTTGTTGTGCATTTCCCATGGTTTTCCTGCCATTTTGCTCCAAAACTCTAGGAGATGTGAATACGCATTGTTTTTCATCATTTTGATGAAATTCCTTGTTGTTTTTGTCCACGCAAAGTGCCATTGAATGGATTTAGAACTTAATTTTTGAGTTCAAGTATTGTTAAGGTTGATATTTTGAAATTGGAATTTCTCGGGCACTTACAAAAAAATGAATTACCAGAGAAGATGGATGTGGGGAAAAGTTGTGGAGGAAAGAGAGGGAAAAGAATGAAATGATGGAGGTTGTAGGGTAAGTGCAGGAAGTTGATGGACAAATATAGGGTCATCCGTGGACATCATATTGCAAATAACAACATAATATCAACTTGTAGGGATTATTAGCAATACATACACTCAAAATTAGACAAAATTATATTAATATGAATCGTAGCATCCAGAATCTAGTTTCTAAAATACTAATTTTTGTAAAAAATGGACAAGATTAGCTATATTAAACACTCAAAATTCAATGACTTGGTATTTTTGTTTAAAAACACCGATAAGATTATAGTCCGTTTGCCCACAATTTGGATGACCAAAAATTGATATATATTTTTCTCCTTTGGTGAGAAGTTAGATGCCACTATCTATCTTGGGATGGATTTTATTTTGTATTTTTTTGAGTAATATTTTATTTTTTATGATTTTTTCCGTGAAAGTGGTATGAAAACATAAAGAAAACAGAGCACTTTCCGTTTGCCCGCCATAACTTCATCAAAAAAATATTGAAATCAAATAAATTTTTTTTTGAACATGTATATAATTTCACCATGGTTGGGATGGTATAATTTTTATCACATTCTGATAAGTGAAACAAATTTTGCAGTCTTAAACGTAGACATAAACATTCACGGGAAAAAGTGTCTTAAAGACCTACTATTAGTAAAAAATTATAAAATGATATTTATCCTATTCTATTCTTTTTAAAATCAGTATTTCTACAAAGCTAATAGTCTCCTCTACGCAATGGTACAATTTTTATGACGTATTTTTTAATTTTTGGCATGGTTCAAGTCTGTGGAAGACTAAATTTGATGTTTTGCTGTTTTTAATGTAAAATTGAGGATTTGATGTCCACTTAATTGTCCCCCAACTTGGTGCACTTACCCCCGTAGGTGAAAAATATGAAAAAGGTGTTGCCTTGAGCGTGAAAAGAATTACCCATCGAGATATGGCTATACAAAGCTCTTCAGGAGGATGATTAAAATAGGGATTTATTGCACTACGTGTAATCAAAATGATTAGAAGGCCTTCTAAAAAGTTGTGGCATGGCATCTTAGACATTATTTCAAGGTCCGAGAAATGTGATCAGTTCATAATTGGTCCACCTAGCAGCTTTTGGATGTGAATTTGATAAACATCACTTTTTGAGGAAAATTGGTAACAAGAAAAGGTCCCTCAAATATTATTCTTTTTTGGGGGAAATTTGGGATGAGTGAGCAAGTGAAATGTATAAATGCAATGAGAATACTCTTGTAAATGGTCAGGGGTTGAATTCTTAAGAGAAAATTTGAGAGAGCCCATCTTCCGAGAGTCCAATCCGAGAAACACAGTTAATTTCATATGTTTTATATTTCACTCACGTCAAGTAGGTTGTAGTATGACCATTGAAAATCTTTTATACTATTCAAAGAAACATTCCTTCGCTAATGAATCTAATCAATTTTGAGTTAATTTGTGTCAATCTTGGAGCAATTTGTGTCTTCTTTGTTTTAGAATGTCTATAAGTAGTTTTTCTTATTCCTATTGCAATCTTGTGTTAAATTCCCTCCAAATCACACATGATCTCGTCCCTATGATAGTTTAGTGGAATTTGAAATTTCATTTCAAGAAGAGCCTTCATCCTGTGATGAGATAAAAAAATTTAAAATCACTTCATTGTCATTTGTTGATAAATATTGTCTGTAAGCCTTCAAGTGTATCTTAGGCATGAGGAACTAGGGGTCTTTGATGTTTAATTGAGTCTTTTAACTCGAGCCTTCATGCTAGATTCTCAAATATTATGTGAAAATGTGCAAATATGGGCCTCCATTGATGCACACCTTCTAGTTGAAGGAATATCTTAGCTATTCCAATGCTTTCTGTCATTTAGCTTTCCAATTGTTGTGAATTCTCTCAAAGATTTGGTATAATCAATTTTATCCTTCTTAATCTCCCACCAAAATTATTCAAAAACCATAACTCCATCCTTAACTACCCCTATTTTCCCTATATATCCACAAAGGAAAAAAATCTATTTATTGAAATATGCAAAACAATCAGGATTTCATAATGTCTTCAGTAACCTTAGCCTTGCTTTTAAAGTATCTCCATCATTTAGAAGTGACAACTCGTGACAGTTAAATTATGGAGTATTGATCATACTTTCCCAAGGTTTTCTTCATGAAATTTGTGCAAAAGAAGGATATCCCCATCTCCTTCATCAAATAGAGGTTGTACCAAGGGTCCTCTAACCCTAGTTCAAGAGGCACAACCTATAGCTGAGGATAGGTTAAATCCTCTTGAAGGTTCTATCCATCTCTCCACAACTGAGTGACAAAGGGCCAATTAGATCTCATCCAAGCTCTACAAATGACATACATTATGATCTATTTATCTCTAATGTCCATGTCAAATATATATGATCTTACTTTCGGCTTGAAAAGGAGAAAAAATATGGATACCAACAACACACACCGCTTAAGTGCATAGAGGAGATGGTGCGAATGGAAATGGGCCTCTAAACTCCCGATATGACTAAATGCACTCCTAGATCATCTATACAAGAAATAGTCTTATGGTAACATTCCACTCTAGCTTTGTGTGCAGAAAAATATTCCATGCCTAAGATGACTCCATATGAACCCAAAGGAAGGATTCAAAGATCCGAGGTAGTGGTGAAGGGTCCCAAATCCACTACACACTCCTTAACTAAGGAGTCTATAGAAATTTTGGCTCCAGAAGCCATCTCAATGTCCCAACTATGACCCTACCTAACTTCCACCATCCTATAACACTCTACTAAGGATGGTGCAATAAAAGAATCAAATGAACCAAAATCAAACAATATAGAGGCAAAAATACCACCAATACTACCTATTGTCTCTATCATGGTACTCTAGTGCTTAGCTTGGCGGTTCTCGACTCGCTGCATAGATCCGATGGCTCCATGCCATATCTCCAATAGTAGGCTCTGAGATCTACATCTTACCCTTGTTACTAGGGTTATGTGGGCACTCTCTCCAATGATGTCTAGCAACGCCACAACCATAACAGCTGTTTGGTCCTCTCCAGTGGGATGCATCTCCAACTGGTACTCTAGAGGTTTGAGTTGTGGATCCCGATGACCGGGTATGGACTATTGGGGTCTCTACTAATGAGCTGATGCTTGACTAAGATATCGGTGCACCATGTGTCCTAATGGGACCTTTAGGGAGAGGCCCCATACTCCACCCTCTCTCTGCATCAAATATTTGAGGATGTCACGTAAGGTGGGAGGGTCTCTAAAAATGATGAGGTGGCTACTATGGTGGCATGAATGAATCCTATCCACGAACTCTTCCCACAACATGGAGGAGGAACTAACCCCCTCGATCTTCCATCATACATCTCTTGGATGCAGCTCGAACTCTATCTCTAGCGTGTTGCATCTTCCCCGTGTCTTCTCTACAATATAGGCCTTCTCAACGACCTCTCGCTAATGTATATGGGTAGTGAATATGCACTGTGCCAACCAAATTAAATTTCACGCCCCTGATGAACTTGTGAATCCATACCTTCTCATCCTGCATATAGTCAACGTACTGGAGTAAGTCCAAAGTGAATCTCATACTTGGCTACGGTCAAAGTTACTGACGGAGGTCATGAAACTTGTCTATCTGCTAGTGAATAAACCTCCTAGGAAAATGCCTACTCTGAAAAACTCCTCAAAATCTCCCTGTAACTATCTCCAATTCAAGATGGAGCTTCGCTCCTTAGTCCTCTACTGAGACTCCTACACCATCCCTTAGAAGATCGATCACAACATGAGCTTTTGTGTTGCTATTACAAGGGTAGATCTTGAAGCATTTGTTCAAGCTCACCAACTAGGCCTCTGCGCTTTAAAACCGTTTGTTTCCTTGAATAGTGAGATGGTCTACAATCGACATCTAACGACCCCCTAGGTCTCTCTACATGCTTCTCCCTCTGCCTAGGGCTCGAGATCTTTCCATATGTCCTAAAATCCTATCTCCATGCCCTCTCTATAGTGACTCTTCCCTAAGCGACTCTAGGCGGAATTTCTCTTCCTTATACTCCTTCCTGGTAGATGGGATGCATGGGCCTCCACTAATGGCTCCATGTCATTTCTAGCAAGTCGTCCTCCCAAGGTCCCTCGCGTATAGCAGCATTGACGTCCGAAGTGTCCGTAAAATCTGAGGTAGAAGCCGCTATAGCCTTCTCTAAAGGTGGTTTATCTAGCTCTACGTGAAAATACCCCTCGTTCGATCCACGACTCCAACACGAGATCAAGGCAAGATTTAGTTAATTGTTATAGGTCTTATTTCGAGTTTTCCATGTTTTCTAATTTATACAATTATCGAGACATAGTAGTTTTCTAGATTAAAAGAAACCAATTTCGCACTAGGTTAATAGTTAATGACTCATCTTTTCTAGGTGTGCCTAGGGGTCCAAGCTTTGAACCCATGACTCTAATACCAAATGTAACGCTCGTAAAAATGGCATTCTAGAACACACTACAACCTAACACTTAACCCGAAAATTACGACTAATTTTTTTGTTTAAGTTATAAGAAGGTTACAAGGGTATTTGACCCTTAGGGTACATTAACTTAACATACACTACTAAACTCAAATTTATTGATAGATAGGATAGGTCTAGATAAAATATTAAATTTGAAATTACTTTACCTCTAAGGTCGATTAATTAAAGGTCAACTAGGAAGGTGCCATAGTTTAATTTACTTGGTTAATTATTTTCTCTTCTTAGTTAATGTTCAATACTAATATGGTTAACCTCATGATTAAATAATTTAGTTTTATTATCCTAATAGTTTAAAGTCCTTTTATTAATTCCTACAACATACTAAGGACTAATAAGGACTTTACACTCCAAGGAAATTAAATGGCCCCATTCACCCATCTACACATACCCTTAAGGATTTAATTTAAACATTTAAAATTCATTTCCACCAAACAAAAGTAGGGTGAAACCTCTACCCTTAGATCAAAACAATCTTGGCCACTAGAACTTAGCATTCCAAACTAGCCCTAGAAATCCTTATGAATTTTTAATAAAGCCTTTCCTTCATTCTATTCTACTCATTTGGTCTATTTGTTTTGCTAAAATTGCAGGTTGGAGAGGAGGAAGCCATGGGAGCAAAAGAGGAAGAAATATGGAGGATTCTACAAGGAGATCTAGTTTAGATTAGTTTAGATTAAAGTTTTATTGTTGTTATTACTTTCATTCAAGGATTTGGACAGATTTCCTTTACCAAATTGGTTTATTTCAAGCCATTTGTATTTGGGTTTTCAAATTTGAGGAAAACCCTACCCCCTTTGTTATAAATGAAAAGAATGTTTTAAATTCACCATTTGTATGTTTTATTTCTCCAAAATCATAGGATTAATCATTGTTTACTTGTTGGTGATTTTTTATTTGAATTTTACAACTTGAAATTTAGTATAAACTAGTTAAAGTTTTAGCACAAGTGCGGATTCGAGAAGTTTTGTCATAAGTGACAAAATCGCCACCTAGAGTAGCCAATGAGTATTGGGACCGTTGCCCTATTTGGGTGATGAACCATGAACGCTGCCCTACTAAGTGGTAGTTTATAGACCACCACCTTAGCCACGATCGGTGGTTACGGGACCAAAACTCTCGCATAGGGTGGAGGTCTGTTTTCAAAAAAGAACCTAAAAACCCAAGATTTCACAAAAACTAAAAGTTACTAAATAGTGCCAAATTACATTTAGAGCTTTTTTTTTGTTCATCTATAGCTCCAGTTTTGGGATTTATTTCTATTTTTTCATTCCTTAGTTAAATCTACTCATTTAGGCATTTTCAAATCCAAAAAGGTACATCTACTTACTAGAATGATTTCATTTGTCAACTAGTCTTCTTTCAAATTCCATTATCAAATTTTTTTAAATCTACTTTTACATTGTTATCCTCTTACTACAAAATCAACATTTCCAAATGACAATAAACTTCAAATTTGTTCTCTTGTTCCCATTTTTACTACAACATACATATGTTCAAAACAACTATAACAACTTTATTTTCCATTCAAATTTACTATGTATACATTTTCAACATCTACAACTTCTATATTTCTTCTTTCTCATTTACAACATTACAACTTCACAATGAAAGTAACTTTCTTTTTCACAATGCAACTTCCAACTAAAATTTTACACAATATATCCATTTTGATTCTTTCTCTTACATAATATACAAAAATTGGAATGCAACTTCTCTCCATAAGATTATTACAAATTCTTCCACTCAAGGTGGGAAATAATACAAGAATGCATGAAAAATAAAAATACAATAATTACACATTCCTCCACCCTAAGTGGAAATGCAGAAAAAAATTCACAAAAGAAAGGTTCTCAAGGTATCCAACAAGATAGCTCCTTCAAGATTTGGTTTACTCACAACAAAATGGGGGGAGAGGCAATGCTCTCCACCCAACCAAGATATCCAATGAAGAGGAGAAGCCATCCTCTCCATTGGCCCCGAGACCCACCACATAACAATGGGAGATGATTCCAACACATGGAAACAAGAAGATTACACAACACAAACTAATATTTCAAAACCATTTCAACCACATTCAAATCAACTACAATACAATAAATAAGAACAACAAAACAACAAAAAAAGACTTAAAATGAAAGCCAAAGGAGCAAGACCTATGGGGAGGCCACTTATGCCTCCCAATGGGAATGGGTGCCCACCTTAAAGCCTCCAATGCATATCTCAAATCCCCTACATACTCTTATGCCTCCCTCAAGTACCCCTTATACCTCCCACATACTCTTATGCCTCCATCAATCTCTTATACCTCCCTCATAAAAAACAAGAAAGAAATGCAAGCATTCCTTGTACAAGGTGGAGCACCCAACCGAATCTCACACCAAACAAAAGGTAAACTCTTATACCTTGCTACATAAAATATCCTCATACTCAAAACTTAGGCAATCTACCCTCACCCAACAATCATTCCAAACAAAATAATACTCAGCACAAGAACATAAACACAAAATAAAGCATAACATAAGCAAGGTAAAGCTCTACCTTTCCATTGGAGAGTTTGTTCCAAGAGTAAATCTCAAGCTCCTCAAAACAAGAAAGCATCCAAAAGCTCCAACAATCCACAATAACTCCAAAAATCCTTTAACTCTCCAATAATGTAAGAGCACAAAATGAAGAAGCAACCCCAAACAAGGAAAATAACTTCAATAAATAGAAAAGGGAGAGAGGAGGATGATGTGGCTCCAGTAGGATGTACCCTCATTTCCTCTCCACTCCACATCACCCTAGTCAACCTCATATTCCAAAGCACAATTAATAAGTGGTTGAAGGAATGACATTTTACTTACACACACAATCTAAGCCCACACCCCCTAAGGACAAAATTTATTTCAAGAAAGGAAGTGCAATAAAATTTTTACCTTTTTATCTTCCCAAAACACCTAATGGGGTCTAATTTTTACCCCCAACCCATAGGTATGGTTGGTATAACAATTTAAGAGGTATGGGACAAGTTTGACTTGTTTCCCTTTAGGCCAAATTCGAGTTTCCCATGAAGGGTAGAGTGTACAACACTCAAGATCTCAAGCATTCAACAAACAACACAAAATCCAAGAGCAAATCAAGTCTAATAAATGAACTTCTTTTGGTCACATCTTTAATTAGTTTAGGACAAGGTTAAATTAGCTTAATTAAGACACTACAACCCATTAATAATAAAGGGTAAAATACACACACCAAAATCCAAATAAATAATACAATGAATTACATCACTAAAATCACATACTAACATCAATAAAGGAAACCAAAATAAAGGACAACACATGACCCCTTGGTCACAATTTTCCCCTAACCAAATAATTCTAACACACAAATAATTGTATGCTGCTATGGCACCCTTGTTGAATTCACCTAGAATTCCAATGTGGTTGGTCTCCAATCCCCCCGATGTTTGTTGTGAATAAATTTACTGAAAAAACTAAATACCTCCTTCAGCCTTGTGGCCACATTAGAAATATCTATAAAAAAATGTAAAATATAAATCCACGATCATCTATATACGAATCAAATATCATCTAGGAAAATACAATATCATTTACAATTTCTAGTGACATTTTTATTCAATGGTTCATCCATGTAAAAATGATCACAAAATTAGTTCAATTATCAAATCCTACTCAATGTGACAAAAATACATCGCATGTTAGAAATATATATAAATAACCATGTCAATAGCATATCAACATCAATATAAAATATCTCTAATAATCCACATGTATCATATATGAGTCGAAATCAACAACATTCCAGTATATCTAACATATAATATCATGCTAAATAAACAATCTACAATATATCCATTAGTGTTGTCGATAGTATAAAAACAATAACAAAAAGGTGTCGAGGGAAGTGGGCACTACACTCTACTACAAACACCACTTTATTGTTGAAGTGGAAGAAAACATAGAAAGCCCATACTCGTGTTGGTAAACTTCATCCCCTAATGTGTTATATACTTTTGTTTGATGAATATTCATCTACTTTGGAATTGTTATGTTGTGAAAATGTTATCACATGAATCTCAACACCCCTCGATTTGTATAAGTGTGTGTGTTTGATCCGTTTTTAGTCTTCTAGAATCGAGTATTGAAGTGTTGGTGTTATCTCTGAATCATAACATCCTATGGTTTTCAAAAGTGTGTGTGCTTGAGCTCGCGGAGTGATTGGATAACATGGGTACTATCTCTAACTTGTGGGACTTGCTTCTTTAGATAGACATCCAGAGAAAGTTGGTTCTTACTCCTAAAATACCCGCCTAATCTACTCTAATGCAAGAAAAACTATCTATCCTAATCTAAATTTTTAAGGGACTAGGGAGAGAGTGCATCAAAACAAATCCTACACTAAAGCGGTGATACACCGGAAAAGAAGAATGTGAGAGTAGTATTCTGTGTGTTAAAGTATAAGCAAAATGCAAACTAGAAGGGGTGATAACATTTCTCCACAAATCTAAAACCTACATTCACAATAATATTTCATGAACACATAATGATAATGGATCCCTGCAATAGCATAAGATAGACACAATATAAATGTAATGAGATTGAAATGGAAACAAGAATGCAAACAAACACAGCAGGGGAATATACATCCACAAACTTGCATCTATTGCTTCATAAGTATGCATACAGTTCAATCTATTACAAGATAAGGGCCTGGATCACCATGCAAGGAGTCCACTACAAGGGCCTACAGCACATTGGCTTCACAAAGCAATTTTGATAGAGTTTTCTACTTAAAAACTCTCCCTTTATAATGAGCCCAACACTCCAATTTATAGAATTTTGAGAAGAGAGAGAGAGAGGGAAAATGAGAATCCCGAAATCTATCCTTTAACCACTTGCAAGATGTAGTAAATGAAGTGAAATGATGTTTTTTTTCTTGCAAAAGGCCCCCCATACTGTCCCATAACTTGCAACAGTGAGAAATGTCAACCCATGCTTCATTGAATGCATCCCAACTACCAAATAAAATCATTGTCCTAAACTGGGAACATTTTCTACTAAATCAAAATAAATTCCTCAACAAATTCTAGATTTATTTGACCCTTTCCATCCATCTCTGAAACATGATTCTAATGGTACCAATTTTGTGTGTTTTCGTTGAGAAATGCAAAAGTTATGGCCTTTTGAGTGTGGGCAGCTATTTTGGGTCTGCCAGGCATTTTTGTCATTTAATGGACTAAACAATTACTTCATTGATCTTAATATGTTTCTTTTATTTTCATATAGCTACCCTAATCAAATTAAAGAAATCCTACTTGTGTTTATTTTTCCCACAACCATAAAATCACACATTTGGAAGTCATTTCAAACACTTCCAAGTGTTTTGCCCACTTTGTCAAATCACCAATGATTCCAACTAATCGCCGGAGATTATATATATAAACATATGAACTCTCATTTAAACGAATCCCCGGACACTAAAAAAATTCTTACACTTTTTTAGATTATGAAGACGTAATTAGATACATCTTGACACCCTTTGCATCAACATCAATCCCTTGATATCTCGTGACCAAAAATTTGATCGTAAGGCCTTTCTGCATCATTTATCATCCTTATTTTATATCATAAGTAAGGTATTAGTTTGTCTTTTTATTTCCTTGTTTTTACGTACTATTTTAAAAAACTGATCACATAATGATGAATTTAAAATACATTGTTTACATTTTATTCATACCATATTATTATATAGTAATCACTAGTCATTTCTTGAATCACTAGTGATTATCCTAAACCGCTAGAGATTCCCTTAAATTGCCCATGATTTTTTTCTTTAAGCCTTTTTTATAATATATTACATATTTTCAATCATGATCATGATATGTTTTCTTCAAATACCTAGGTTTCTAGTGTCCACCGATTCTAGATGACCGTAAACGGTGAAGCACATCCAATAAAAACATTTACATTCTCTCGATTGTCTCACAATCCTTTTCCTAGATCGATATGACATTACACAAGAGTTGAGCCTTTACACCATCACTTAAATAAAAGTGAATCCAGTTTGACATTGAGGATAAATGGAGATCATATGAGAAGAAAAAAACATCGTTGATTAGGAGTGGATCGATTACTTCAGGGATATTTATCCAACGCACACCTAGCCTTCCATATCTACTACAAAGAACAAGATCTTCCTATGCCTATGGAAGGTTGGGTTTTTTTCATCATTATATTGTTAAGATAAAAAAAATACTTTATCACATTGTATGTTTCATCTTTTACCACTAAATTTTTTAAAATTTAATTGAGATAGTGTAAAACAATCCCTTTGGGTGCCTGGATTAGACTTTTCCAAAACATTCACCTCAAATCTATCAAATATATCTCTCTTCAAATATTATGTATGCGTGTAGTTTGTCGATCAATAGCCACACATGTATTGATAAACCCTTTAATCTATTGAGTTTTTGTGGTTTTATTTAATATTGTAAGATTCAACCTTAATTCTACTACAAACACCAATTTATTATGGAATTGAAAGAAGACATCGAAAGCCCATATCTGTTTTAGTAAACTCCATCCCCTAATGTGTTCTCTATTTTTGTTTGATGAATATTCATCTACTTTGGAATTTTTATGTTGTGACAATGTTATGAACGAATTCCAGCATCCTCCGATTGTCACAAGTATGAAGTGTTGGTGTTATCTCCATTAATCGTAGTATCGTATTGTTTGCACAAGTGTGTATGCTTGAGCTCATGGTGTGACTGGATAACATGGGTACTATCTCCAAGTTTTGGGACTTTCTACTTGAGATAGACCTCCACAGAAATTTGGTTCTTTCTCCTAAACTACCTTCCAAAATCTACTCTAATATAGGAAAAAATTTCAATCCTAATCTAAATTTCCGAGGACCAGGGAGAGAGATTGCATGAAAACAAAGCCTACACTAAATCGGTGATACCTTTGGAAAAGAAGAGTGTGAGAGAGTCTTCCAATGTGTGAAAAGAAGCAAAATGCAAACTAGAAAGGGTGATAAACCAGTCACCAAAATTAATCTAAAACCGCATTCACAATAATATTTCATGCACACATAATGATAATGGTGTTGTAAATATCTCCCAGGGTAGATATAACAAACAAGAATATGGAAATCAGAGAAACTCGTCGAGCCCGATTTTATTGCGTCACCAACAACGGAAGGTACGGGTAAGAGGCACACGGCTAATGTGTCGACGTGGGAAATGGATACGCCCACATGCAGAGTAAGAGGTGCACGACAGAAGGTGTCGACACGAAAATGGATGTGCCCTTGGCGCAGGTAAGAGGCGCACGGCGTGAAGTTGTCAAGATGAAAATGGATGCGCCCTTTGCACAGGTAAGAGGCACATGACATAAGGTGTCGACACAAAAATAGATGCGCCCTTGGCGCAGGTAAGAGGCACATGACGAGTAAGGTGTCGACACGAAAATTGATGCACCCTTGGCGTAGGTAAGAGGCACACAATGAAGGTGTCGACACAAAAAATGGATGTGCCCTTTACACACGGTAAAAGGCATATGATAGAAGGTGTTGACATGAAAATGGATGCGCCCTTGGCAAGGCAGGTAAGAGGTGCACAATGAAGGTGTTGACACGAAAATGGATGTGCCCTTCGCGCAGTAGGAAAGTGTCGACATGAAAAATGAATCGCGCCTTGGCACACGTAAAGGGCGCATGACACGAATGTCGCCATGAAATTTGTGCCTTGGCACACGACGGAGGGTATGTCGACATGAAAATGGATGCGCCTATGGCGCACCTTCAGGAGGCGCAACATTTTGAGCGGCCGACAGAAGCGAGACCCGGCCGAGATATTTTATGGCCATAATTTTTCACACAGGAGCTCGGATTCACGCAAGGTTGGACTTTTTGGAAAGCTTACGAGGTCCTCTATCCAACTACGATTGGATATCTTTAATTGGGTGGGAAAAAGTTCTTAAAAATGCAAAATACAGTTCGCCACTTTTTAAGTTTGCTAGGGTTCTCACCTACCACCATAATGGGATAAATTAAATGCAACCTGGAGGTGGTTGGGGTAGTTTTGGATTTCCTCTCTCTTCCCTCTCTCATTCTTCCTATAAATTGTAAGGAGGGGCTTCTTTCTAAAGGTTGGACATTCTTTTTTGCCCCTCCCTTCTTCTCTTTACAGTGAATTTGTGGAGTTCAAACCTCCCATTAAAACTTCGTAATGCAACTTTGCCTCTTGGCATTTTGTAGTGTGTTGTATCAATCTTTGGAGAAAATAATGCATGTCTGTGGATGATTCTCAACCCTCTCTATGTTCATTTGCATCCTCTTGATCTTTCACTACAAATCTGGTTATCTGTGCATGATCTTGCATTGCATTTTTATGGTTTGTGTTTATTGGCAAGACAAGTGTTCTTCATTCCTCGGTGCATCACCTTTGTAGTTTAGGTTTTATTTTATGCATCTTCTTACCCTGTCTCCTTGGAAAGTTAGTTTAGGTTTTGAGTAAACCCTCTGCATTTTTACGTGTGCATCTGAACAGAGGAATAGGACGAGCCTTCATCCGAGAGAGCTTTTCCGTTTTCGCAAGGTCCCACACTTGGGAAAAGCTCCATGTTATGCAATCGCACTGAGAGTCTCAACCCAATGAGTTGCGAGACATTCGGGGTGATGTGATTAGTCATCAACAGATGATTTTGGCATGCCGGTGGGACCAAGAGGTCATTCCACAAGATTTAAGGAATTTTCAATAAATTTGGACTAAAAATTACAGGTTTTACAATTTCAGATTTTTTACCTTCCAGGCTGAACTTTGAAATCGATTTTCAAGGGCTTAACTTGCTCAAAACAAGTAAAAATTTCACCAGTTGATAGATCGGGGGATAATCTTCAAAAGGGTATTCTTAGATTTTTGATATTTTGACTTTTAAAATTTCATGGTTTTTGGTATTTCAAGTTTTCCCAGTTGCCTTGCATGACCTGAGTTTTCACCGTACCTTTCAAGATTAGTCAAATTAAAACAATACCCCATAACCAAATTGAAGAGTTGTATCTTCTGGGTCCTTCAAGTTTTAAATTCTATTTTTAATATTGTCAGGTTTGGTGTGTAACTTGGCATAAGCTAGCCTTTTGAGGCTCATTATCTAACACATCTGGCGACTCGAAGGGGTAGAATTCAGTGGTATAGAACAAAAATTGTCCCAAGCATATGAGAAGAATTCAAACCAGGTCTGATACTCGAGAAGAGGGGCTATTTGTCCACTTGCAACTATCACCAGGAGGAGGAAGGAGAGGAAGAAGACCACGAAGATCACCATCTCCACCTAACCGGACTTTGTCTACACCTCCACCTGGTAGACCTTTTCTCGCATCAACAAGGGTTCTCAGGCCAATCAGAATGGTGCAACCACCGAATCCCTTTGTCAATTTCACTGGCAGTAGCCCACTTGCCCTCAATGCACATAATCCAGTTCCAATTGCAGCATTGAAGAACATTCCATTTTTCACTGGAGAAAATCATACCACTCCTGGTGATCATGTCAAAGACATTGCTAATGTTTGTGCAATCCATGAGATAAATGAAATGGATGTTGCTATCAAATTTTTTTGCATCTTCATTCAAAGGAGGGCATTGCAATGGTTTAGGAGCCTTGGATCTGGTACTATCCAAAATTGGAATCAGTTATGCATAGTTCTCCATGAGCAGTTTGGAGAAAAGGGAGACAATTTGTATCTGCTAGAACAATTATTAACTATCAAGAGAGCTCCCAATGAGTATTGATCGACTTCAACTTCAGATTTCAAAGGTCTTGGGATAGGATTCCAGTGGCCATTAGGCCAACAGCTGAAGGTGCTTTTCTATACTATCTTAAGGCTTTGAATTCTGATATTTCTATGTTAATTCAATCTATGGGAGGCACAACCTTACCTGCTACTTATAGCATTGCCATTAGGGCTGAAAACTGTCTTATTCAAGCTGGTAAGCTGGCTCCTAGGCCTCCCATGCCCTTGTATCCAAACTTATAAAATCCAAGTACTAGTCAAGCACCCACTTTGGCTCCTATTCCCACTCCTAGAAATCAAAGTTCAAATGAAACTTCTACTTCATCCTCTAGTGCTTCAAATGAACTCTAAGAGGTTATGAAACAATTGCAGAACCTTGGAAATGAGCTGGTGACTATCAAAAGACAAGCAAGCTCAAAGTGCTAGACCGTATCAACCTCAAGCGCAGTACCAGGCTAGGCCACCATACCAACCCAATAGGCCACCCAATCCAGCTGCAAATCAAAGCCAAGTAAGGCCTCCCACTAATAGACCATTTCAGCCCTATAACCCCAATGTTGCATCTGCTTCTAAAGCATTAGTGCCAGTGCAAAACAACATAGCTCAAGAGTATGATTGGTGTTTCCCATGCAATGAACCTCACAACCAATCTATGTGCTTAATGGTGCTTTGAACCAAGCCTTGATGGTGACAACTACTGGCGTAGAGGGTGAAGTGAGTCAAGAAACAAATCAGCAAGCAACAGGGACATCTCAACAAAACACAACTCCAAATGATACCACACTTGAATTGGCAAGCCGAGGATTTTGTGGCATGAATCAAACAATTTCTCAGAGTGTAGCAGCTAACACAAGATCAAAGAAGAGGAATATTGGTGAAGGGCAGTCATTGGCTCCAAGTGATCTACAACCTTCCATCACTCCACAAGGTGTTGGTAAGAAAAATACAGTTCCAAACATGCAAGGACAGCCCAAACCACCTTCTAAACCAACTCAAATGCCAGTTGTTGCTGCCCATGCGCAAGAAAGGAATGTACAGGCTAAAGGACAACAAAGAGATCTTTCATCCCCATTTAGCATCATTGATCAAATGAAGAAGATGAATGTGAATATATCGATGTGGGAATCTTTATCCATCCCAGGCCAAAGAGATCTTCTACAAGCTGCCATGAAGAATTGGTCAACTTCGAACCAGCAGGTCCATATGCAAGAGAAGGTCCTCACAAATGCTGCTCAGCCTGAAGGGAATCATGGAGGACAACAAGGTAAAGTTTTGAAACCCCCTCCATTCTATGTTTCATTAATCATCGGGGATAAACTAGTACACAATTACATGATTGATTCGGGGCAAGTAGTTATGTCATGCCCAAGAAAATAGGTGATCATTTGGGTCTCTAATATGAAGTCATATCAAAGGGGTAGTGCAATTGGATGGGACAGCAGTAGAAATGGTGGGAGTGATTAAAGTTTGAATCTTACCTTGCATGCATGCCCCAACGTTACCATTTTGCAAGATGTGTCAGTGATAGATTTGCCACCACTATTTGCCCTATGCTTATCAAGGGATTTCACAGCTAGAATTGGAGGCTACTTATCTACTGATTGGTCACACATGTTGTTCAGAACAAGATATGGTACTAAGGTCACAATCAGATCTGAACCAATTGCAAACTTTCATATTGAGCCTCATACTCCAAGCCAAATCAATGCCAACTTGTTCAGCATTTGATCAAGAAGATTATCAAGCACAGATGAAGCTGACACCAAAGTTGGAAGCATCCCAGATTTAACTCTTGATGAATGGGCAAGCAAGGTACATGCTTTTGATCCCTACCAAGAAGTAGAAGAATCTAAGCTAGGAGTCTATTGCATACATGAAGAAAACCAGCCTATTCCTAGCATCACCAAACAAAACCATAAGGATGACAATGAGGTATGGAAATTATTTTTCGATGGATCAAGGAGTAGGCAAGGTGCAGGAGGAGGAGCTATGCTTATTTCACCTCAAGGCATCAAATATTATTCAACTTTTCATTTCAGTTTTCTTGTTCAAACAACACAGCTGAATATGAGGCCTTGATTCATGGACTTCATTGGGCTAGGAAAAAGGGCATAAAGAACTTGCAGGTGTTCGGGGATAGTGAGCTAATCGTCAATCAAGTCAGGGGACAACATGCTACAAAGAATGAACTGCTAAAGAACTACAAGAATAGGGTATGGGACCTCATTGAGGATTTCAAAGCTTTCAACATTGTGTCCATACCTAGGAAGAAAAATGAAGCCGCGGATAGGCTCACAGATGTTGGAGCAATGTTTGATGTGGTTGACAACATAAAAAGGGAAAAAACACAACCACATATCCATGTGATTGTGAGGCGATCAGTTCCAGATAATAACACAAACTGGTAGGTGTTTGAGAACGATCAATAGATCGTCAATTTCTTACAAGAAGAGGCTGAATTCTCAACTAGGAATCGGGGGCATGATTAGAGATGGCAATATGGGGATCAAGTAGTGCAGTTGCGGACAAACAAGCTTCCCAAGGGTTTAGTAACATTGGATTCTATCTTCAACCCTAACGACCAATTCCGTAAGGAAAAGGCTAACATATAGGTCAAGAGAGAAGATTCAGAGCCAATTCCGGTTGGGGAAGGCAAAACACTTCAAATTGGCAAAGTGGCCACTGAGCAGGAGAAATCAGATTTCATACAACTTTGCCAAGAATTTCTAGATGTCTTCACTTGGAGCTATGAAGACTTGAGAGGTTTGATCGAAGTTGGCACAACATACCATAGGGTGGATCCAGATGCTAAAGCCATCGGGCGAAGCGAGAGACAAGTCAACCCTCACATTGAGCCTCTAATGAAGAAAGAGCTAAACAAGTTAATAGAGGAAAGCATTATATTCCCGATCAAGCACTCAAGCTAGGTTGCCAACTTGGTTCGGTCAGGAAGAAGAGTGGAGAAATCAGGCTGTGTGTAGACTTCCGAGACCTCAACAGGGCATCTCTTAAAGACCATTACCCACTTCCTTCAATGGAACAAATATTGCAAGTGGTATCCGGTTTGGAGATATTCTCTCTCTTAGATGGCTACTCAGGGTATAATCAGGTAATGGTGAAGGAAGATGACCAGTTCAAGATGGCTTTCACCACCAAATGGGGCACATATGCCTACAAGAAGATGCCATTTGGCCTATCAAATGCTGGAGCCACTTTCCAAAGGGCAATGGATATGGCATTCAAGGGGTTGATCAATAAAATAGTTCTGATATATCTTGATGACATCACTGTATTCTCCAAAAATGCAGTGGATCACCTCTTTCATCTGAGGCGGGTATTTGAGGAGGTGTAGAAGATTTGGGGTATCATTGAATCCCAAAAAATGTATATTCCTGGCTCACGAAGGAAAACTTCTAGGCCATATTGTTTCAAAGGAGGGATTGATGATTGACCCAGAAAGAGTTGAAGCAATTCGAGTGTTGCCATTGCCAAGTCATAAGAAGATCTTCAAAGCTTCTAAGAAGGATCTTCAAAGCTTCTTAGGAAGGATCAATTTTGTCCACAGGTTTGTTCCAAACTTTGCAGCTCTCATAAAGCCAATAACACTAATGTTGAAGAAGAGCATGGCATTTAAGTGGACATGTGAAGGCAAGGCAAGTTTTGAGGAAATAAAAGAGGCTATATCTCAAGCTCCAACTCTCGTCAATCCAGGACTTCTCAAATACTTCATGTTATATGCCTTTGGTGGTGGAGACACAATTTCTGCAATCCTGGTACAAAAAAACAAAGAAGGATTAGAACAACCAGTTGCTTTCTTCAGTCAAGGCTTGGAGGAATACGAAACTAGGTACTCTTTCATTGAAAAGCATGTCCTTGCAGTGATTAGGAGTTTAAATAAATTCAAGCACCTAGTCTCAAACAACAAGATCCAATTATTGGTCTCTCATGCGGGAGTCAAGGACTTCCTTCTAAACAAGGATCTGAATGAGAAACGTGTAGGATGGATAACTCATGTCATGGAATATGACATCGAGATCAAGGTCACCAAACTAGTACATGGGAAGGGACTATGCGAACAACTAGCCTTGAGTCAACAAGTTGAAGCAGGTGATGAAAAAGAGACTGTCTTGGTATTACAGGGTGGTCAAGAACAGGAAAATGATGATGTGCCTACTCCTTGTTGGACTCAGAGTATGATAAACTTCCTACAGATAGGCCTATGCCCTCCAGAAATGAGCAAAGCAAAGAGGAGATACTTCAGATTACAAGCCATTCAATATGTGCTTGTTGATGGTGTTTTGTTTAAAAAGGACATCAATGGAGTTTTATTGAGGTGCATTGGGACGGGTCAAATTGAGAGGGTGTTACAAGATTTTCATGATGGAGATTCGGAGGACATTTCACCCCACGAGTAATAGCTCTCAAGATAATGAAGGCAGGATATTATTGGCCGACAGTGTTCAGTGACTGCTATACATGGATAAGAAAGTGCAAGAAATGTGCACTCTTCACAGGAAAAGAAAGACTAGCAACACTTCCATTGCACCCAATTTTGGTTGACCAACCATTTATGCAATGGGGATTGGACTTCATTGGGGTCATAAATCCTAACTCAAGCCAAGGCCATAAGTGGATTCTCATGGCAACGGACTATTTCACCAAGTGGACCGAAGCAGTAGCACTCAAAGAAGCAAATGAGTCTAACATACTAGACTTTTATGAAGGAATAGTGACTAGGTTTGGTGTGCCGGCCACTATCATATCAGACAATGCATTAGCATTCATAGGTTCCAAGATTACAGAATGGGATGTCAAGAATGGAATCTATTTGAGCACCTCTTCAAATTATTACCCGCAGGGTAATGGACAGGTAGAGTCCACGAACAAGAATTTGCTAAGGATCATCAGAAGGACTCTGGATGAAAACCAAAGGACATGGCATACCAAGCTAAGATCAGCATTGTGGGCTGACAGAATAACGCCAAAGAGGTCTACTGGTAATTCTCCCTACAAGTTGGTCTATGGGAAAGAGGCAGTATTGCCTATATCATTAGAATTGCCAGCATTGGAGCTCATGAAGCAGTTGGAGTTGTCTGAGTTCAAACCAATGGAGGCCAGGTATGCAGAGTTGATGGAATTGGAGGAAATCAGAGAGCATGTAGTTCAGACGATTGAGAAGGATCAGGCCTTAGTAAAAAGATGGTTTGATAAGAAGGCAAGAGCAAGGACCTTCTAGGAAGGGGACCTAGTCCTGAAATGGGATGCAGATCGGGCAAAACCAGGAAAGCATTCCAAGTTTGATGCCATTTGGAGTGGCCCCTATATGGTCATGGAATGCAAAAGTAGTAATGCCTTCCAATTGTCTACATTGGATGGAGAAGAACTCCCGATTCCGGTTAACGGAATCTATCTTAAACATTGCTACTAAAAGGAAAAGGTTTACCCTTGTAAATATTAGCCTAGATTTAAAATTCCTCTAAGTGCATATGCACATCGTCTTATTGTAGTTAGGTTTGATTTCCTAAGTGCTCTAAGCATAGGTTTTGTTGCCCTCAGGTTAATTTCTGAGTTCAACATGCTCTCAAAGAAGGAGTTACGATCGGGCTCGGGATTAGAGATCGGGTTGGTTTGTGTTATTACTTATGACTCCATGCCAAATGGTTGCTAAAAGGCCACTCGATCTTCTACCTAGCAGGCGGGTGATCCCGTTGAGTTGCCAAATTGTTGTAAATATCTCCCCCCGGGTAGATATAGACAAACAGAAGAATATGGAAAATCAAAGTAACTCAGATCCCAATTTTTATTGCGTCACACCAACAAGTGAAGGTGCAGTAAGAGGCGTACGACAAAAGGTGTCGACACAAAAATGGATGTTCCTCATGACAGCGAGGTAAGAGGTGCATGACAGAAGGTGTCAACACGAAAATGGATGCGCCCTTGGCGCAGGTAAGAGGCGCACGATAGAAGGTGTTGACACAAAAATGGATGTGCCCTTTGCACGGTAAGAGGTGCACGACAGAAGGTGTCGACACGAAAATGGATGCACCCTTGGTGTAGGTAAGAGGCACACGACAGAAGGTGTCGACACGAAAATGGATGCGCCCTTGGCGCAGGTAAGAGGCGCACGACAGAAGGTGTCGACATGAAAATGGATGCGCCCTTGGCATAGGTAAGAGGTGCACGACAGAAGGTGTCGACATGAAAATGGATGCACCCTTGGTGCAGGTAAGAGGTGCACGACAGAAGGTGTCAACACGAAAATGGATGCGCCCTTGGCGCAGGTAGGAGAGTGTCGACATGGCAAAATTCACACCTTGGCGCACGTAAAGGGCACATGACACTGAGAATGTCACCATGACAGAATTTTTCCTTAGTGCATGACAGAGGGTATGTCGACATGAATATGGATGCACCTATGGCACACCTTCAGGAGGCGCAACATTTTGAGCGCTGACAGGAAGCAGACCCTGACCCAGATATTCAGACGGCCATAACTTTTCACAGGGAGCTCGGATTCACGCAAGGTTGGAATTTTGGAAAGCTTACGAGGTCCTCTGTCCAACTACGACTAGATATCTTTAATTGGGTGGGAAAAATTTCTTAAAAATGCAAAATATAGTTTGCCACTTTTTAAGTTTGCTAGGGTTCTCACCTACCACCATAATGAGATAAATTAAATGCAACCTGGAGGTGGTTGGGGTAGATTTGGATTTCCTCTCTCTTCCCTCTCTCATTCTTCCTATAAATTGTAAGGAGGGGCTTCTTTCTAAAGGTTGGACATTCTTGTTTTGCCCCTCCCTTCTTCTCTTTGGCAGGTGAATTTGTGGAGTTCAAACCTCCCATTAAAACTGTAATGCAACTTTGCCTCTTGGCATTTTGTAGTGTGTTGTATCAATCTTTGGAGAAAATAATGCATGTTTGTGGATGATTCTCAACCCTCTCTATGTTCATTTGCATCCTCTTGATCTTTCACTACAAATCTGGTTATCTGTGCATGATCTTGCATTGCATTTTTATGGTTTGTGTTTATTGGCAAGACAGGTGTTCTTCATTCCTCGGTGCATCACCTTTGTAGTTTAGGTTTTATTTTATGCATCTTCTTACCCTGTCTCCTTGGAAAGTTAGTTTAGGTTTTGAGTAAACCCTCTACATTTTTACGTGTGCATCTGAATAGAGGAATAGGAACCGGCCTTCATCCGGAGAGCTTTTCCGTTTTGCAAGGTCCCACACTTGGGAAAAGCTCCATGTTATGCAATCGCACTGAGAGTCTCAACCCATCGAGTTGCAGACATTCAGGGGTGCTACGATTTTCCATCAACAAATGGATCCTGCAATATCATAAGATAGACACAATATAAATGCAATGAGATTGAAATGGCAAGAGAAATGCAAACAAACAAAACAGGGAATATACATCCACAAAATTGCATCTATTGCTTCATAAGTATGCACAAATCAATCTATTACAACATAAGGGCCAGGATCATCATGCAAGGAGTCCACTACAAGGACCTACAGCACATTAACTTCACAAAGGAATTTTGACATATTTTTGTAAATAAAAATTATCTCCCTTTACAATGAGCACAATACTCTAATTTATAGAATTTTGAGAAGAGAGGAGAGCACGAAAATGAGAATCCTGAAATCTATCCTTAAACCACTTGCAATATGTAGTAAATGAATTTAAATGATGTTTTGTTGCTTGCAAAAGGCCCCCATACTATCCCATAACTTGCAATAGTGAGAAATGTTAGCCCACACTTCATTGAATTCATCCCAACTACCAAATAAAACCATTGTCCTAAATAAAGAACATTTTCTATTAAATTAATATTGATTCCTCATCTAATTCAATATTTTTTATTGTTGTCCATCTACCTTGGAAACATGATTCCAATGGTACCAATTTTGTGTGTTTTCATTGAGAAATGCAAAAGTTATGGCCTTCGAGTTCGGGCAGCTATTTTGAGTTTGCCTTGCATTTGTCATTTAACGGGACTAAACATTTACTACACTGGATCTCGAATATGTTTCTTTTATTTTCATATAGCTACCCTCATCAAAATTAATAAATCCTACTGGTGTTTTTTTCACCCAATCATAAAATCACACATTTGGAAGTGGTTTCAAACACTTCTAAGTGTTTTCCCAACTTTTTCAAATCACCAATGATTCCAACTAATCGTCGGAGATTATATATATAAACATGTAAAATCTCATTTAAATGAACCCCAAACACTACAAATTTTTTTACACTTTTCTAGATTAATAAGAAGTAATCAGATACATCTTGACACCCTTTGCATCAACATCAATCCTCGAGATCCCGCACCGTCGTAAGGCCTTTCGCATCATTTATCAACCTTATTTTATATCATAAGGTATTAGTTTCTCTTTGTATTTCCTTGTGTTTATGTACTCTTTTGAAAAAATGATCACCTAATCATGAATTTAAAATACATTTTTACATTTTATTCATATCATATTATTATATAGTAATCACTAGTCATTTACTAAAGCACTAGTGATTATTCTAAACCGATAGAGATTCCCTTAAATTGCCCATGATTTGTTTCTTTAACCCTTTTATAACATATTACATATTTTCAATTGTGATCATGATATTATTTCTTCTAATACCTAGGTTTCTAGTGTCCACTAATTGTAGATGACCGTAAAATGTGATGCACATCCAATAAAAACATTTACATCCTCTCGATTGTCTCACAATCCATTTCCTAGGATCGGTATGACATTGTACAAGAGTTGAGCCTTTACATGATCATTCTAACAATGAATCTAGGTGACATTGAGGATAAATTGGAGATCATATGAGAAGAAACAAACATCATTGAGTAGGAGTGGATCGATTACTTCAAGGATATTTATCTTACACACACCTCGCCTACCACATCTACTACAAACGACAAGATCTTCTTATCCCTATGGAATGTTGGTTGTGTTTCATCATTATATTTTTAAGATAAAAAATTACTTTATCATATTGTATGTTTCATGTTTACCACTTAATTTTCTGAAATCTAATTGAGATCGTTGAAAATAATCCCTTTGGATGCCTTGGATTAGACTTTTCCAAACAATTCACCTTATATCTATCAAATATATATATCTTCAACTATTATGTATGTGTTTAGTTTGTAATATCACTAGCCACACATGTATCAATAAACCCTTTACTCTATTTAGTTTTAGTGGTTGTATTTAATATTGTAAGATTCAACCCTAACTCTAGTTCAAACACATCTTTATTGTGGAAGTGAAAGAAGACACTGAAATCCCATACATGTGTTGGTGAATTCCATCCCCTAATGTGTTCTCTACTTTTCCTTGAAAAATATTCATCTACTTTGGAATTTTTATGTTGTGACAATGTTATCACCAAATCACAACACCCTCTAATTTTCACAAGTGTGTGTGCTAAAGCCTATTTTTGGTCTTCTAGAATCATTATTGAAGTGTTGGTATTATCTCAAAATCACAACATCCTATGGTTTTCACAAGTGTGTGTGCTTGTACTCACGGTGTGATTGGATAACATGGGTACTATTTTCAATTTGTGGGATTTTCTTCTTGAGATAGACCTCTAGAGAAAGTTGGTTCTTGCTCCTAAACTACCCGCTACAATTTACTCTAATGCAGAAAACTATCTACTCTAATCTAACTTTCCAAGGGACCAGAGAGAGACAAAGTGCATCAACAAAAATCCTACACTAAAGCGGTGATACACCGGAAAAGGAGAGTGTGAGAGTAGTCTCCCAATGTGTGAAAAGTAGAAGCAAAATACAAACTAGAAGGGGTGATAACAGTTCTCTATAAACTAACAACTGCATTCACAATAATATTTCATGCACACACAATGATAATGGATCCCTAAAACAACATAAGATAGAGATAATATAAATGCAATGAGATTGAAAGGGAAAGAGGAATGAAAACAAACACAGTAGGGGAATATACATCCACAAACTTCCATCTATTACTTCATAAGTATGAACAGTTCAATCTTTTACAACACAAGGGCCTGGATCACCATGCAAGGTGTCCACTAAAAGGGCTAGTAGCACATTGGATTCACAAACATTGGCAGCACATTGGCCAGATTTTTATCTATTTAAAAACTATCTCCCTTTACAATGAGCCCAATAAGGTCTAATTTATAGAATTTTGAGAAGAGAGGGAGAGAGGGAAAATGAGAATCCTGAAATTTGTCCTCCAACCACTTGTAAGTTGTGGTAAATGAAGTTAAATGATGTTTTGTTGCTTGCAAAAGGCCCCCATACTATCCCATAACTTGCAACACGAGAAATGTCAGCCCATGCTCCATTGAATGCATCCCATCTACCAAAAAAATTCATTGTCCGAACTAGGAATGTTTTCTATTAAATCAAAGCATTGATTCCTCACCAAATTCTACATTTCTTGATTGTTTTCCATCAGGTTCGGAAAAATGATTCCAATGGTACCAATTTTGTGCCTTTTCATTGAGAAATGAAAAATTTATAGCGTTCTCATTGCGGGAAGATATTTTGGGTCTACCAAGCATTTCTATCAATTAACGGGACTAAACATTTAGTTCAAGAGATCTCGAATATGTTTCTTTTATTTTCATATAGCTATCTTCATTAAAATTGAGAAATCCTACTCGCGTTTATGTTTCCCCAACTATAAAATCACAAATTTGTAAGTGGTTTCAAATAGTTCCTAGTGTTTTCCCCACTTTTGTAAGATCACCAATGATTCCAACTAATCGTTGAAGATTATATATATCAACCTATCAACTTTAAGTGAAATGACCCCAGACACTACAAAACATTTCTTGCACTTTTTAGATTAAGAATACATAATTAGATACATCTTGACACCCTTTTCATCAACATCAATCCCTTGAGATCTTGCAAATTGTAAGGCCTTTCGCATAATTTATCATATTTATTTTATATCAAAAGTAAGGTATTAGTTTCTCTTTGTATTTCTTTGTGTTTACGTACACTTTTTAAAAATGATCACCTAATCATGAATTTAAAATACATTTTTACATTTTATTCATACCATATTATTATTTCGTATTCACTAGTCATTTACCGAATCACTAGTGATTATACTAAACCTCTAGAGATTCCCATAAATCACCAATGATTTGCTTATTTAAGCCTTTGTATAACATATTACATATTTTCAATCATGATCATGATATGTTTTCTTCTAATACCTAGGTTTCTAGTGTCCTCGATTGTAGATATTTGTAAAAGGTGAAGCACATCCAATAAAAACATTTGCATTCTCTCGATTGTCTCACAATCTCTTTCCTAGGATCGGTATGACATTTTACAAGAGCTTAGCCTTTACACCATCATACTAATAGCAAATCCAGTTACATTGAGGATAAAGCTGGAGATCATATGAGAAGAAAAAAACATCTTCGAGTAGGAGTGAATCGATTACTTCAAGGATATTTATCTTACGCACACCTATCCTACCACATATACTACAACCAACAAGATCTTCCTATCCCTATGGAAGGTTGGTTATGTTTCATCATTATATTGTTAAGATAAAAAAATTACTTTATCATATTATATGTTTTATCTTTTACCACTTAATTTTCTGAAATCTAATTGATATCCTTGAAAATAATCCCTTTGGATGCCCGGGATTAGACTTTTCCAAGCAATTCACCTCATATCTATCAAATCTATCTCTCTTCAACTATTATGTATATGTGTAGTTTATAAGATCACTAGCGGACATGTTTCAATAAACCCTTTAATCTATTGAGTTTTAGTTGTTTTATTTAAGATGGTAAGATTCAACCCTAACTCTACTACAAACACCACTTTCTTTGTGGAAGTGGAAGGACATAAGAAAGCCCATACTTGTGTTTGTAAACTCAATCCCCTAATAATTTCTCTACTTTTGTTTGATGAATATTCATTTACTTTGGAATTTTTATGTTGTGACAATGTTATCACCGAATCATAGCACCCTCGATTTGCACAAGTGTGTGTGCTTGAGCCCATTTTTGGTCTTCCGGAATCAGTATTGAAGTGTTAGTATTATCTTCAAATCGCAGCATCCCATGGTTTGCACAAGTGTTTGTGTTTGAGCTCACGGTCTGATTGGATAACATGGGTACTATCTCCAAGTTGTGGGAATTACTTCTTGAGATAGACCTCTAGAGAAAGTTGGTTCTTGCTACATTAAACTACCTACCACAATCTACTCTAATGCGGGAAAACTATCTATCCTAATCTTGTTAGGAATACTTGTTTAGTGCTCACATTATTTAGATGTGTTTATTATATTTACATATTGGTGAATATAATAATGTGGAGTAAATGAGTTGTAATAACAACTCATATAGTTATTTGAATGTGATTTGGTTGTTAAACCAAATTCACGTAAATAAGAAATGTGAGGAGTGTTGTTAGAACAACCTCCTAGAAAATAGGATCAATTTCTCCTATTTATTTGTAATATCTTGTACGTTTGAATATCAAGAAAGTATTATTATTGTGCAAATCTATCTATACCATTTCATTTGGTACCAGAGTGACTATGGATCCATGATATATTATACAGGGAAAATATTTTGCTATTCACATTTTCCCTGGTTAATGAGAGTGATTTTGTGAAGCGTCTTTATATTTTTTTAAAGTTTTTGATATTCTGTGTTCTTTCCAAAGGGCGTTGTTATTTTCTACGTGGAGCAATGAGTGGGACTACATCATTACATCAGATCTGGAATTTTCTGCATTGAAGCCTAATATCTCTGTATTGTATTGACATCAGTGATCAACATTGCTCATATAATCAGATACTCATTCTTCCTGGGGCACACCCACTCGCTCGATGCATGTCTCGCATAGAATCTAAATTCATTCCTTATGTGTGATATTCACTTTTACATTTTTGCAACGCAATTTGTAATTTTTCAATGCTAGTCACCTGATCTCTTTGTGACTCCTATACGTGCATGTTTAGATATTTTTGTGTCTGCCATTCATCTCAGAAGACCGTATAGTTGCAATTATCTATTCCTTTCAATTCAGTGGCCGTTCTACATTGGATCTACATTTGAGTAGTAGTGTTGAGTAGGACCCAATTCCATCAACTCAACTCTGATCTCCTTGTTGTGTCGGGTATTAGCAACATGTTTTTCTGATGCGCCAGGTTGTAGCAATATAGAAGTAGAGATGAAGAATTGCATATTTGTTCAGATCCAGATCCGTAGATCTATGCATCAGTTGTTCCAACTATCTACAAACTATCCATCGTGATCTTCTCCACTGTGATAGGGACGTGATATTTATGTTTTTGACAGCTCGCACTAGAGTTTGATTGTTCATTCCTTGGAGATTCAAAAGCCCACGGTTTTGTAAAGAATTCTGCTCACTGGACATTTTTTTGGATCTTCCATCTTATTGGAATCAAGAATTAATATGAGTTGCACCTATATTAGTCTCCACGCCATTTGGCAGATCAGTAAATTGGTGGAGTACCATAATTTATTAGATTTTGAGGCTCTTGATTTTTATTGGCATTCGGTCGCACCTCCAAGAAGATCCCACTGCAGTCCTGAGCATGTTGACCCATGAGCTCCTCTGCCTACTCAAACAAATTTCTGTAGTGACTCTTCAAACAGTAGGTCTTTGTATTTCGTCAAAATTTGCAGTACATAGAAATTTTCCAACATGTTTTATTTTGGATTTCTATTCTTCAATACATAACATTAGGTGTTTTTTGTTGTCATTTTAAAAAGTTAGGAAGTCCTTTACTGTCCTAGTATTTATAGTATATCTAGTATTAGTAATAGATTCTCCATATTAAAAAGAGAGAGAGAGAGAGAGTTGTTTCATTGTCATATTTATAATAGTCTCTTATAAGACTTTTAAGTCATTAGATTGTGTGATGTTCTCAATATTGGTGTTGAAGAGACTCATAATTATTTTATCAAATCTTTGAAGTCTTTGTGAGTCATTGATTGAGTCAATTCATAGCACTTTTATTGTCAAGTTAGTTAAATAGGTGATTTTAGGTGGCGTCAAGAGTCAATGACAAAATATTGAAAAAAAAAAACATTGCCTCACGGACGCATTTTCGGTGTTACCCGACATCCGGAAAAATAAAGTGTTTCACATTACGAGAGGGAAGAAAATAATAAACAATGTGGAAACAATTGAGTTCCATGATCAAATCCAGCTAAAATAGTAGTGACATTACTGGGACGGAGGCACATAGAGGCTGGAGGTCATTCAACGACCTCTCGTCAGTCACCAATGATGGGGTTGCACGAAATTGTGGTGATAGTGTGTGTGTGAGTTTTCTTTTTATTTTAGAGTTGCATTTGATTTAAATTATGTGCAGCATGATTCTTTTCGTGGTTCTTATTATGGCTTGAATAAGTGAAATGTTCACATTGAGGGGGAACATGGTCTCAATGTTCCATTTTCTCTTTTCATATTTGTTATCAGTGAGCAGTGTTTCCTACATAATTCCCTAAAGGAAAAGCATAGTGGACAAGATGAAAGCACAAGGAAAAGCAACATCATGATATTGAGGTTGTTGGTTGTCCTGTAAAACCATCCCTTATTGAGGTTGTTGGTTGTCCTGTAAAACCATCCCTGTTGAGGTTGTTGGTTGTCCTGTAAAACCATCCATGTTGAGGTTGTTGGTTGTCCTATAAAACCATCCATGTTGAGGTTGTTGGCTGTCCTGAAAAACCATCTAGATCATGAGCATGTTGTTGTCCACTCAAAATTCCCCCTTTCGTAAGAAGGTGAAAATTTAAAATTTTGAGTTTAAGTGTTTTCTGTTGGCTTTGATAATGTGAAAAGCCAAATAAATTGAGAAATCTGTGTTTTGGGTCATTTTGTGTGTTTTTCGGGACTCGGACATTTTTGTCCCGCGTGTCCCAAGTTCAATTGGGCCCTCTGTTCGATCAACCGGTTCACCCGAAGTCTCATTCTTTTCGGGCCCATCGGAACTTTTGTCCCAAATGTTCCAAGTTCGCCGGACCAATTGTTCCATTTTCGTCCGATTCGGGTGAGCCACGCCCGCTGCATTACTTTTGTCCCAAATGTCCCAAGTTCGGCCAGGACTAATTGTTCCATTTTCGCCTCGATTCACCGAGCCACGCCCTTCGCGTACCTTTGTCCCAAATGTCCCAAGTTCACCTCGGACCAATTGTTCCATTTTCGTTTGATTGGTGAGCCACGACTTGCGTATTTTTATCCCACATGTTCCAAGAGTATTTGTGCGTCTTTTCCCGCTTCACCCGAATCGGCCGAGCTGTCTCGCACTTTCGTGTCCCACATGTCCTAAATGAACCAAGTGCCATTCGTGCTAATTTTTCCCACTCTACCCGAATACCTTGCTTTTCAAATTAGTAGGTATGTATTAAATGTGCATTCATTGCCTTTCTCTCTCCTAAACGGCTATATAACAAGTTAACCCCCTATGCGTTTTGCACACTGCTTTCTGCTATCTTTTACTCAAACCTTTGCAATCTAAATTCTGTGCACGTATCAATTTTCCTCTACAATTCCTTCCCAAGTCTAGCTTTGCACTCTACTCTCTAGATTACTACCAACATGAAGATCAAATTTCGAGGGCAAGAACAAATCTCACCACTAGAGTCTGTCGTTCCCGATATCGGGGACAGTGAAGTTTGCCATCTTGACTTTAGTGATTTTTGGTCAAGGTTGACAGATGCAAACCCTACGCCAAAGGCACAGATGATTCATGACAGCGGTTTGGCTTTTATTTGGTGGTTTCCCAATCTCGTGCGTAATGTGAGATACCGTGCTTTGTCATGTGGAGCTCATTTCAACCATGATTCGAGCGAATTGACCAATATACACATGGCGAGATACATAGCGAGGCATCGAAGAGATTCGGGTAGTAGATTTTTAAATCGGTGGGTCCCTCCTAGTCATGAGCACTGTCTTCTTCTCCTTATTCCTCTCTTCTCTTCCGATTCTTTTCTCGGATTTATTGTAATAAGTTGAGGTATTGCGATTGGCAATCCTTAACTAATTTTTAGTTAAAAGAAGTAGTTCGGGAGTAACTAAATTGTAAACTATATAATGGCCTCTCTCGCCATTTTGAAGAGGAAGAACTTGGCTTATTTTCCGAAAGTGTAAATAAATCATAAAGAAATCAATACATAAGTGCTTTTCATTCTTCATCTATCCGATCTCTTTTATCCCTAAGCTTTTCATTTAATCTTGTTAATATCATTTGTCTATATTATATTAAGAAGCTTTGTATTCTTGGCAGACGTTATTGATAGAACAATGTGTCTTTCAAATTTCATCTTATTAGTATGATACAAATGATCTTGTTTCAATTCACTGTACCTTCGCATGCATAAATAATTACTCGTCATCTATAATTCTAATTGTTACCTTTCTGCTCATTCTCGTATTCTCATTCCTCAATCCTTTTGTAATTGATGATCCTTATAGAAAAGACTTTCGTAAATATCCAAGTTCCACAAGAAAATCATGTTTTGCATATGTGTAAATAGGTTCGTTTCTAAATAAGGGAACCTCTCCCATTAAAGAGGAGGACTTCTTGTCCCGACACGTTGCTCTTCATGAAGTCCTATTTGACGACCAACAATTTTTGGTGACTCATTTTGGAGATATCATATTCCGATTCTGTAATTTTGATCATCCTTTGATCCGGTGACTCCACGTTTTACTGAGGGAGAAGGGCGCTGGTATGAAGATTCTCGGTTTCAGCTTTTGGAGTAAAGCAGGTTTTCCTTTCCCTTCAACAAGAAATAGAAAGACTCGTTCGACAAGCACTCCACTGTCCTAAGATAGAATCCCTACGGGTGGTATTCCTTCGCAGTCAATCAGCCCTAATCTTCAAGCTTTGATTCTTCTTTGGTGTTCAGTTCCTCTTCAAGCCATTTTTCCAAGAATGGCGGTACCACTTACGCCCTAGGGTCATCGTGTCGGGCCTCTTGCCCTTCCTTAGCCTTTACATGAGTTACCTGCAGGTAATCGGAAGAACTTCCCTAAATTCAAAGGTGATGGTAAAGTGCATCCTGATGAACACATCGCAGCCTTCATAGTTGCATGCGGAGTTCGGAGTTGAACATGAAGATGTCTCCGTAAGACTTTTCATTGAGACTTTACAAGATAAGGCTGTTGATTGGTTCTATCACCTTCTGGCCGGTGCTATCACTAGCTGGGACACAATGAGAACTAGGTTTGAAAACCGGTTCAAACCAGCAGAAGACGTGCATGCCTTGCTAGCCCAAATCTCTCAAATAAAGAAGGATTCATCAGAGCCCATGAGAGAATTTGTGGCCCGATTCAATAGGTTGATTAACAAAATTCTCGCAAAATAGTCGACCTGTAGATCAAATTCAAAAATGTTTCTTCCTAAATGCCCAATCACTGAAGTTAGTTATGCACTGAGAAGGGCTAATCTCGCAACATTAGTTGAGGATCAAACTCTTGCTGTTAGTGTCGAAGATGATTTAATCATGTCAGGGAAGTTGAGGAGAGACCCTTCTAAATCTAAATCTGCTTCTTCCTCCTCTTCCACCCCTAGACCTAATACTGATCCATTGGTTCAAAAACTTGCGAATGATTTCATTTCCATAAAGAAACAATTGTCTCAAGATGCATCTCCCTATGCAAACATTCCAAGAAGGAATTTTCAGCCCAGAAATCATTTTCCTGCTGCTCAAACAAGGCTAGTGCTTGAAGGACCTCCTATTAAAGTTCCCATCAATGCAACCTGTGAAGTTGAGGAACTTGAAGATGAAGAGGTTAATGAAGATTGCGAGGAATTTGTTGAAGAGGTTGATGATGAAGCAGATGAACTTGAGGGATCTCGAGTTAATTTCTTCACCACTAAGGGCATTGATGATGAGGATGATTATGATGAAATAGTAGCAGACATGAATAGCAAATCATACGCTGTCATGACTCGAGAGCAGAAAAATCGAGGGAGAAAGTGAAGCAGCCCACCAAGAAATCTAAAGAGTAGCCGGCAACAATCCCCGTAATTGCAAAAAGAAGATCTCCTATCCCTGTTTCATCTACACCAAAGGTGAGTCCTGTCAATTCAACTACTAAAGTTACTTCTTTTTCCCCTAAAATTGATAAACCTAGGATTTCAAATGATGATAGCCCATCCACTTCTAGGTCTTTCGATATTATTGACCACCTAAAAAAGACTAAGGTTCAAATCTCGGAAGCTGAATATTATCAAACCCATCCTAAGGCCTTTGCTAAAATGATTCACTTTGTCAATTCTCATTCGAAACTACCTCTAAAGGCCTTTTACCCACTCCTTCTTCTTCACCACAACCTAATCATATTTGTTGTCACCTCGCCCAATGACAAAATCAAGCCATTCTATGTGACACTTCTTTTAGTGGCCATAGGCTCGATGGTGTGTCATAGACTCAGGAGCCTCAGACAATGTGATGCCTGCTAAAGTAGCTCATGCCTTAGGCTTGACTCTCACACACACTTATGGATCTTGTTACTCTATGGAGAGTAAGGAAGTGCCCCTGGTCGGAAGAATTAAAGATGCACAAGTGGCTTTTGCTACTTTTCCTGAGAAGAAAGTTTTGGCTACCATCTTAGTAGCAGATATTCCTCCTTCATACGGGATGTTGCTAAGCAGAAACTTCTATAAGGATGTGGGTGGAGAAATTCAAATGGATTGGTCACATGCCCTCATACCTGTTAATGGAAAAATGAAGAAGTTGCTTCCTGAGAAGCAATCTGAGTATATTGTACAAAAAATGGATGATCCCAAAGCACAAATACTCTATGAGGATATGGGGCATGGCAACTACATGATTATGTCTCCTGAAGAAATCCAACTCCCCAAAGTATCACCTAAAGATTCTAATGGTGTTTGGATTTTAGAGTTTGATGGAAGTTGTTCCTCAGCTGGTTTTGGAGCTGGTGTCATACTGGTGTCACCTGAAGGAAGCCTTCATCCTTTCTCATTCAAGTTGCAATTTGAAAATACTAATAATACAACAGAGTATGAGGCTCTCATTCTTGGACTGCATGTGGCAAAAGAATAAGGTGTGAAGAATCTTCTAGCTCGTGGGGATGCGGAATTGATTGTAAAAAAGTTAGAAACCTCTTCCGGTGAAAATGGAAGGTTGAAACATTACAGAATCAGTGTGGATTCCATTGAATTTCTTGATGCTTTCTCCATCGAAGCAATACCTAGGGAGAAGAATACCAGGGCTGATTCACTAGCAGTCTCAGGGTCACTGCTTATACCTCATCCTGACTTTTCCCAAGATAAGTTCACCATTGAGATGATCCATCGACCTAGTGTACCTGATAATACAAATAACTGGCAAGTTTTCAATAATGATCAACACTTGCTTTCTTTCTTAGAACTCAAAGATAATTTTGAACAATTGTACTTTGAAGGAAGTGACAATTTACCTCGTGAAAGTGTGCCCTTTGACAAAGAAGCCACCCAAGGAGAAGAAACGGATCAAGATGGATGTATCAAACTCAAGGGAAACAAGATCCCTAAAGGATTGGTAAGTTTAGAGGAACTGTTTGATAAACACGACAGGTATGTAAAGTCTAGAGCTTCTACTGGACCTCAACAATCAGCTGAATATGACAAAATTAATATTGGGAGTTCTACTAACCCTAAGCTTGTGAACATTGGAAAATGTTGCACATCAGATGAGAGGAAGAAAGCAATTGATCTGTTTAAAAGGTATAAGGATGTTCTTGCCTACTCTTATGAAGATTTAAAAGCTTTCCAACCAAAAGAGATGCAGCATTTTATTCCTCTCAAACCTAGAATTAAGCCTTTTAAACAGAAGCAGAGGCAATACAATCCTAAAATAGCTGACACCATTTTTCAAGAAATACGAAGTTGTTGAAAGCGTGTTTAGAGATTTCAAGTTGGAGACACTTTTGTTGTGGGATAAAAGGCATGAACCTCGCGGCAGCCATGGCAAGTTTGATTCCCTTTGGCTGGACCTTTCAAGATCAGGAACTTTTTGGTAAGAATTCTTTTACCTTGATTATATGGATGGTTCTTCTCCCCACTTCCTTATAGTGGGTAGACTGAAATTTTCAAGTCATAGGTGATTAGGAGTCCTTTGTATATTCTATACAACGCCTGTTTTTCTTTCCCTTTGTTTTGGTGTGTTGTCCTCTCGTATTGGTTTGATTCGATAACTCCGTTGTCCAATGGATAAAATCTTGGTCTACTTCCCCAAGTTTTCTAAGTTCTTACCTTGTCTCATTCCTTGAATTTATGCCAAGTCATCCCCGAAGGAGCCATTTGTTGTCCACTCAAAATCCCCGCTCTTAAGAAGGTGAAAATTTAAAATTTTGAGTTTAAGTGTTTTCTCTCTTGTCTTTGATAATGTGCAAAGCCAAAGAAATTGAGAAATCTACATTTTTGGGTCATTTTGTGTGTTTTTCGGGCCTGTTGGACATTTTTGTCCCGCGTGTCCCAAGTTCAATTGGACCCTCTGTTCCCGATCGGCCTGTTCACCGAAAGTCCATTTTCTTTTTGGGCCTGCTCGAAACTTTTGTCCCAAATGTTCCAAGTTTGCCCAGACAATTGTTCCATTTTCATCCGATTCGGCCTAAGTCGCCCTTCACGTACTTTTTTCCCAAATGTCCCAAGTTCGCCCTGGACCAATTGTTCCATTTTCATCCGATTCGGCCGAGCCGCGTACTTCGCGTACTTTTGTCCCAAATGTCCCAAGTTCACCCGGACCAATTGTTCCATTTTCGTCCGATTCGGCCGAGCCAGCGTACTTCACGTACTTTTGTCCCACGTGTTCCAAGAGCATTTGTGCATCTTTTCCCCACTTCGCCCGAATCGGCCGAGCCGCGTACTTCGCGCTTTCACGTCCCACATGTCCCAAATGAACCAAGTGCCATTCGTGCTAATTTTTCCCGCTCTACCCGAATACCTTGCTTTTCAAATTAGTAGGTATGTATTAAATGCGCATTCATTGCCTTTCTCTCTCCTAAACGGCTATATAACGAGAAAACCCCTATGTGTTTTACACACTACTTTCCTGCTATCTTTTGCTCGAACCTTTGCAATCTAAATTCCTGCGCGCGTATCCATTTTCCTCTGTAATTCCTTCCCAAGTCTAGCTTGCAGCTCTGCTCTCTGGATTACTACCAACATGAAGATCAAATTTCAGGGGCAAGAACAAATCTCACCACTAGAGTCTGTTGTTCCCGATATCGGGGACAGTGAAGTTCGCCATCTTGACTTTAGTGATTTTTGGTCAAGGATGACAGATGCAAACCCTACACCAATGGCACAGATGATTCATGACAGTGGTTTGGCTTTCATTGGTGGTTTCCCAATCTCTATGTAATGTGCAGATACAATGCTTTGATGCGGAGCTCATTTCAACCCTGATTCGAGCTGAATTGACCAATATACATGTGGCAAAGACATAGCCGAGGCATCGAAGAGATTCAGGCAATGCAGATTTTGAAGTCATGGGTCCCTCCTATCATGAGCACCTGTCTTCTTCTTCTTATTCCTCTCTTCTCTTCCGATTATTTTTCTCGGATTTATTGTAATAAGTTGAGGTATTGCGATTGGCAATCCTTAACTAATTTTTAGTTAAAAGAAGTAGTTACAGAGTAATGAATTGTAAACTATATAATGGCCTCTCCTCGCCATTTTGAAAGAGGAAGAACTTGGCTTATTTTCTGAAAGTGTAAATAAATCATAAAGAAATCAATACAGAAGGGCTTTTCATTCTTCGTCTATCTGATCTCTTTTATCCCTAAGATTTTCATTTAATCTTGTTAAGATCATTTGTCTATATTATATTAAGAAGCTTTGTATTCTTGCAGATGTTATTGATAGAACTTTGTGTCTTTCAAATTTCATCTTATTAGTATGATACAAATGATCTTGTTTCAATTCACTGTACCTTCACATGCATAAAGAATTACTCTGTCATCTATAATTCTGAGTGTTGCCTTTCTGCTCATTCTCGTATTCTCATTCCTCAGTCCTTTTGTAATTGATGATCCTTATAGAAAACACTTTCGTAAATATCCAAGTTCCACAAGAAAATCATGTTTTGTATATGTGTAAATAGGTTCGTTTCTGAATAAGGGAACCTCTCCCATTAAAGAGGAGGGACTTCTTGTCCCCTGACTATTGCTCTTCGTGAAGTCCTATTTGACGACCAACACACGACCTTTGGCAGCAACGTTATGAAGGAAGTGCAATTGTTGTTCTCCCATGTTCGCACTAAGGGGGGGAATGTTAGGAATACTTGTTTAGTGCTCACATTATTTAGATGTGTTTATTATATTTACATATTGGTGAATATAATAATGTGGAGTAAATGAGTTGTAATAACAACTCATATAGTTATTTGAATGTGATTTGGTTGTTAAACCAAATTAACGTAAATAATAAATGTGAGGAGTGTTGTTAAACCAACCTCCTAGAAAATAGGATTAATTTCTCCTATTTATTTGTAATATCTTGTATGTTTGAATATCAAGAAAGTATTATTATTGTGCAAATCTATCTATACCATTTCAAATCTAACTTTTCAAGGGATGAGGGAGAGAGAGTGCATCAAAACATAGCCTACACTAAAGTGGTGATACACCATAAAAGGAGAGTGTGAGAGTAGTCTTCCAATGTGTGAAAAGTAGAAGAAAATGCAAACTAGAAGGGGTGATAACAGTTCTCCACAATCTAGCAAATGCATTCACAATAATATTTCATGCACACACAATGATAATGGATCCTTGCAATAGCATAAGATAGACACAATATATATTCAATGAGATTGAAAGGGTAAGAGGAATGCAAACAAACACAATAGGGGAATATACATCCACAAAATTGCATCTATTACTTCATAATTATGAATAGTTCAATCTATTATAAGACAAGGGCCCGGATCCCCTTAAATAAATTTTGACAAAGTTTTTCTACTTAAAAACTATCTCCTTTTACAATGAGCCCAACACTCTAATTTATAAAAATTTTAGAAGAGAGGGAGAGAGGGAAATGAGAATCTTAAATATGTCCTCCAACCACTCTTAAGGTGTATTAAATGAATTGAAATGATGTTTGGTTGCTTGCAAAAATCTCCCCATATTGTCCCATAACTTGAAACACTAAGAAATGTCACCAATGTTTTATTGAGTGCATCCCAACTACCAAATAAAATCATTGTCCTAAACTAGGAACTTTATCTATAATATCACCATCTATTCCTCACCAAATTCTATAGTTCTTTATTGTTTTCCATGGACTCGGAAACACGATTCCAATGGTATAAATTTTGGGCCTTTTCGTTGACAAATGCAAAAGTTATGGCCTTCCGAGTGTGGAAACATAATTTGGGTCTATCAGGCATTTCGTCATTTCTACGAGACTAAAATTTACTTCACTGGATCTGAATATGTTTATTTCTTTTCATATAGCTACCCTAATAAAACTTAGCAAAATCTACTCATGTTTATTTTTCCCCAACCATAAAATCACACATTTGGAAGTGGTTTCAAACACTTTCAAGTGTTTTCCAACTTTTGTCGATCACCAATGATTCGACTAATTGTCTGATTATATATATAAACATATTAACTCTCATTGAAATGAAACCTCGAGACACTAAAAAAACATTTCTTACACTTTTTAGATTAAGAAGACATAATTAGATACATCTTGACACCCTTTCCATCAACAACATCATTTATCATCCTTATTTTATATCATAATTAAGGTATTAGTTTCTCTTTGTATTTCCTTTTGTTTACGTATTAACTTTTATAGAAAATGATCACCTAATCATGAATTTAAAATACATTTTTACATTTTATTCATACCATATTATTATATAGTAATCACTAGTAATTTATCAATCACTAGTGATTATCCTAAACCACTAGAGATTCCCTTAAATCACCCGTGATTTTTTCTTTAAGCCTTTTTATAACATGTTACATATTTTCAATCGTGATCATGATATGTTTTCTTCTAATACCTATGTTTCTAGTGTCCGCTGATTGTAGATGACCCGAAAAGGTGAAGAACATCCAATAAAAACATTTGCATCCTCTCGATTGTCTCACAATCCTTTTCCTAGGATCAATATGACATTGCACAAGAGTTGAGCCTTTACACCATCATTCTAACAGGGAATCTAGGTGACATGAGGATAAACTGGAGATCATATGAGAAGAAAAAAACATTTTCGAGTAGGAGTGGATCGATTACTTCAAGGATATTTATCTTACGCACACCTAGCCTACCACATCTACTATCGAGAAGATCTTCCTATCCCTATGGAATGATGGTTGTGTTTCATCATTATATTGTTAAGACAAACAAAATACTTTATAATATTATATGTTTCATATTTTATCACTTAACTTTCTGAAATATAGTTGATATCATTGAAAATAATCCCTCTAGATGCCTTAGATTAGACTTTTCCAAACAATACACCTCATATCCATCAAATCTATCTCTCTTCAACTATTATGTATGTGTGTAGTTTGTCGGATCACTACCACCCATGTATCAATAAACCCTTGAATTTATTGAGTTTTAGTGGTTTTATTTCATATTGTAAGATTCAACCCTAACTCTACTACAAACACCACTTTATTGTGGAAGTGGAAGAAGACACCGAATGCCCATACTTGTGTTGGTAAACTCCATCCCCTAATGTGTTTTCTACTTTTTTTGATGAATATTCATCTACTTTGGAATTTTTATGTTGTGGCAATAATATCACCGAATCACAACACCCTCCAATTTGCACAAGTGTGTGTGCTTGATCCCATTTTTTTCTTCTATAATCAGTATTAAAGTGTTGGTGTTATCTCGAATCACAACATCCTATGGTTTTCACAGTGTGTGTGCTTCACTAACGGTGTGACTTGATAACATGGGTACTAACTCCAAGTTGTGGGAATTACTTCTTGAGATAGACCTTTAGAGAAAGTTTGTTCTTACTCCTAAACTTCATACCAAAATCTACTATAATGCAGGAAAAACTATCTATCCTAATCTAATGTTCCAATGGACAAGGGAGAGAGAGTGCATCAAAACAAATCCTACAATGATAAAACGGTGATACATTGGAAAGGGAGAGAGTGAGAGTAGTCTTCCAATGTGTGAAAAGTAGAAGCAAAATGAAAACTAGAAGGGGTGATAATAGCTTCTCCTCAATCTAGCAAGTGCATTCACAATAATATTTTACACACACAATGATAATGGATCCCCGCAATAGAATAATATAGACACAATTTAAATTCAATGAGATTGAAAGGGCAAGAGGAATGAAAACAAACAGAGCAGGGAAAGATACATCCACAAACCGGCAACTCTTACTTCATAAGTATGAACAATTCAATCTATTACTAGATAAGGGCCGGATCACCATGCAATGAGTCCACCACAAGGGCCTACAACACATTGGCTTCACAAAGAATTTTTTTCATAGTTTTTCTACTTAAAAAATGTCTCCCTTTATAATGATCCCAACACTCTAATTTATAGATTTTTGAGAAGAGAGGGAGAGAGGGAAAATGAGAATCCCAAAATATGTCCTTCAACCACTTGCAAGATGTAGTAAATGAAGTCAAATGATGTTATTTTTCTTGTAAAAGCCCCACAATGTCCCATAACTTGCAATAGTGAGAAATGTCATCCCATGCCTCATTGAATGCATCCCAATTACCAAATAAAATCATTTTCCTCAAGCGGGAATGTTTTTTCTTAAATCACCATCCATTCCTCACCAAATTATAGATTTCTTGATTGTTGTCCATCATGCTTAGAAACATGATTCCAATGGTACCAATTTTGTGTGTTTTCATTGAGAAATGTGAAAGTTATGGCCTTCTAAGTGTGGGAAGATATTTTATGTCTCATTAGGTATTTCTATCATTTAATTTGGTGAACATTTACTTCACTAGATCTGAATATGTTTCTTTTTTTTCATATAGCTACCCTCATAAACATTAAGAAATCCTACTCACATTTTTTTCACCCAACCATCAAATCATAGTTTAGGAAGTTGTTCAAACACTTCCAAGTGTTTTCCAACTTTGTTAGATCACTAATGATTCCAACTAATCATTGGAGATTATATATTTAAAGATATCAACTCTAATTAAAACAAACCCGAAGAAACTATAAAATATTTCTTACACTTTTTAGATTAAGAAGACATAATTAGATACATCTTGACACCCTTTGCATTAACAAAAATCCCTTGAGATCCCACACTATCGTAACACCTTTCGCATCATTTATCATCCTTATTTTATATCATAAGTAAGGTATTAGTTTCTCTTTCTATTTCATTGTGTTTACGTACACTTTGAAAAAATTGATTACCTAATCATGAATTTAAAATACATTTTTACATTTTATTCATAGCATATTATTATATAGTAATCACTAGTCATTTACCTAATCACTAGTGATTATCCTAAACCGCTAGAGATTCCCTTAAATCACCTATGATTTGTTTCTTTAAGCCTTTTTATAACATATTACATATTTTCAATCGTGATCATGATATGTTTTCTTCTAATACCTAGGTTTCTAGTGTCCTCTAATTGTAGATGACCGTAAAAGGTGAAGCACACCCAATAAAAACATTTACATCCTCTTGATTGGCTACAATGCTTTTCCTAGGATGGGTATGAGATTAAACAAGAGTTGAGCCTTTACACCATCATTCTAACAACGAATCAAGGTGACATTGAGGATAAACTAGAGATCATATGAGAAGAGAAAAACATCGTCGAGTAGGAGTGGATCGATTAATTCAAGGATATGTATCTTACGCACACCTAGCTTACCACATCTACTACAAACAACAAGATATTCCTATCCCTATGGAAGGTTGGTTGTCTTTCATCATTATATTGTTAAGATAAAACAAATACTTTATCATATTATTTGTTTCATCTTCTACCACTTAATTTTTGAAGCTAAGCGAGATCCTTGAAAATAATCCCTTTGGATGCCTTGGATTGGAATTTTAGAAACAATTCACCTAATATCTATCAAATCTATCTCTCTTCAACTATTATGTATGTTTGTAGTTTTTCAGATCACTAGCCACACATGTATCCCTTTGGAAGCTATTTTGGGTTTCACAAGTATTTTTATCATTTAACGGGAATGAAAATTTACTTCACCGGATCGAATATGTTTATTCTATTTTCATATAGCTACCCTCATCAAAATTAAGCAATCATACTCACATTTATTTTTCAACTAACCATCAAATTACAGTGTTTGAAAGTTGTTTCAAACACTTCCAAGTGTTTTCCCGCTTTTTTCAGATCACCAATGATTCCAACTAATCGTTTGAGATTATATACATAAACATATCAACTCTCATATCAAACGAACCCCAGGACACTATAAAAATTCTTACACTTTTTAGATTAAGAAGACATAATTAGATAAATCTTCACACCCTTTGCATCAACATAAATCCCTTGAGATCCCGCATAGTCGTAAGACCTTTCTACATCATTTATCATTCTTATTTTATATCATAAGTAACGTATTAGTTTCTCTTTGTATTTCTTGTGTTTACGTATTCTTTTAAAAAAATGATCACCTAATCATGAATTTAAAATACATATTTTACATTTTATTCATACCATATTATTATATAGAAATAACTAGTCATTTACCAAATCACAAGTGATTATCCTAAACCTCTAGAGATTCCCTTAAATTGCCCATGATTTGTTTTTTAAGCCTTTTTATAACATATTACATATTTTCAATCATGATCATGATATGTTTTCTTCTAATACCTAAGTTTCTAGTGTTCTCTTATTGTAGATGGCCATAAAAGGTGAAGTGAATATAATAAAAAACATTTATATCCTCTTGATTGTCTCACAATCCTTTTCCTAGGATTGGTATTACATTGCACAAGAGTTGAGCCTTTACACCATCATTCTAACAATGAATCTAGGTGACATTAAGGATAAACTTGAGATCATATGAGAAGAAAAAAACATCTTCGTGTAGGAGTGGATCGTTTACTTCAAGGATATTTATCTTATACACACCTAGCCTACCAAATCTACTACAAAAACAAGATCTTCCTATCTCTATGGAAGGTTGGTTGTGTTTCATCATTATATTGTTAAGATAAAAAAATACTTTATCATATTATATGTTTCATCTTTTACGACTTAATTTTCCAAAAGCTAGTTGAGATCGTTGAAAATAATCCCTTTGGATACCTTGGATTAGACTTTTCCAAACAATTCACCTCATATCTATCAATTATATCTCTCTTCAACTCTTATGTATGTGTGTAGTTTGTCAGATCTCTATCCACACATGTATCAATAAACCCTTTAATGTATTGAGTTTTAGTGGTTTTATTTAATATTGTAAGATTCAACCCTAACTCTTCTACAAACACCACTTTATTATGGAAGTGGAAGAAGATACCAAAAGCCCATACTTGTGTTGGTAAACTCCATCCCCTAATGTGTTCTATACTTTTTTCATTAATATTCATCTACTTTGGAATTTTTATGTTGTGAAAATGTTATCATTGAATCACAACACCCTCCGATTTGGCCAAGTGTGTGTGCTTGAGCCCATTTTTGGTCTTCTCGGAATCGTATTGAATTGTTAGAGTTATCTCCGAATCATAGCATCCTATGGTTTGAACATGTGTGTGTTCTTGAGCTCACGGTGTGATTGGATAACATGGGTACTATCTCCAAGTGTTGGGACTTGCTTCTTGAGATTGATCTCCAGAGAAAGCTGGTTCTTGCTCCTAAACTACCGGCATAGTATACTATAATGTGGGAAAAACTATCTATCCTAATCTAACTTTCCAAGGACCATGGAGAGAGATTGCATAAAAAAAAGGCTACACTAAAGTAGTTATACAACTAAAAGGAGATTGTGAGAGTAGTCTTCCAACGTGTGGAAAGTAGAAGCAAAATGAAAACTAGAAGTGATGATAACAAAGTTCTCCACAATCTAGCAACCACATTCACAATCATATTTCATACACACACAATGATAATGGATCCTGTAATAGCATAATATAGACACAATATTATTACAATGAGATTGAAAGGAAAGAGGAATGCAAACAAACACAATAGGGAAGATACATCTAAAAACTTGAATCTATTGTCGATAAGGGCCTAGATCACCATGAAAGAAGTCCACGACAAGGGCTCGCATCACATTCACTGATACAAACAACTTTGACATATTTTTTCAACTTAAAAACTATCTCCTTTACAATGAGCCCAACACTCTAATTTATAGAATTTTGAGAAGAGAGGGAGAGAGGGAAAATGAGAATCCGAAATATATCCTTCAACCACTTGAAATATGTAATAAATGAAGTGAAATGACGTTCTATTTATTTTAAAAGGCCCCCCATACTGTACCATAACTTACAACAAAGTGAGAAATGTCAGCCCATGCTTCATTGAATGCATCCCAACTACCAAATAAAATCATTGTCCTAAACCGTGAACATTTTCTATTAAATCACCATTGATTTCTCATAAAATTATAGATTTCTTGATTGTTTTCAATCAGGCTTGGAAACATGATTCCAAAGTGGTACCAATTTTGTGGGTTTTCATTGAGAAATGCAAAAGTTATGTCCTTCTGAGTGCGGTCACCTATTTTGGGTCTGCCAGCTGCATTTCTATCATTTTACGGGATCAACATTTACTTCACCGAAGTGAAGAAGTTTATTTTATTTTCATATATCTACCTTCATCAAAATAAAGAAATCCTACTCGTGTTTATTTTTCCCCAACCATAAAATCACACATTTGGAAGTGGTTTGAACAACGCCAAGTGTTTTTCCCACTTTTTCAAATCACCAATGATTTCAACTAATCATTAGAGATTATATATATAAACATATCAACTATCATTGAAACAAACCCCTAGACACTACTAAAAATTTCTTACACTTTTGAGATTAAGAAGAAATAATTAGATACATCTTGACACCCTTTACATCAACATCAATCCTTGAGATCCCAAACCGCCGTAAGAAATTTCGCATCATTTATCATCCTTATTTTATATCATAGCTAAGGTATTAGTTTCTCTTTGTATTTCCTTTTGTTTACATATGCTTTTAAAAAATGATATCCCGTGTGTATCTCTGTTGACTAGTCTTGTAAATAAGGAAAATCGGCCTTTCGAGGAACTTCATGTCCCGTGTATCTTTTGATTGGGCCATGAGCACCATGAATCTCGCTTCATCCACATCTCTTTTGTAGTTGGCTATTTCGTCCTTTTAGAGACCGCTCATACTTGTGTCCTAGTTCCCGCCCGACCATGCAGGACAAATTTTTTTGACTTTTCCGATTTACTCTTGGATCGCAGCCTTTTCGGCCGGGTCCTAGACGTCTCATGCATACTGTGTAGTTTGGGCCCAAAAAACTAAACTTTTCTGATTTGCATGTAAATCGGCCATTTTGGCTTTGTGAGTCCTAGATGTCCCACGTGTACCTATGTGGTCTAGGCCAAAAATACCCGGCTTTACCCGCAATACAATCGTCTCGAAGCTAATTTTTAGGATTTTCTCAATTTTACCTAACTCCTTAAATCTTTTCCTTGGATGGAGGGGTTAGAAAAGATCCAAAGGGAGCTCCAAAACATGAATTTTTCCTTGAGCCATTTTAACCTACTTGAGCCTAAAGAATCATGTAAGTTATCCAATTCACCTTGAGGGGTGAATTTGGGATAACAAGACCTCAGAGAAAGTTGGTTCTTCTTGCTAATCCTAGTGCAAACTAACTCTACTAAAATATAATGACTAATTAATCCTAACCTATCCCTTCCAAGGGACCAGGGAGAGAGAAATAACATGCAAATGAAGGAAAACTACACTACAGAGGTGATGCACCAAAAGAAGGGTGTGAGAACAATTTCCAATGTGTGAAAATGGAAGCAAAATGTATATCAGAGAGGGTGATGATAGTTCTCCATGATATAACAACAACATTCACAACACATTTTCATGCATACACATAATAATAGGTCCATGCAAGAGTATAGATTAGACACAAACATATGTAATAACATTAGAGAGGCAAGGAGAATGCAACAAACTCAGACAAGGGAATATACATCCACAAACTTGAATCTATTACTTCATTAATATGCATACTCCAAAATATTACAAAGGAAAGGCCTAGATCACCATGTAAGGAGTCCACTACAAAGGCTTGCAACACATTGTCTTCACAAAATTAAAATGACAGAGTTTTTCTACTCAAACTATCCTCCTTTAGAATGAACCCAACACATCAATTTATAGAATTTTGAGAGGAGAGAGAGAGAGAGAGAGAGAGAGAGAGAGAGAGAGAGAGCGAGGGAGTAAATTCCCAAAATATACTTTATAACCACCTAAAATATGTCATAAGTGTGTCCAAAAGGTTATATATGACCTACATAAGGCATCCCATACTGTCCCATGACTTGCGGTAGTGAGTGTAAAATGTATTCCCACGCCTCATAAATGATTCTCCAACAAAATTTTAACAACCAAACAGAACTAGGATAATTTTCCATAAAAACATCATCAAGAATTCATAAATTTGTACATTTCTTGATTTTTGTGCATCAAAATTCGAACCATGATTGCAATAAGATGAATTTTTTGAAAATCCATTAAATTTTTCTCAAGTTATGACACTTCCGAGTGTGAGCAGCTATTTTGAGTTTTCTAGGTATTTCTTGCATTTTATTGGGTGAACATTCAATTTTTTTGAATCTGGAAGTGTTTCTTTAATTTTGACCCACCTACCCTTACTAAAGACAAGAAATCGATGTCAAGATATTTTTGAAAAGTGTAATTTCATCAAAATAAAATCTCTGGGTCAAAAGTTATGCTCGTTTAAAGTTGAAGGTCGGGGTGTTCCACGTGAGACTCTTATAGTCCACATTAAACTAATTTCCTTTGAATTGTGGTTTTTGGGGAACTTGTGTCCTTGCATCACTTAGTTCATTTGGGCCCCAAAATTCCACCTTATCTACATTGCACTCCATCTCCTTGATGTTTGGTAATTTTTCCTCCCAAGGAACTCACGTCCCACATGGTACTTGGACCACCTTGGCCACCAGGGACCCGACATTTACGCAATTCATTTTTCCTACCCCATTCCTTTGTAAATTGGATAAGTCAGCAATTTGGGTAACTCATGTCCTGAAGGAACTTGGACTTCTGTGCCGCAAACTTCCACCTTTTCTACAATTCATTATGCCTACACAATTCCTTTACAAATCAGAAAAGTCGGCATTTCAAGGAAATCACTATACGATGGAACTTGACCGCTTAGATCATGAACTTCCACCTTTTCCACATTACAAAGAAGCTAATTCAACTCTTTGTGAATTGAGTAAATTAGTTTTTAGGAACTCTAGACCCGATGGAACTTAGACAACTTGGGCCATCGAACACGATTTACCCACAAATCATTAGTTCTTTACCATTTCAGACTCCAACTCAAGAACAAGGAACCCTTTTCAATCCACAGGTCATTCCATCTGTAGCCCCTAGACCCGCGATACATTAAAATAGGTCATTTCTCTGTTTTTTCAAATTTTTAGCAAATTTTGCTAACTCCTTAGATTTTCCTTGAATGGGGAAGTTAGAGAAAAGCAAAGGTGTGCCCCAAAATCTAGATTTCTTATTTTCACCATTTCTATCTATCCGAGTCTAAATAAATTGTGCAAGTTATCGAAATCACGTTGGGGTAAATTTCAGATAAAACAATCCACCACAAACCATTACCACATATGAAGTTGTTCACACAAAAAGAAGGAGGCATTCGGAACTTGTGTGGTGTCATCAAACACTAGTGAAACAAACCTAAGAAATGATGAAGGGATTGGATCTCTTGCCTCTAAGAAACTAACATCTAGACAAGGAATTCATTGGCGATAAACTTGAACCTATTCGCAACATAAACAATATAAAGATATGTTTAAGAAAACATTAATTCAATCCCCAACTTCACTTTTTCATCAAATTTTCTAAAAACATAAAATGAAGGAACACAAAGAACCTTCAGTATGATCCCGTGCATGCAATCTGAGCACATGAAAAGAAGGCTAGGAAATGTTAGTAATATTTCAAGAAACTAGAGAGACATGTAGCATTTATGATACAGAAGTAAATCCATGATAGTGTTGATATCTACTATGCATTGCTTAAAAGTCTCCAAAACTTGAAATTTTAGAACATAGTTGATAACGTGATTGAGTATTTTTAATGTACAGATGGAGAAGATTCATGCCAAAATTGTAAAAGGCTATGATGTAGATGAAAAATGTGAGATCAAATTCCCTTAGGAGCATCCACATCTCACCGCACTAGCATACTAAGCTCACCTATTCGGCCCACGATTTTGAAAACTAAGAGAATATCTAGTTTGCAAACAATCGACAAAAATCTAGATGACATTGTCACCATAACAAGCAAATAAGAAAACGCCGTGACTCAACAAGATGATTAATTTGAATAAATGCTCATACAAAGTGGTACCTATGTAATAACAATGTAGTAAAGGGGGCATGTTAGCATAAACTAAAGTAGTCATATTACATTATACTAGGAAAGGTGATTATGACTACCCATTGCTATGCAGCTTACTCAACCAACATCCTTATCCTCATGAATTTATACTCCTTTTGCATTGTATTAAATTATTCAAACATTTATATATTTTCTCTCTCCCAACAACTTTATTAGATGTAACATTAAAAGAAAATTCATCCATTAAAATGATATTTTCTTCTTTGACTTTGATTTTGAGTCAAAAATGAGTCTATACTTAACTTGTTTACATTAAAATGGAAATAAAACTAAATGTAAAATCCAATTAACTATTGAATTTAATAAAACATTTTGACTTTATATACTTGACTTGCAATAATATGATGATATATTACATTGAAAAAAATTATGACAAGACAACTTATTATCTAGATAATTTGAAAATTATGATGACTCTTATGGAAGTAAAAATAGGATTTTTTGTTTTTACTCTTGACTCTATTACCACAACTACTTAGACAATAAATACAAATTCAATACTAAAACATATAATTTAAATATCTACAACCATAATAGATTGACACAACTACCTATTATAATGAATCATAAATACTTGACAACTAACACTTGGTGATAATTGGTGATACCCATCATTAACTTTGAATGGTAAATAACTTGAATATGCCACCAAAAATGTATGCAAGTCAATGAATGATCTAGACAAATGGATTATTGAGTGAGATCTCATATTTGATAAGATTGAATTATCTAGATACGCAAGTCCGAGTAGTGTATTGTAATATATGACATGTTAATAAGAAGGAATCATAGATCGGTGGTGTGAATCTCCTAAAATTGAACACAAATCAAGAACACCACGTTGAATATTAGGATTAATAACCTCTAATATTAATTCTCTTTGGTATAATCTTTTTTATTATTGACAAAGTGGAGATGAATAATTTTAATTATGATCTTGGTTTGAAGAACAAATATATGAAGCAAAATAATAACTTGTGGATGATTTTGGAGAAGATATTCACACCTTTGGGTTGAGGAATACTTCCACAAGGATGACATAGGATGGATATTTAAAATTACACATGCACAAAGAATTATTTTTTAAATGACCAATTCTTGAAGAAACTTGAACACATAAATGAATTAGAAGATCTGTGCTTGGTGTGAACCTCCCAAATTGTAAACATAATGGATGATTTTTATGCCGATTCAATGATTTAGGATGTTCAAAATTTTAAAAATACCTCAACCATTGTATGCATAGGAGTAAAGTTAATGCTAAATAATTTACAAAAAGATAGTGATATGCATGGATCATGAAATCATTGACACTTAAAACTCTACTAAAATAAAACATCCTTCTTGAAAAAATTATCACCTCATGAACATGGATATGAATAATCCTCATCTCCCTTAGAAAATAATTAATTTTTCATCTCATATCCGACCATGCTCCAATACTAATCTAGATCCAACTGCAAGAGGTCAAAATTCTACCAAAACACATAAATTTTTGTAATACTCGAGAAGCTTCAAATTATTTATCTTCCCATTCCCGAATCCACACCTGATATTTTACAACATTACAATCTTCCTTTTATTTCCCACTATCTCTAAGAAAACCCTAAAATGTGTACAAGTGTAAAATGCAAAAAACCCTAAAAATTAAAACACCTCGGATGGACACCACTTTTGCATACAAAATATCACTTCATAAATTAAGACATATGCCATGTATTTTCTTATTACATAAAACATAGGACAAGATATTAAAAAGTTTAACTTCTAGACAACACAAAAAAATGCGTGAAGTAAATTTTAGAGCACTAGATGAAATAATTTGGCCCCAAAAATATGCCAAAAATTCACCCAACCTTAAAATAAATAATATAGAAAAAATAATATTGGCATATAAATAATCAAGATCTAGCACCCTAATTTTTTTAAAATGATCCAAGGGTCATCTATCAATGATTATGGTCCATTAAAGTTATGCTCTTGCATTATTCTCCCCTAGTTGAAAAGAATTTTTCTCGTGCGTGTTTCATCGTTTTCTTTAAGGATTTAGATGAAACAGATAAGGGTATGAGCCAAGGAGGAATACCTATTGTGATGGTCGGTTTGAAGGTCATTGTGCATGTTCTAACTTCTTGATCCAATCTTTGTGAGAGCTTCCTTTTGGCTAGGAGGAACTACCTGAAATATAAAACAAGACCACAAAAGAGAGTTAAATAGTATATGATAGTGGATTGCCTAGCGTATGCTAGATCCAAGAAGTGTGATACTTCCTAGAAGGCCATCAATCCACTGTTTATAAATCAATATAAAATAACTTAAACATGTAAATAAAAGAATCTAGTGCTAGCGTTCTGATTTGGGTGCCTCATATTACTATCAGCGTTGATCCGATTAAATACTAAAATTCTATGCAGGTAAAGGTTTTGGATTGGGCATTGCTGGGTGATGCAGTGGTCTCGAGCTCACAGACAAAGTCTTGGTAAGGTTGGGTGAGATTTTGGGTTGTTTTGGGTGTGATACTTAGGTTTTTGTTTTGTTATAGTATTACGAGACACACAAAGGTACATCGATTAGGGTGACTGATGTCAGCTTTAGGTAGAACAATACTAGTCTAGGGTGACCAATATCAGAACTACGAAAAGTGGTAGGAGTCGTGTGGAGGGTGTTTGGGCTCTCTTCTATCTTAGAACATAGAGTTGGAAAGGTCTCTATGGGGGAGGGTGAGGTGATAGGTCCAAAATAAGTGTGGTAAGGTTTTGAGTGAGGTTTAGGATAGGCTAAGGGTTGAGTTGTTAGTTTAGGTTGAAATTCCTAGTGAGTGATGTTGGTATAAGATGGACCAACCACGGTTATGGTTACAGATGTCGGTGACTATGGATAACTTGGGACTATTGTGCACAACAAGTTTTGGGTCCTCTCATTATTTCACAAAAGAATTTGGAGGGTGTTTGTGAGGTCTATGTGAGGGAGATGGTTTTAGGATAGGTTTTTGTGAAGTTTAGGTGGGGTGTGATGGGGTGGTTGATAGAGAGAAAGATGAGGGATAGATCTAAGTAAGAATAGTGAATAGATGAAGGAAAATAAAGAATACAACTACCAGTAACAGAGGAGAAACCAACTTACTTGGAGTTCAGATGTGTTCTAAATTCCTGTAGTGGTGGAGAGGTGGTTGGAGATGCTGGTGACGGTTGATCTGTTAGATGGTGCTCATTGCTACTATAGTGCTTCCTCAAATGTTGTTATGAATGTAAATAACTCCTAACTAATATTGGTATTGGCTATGGATGTTTGGACGTGCAAGGGCTCTGGTGCTTTCTTGCATGCAAATCTCATTAATTCTAAAACTTGAGAATGTGGCCAACCTCTAAAACTAGGTTACCGAAATGAATATGTGGTAACCGAAAATGGTTTAGATTGATTGGCCAGGTGTCGGTTAAGGAGGGAGATCCTATGTTTATGAAAAATGCTAGATCTTGGCAATCTTTTGGGCCTGGTATTTCTATTCTCGCGGATCAAAATGGAATGTTACGTTTTGATGAATATGAATGTGGTTAGAGGGATAATAGGTGTGTGATTTAAGGGTTACACTTAGTCTTAGTTCATTAAGGTAGGTAGGACTAAGCCTTAGTTAGTTATGATGAGTGAATATTGAGTCCTAGTAAAATGGGATCATTCTAAGAAAAGGTTTGTGATGAGGTGTCTAGGTCAGGTGGAAATTAGTTTAATTAGGGTAATTAAATAATGAATATTGTGAGGATGAGTATCACTTTAATTATAAATATTTAAACTAATATTAATGTGGAGTAAAAATGTCATGGATAAGTGAGTGTGTTTGAATTGGATATTTGAAAAGGGACCAAGTGGAGTGTAATCCAATTTTGGTGTCTACATTTTCTCCTTTTTGTTGCATAGTTTGTATTGGTAAGTTTACGGTGACCAAAACAGAAGTGATTGCCCCATGTGTAGGTGAAGGTGATCACCCTCAAACCAGGCATTGATGATGTGAAATATCGAATCTCGAGTGGTTTGATAAAAGTGTAGGTTCTCAAGATAGGTGGGGAGGATTTTGAGTATTGTGGGAAAGGGTGACAGCTTAAATCAGGTAAGAGGTAGTAGGTCGGGGTCAAAATCAGGTCATGGGTAATATCAACCGCACACACACACACACACACATGTATAGATTGCAACACGGTACCAGGTTGAAGAGCTTGCAAACTCTACATCGTCCAAGGTTGATAGGTTTATCCGCATAATGGTGAGGTGAGTCGAATGTATCCAAGGTATAGGATATGGTCCAGAAACACAACGTAGGTCAAGTGTAGGAATGTTTAGGTATGTTCTGTACACCAAAGGTTTGGTCGGGATAAACAACATGGAAATAGGAAAGGTATGGTTGGTAGGATAAAACAACATAGGTAATAACATTGCAAGGTATAGCGAGTGCATAAGGTCAATGGTCATACCAAGTAGGTCGGGTTCAGGAAAATAGGTCATAACAAAGGTAAGGCCAATGTATAGGCAAGATAAAAACTTTTAATACACAACAAATAAGATGTAGGAGTAGGGTGAGCTTGTAGGTATGGTTCAATGGGTGGCCAAAATGATAAAAGGTATAGGTATGATCGAGTCAGTCATAGGCATGGTTGAGTCATGGTTTATGATTTTGGTTTAATGTCCAAGTTATTGGTAACATGGGAAATAAATGATGAGTTATATGTATGTTATGGTGTAGATTTCAAAAATATTTGATATCATAGAAATGTGAAATGATTGATTGGATGTTTTTATGATGTGATAACATGGTAGATATGTATGTGTGGTAAGTTTCCAAGTGTTATGAAAAATGGAAACTAATTATGGTAGAATGTTAATAGAAAATATGTGGGGAAAATGGTTAGGGTAAAGAGTGGTCGAGATAACCTCCAAGGGCCCCATACCATAGGAGTGCTTCCTACATTACCCCGATAAAAAGGGGCCTCGGGATGATGTACCTCTCCCATAAGATGGGGGAAGAATATGATGAGGTAGAGGAATGGGTTGATAGGTTTCATGCATGATTGAGTCTAGGTAATAGGCATTGTTAAATTAGGTTGTGTAGGCATAATTGAGTTAGGTCACTTAGGCATGGTTGTATTAGGTCACTTAGGCATTGTTGAGTTTAGGTTATAGGCATGGTTGAACTAGGTCACTTAGGCATAGTTGACTTAGGTCACTTAGGCATGGTTGAGTTTAGGTCATAGGCATGGTTCAATTATGTCACTTAGGCATGGTTGAGTTAGGTCACTTAGGCGTGGTGTATTTTAGGTCATAGGCATGGTTGAATTAGGTCACTTAGGCATGGTTGAATTAGGTCACTTAGGCATGGTTGAGTTAGGTTACTTAGGCATGGTTGAATTTTTGGTTGATAGTGGAAATATTTTAAAATGTAGGTGTTGATGGTCTAGTCTTGTATAGGAGAATCAACAAGTAATGAAGAAGGTGTATGGTAAAAGGTGGTAAAAAGAGCCTCCTAATTGATAAGAACCCTAATGAGTCTATCATACCAAAGATTGGCTTATGAACATGAGACCCTAAAGGTGTTGCATAATGGACTATTCTAAGGGTGAAGAAAGTCACATGATCATGAAATGTCGCGCTTCTGACAAGTCCCCGAGCGAGATAGAAAATTAGGGTGAAAATGCAATGAGGTGAAAATGGGTGGTTTAGCATAACTTAGTGTATGACATCATGTTTACCTGGAAAGAAACCCATGATAAAAAATAGGCAAGTCCATGATGAAAAATTTATCATTTTCTTCTTTTGGTTTTTTTTTTGTGATAGACTGATCGATGCGGGAAGTCTATATGGGATGAGTATATTATCTCCTTGAGGTCTTCGTGAAGATGATCAATGCGGGAAGCTTCTGAATATTTTATTTTATTGTTGCAATGACATTATATATCTGTCCTTCAAGGGAACAGTCTATTTATAGCGGCGAGATAGAGAGAAGAGATATCCCTTTTGAGGGATTCATCTCATTATTGAAATTTTGACTCAAGGTGTGGAATCCCATTTTGTTTTTAGATGTTTAAGTCATGGAAAAACTATACAGAAGATTAGGTTCTTGTTTGGAAGACAAAACGATAACACACAAAGGTTAACTATGAAAGAGGTGGTTTCAAGTGATGAATGACCATGGGATTACATATTTAAAAAGACAAAAGTATCCATGAGAATCACGCTATGACTAGATCCGTGGTACTCATATCAAGGATAAGGCTGAAAGGTGAAGGGTAATCACATGATTCTTGTTTAGTCATTGATCCTCAAATATAGCTAATATGGAAGGTGAACAACGCTCAAGGGAAGAGCGGTCATTTGACAAAATTGATATAGAACTTAATGTCAACAATAAAATGGTCAACGATGTAATGCATTAAGGGTATCGTGTTTGGGTTTAGCTTCAGTGAAGATAAACAATAAGCACCTAATCCATAGGCATGGGTAACGATATAGGGTCCAAGCTAATTAGGAGAAAATTTTTCTCATTTACTTTTCTCTTCTTTAGTTACACATTGATTTTCCTTTAGGATGAGGTTGTCGATCTGGAAGGTGTCTTCATGGACATGTTTGTCATAGGCATGCTTGATACATTTTTGGTAGATTTTGAGATGGTCAAGAGCATTGAGATGGAGTTCATCCGATAACTCAAGTTATGTTAAATGGTCCAGAAAAATCATTGTCATTGAGCTTGAATTGTAGTGAGACGCAAAGAGATGGAATCTAGACTTCAAGAGGAAAGAGAACCTCGATACCATAGACTAGATAAAAATGTATGGCAAAAGTTGAAATGTGAATACTAGTGCGATAAGCCCACAAGGAAAAAAGTGATGTGCATATGGAAATCCTGGCAAAGATCATTAACTAATTTCATAAGAATTTTGTTCAACATTTTATTCATTGATTCTCGCTTGTCCATTGGTTTGTCAGGTAATAACGTGAAGAGAAAATGAGTTGAATGTGAAAATCTTCATACATCTTACGTAGGATTTGGTTTTTGAATTGATTTCGTTATTGGTGATGAGATGGTGAGGGACGCCAAAGTGAAAAATGATGTGATGGTTGATGAATTCACATATTTTCTTAGATTTTGTAGAAATGAGGGAATGGATTCTACCCTTTAGTGTAATATTGGTGAGTGGTAATAATGCGTTGATGGCATTTTGAAGAAGGGGATTGATCTCTCCGACAAGATCCAAGCCCCATTAACAAAGGAAAAGGTCTCGTGTGACCGTAAGGCATGACTAGGTGTGTGATAAATATTAACATGTTTTTAGAATTTCACACAACGTTTGACATAGTCACAAAATTCATGGTTTAGGGTTGGCCAATAATAGCAAAGGTGAAGAATGTGTTTACTGGAAGCTAAACCACTAAAGTGGTCCCCAAAAAATTCTTCATGAACTTCCTTGATGGTGTAGGGAATTTCATAACTTATAAGGCATCATAAGATAATACCATCGAATCTGATCTTATAAAGGATGCCACTCATGATGAAATAACAAGAGATACTTTTAAGAAAGGTGTGTTTTCCATTACGGGTAAGATAAGAAGGTAGAATGGAAAGGGAAAGATAGTTTGAAAACTACTTATACTAAAGGTCACGTGGGTCCAGTGCAATAGGTTTCGATGGAGTGGACCTCATGAGGTAAATAAGAGGGTGATTGTAACCTTTGTATCGTGAAAAATATTTTAGAGTCGTGGAAAAAGTTGGTATTTGAGAAGCTAGGCACCATGATGTCCATAAATTTATTGGTAGAATGTGGGGTGGTTTAAAGTTTGTAATGGTCAAAGGTAGTCAAAAATATGTCTATACGATGTTTATACTTTTGAATTATTTCATTACGACATAGGTATATACCATTGAATTGATTTACAACCAGCTAGGAATCACCAAATATATTAATTGAGTTAACATCTAAGGCATCAGCCTAGAGACCCAATACTAGTTCTTCGTATTTGGCGGTATTGTTTGTATATTCAAAATCTAGTTTGAAAGATAAAGGCATGGGTTCACCTCCAAGAGGATCGAGAATAACACCAATGCCACCCCATGGTGAAATTATGAACCATAAAAGAAGAGGGTCATTTGGTAATCGGATCATCCAAGAAGATGGTAGCAATGGATTCTTCTAGGAAATTGAAGTTGGACGGTGATTCTCGGAAAGAGGTGCATCTCGCTAGCTAGTCAAATGGCTATGGTTTGACCTTTGATAGACTTTTGATGGATGAATTTGAGGTCATGGTAAGAAAGAAGCATTATCCAATGTGCAACGCGTTGATGTTAATAGGGTTTGGCATACATGTAATGTAAGGGGTCAGATTGGTGGCAACAAAGGTTTTGTGGTTAAGTAGGTAATGACGAAGCTTGGTGGCAACAAAAATAAGGCTAAGAAAAGTTTTTGGCACGGGTGTATCTATTTTCATAGTCCAAAAGGGTACAACTTATGTAATAAACCACATTCTCTCAATGTTTCTCATCATGATAAGCGAGCATGACACTTAGAGAATGGTCACCTGCGTAAATGTATAGGTAAAAGTGTCGGTCATCCTTAGGAGGAATGAAGAATGGTGGTCAAGAAGGTATTGTTTTAAGGTGTCAAAGGATTTATGGAATTCATCATCCCATCTAAATAAAATGTCCCTCTTGAGGAGATGATGAAATGGTTGATGACAATCAGAAATCATGAGATAAAATGACGAATAGATTGCAACTTACCTTTGCAAGCCTCCAAGTTGACGTAGATTAGTAGGTGGAGGAATTTCAAGAATAGCATTTTCTTTAGTAGGATCGAATTCTATGCCATGTAAAGAAATGAGGAAACCAAGGATTTATCTTGAAAGCATCGTAAAGACCTAGTTCTTAGGTTGCGGGTGAACACATTAATTGATGAGGCAACAAATATGACCTTAACGACTATCGTGTGTTTGGCCCTGGTATTTGGATTTAGAAATAAGGTCATCTATATAATCTTCCAATATGTGATTCATGATGTCATGGAATATATAAGTCATGGCTCACTAATATGTAGCACTAGCATTTTTAAGGCCAAAAGGCATGAATCGATAAGAGGTCCCCAAGGAGTGATGAAGGAAGTTTTGTGTTGATCTTCTAGAGTGAGTAATATTTGATTATAACCCAAGAAACCATCCATGACTGATAGCATTTCATGGCTGCCGGTGAGATCCACTAGTTGGTCAATGCTTGGGAGGGGAAAATCATCTTTGGGACAGGCTAGGTTGAGATCACAAAATTAGTGCAAATGCGGAGTTCCCCTATTTATTTTGTGACACAAATGATGTTAGAAATCCATTGGGGATAGTCAATGGGAAGGATGAAAGAAACCAAGAGAATGCGCTGAAGTTCTTCTTTGACAAGAAGAGAAATGCAAGGATGCATTTTCCGCATCTTTTGTTTTATGGGTTTGACACTAGGAATGGTTACGATATTGTGGACCAAAAATTTTGGGTCAATACTAGGCATATCAAAGCATAAGACCAAGGAAAAGTGTTGCGATGGTCCCGAAGGAAAGAGGTAAAATATTCCTAAGTATTAAAGTTGATCTCGATAGTCGATTCATTCGACATGGTTTTAGTCTCGAGAGGGTAATGATCGGTGAATATAAAAATCTTCTCGCACCAAGGTAGGTGAGGATGGACTAATCGTCCGACATTGAATGAAGTTAATAGAAGCTCTATCATCATTGATCATGTTAGGATACGTAAAGGGGATAGAAGAGGGAGCCTCACCATCACGTTGATAAGTCAAAGGTCATAGGAAATTGTGTTCACGAAAAAAAAGTTAGAAGTGATAGATTCGGGATCTATGGACTCGTGGGTGACGATGGTGATGTTGTTGACTGATCGGGTGGAGAAGATTTTTCTTCCCAATGAGGTCGATGTGGGCCTTTGGAAGGTGATGTGGAAATACCAATGCCACTCGTGATCATTTTGTTTACGGGTGGTGTTGACATTTTTGGCACTTGTGCAAAAATGGGCAACTCGAAACTTCGTTACAATGGATAAAGATTAGCGAAGCATACCTAATCTAGGGGAGGTTCTTTCAAACAATATTTTTATTGTTGAAATAATTAATGATTACATGAAATTTGTAGCTATGTGTCTCTGTTACGAAGCATGACAGATCACATAGATTACAATTTCATGTAAAAGTCAAACAAAAGAACACAAAGCCCGAAGGACAGTTGTGTTGCCTTAATGAAGACACCAAATTAAATAATAAATGAAGTGTTAGGTTTTGAAGTAGCAATCATGCTTGCAAATTACGTAGAAATCAAAGTTCATTCATGGATATTACAGTATTGTTTAATGATCTTTCCTTCATTATTAAGACATTTAATTATATTAGTGGGTTGTTTAGTTCATCGTAAAATCCATATTAGAAAGAAGAAATGCATGAGAGAAATACACAATCAATTTCATAATTCAATGTTTTATTCATAAGGAATTTCAAATGTTCCCACACAAGTCGTGGGATGTAACTAGAAAGTAAAGTATAACTATTGAAATAAGAGGTACACATGCATGAAAGAGAAAATAAAGGAGTATGAGTGAACCCATCATTACCTTGAGGTTTTTCCTTCAGTTGATGCATCCTCATCTTCAGCTTTGTTCCCTCTTCATCTTCATTGTTGAAAGCACCGTACCTAAAAATAGAAAAGAGAAAATCATCAGTTATGAGCTCAGGGTTAATCCATATTCCTATATTGTCCTAATTCATGCACATGGATCTCTAAATAATAGGAGATATAGATTACTTGAAGATCAAATAGTATACATGATTTACTCACTCAGAAATAAGGAAAGAGAAGAAAAAAACATGGACATAAGAGAGGCCAAAAAGCCTAAATATTTTCTAACTATTTTCTCAAGTGTGCAGGAAAAGTTTCAAGTCAAGAAGAAATAAATCATATCTTACAATCCTCACTATAGATAAAGATTGTAGAGTTCAATAACTTTTATCCTATGGTACATAAAGCGATAAGTGACAAGTACATACTAGTATGAAGGAATAATGCAACACAAAGTTTAGCAACTATTCTAGAAATAGAAGAAGTTGCATTACAAAATAGAGGAGAGACTTGCAGATAAAAGTACATGTTCTAGATTACAAATGAAGAAGAAGAGTCAGAATTTAAAGGCTGAAGTTAACTAGAAAGATAAGATTACACCAGAAACAAAATGAGAAAGAAGTCTAAGAAAAATTTGATAGGGCTTTGCCATGTAAAATGGACATTTACATATTTCCATCATGTTGTTTTTAACTAATACATGCTTTAAAAGTTGTATGTAAATCAAATAAGTGATACAGAAAAGTAGAAAAGCATGCCATGATCAAGATAACAATTATTATGTTTCATTTCCAACAACAAATCAGCTTCAATAGAAAAGTGATACATTCTATTTTCTAAATCAGAAAGTACATCTATTACAGCTGAAATAGAAATTAAAGAAGGAAATATGAGAAAATTTTGGCAGGGCTTCGCCATGAAAAATTGACGTTTTTAATTTTTAGATACATACTAAAGTTGTAATGAAGATTAAATGCAATATTTTAAGAAAAGAAATGGACTACACTTTCAGTCATCAAATTGAAGAACTTTGGAGCTTTCATTCTAGCTTAACAACTGAATAAAATGAAGTTTCAAGATAATACTACAAAGTTCAGCTATTCTAAGTTGCAGTTTTCAGAATGAAGCAAATATGAGAGCACGAAATACTACAATATCAATGAAGTACATCCATTCAAGAAAAGTAGTACTCATCTATAACATGGCGGGCCAAACAGTGAATAATCAAGGAAGTCAAGCTCATAATTTTACAAAGTACAGTCATCCCTAAGTACTGATTTCAAGAATAAATCATCAATTATACATACTGCTACAGTACAACTTCAAAGCTAGTTTCATAAGTGCAAGATTTTATAGGTACAAAGATCTCATGAAATCAAGAACATCAAAGTATTAATACTGTAACTTCCAGAATCAAATGAACAAGCCTATCTGTCTATCAAGAAGATGTCAAATCTCAAAATATCTAAGTTATAGTAATCAAGGAGGATAGAAGATGAAATCAATGACAACATAGATGTTTATGACAAAAGAGCTACAAGTGCAACAAAATAACTTCAAGTTTACATAATGATTCAAGACCTCGAGCCCAAACCTAGGATTGATGAAAGTGTACATTATGCTACAGTATACTTCAGAGCCAAATTTAAATGCAAGACTCATGGTTAAACAGAACTTAATAACTCACAAGGAGAACTAATTTCTGAGTTTGAATCAGAACAAAAGAAGATACCCATCAGAATAAAGCTTCAAATCAGAAGTCTATAAAGACAGACTTGATGCCCAAGAGTAAGCTTGAAACCAAATGCACAAAGAGCCACATAGTATAGAGTCTTCAATTACAAGGATAACAAAGCATAATACAAGAACTTCCAGATATTTCCAGTTCAGAGCTTTAGATGCTCAAGGTCAACTAAGCGAATAAGAAACCAAACTACATGCTCCAAAGTTAGAGCTCAGAAAGAACCTACTAATGGGGACCACATTGAAGTAAAGCTCAAGAGCTCATCTTAAACAAAGTACAAGGAGAAAACACAAAGAAACAACTCTCAGTCAAGAGCAGAGTAGTACAACCAAGTACTGAGGCAATCTCAAAATAGAAATGTCATATTAATACAACGTGGAGAGCTATAAAAGATCAAAATATGCGATATCAGAACAGCCTCCAAGGAATGTATCAAGGAAACATGAAGGAGCACTGTTTCAGCAATTGAAAGTGCACTACTAAAAACAACTCATGCATTATGGTAAAGATGCTACAAAAGTTCAAAACAAAATCTTCACACGTACATATTTTTAGGGATAGCCAAGTACTGAGGCATCATCAAGTGAAATCCTAAATTTCAGAAGCATAGGTCCACATATATACAACCAAGTGTATCTTATCTGAGTATATTTTCAGATTACAAATTCAATAAAAACCTTGAATCAAAATTACATGCACATTCAGGATAAAGAGAGCTTTAAATTTTTCCTTTGCAATCAACATTCCCATTAAAAATCAGTTTCAAGTTACATATCCAAGAGAGAAAATTATAGTTTCTAGTTTTAATCACAAAACCCATTAATGGATAGAAAAATCAGTTAAGAAACAAGGACTTATTGATTTAATAAAAAGATGAGAAAATCCTTGAATGATCATTGAATTTAGAGCGGAAAGGAGAACTTGGAATGAGTTTCAACTCAGAAATCAATGTTGTCCCATAAATCACATTAAAATGCAAAGGAAAATGAGTATCAGTGTTTCAAAGTTGAAACGGAAAATATAAAGTAACTTGATGGTGCTTAGGAAATCGAAGCTTACCATTCGCTGACAAGTAGTATGATAGTTACACAATCCCAATCTCGGTTGCAACAACAAAGTTGTCTACTAAGAAAGCCTCACATAGGTCCAGGAAGAGAAAAATATAAAGCCAAGCTAAAATCTTACTCAAAAAAATGAACCGAACTCGAAAAGAAAAATAGTGTAGGACAAGCAATAACACTAGCGAGAGGTCTAAAAAATAAAGAAAACCTTACAAATATTGTGATGATCAATATACAATCAGGAGATAACATAAACAAAAATCCATGAACACCTTTCTTAAAATAACAATGATAAAGATGCAACCGAGTTGAGAGAATCGACATGCTAAAGAAGCCAAAATTCATTGAATGAAAATGGCAAGAGATATCAAATACTTTCACTCCAAAAGCTTCACGAATCATAGAGACTGATTTTTTACATTCCCAAAAGTTAAATATCAAAGCAATGGTGATTTGAATTTTTTTTTTTCTAGGGCTTCGCGCTGCAAAGAGAGCAAAAAAAATAAAGACTAAATGATGGAACTTGTGTACTTTTTAACTCACCCACTAACCTCGGTATAATCTAACTCAACTAGGAGTTAGGGATCGAAGATCAGAGATCAAGCCATGCAAAGATTGAGGGCTGGGGATGGATACAATATTCAATGAAAACCACCATGATCAAATGCCAACAACCACATTAAAATCCAAGTGAAACCCTAAACGAAGATCAAGATCGACGGTTCACAAGAATCTAAGTGCCAGAATCAACATCATAGCCAATCACAGTGGCCAATATATTTAATGCAAAGTGCCAACATAAAATGTGAAGGGGTGAGTCACCATGGAGAGGGGCCAGCCCCACGATTAAAGAAAAATTATCATTGCATCGAATTTCAAAATTCTAAACCATAGACTATGTCCTCATGATCAAAGAGAGCCAATCACTATACATGCCAACAATAATCACCGAAAAGGTAAAGTTAAACCTTATCCTCTTCAAAATGAAAAATCGGACAAGTAATTACATGGTCGTGTGTTAATCAAAGGTGGCCGAGTATGGCATGGTGACCTTTTACAAAGTGCCCACATATATATGTTTAAAACCATGGCAATGTCCCAAGTCTACAAGAAGACCAAACTCAACAAAGACATGTGCACCTATCTAGAGTGGTCCCCACATGGAGTTAGCACATAACAAAGAGATCAACTTTTGCATGTGCATCCACGGGGATAAGTGGATCAGAATTATAGATGTGACATCAACAACAAGAAGACAAATTCGCATGCACATAGAAGGAGAGTTTCTCATCAAGCAAGTTTTATTTTTAGCATTATCCACCGATGTTTTTTCTTTAAAATAGGACAATCAATCGTGGTTTTACCGTGATGTAATCAAAGGCTATTAATGCTTCTTTGTATTAGTTGGCTTTATTTTATTTGATTATTTATTAATAGATAAAGGAGAAAAATAGGATGCATGGGTGAGTACAACCCTAGTCTATTTTTAGGAAGGGTGGGTGAATCAATTTTTCTATATATTGTGTGCCTTGGCAAAGCACAAAGGAGGACTTTTTAGACAGGAGTGCTGAAGAAATTTTCTACCAGTTTTTCCCTTTGAATGTGAAGTATTTTTTGCCTTTCCAATTATTTGCAGTCTTGTGTATGTTTCCATTAATCTTGTGAATTTTAAATTCCTCGATTAATCATCTTACCATGTTGCAAGTTCAATATTTCTACATGATATTAATGTGTATGTGTAACTTAGCAGTATTGTTGTGATTCTATCCCTCAATACATCAATTTTTTACCCTTAATTATCTTCGTAAAATTGTTGGCCTGTGTATGTAAATTCATTCCATATCAATTTGCATGTATGTCTAAAGTCAAAGACCTCATAAAATTTTGTTATATCACCTTAGTTTTAATTTCATTTACAGTCATATTTTACCCTTAAACCCGAGAAACCAAGTTTAGGATATATCAATAAGGAACCGGCCTTGATACAGGAGACTCACCTCAAAACAGTATACCCATAGACATGAGGTCTTTCCATTTTATCTACAAAAAGAGAGAGAAAATGTACAAGCTTAGAACACACTGTAGAGGAATATCTCATAGGGTGCACTTTCAAGAGATAACAATTTTTGCACACTTTGTGGGACTACAAATTAGATCTGCGCATGAAGTTATAGATATTCACAAAGAGATCTACAACAGATTTACAACAGATAAAAGTTACTTTTGGGACAACAAGCTGCAAAAATTTATTCTAAATATTTAAAGATCTATTTGGTGACTCCGTAGGGATGATTTCAGATAGGTAGTACAAAGCATGTTCCATACACCCAAGTAACTACAAGATCATCGATAAGAGGAATTCCTTCTGAGTTTATTTCTTTACCTTTGAATTATGTAAGAAGGAGAAGAGTTGGTAATACTTTACCTTATAATAGGCCTAGTTTTGATAACCCTCCTCGTAATATTCCTTCACCACGTATCAATTTCTCTATTCAGATCCCAGTTTTTCAAATGGCTATTCAACCACCAAGGAACTTTGGGACCTTTACTAATGTCAACCCATTAGTAATCCTAGTTTATCATGACATCCCTAATGCTGCCATGAAAAGTTTGCGATTATTCATTGATGAAAATCTAGTTACACCTATAGATCACATTAAATATGTTGCATCCTTATGTGCAGTTTATAATATCACTCATGAGGATGTAGATTTGAGACTTTTAGCTTCATTTCTCAAGGACAAGCCTTCTAATGGTATAGAAATCTAGAGATTGGATGCATAAGAACTTGGGATGATTTAGGTGATAAATTGCTGAAACAATTTCAAGATAATTCAGATCATTTATCTCTCATGAGTAACAACCTGTCTACCATTACAAGAGATCCCAATGAATTTATGTCCAGCTTTCAACATCCATTTTTCCGTAACTTGGGAAATAATTTGAGTAAGTGTCAAGACTCAAGATGATCATGATTTTATTTATTATCTTAGAGCATTAAATACTGATATTTAAACTATGATCCAGTCTATGTGAGGAGAGACTCTCCCAAAGAACATATGATATCACCATCCGAGCTGAAAATAGTCTTATTCAAGACGGAAAATTAGCACCAAGGCCTTTAATGCCTTTTTTGCCATATTTAGCACCTATTCCTCAGCCTATCACAATTATAGAACCTATTGTTGCAGCCCCATCAGATGATGTATTTAAAGCTTTGCAGACTCACTGGGAACAAGTGATTTCAATTGAGAATAAACTTGCATTACCTAGCGCAGACCTTATTAGGGTCCTTATCAGCAAAACCAGCAAAATAGGTAGACTTTCCCTGGAAAATCAAAATTATAGGCAGCCTTATAAATAAAGGCAGTTTGACCCAAAGGATCCTAGTTCATCTAATGCTTTAGTTCCACTTAATATGGCTATGGAAGCAACCCGTAATCAACCTCATCCAAATTATGCAAGTTTCCTAAATGCTTATCTAAACATAAGTCTTGTTGCACAAGCTCAATCTGAGACATTGTTCATGCCTCAAATAGAGGGTGGGAAGCAAGATACTTAGGTTCAGAAGGCACCTGAATAGAACTTAGTCAGTTTCAGTGAGGATGATTTCATTACAATTACTACTAGGGCTCAGGAAAAGGTTGCAGAGAGAAAAACTAGCTGAATAGGCCTATTCTACCTACTATCACTGATAAAACAACAACTATAAGCCCAAAACCAGCTAACAGTGCATCTATTCCTAAAAAACAATAGGTGTTACATTTCAGAAAGAATAACAAAAATAGCTATAATTTGGTACAAGGAGGTTATTTATGCCTCGAGATATCAAAAGCGGTGAAGAAGAATCAATTTTTGCCAAAGCCTATGCTAAAACAAGAAGATCTGTCTCTAAAGTTTTTAATTCTTTTAACATTGTTGATGTAATGAAAAATCATAATGTTAACATCTCAATGTGGGATGTCGTAAGCATTCCAGACAACAAGATTTACTTTGTCTTCGAACTAGCTAAGTTGCATATTTCTTCTAAAATAGCAGAAAAAGGAAGTCCAGAAAGCATACATGGTCCTTGGAACAATGGAACAAGACTGCATCAAACAATTTAAATTGATGGTTAAGAAAGTCTTAAATGCTCATGATATCAAGAAGCCTCCACCATTTTATCTATAATTGATTATCGATAACATCTTGTTCATAATTCGTATGGTGGACAATGGTGCAAGTAATATAGTTATGCCAAAAGCAATTCGGAGAAAAATTGGGTCTGCAGATGAACCTACAGAAAATAGTGTCCTACAGTTGGATGGAACTACAACTAATACAGTTGGTGTCATCAAAAATATAGAGGTAACATTGCATGCTTGCCTAAATATTTTCATTCTATAAGTTATCACTATTGTAGACTTACATCCTTACTTTTCTATATGTTTATCAAGAGATTTCATAACAATGATAGGAGGTTATCTCTCTTGATTGGTCCTTATTTTTCACTACACATTATGGCACCAAGGTTACTATCAATTCAGAACCATTGGCCAGATTTCACATTGAGCCTCACGCTTCTAATGCAGTAGCTAATTATGCAGCCTTAGACCAGTCTGATTTTGATAATATAGCTCATGTTTCAGCATTAGATGGTGTTTCTAACATGTTTATGGATGAAAAGACACATGAAGAACATGATCATGATCCTTTCAAATAATTTGAAGAGCATTTGTTTGGTGTGTATTGCTTGCATGAAGAAAATACACCAATTCCCTTGTTGTCCAAAATAGAAAATGCAACGAAGGGATTTGGAAGCTTCATTTTGATGGAGCTAAAAACAAGAAAGGACAAGGAGTAGGTTTGATTCTCACTTCCCAACAAATGAAAGGTATTTCTCAGCTTTGAGTCTCCAATTTTCATGTACTTGTAACGTAGCTAAATACGAAGCATTAATTCATGGCTTACTTTGGGCCAGAAAGAGAGGTATTAGCATGTTACAGATCTTTGGTGATTTTGAGTTGGTTATCAATCAAGTAAGAAATTTTAATGTTTGTAAGAATCCATTAATGAAGTCTTACAGACATAGAGTTTCACACTTAATGGAACGTTTCTAGGCTATTAACATCCAATCCATTCTTAGAACAAAAAATAAGCATGCTAGATATACTTGGCGTACAATTGGTGCTAGTTTTGAAGTGTTGAAACAAATTGAAAATAGAAAAATTCAGCCTCATATAAAGCTAATTGTCAAGCCTTGATACTTGATAATGACTTGAATTGGCAGGTTTTTGAAAGTGATGATCAAATCACGTAGGTTTTTGCAGCAAGAAGCTAAATTTTTGTAGTAAATCAAGATAAATTACAACACTTATATGGTGACTAGATTGTTTAGTTAAAGACAAATAAACTACCTCAGAGGTCTGGTCACATTAGAAGACATCTTTAGCACTGACGATCAGTTAAGGAAGGTCAAGACTAAGATGTCAACACATGCTGATAACTATGAAGAAATCTCAGTTGATGAAGGGAAAAATTTGTTTCTCGGAAAGGTATGTTCTTTAGTTGAAAAAAATTCTTTTATTAATCTCTAAAAGGAATTTAAGGATGTTTTCACTTGGAAATACCAAGACCTAAAAGGGTTTGATCCTAGTTTAGCACAACACACTATTGAATTGCAACCAAATTCCAAGCCAGTTAGGAAAAAATAGAGGCCTGTAAATCCCAAAATAGAGCCTCTAATGAGGAAAGAGTTATCTAAGTTGATTGAATTAGGTATTATCTTTCCAGTTAAGCATTCAAGTTGGGTAGCCAATCTTGTTCCTATTAGGAAGAAAAATGGAGAAATCAGATTATGTGTGGATTTTAGAGATCTTAATAAAGCTTCATTAAAATATCACTACCCACTTCCAAATATGGATTAGATTTTGAGAATAGTTTTTGGTTTAGATAGACTATCTCTTCTAGATGGCTATAGTGGATACAATCAGATTTTAGTCCGAGAAGAGGATAGGTACAAAACAACTTTCACCACTAAGTGGGGTACTTATGCTTACAAAAGAATGTCTTTTGGCCTTTCAAATGTTGGTGCAACATTTCAACGCATGCAATGGACATGGATTTTCACATCTTGTTAAATAAATGCATCCTTGTTTATTTAGATGATGTTACTGTATTAAAAAAAATAGAAGAACATCTAATACATCTAAGGTAGACTTTTCAGTTATGCAGACAATTTGGAATATCTTTGAATCTGCTAAAGTCTATCTTTTCAGTACATCAAGGAAAATTACTTGGTCATATTGTTTCTAAGAAATGTTTAGCAATTGATCCTTTTAGAATCGAAGCCATATCACAACTATCATTACCTCGTCATAAGAAGGCATTACAGAGTTTTCTTGGAAAAATCAACTTTTTAGAATCTATTTTTCCAGATGTTGCAACATTGGTTAAACCATTGACAACTATGTTCAAGAAAGAGAAGACTTTCTCTTAGACCAGCGAAGGGAGAGAAGGGTTTGAAGCAAAGAAATGAGCCATCTCTCAAGCTCCTACTCTTGTAAATCCAAATTTCGATAAAGATTTTACAATGTATGCACTTGTAGGAGCTGAAACAATCTCAAATATATTAACTTAGGTTAATGATGAAAATATTGAGAAGCCAATTGCTTTCTTTGGGGTAGATCTTGAATGATTACAAGACAAGGTACACATTTCTCAAAAACAAGTACTTTTAGTAGTCATAGGGCTAAAGAATTTTAAGTACATGCTTTCAAAAAAAAATTCATGTTCTTGTTTCTCATCCAAGTGTGAAAGCTTTCTTGTTAAATAAAGAATTGAATGAGAAAAGAGAAGAGCTGGATAACGAAGGTCATGGAATATGATGTTGATATTCGTGTTGTGAAGACAGATTTGAGAAAAGGCTTATGTGAACATCTAATTGCTGATATGGAAAAACAACAGACTACAAAACCTGAAGATTCAAAATAGCATGCTGAAATTATGTATCAGCAATCAGACATTATGGTTCAAAGAAAATCAACCTGAACTTGCTCAAGAAATCTAAGAATCAAGATGGATGACTGATTTAGTTAACTATCTGTAGCATGACATCTATCCAGAAGGTATGGAAAAGAATAAACAAAGGTATTTCAGATTACAAGATGTACCCTATGTTTTCATTGATGGTGTATTATTCAAAAGGGATATAAATGGAATCTTGTTGTGATGTGTTGACTATGATAAAATTCAACAATTATTATCAGAATTCCACGAAGGACCTACAGGAGGTCATTTCTCAGCACATACCATAGCCTTAAAAATTATGAAAGTTGGTTACTATTGGCCCAACATATTCAAGGACTGTTTTGAATGGATTAGAAAGTGTAAGAAATGTGCTTTCTTTGTTGGAAAAGAACATTTAGCTTCACTTCCTTTACAACCTATTTTAGTTGATCAACCTTTTATGTAGTGGGGCCTTGATTTTATTTGCATGATAAACCCGCCTTTGTCACAAGGACATAAGTGGATTTTGACTACTATAGATTACTTTACACGTTGGACTGAAGTAGTAGCCTTGAAATATGCTAATGAAACTTTGATACTATCCTTTTATGAAGGTATAGTTTGTAGATTTGGTGTCCCAACAACTATCATATCAGATAATGCTTTAGCATCTCTTGGTGCAAAGCTAACATATTGGGCTATTAACCATGAAATTTATCTAAGTTCTTCATCTAATTATTAGCCACAAGGTAATGGGTTTGATGAAAGTACTAACAATAATATTTTAAGGATCATCAGAAGAACACTCAAAGATAACTAGAGAGCTTGGCATCTAATGTTGAATTCAACATACGGGCCGATAGAGTGACTTCTAAAAGATGAGTTGGCAATTTAACATACAAGCTTGTTTATCGAAGAGAAGGAAGGATGCTGTTTTAGTTGAGTTACTAGCATTAGATTTGTTTCATGAAATGGAGCTTCAAAATGAACCATTGCAAGTTCGTTATGCAGAATTAATGGAATTACAAGAGCTAAGAGATCAAGCTCATTTAAACATGGAAAATAATCAAAAACAGATGAAGAAAACTTTTGATAAGAAATCCAAATTTAGAATCTTCAATGAAGGAGATATTATTTTAAAGTGGGATGCTGATTGTACAAACCCAAGAAGACACATGAAGTTTGATACAATATGGAGTGATCCTTACATTATTTCATCTTGCAAAAAACACAATGATTTTCAACTCTTGAGGATGAATGGAGAGGAACTTCCCATTCTTGTGAATGGTATGTTTCTCAAACACTATTATCAAAATCCCTCGTGTCTTTTTTAGAAAGTAGGATTTCCCTTCAATAAGGGTGTAATTCCTACACATTGCAATGTATTTCAATTCAATAAGTTCATTCGTGGATGTGATCAAAGTTTACTGATCCTTTCCCAATTTTAGTTTGTTTTGGAAGGGGTGGACCTTCAAGAAAGCATATTTTTGGTTACATGCTTTAAAATTCATGTCCAATGTAAAAGAGCAAGGAACTGGGTTTACAAGCTATCAAACAAATTTCCTCGTAGGATCACCAAAAATGTTGAAATTTTTTACGCTTGTGCAAAAATGGGCAGCTCAAAACTTCATTACGATGGATAACATTGGTGAAGCATACCTAAGCTAGGGAGGTTCTTTCGCATAATATTATCTTTGTTGAATTAATTAATGATTACATGAGATCTACAACATGTGTGCTGTTGGAAAACATGATAGATCACATAGGCTACAATTTCATGCTATCTTCAGAAAAGAACACAAATCCCGAAGGACAGCTTGTGTTTCCTTGATGAAGACACTAGAAATCGCAGAATAGATGAAGTGTTAAGTTTTGAAGCAAACTATCATGATTACAGATTACGTAAATCGAGATTTCATTACTAGATGCTATAGATATTCTTTAATGATATTTCCTTAATGATTAAGACATTAATTACATTATTTGGTTGTTTAGTTCATCATACAATCCATATCGAAAGTAGAAATGTAGGAAGAAATACACAACTCAATTTCACAATTCAATGTTTTGTTAAAAGGATATCCAAATGTTCCCACACAAGCCATGGGATGTAACTAGAAAGTAAAGTATATAACTACCGAAATAAAGAGGTACACATGTCATGAAAGAAAAAATAAAGGAGTATGAGTGAACCCATCATTGCCTTGAGTTTTTTCCTTTGGTTGATGTATCCTCATCTTCACTTTGTTCCCTCTTCATCTTCTTATTGTTGAAAGCACCATACCCGAAAAGTTAAAAGAGAAAACCATCGTTACGAGCTCGGTGGTTAATCCGTATTCCTATATTGTCCTAATTCCTTCACATGGATCTCTAAATAATAGATCTAGATTTCTTGAAGATCAAACAATATACATTATTTAATCACTTTCGAAAAGAAGGAAAGAGATGAAAAGAAAAACATGGACATAAGAGATTCAAAAACCTAAATATTTTCTAACTATTTTCTCAATATGCACAGAACAGGAGTTATAGTCAAGAAGAAATAAATTATATCTTATAGTCCTCACTATAGATAAATATTGGAGAGTTCAATAAATTTTATCCTATGGTACATAAAGCGGTATAAGCGAGAAGTACATACTAGTATGAAGGAAGAATGTAACACAAAGTTCAACAACTATTCTAGAAATAAAATAAGTTGCAGACATGAATAGACCTAAGAGACTTCATATAAAATTACATGTTCCAGACACAACCGAAGAAGAAGAGCCAAAATTTAAAGGCTGAAGTTAACTAGAGAGAGAAGAGTACTCTAGTAAAACCAGTAATGAGAAAGAATTCTCAGGATAAAAAATTGTGAGGGCTTTGCCATGTAAAATGGACATTTACATATTTTCATCATGTTTTTTTTCTAACTAATACATGCTTTAAATGTTGTATGTAAATGACATAAGTGACACAGAAAAGTAGAAAAGCATGCCATGATCAAGATAATGATTATTATGTTTCAATTTCAAGAACAAAAAATCAGCTTGATAGAAAAGTGATACATTCTATTTTCCTCGAATCGGAAGGTACATCTATGACAAATGAAATGGAAATAAAATAAGGAATATGGGAAAAAAATTTGCATGGCTTCGCCATGTAAAATGGACATTTTAAATTTTCCAGCATACATACTAAAGTTGTAATGAAGATTAAATGTAGTATTTTAAGAAAATAAATGGACTACACTTTCAGTCATCAAATTGAAGAACTTTGGATCTTTCATTCTAGCTTAATAACTGAATAAAATGAAGTTTCAAGATAATACTACAAAGTTCAGCTATTTTAAGTTACAATTTTTAATGAAGCAAATATGAGAGCACAAAAATACTACAATATCAATGAAGTACATCCATTCAAGAAAAGTAGTACTCATCTATAACATGGCAGAAAACCGTTAATAATCAAGAATTCAAGTTCATAATTTTACAAAGTATAGTCATCCCTAAGTCATCGTTTTCAAGAATAAATCATCAATTATACATATTGCTTTATAGTATAGATTCAATCCTAGTTTCATAAGTGCACAATTGCTACAGTACAAAGATCTCATGAAATCAAGAACAATCAAAGTATTAATACTGTAACTTCTAGAATCAAATGAACAAACCTATTTGTCTATCAAGAAGATGTCAAATATTAAAATATCTAAGTTACAGTGATCAAGGAGGATAGAAGATGAAATCAATGACAACATAGATGTTTGTGACAAAAGAGCTACAAGTGCAACCAAACAACTTCAAGTTTACATAATGATTCAAGACCTCGAGCCCAAACTGGGACTGATGAAAGTTTACATTATGCTACAGTATACTTCAGAGCTAAATTTAAATGCAAGACTCACGGTTAAATAGAACCAAAATAAATAACAAGGAGAACCAGCTTTTCGATTTTGAATCGTAAGCAGAAGAAGATACCCATCAGAATAAAGCTTAAAATCGAAGTCTATAAAGATAGAATTGATGCCAAGAGTAAGCTTGAAACCAAATGCACAAAGAGCCACATAGTACAAAGTCTTCAATTACAAGGATAACAGAGCATAATACAGGAACTTCTAGATATTTCCAGTTCAGAGCTTCATATGCTCAAGGTCGACTAAGTGAATAAGAAACCAAACAACATGCTCCAAAGTTAGAGATCAGAAATAACCTATTAATGGGGACCACATTGAAGTAAAGATCAAGAGCTCATATTAAACAAAGTACAAAGGAGAAAACACAAAGAAACAACTCTTAGTCAAGAGCAGAGTAGTACAACCAAGTACTGAGGCAATCTCAAAATAGAAATGTCATATTAATACAATGTGGAGAGCTATAAAAGATCAAAATATGCGACGAGATCGTAACGACCTCTAAGGAATGTATCGAGGAAACACAAAGGAGAACCTATTTCAGCAAATTGAAAGTCACTTTTAAAAACAACTCATGCATTATGGTAAATATGCTACAAAAGTTCAAAACAAAATCTTCACACGTAAATATTTTCAGGGACAACCAAGTACTGAGGCATCATCAAGTGAAAGCCCAGAATTTCAAAAGCATAGGTCCACATATATACAACTGGTGTATCTTATCTGAGTATATTTTTAGATTACAAATTCAGACAGAAAACCTTGAATCAAAATTACATGCACATCTCAGGCTAAAGAGAGTTTCAAATTTTCCTTTGAAAGTCAACATTCCCATTAAAAATCAGTTTCAAGTTGTAGATCCGAGAGAGAAAATTACAGTTTCTGGTTTTAATCGTAAAACCCATTAATGGATAGAAAAATTAGTTAAGAAACAAGGACTTACTGATTTAATTGAAAAGATGAGAAAATCCTCAAATCATCATCAAATTCAAATCCGAAATGAGAACATAGAATGATTTGTAACTCGTAAATCAAATTTGTCCCATAAATCACATTAAAATGCAAAGGAAAAATGAGTATCATTATTTGAAGTTAAACAACAAAGATAAAGTAATAAAGTGGGTGCTTAGGGAGATCAAATCTTACCATTCATCGTGACAAGTAGTATGACAGTATTTACACATTCTCGAGATCGATTGCAAACAATGGTGTCTACTAATAAAGCCTCGTATAGCTCCTGAGAAGCCAAAAACTATAAATCCAAGCTCATATCTTACTCAAAAAATTAACCGAACTCAATGGAAAACAATAATGGTGGATAAGAGATAACACCAGGGAAGAGGTCTCAAAAATAAAGAAAAACCTTACAAAGCTTGGTGATCAATATACAGTCAAGAGATCACAAAAACACAAATCCACGAACACCTTTCTTAAAATAACGATGATACGGCATGCAACCAGAGATGAGAAAATTGATCTTCTAAAGAAGCCTAGTTTCATAAATGAAATTGGGAGGAGATCAAATAATTTCACTCACAAAGCTTCATAGACTCATAGAGGCCGAGTTTTCAGAGTCCCAAACTCAAAGATCAAAGCAATGGTGATCTGAAAGAAATTTTCCAGGGCTTCACCACTCAAAGAGAGCAAAAGAATGATTAAATGATGGAACTGGGTACTTTTTAACTCACCAAACCTAACCTCGTAAGAAATTTAACTCAACCAAGAGTTAGGATTGACCATCGAGATCAAGCCATGCCAAGATCGAGGAGGGCTAGGGATGGAAAAAACATTCAATGCAAACCACCATGATCAAATGCCAAACAACCATACATTAAAATACAAGTGAAACCCTAAACAAAGATCAAGATTGACGATTCACAAGAATCTAAGCACCACAATCAACTTGGTCATAGGCAATCATAGTGGTCAAAATATTTAATGCAAAGTGCCGAAATGAAATGTGAAGGTGTGAGTCACCATGGAGAGGGGGCCAACCCCAAGATTAAAGAAAAATTATCATTGCATCAAATTTCAAAATTCTAAACCATAGACTATGTCCTCGTGATCAAAGAGAGACAATCACTATACATGCCAACAATAATCACCGAAAGGGTAAAGTGAAACTTTATCCTCTTCAAAATGCAAAATCCGAAATAAGTAATTTCATGGTCGTGTGTTAATCAAGGGTGCCGAAAGTATGGCATGGTGGCCTTTTACAAAGTGCCCACATATATATGTTTAAAACCATGGCAATGTCTCAAGTCTACAAGAAGACAAAACTCAACTAAGACATGTGCACCTATCTAGAGTGGTCCCCACATGGAGTTAGCTACTGAGAACAAAGAGATCAAATTTTGCATGTGCATCCAAGGGGCCAAGTGAATCAAAATTTTAGATGTCACATCAAAAGCAATAAGAAAATTTGCATGCACTCTAGAAGGATACAAGCAAGGTTTATTTTTAGCATCATTCACCCATGCTTTTTTTTTTTTTAAAATAGGACATTCAACTATAGTTTGGTATCAGAATGTAATCAAATGCTATCAATGCCTCTCTTTTCAGATTAGTTTTTTTATTTTATTCCTTTATTTATTAATAGATAAAGGATAAAAATAGGATGCATCGGTGAGTACAACCTTGGTGTATTTTTAGGAAGGTGGGTGAATCAATTTTGTAATATATTGTGTGCCTTGGCAAAGCACAAAGGATGAATTTTAGATACATGAGTGCTGAAGTAATTTTATTCCAGTTTTTTCCTTTGAATGTGAAGTATTTTCTGCCTTTCCAATTATTTGTAGTCTTGTGTATGCTTACATTAATCTTGTGAATGTTGGAATCTCCCGATTAATCATCTTACCATGTCATAAGTTCTATATTTCGCATGATATAAATGTGTATGTGTAACTTATAGTATTGTTGTGATTCTATCCCTCAATACATCAAAGTGTTTACCCTTAATTATCTTTAGAAAACTATTGGCCTTTCAGATTTAAATTTATTCCATATATCAATTCTACATGTACAATTTTTTGTTTATCACCTTATTTTTAATTTCATTCTACATTCATCTTTTTACCCTTAAACCCCAAAAATTAGTTTAGGATACATCAATAAGGAACCGGCCCTTGATACATCGAGAGACTCACCTCAAAATAGGTATACCCACGCACTCCGAGGTGTTCACATTGTATCTACGAAAGAGAGAGATAAAATTTGCAAGCTTTTAGAAAACCTAGCATACATCTCTACAGGTGCACTTTCTAGAGAGATGAGAGGTGGTACTCCTGAAATGAAAGTATGGCGCCTTGTTCGTAAAAACAAAAATCAAAGCCTTTCCATGCGCAATGGTGAATGTAAGTGTGGGTGAAATGTGTCAGCTAGTAAGTGATTGTAGGTCAGATGAAAACCCTCATGTTTGGGATGGATTTTTAGGTGAATAAGTGGAAATATAAAATCCTCATACGTTAGATTATTGGTGAGAAGGTGGGAAGGACCACAAGGAAAAACCTCTCCTACATAAGCTAGTCATAACTAGGTGTTGGCATAGGTTCAGCTTTACTCTACAATGGGAGTGAGGAATATTTTATATTGTACACAAAGTACTCCCATGTAAAGAGTGAGGTATCAAAACACCTTCTAAGGTATCAATAGTCTATATGTGGTACAGTGGGAATAAATGACTTGCTAGATGATTGGGAATTAGATGAGTTAATCAGAGAGGTCATGCGGTGGTAGTAGAATAACCAGAGTTAGATTTGGAAGAGGTGGCGGTCACATCGAAGAGCAGATAATGGGGTCATGGGTGAAGGAGAAGTGGGTAGTGGTATATGCCTTGATTAGTACAAGTACATCGTTGGGTTGGTCCAACTTGTTACAAGTTTTAAATGGTATGGGTCACCAGATGGTGATTATGTCCTTCATCCTCAAATTTTACACATCGGTGTAATGTTGAAGGAACACAACCCATGACATGAAGCTAATGTCTTTCGAGAATTAGGTTATACTAGAAATCTCCTTCTAAGATGTAGAAAATTCAAGAGATAGTTCAAAGGCCTATGAGAATGTGAAGGATAATGGTTCTAATGGTAGAGGTGATGGCGTTATTGAAGGAGCGCAATTTACATAACCCTGGTTATTATTCTCACCGAATTAGAAGGGATACACATTTGAATCGATATATGTGGAGGATATTATGTTAATACTAGGCTTTACCATCAATCATGAAATGTCATCATGCGTATGTTATCGATATAGATGGAAATGAATCATGTGAGATCAAGTTCATTTGATTGGAGATGTATAATCTCCTCATTATTTAGAGAAGATGAGGTGGTGGAGGACAGAGGAAGTGGGAATGGGGGTATATGAAGGAGATGATGTTGTAAAAGTGAGGCCATATGCTAAGGGGGTAAGATTTTGAGGCCACTGGTGTGGGATCATCGAGGTAAAACTTCAATGGATTAGCGAGAACCTCAATAGAAGGCTTTTCATTGAAATCTGAGAGTTTCAACAAGATCGTCATAATGATATATTTAGAGGAACTGATGTAAATTGTTTTTATCATTACTTCGTTGATGGGTGAACCCATCATATTATACAGAGTATTAAAATCACAGTCTACTAATGGTGATTTTGGGTGTGGGTATAGATGGTATACAAGTATAGGATTGGACTTCTTCATGGATTAAGCACTTTCGATCTTCACATTTTGTCTTTACGTGCGACAGCTTTTCCTAACTTGAATTACATTCTAGCATGTTAATAATAAGAGGGGGAAAATGCAAGAATGTAAGACATGAGTTGGTGTAACAATAATGATGGGAAAAAACCTACCGAGGAGAAAATTTATAGCCATGAGTCAAGTGCAACGTAATTTGATATAAAAAGGTGACTTTATCTAAGTCATGTTTCAATTAAACTGAACCATGTTGATCTTGAATTTTTGATGTTGATAAAATGGTTGGGGTGGATATGTTGGTCAGCCGATATCTAAACTTCCGATGATGATGTGGTTATACTTTGAAGGTGGAGCATAATCATCCTAACATTGTCAAGGTATTCATCATAAAAATTAGTTCTAGAGGAAAAATTTGGAGAAGAAAGATCACTCGAGAGCCTTACAATTTTGTTCGTAGGCCACACATGTCCTGACACACGATGATAGATGGTAAAAACATTTGGTTTTCTATCAAACCCTTTGAGTTTGGGTCGGAGAGGATCGTAAGGGGTAAAGAAGTGGATAATGCACAGAATGATGACAAAATTTTCTAAAGATTAGTTAAAATGTTGGCATATGACCCCACAATGGATCACAATGGGAGGTGAGTGTGGGTTTGGGTATATATGCCAAAGATGATCATGAGGGAAGAGGATTTACAGAAAGTGCAAAAATGGTACAAGATTGGAGTTTTCAGGTTTCCTTTCCTGCATCGACTTAGTAAAGGTGGAGTAGAAGAGTCGCTATGAAGGTTTGGCTTGGTTTGTAAATGGATAAAGGTAACATGGGGGTATGAATGAACAAAGTATCTTTAAAAGTAGATGGTGGAATTAGATCGGGTTACCCATATTGAACTTTAGTCAGGTGGTTGAATGGTTGCGGTTTTAAGTGAGGTAATCTTAACGCAGGGATAAAGTCCAGTATAGAAGGGTCGGGGTTATAGTATTGAAGGGAGGTATAGGTGGTAATAACATAGTTCCGGTGAAGGGTAAATCTTGGGTGCTTAGGCTTTGGGTGAATGCATCAGTGTAACAAAGGCTTCTGTGATGAAGCAACATATTCCTTAGCTTTCGGTCTCTAGGCTTGTCAAGCTACAATTCAATATGCTTGGTAACTACCGATGGATGTGTGTGCTCTGTCACCGTATGCGATGTAAGGAGGGCTGTGACAAAGTTGTGGTGTGTGTATACCGTGTGTACATGACCTAAAAGGTTGGGTATTTGATTTAGGTGGGAGGGATAATGATTTAGTTTTGCAAGACACACACATATGTGTGGAAGACGCATATTCATACCTAAGTCAATCACATATGGGTGAGTAATCATATTTGAAATGTGCAAAAATGAACTAAATGATTCTTCACCAAATTTTAGTTGGAGGGAAGGAAAGCAATACGTAACTGAACG